>OY282595.1:21378381-22582274 GCA_958298965.1 Chrysolina haemoptera
ACTTGCCTATCTTGGAATCACAGGGGCAAATAAATCAACACCGACTGAAAACTGAAGCCATGGGGACAATCCTGGGACTGCCTCCTCTCCACCTAGTGATGTGGGGGGGGGGGGGGGTTCCAGGACACCAGAGAGTTGCAGGCAATAAGAAAGCAGACGAACTCACAGTAGGTGTTGCGTTTTGAGAATCATTACCTGTCTATAAAAGATGTCCTCCACCTCAGCAAAAAAAAATCTGATGACATTACAGGAGTAAAATGATAGCAATAACTCAATCACAAACGATAATCGGAATGAGCATCAATAACATCTTGACACATCGCCAACCGGTTATAATATTCCTCCCTCTCTTTTTGACGTATCAACTGAACTTTTCAGTTGTACAGTTATCATTATGTTGCTTAAGAAATGTACTTACACTTCAAAAATATGCTTTTGGCGACCAACTAATAACAATTATTCGATCGCAAGGTATTAAATTTCTCCCAAAATATTTCATGGTTTATAAAAGACATTTTTCTACGACAGAGCGCAAACTAAGTATTCACAGTGCGTGAAGTGATACTCCTTAACGTAAAAAAATCAACAGTTCAACTGTGGGTATTTTTTTAAACATTGTTCATACATTATTTACTCGTTTTCGAAAGGGACGGTATTTCATGTCAAAATCTACTCGGAAGTCATCATTTAATAATACAACAATTCATAACATAATACCTACATTCTAATTATTTATACAATTTAGACTGTGGTAGAAAAAATTTGTACTCGCGTGTTTGTTGAACTGGCTTTGTCTCGTTCAACAAAGTTCACGCTCATTCAAAAAATACCTACTTTAAGGACTTTTGTTTATTATTTTTATTATCAATAATTTTTAACTTGAGAATTATTTGAAATATCATTTATTTTCAGTTGTATGTTTTTTAACTGTACCTACAGATAGAATTTATATTTTTTTATTAGGATATTCCCACTCGAATAAAGCTCACTCATTCCTCATCAATCATTCATGACATTCCAGTTGGCCTAACTTTTAATATTTTTTATTACAAATAACACACCCGCCTCCTGAAATCTACTATCGGAAAGTGCTTCAATTAACATTTATTAACACAAAATCTGTAGTATATGATAATTAGAGTTCTTTTATGAATAGTTTTCAATTACTTAACACTAACTTTAATGCGAGGGGGAAACAACTAGTAATTTTTTGTACACCTAATTACTTTCAATGAAAAATAATAAGAAGAGTTTTAGGGGCCAGGTTTTTCTCAAAAAAACTATTGAAGGGGCGTGATATGCGATTTGACAATTTTGATTAGCGTAAATTTTTCATGTAAACGTTTCGATTGTGAATCTGTAATGGCTAAGCGGTCTAATGCTCGGGACATTATGAGTAATGAAGTAATGAAAATATTATGATGTACACCTAATGAACGAGTTACTTCCCCCTCGCTTTAATGGGTTGCGAAGTAATAAATTATTATTATTAGGTCTCGGTTAATACTTACCTAAGTATATGGTCATACCAGTGAAATGTACAGTAGCGAGTTGTAATGTAAAAATTTCAATTACAGTGTATTCAACACCAAAAAAAAAACATTCATTCTTCATTTCTGAATTTATTATTTGCGAATTAGTTAGGTACAGCCTTAGACACCTTGAATTTTTAACCGTACCAAAAAAGCTATTTAATCCAGTAACGACAGAAAAACTCAAGCAAAAAGTGAAGAATGAATTGTAGCACTCTGAAACTCGGCACATGACATCTCGGCATCATGTATTATTAGAAACAAATTGTTTAGCAAAAAATCAGGGGTTATTTCAGAAAATATAAGATTCATTAAAAAACGATTTCGATAGGTTGAGAGATAATTCAATTCTCCACAAGAATGATTTTCAGTAATACCTCATGAAATACCCTCGTTTTCTCAGGAAACGTGGTTTAACGCCTACGTCACATTTCAAGCTCGTGCAAATCCGCCACTGCAAGTTCAGGCAGGGCCAAAAATTAGATTTGTCATAACTTTGCTGAAAATTATAGTAGAAGGAAAAGAAAAAGTGCATATCGTACCTAAAATGTGTTCCGAAAGTCATGGATATTTTAGTTAATATGAAATAATTATACTGGAGCAGGAATTAGTACCCTCTTTGGACCATATGCAACGATTTGAGGCTACTGAGACAAGTCTCACTTATACATGCCCAAAGAAAAAACTGGGTTTTACTCCTGCCTCAGTTTTCAACTCACCCATAATCCCGGCAATTTCTTCAGTAAATGTTGAAAATAATCGCTCATACACATCCTACATAAAAAGTGAAGTATGTCATTTCAAGCTTGGGTTTGCACTTCACAATAGTATTATTAAATATATACAGTGTGACCCATTTAACATGGAAACACCCTTATAAAACTTACATTTTTCAACCGATTGGAATGATTTTTTTTTTTCGTTTGGTAGACATTCAAAAAGTCCACTAGGACACCAAATTTCCAGGGCCAACTAATCTTATTTTTCATTATGAAAAATCTCAAAAAATTACTAGCGATTTTTTTAGAAAAAATCTGAGTACACCACTGGATTCGCGACATGTTCAAATGGTTCATATGTAAATTACGTTGAAATGCGTCAATTAATAAAAAAGTTATAAGGGAATGAAATTTAAAAAATATGCCGTTTGATCACCCCACCAATTCAATTTCAGAACTTTTATCAAAATTCGGAATACACCACTGTATTCAGGAGGTCTCGACATATCACTGGTCAAGATTTCATCGAAAAAATATTCATAAATAAAAAAATCATAAGATAATAAAATTTTAAAAATATGTAAATGTAGTTTCAGGAAAATGTCATTTTATCTTATAATTTTTATTTATCAACAGATTTCAATGAAATTATAGTCAGTGATATTTCGAGACTCCCTTAAACCAGTGGTGTAGTCAAAAATTTGATAAAAGTTTTGAAATTGAATTGGTGGCTTGATTAAACGGCATATTTTTCAAATTTCATTCCCTTATAACTTTTTCGTTGATTGACGCATTTTAACGTAATCAACATATGAACCATTTCAAAATATTGCGAATCCAGTGGTGTAGTTAGAATTTTTCTAAAAAAATCGCTTGTAATTTTTTTTTATATTTTTGACCTTGAAAAATAAGATAAGTTGGCCCTGGAAATGGAGACTTATCCATGAAATTTGGTGTCCTAGTAGACTTTTTGAATGTCTACGTAACGAAAAAAAAAATTATTCAAATTGGTTAAAAAATGTAAGCCTGTTTGAAGTTACAAATACGTGAATAGCATGGCATTGTTAAACTGAATGCTTTCAAATTACATACCTACTTAACTACATGGAAAAACGTAGATGGGTTATGGATTTATTCTCATTCTGGAAAACATATTTTTTTTATTACTGTCAACACCCTGTAACTTAGACAAAGCTATAGAAATTTTTTCACCCACAAAATAAAAGACGCAAATGACATATGTAATTTTTATAAGATAGTTAGTTAGTTAATGAAAACCCCGGTTTTCGTCCCAGCAAAATCGCTTTGTGGATTTTTTTAAACAAGAAATACTGAGAAAACTTACAACTTTTTTGTTTTTTTGGAAATATTTCCAAAACTATCGAAGGGATCGTTTTACAATCCAAAAAACTTTTGTAGGGATTTATTAAACCTACAAAATGTTTTTTTGTACGACCGGATCGGTGCATTTTCGTCTAAGAACCTCCGGGAAAACTTAAAAAAAACACCAATTTTAAAAATTCACAAATTTTATAATTCTGAAACTGGACAAACAATATTCCGGAGACTGATAGAAAATAACATGTGGTTAAACTCTGCGCAAGATGTTTTCTGTCCGATGTGTAGTTTTTGTACAATCGCGTTATAAACAATTCAAGGGCTTATCTTGCAAAATGCATAGATTTAAGGGAAATCATCGCATTCAAATTCTGAGAACGGCATCTGGAAGTAAAGATCAAACACTGCAATTTGTATATTTTGGGTTTTTATCTGAGAGGTGGGAAAGTGTTCAAAATGCCACTGAAAGTTGCTCTAAACGCTTGAAAGTGTGTTCATGGCATAGTCGAGTAGCAGTAGTGGGGAACTATCAAGGAGAGTAGAGTAGGTTTGTTCGCGTTCAGAAGTATGCGCAGTTTCACAGAACTGTACGGATTCTTTGAGTTCTGAGGGACTACGCATGCTTTTGATGGTTTCGGGTAGTTTATTTTGTGAACGCGAACAAACCTAGTAAAACCGCGCGGCGATTTGAACAATGCTATCCTCCATTAACGCTCCTCGATTCTGGCAAAAAACACACTTTCAATATAACGCGATTGTACAAAAACTACACATCGGGCAGAAACCATCTTGCGCACAGTTGAACCACATGTTATTATCTATCAGTTTCCACAATATTGTTTGTTCAGCTACAGATTTGTACAAATTATGAATTTTTGAAAAATGGTTTTGTAGGTTTTATACCTACTCTATAATTCTCTACCAAAATTCCATTGACTGTAAAACCATTCTTTCAATACTTTTTGGGATATTTGCAAGATACCAAAACCGTTGCAATTTTTTTCACTATTTCTTGTTTAAAAAATTCCACAAAGCAAGCAAGCAAGTTTGCTGGGGCGAAAACCGTGGTTTTCATTTACGAACTATCTCATAAAAAGTAGTATAGAGTATAGACCGGAGTGAAACTGGCAAGACGTAAACGCCAGCAATATGAACGGCGCTATGTTTCGATACAGTCGTGCTTGGTATTGCGGCAGCATATGGATTTTCATTTTATCACGTTTATTTTCATCTGAGTTGGTGAAATATTTTCCTATGAATTTTCTAGGGAGATGAGAACCTATCTTATCTTCAATGCACTATAATCAATAGCTAAGAAAGAATGTATATCTTGAACTAATGAGAGTGAATCATGAGATATAATGAAAAAAATGTTTCTTTATCTGTATATGATATTTTTGGAATTTCTTCACGAAAAATATTGAGAAATGAATGTGAAATGAATGTGAATTTTGATTTTGTCGCATTCATTATTTGACCCCTTTCCTCCACTCTAGAAATAATAATAATAATGAAAAACAATTATGTGTTGAATTCGTTGAATGTGAATGTTGGTTTTGTCGCATTCATTTGACTCCCCCACCCCTCTAGAAATAATCGCTACGCTCGTCCTGGAAGTCTGCGAGTCCAAAAAAACTGTTTTTGGACGTGTTGCGTACACAATTTTTTCGGTAACCGTGTAGAATAACAAATCGAAACACATTTATTTATTATATTTCTTTGTAGAAGAAAATTTCGAACATTTTAATTCTTATTTGTATTAAATATCGAAATGCGAACAGAAGATAGGTATTAACAGAAACATTCTAATTCTTATTTATATAAATAGGTATGTAGTGTGATATTTTCTCAAAGAAAAGTCGTCCGGGAAGTAGGTACTTCCCGGACGGTTGCCGAAAAAAAATGTTTCCGACTTAAACTTGAATTTTCTTGGATACAGACCAACATTGAACGATGTTTATTCACTACCTTTTCAATGAGCAACAATCAACAAACTTTGTGATGTTTTTATTGAACTGATAAATATTTAGAAAGTGACTAGTGACCGGTCCGACCGGCTTGCAATATTTTGTTGGCTCCCGGTCCGACCAGTTACTACTATAGAAACGGTTTTGCTCTTTTAGCGTGATTGATTGATCTTGTCTTGTGGTGAACAGGCAAGCTAGGTTAGCTTGTGGTGATTGTTTAAATAATGATCGCTTAAAGTTAGGTTAAACAATTCACTATTCATCAACACTGTTTCCAAAAAGTTCAATTAATTTTATTTCACGGTTCAAACATTCTTGTATAATCATATTTGCATTTATCATCTTGTATATATTTCAGTCAGCCAGCCCGAGGAGATTCTATAAACTATCGAGCATGTGTTCAGATTTTTTCCCGGTAAACAATCTCGAGGAATACGGTTTATAATCAACGTTCCCAAATAGCTATTAAGACGCTTTGAAATAATCCGCAATAGGTACCAGATTTAGGATATGTTCTAAAAGTAACCAGTTGCTAACCGCTACTAACCAGCGGTTATCTGAAAAATTTATAATTACTGGTTACTTTCGGAACACTTTGGTGATTGCGTTGTGATTACTGATTGGTGTGTCTGGTGACGAAAAATTACATTTAACAGCACAACGCATAAATACATGAGGCAGCCTTTAGACTGTCCAGCGTTCCCAATTCTTCCTGGCAATAACCACAAAAGCACATATCTTCAGTCAGAAAAATCGCAATTAATGATAAGTATATACAGTTAATAGAAAAAGTACCATAGTGAAATACTGCAATAGCAATCCATAAATTTATGGAAAGATAGGAGATGGGACAATTACAATTCACAATCAGTCTCATCTCATCTCAAAATCTCAAATAAAACAACAAAATGAACAGTTTTAAGTTTTACGGTTGTCAGTTGTCACTTTTGTCAATCTCACCGCAAAGGAAGTGTTGGTTAGTAAATTGACGTTTGGTTCACCAGCTTTCAGGCAACCGTGTTTCAAATATCACCACTTTTTCAGGATCACCGAACTAGCGGTGATTTTCGGAACACCAAACCGCATTTTCGGTGACTTTTGGAACATATCCTTAGAATTTCATTGTCCAACTAACGTACCTACCAAAATAAGATAACTACCTAGCATTCTTCCTAACGAGAAATTAGAGTGGATCATTATGGGAACTTCGATGACGTCAGAGCCGGTCTGGGTTTTCTGACCCAAGGATCGGTAGGTACCGGGCTGAAAAGAAACTACAAGGAGAGATTTGAGTAAGAATCGGTCTTCGATTCGAAAAGGAGCTTTCTTGGTACGACATAGAATCGCCTCGGCTGTGTGAACTGGTTATTTTTCTAAATAAAGCGATTCTGTCACGTTACATCAAGTGTTCGGCTCTGCCTCAAAATTAATAGTTACTCAAGGAAAATACTAACAGGTGATACGGTTACGACCGATATTACCAAAGTGGTGACCCCGACGTGATCCTTTTTTTTTTCGTGAGTGACATTCTTCCGCTAATCGACACTGGGCAAGTTTTTCGGGAAGAACTTAGTGACGCGAGTTTCGACGACGGGGTAGACAACACTGTGCTAAACAACGTTTTTTTTTTATAAGAACAATTCAGTCCACGTGACAACCATGCTGACAAACGAATTGACTACAGCCGCGGTAGCGCGTGTCAGGCTACCTGCATTCATACCTGACGACCCGGATCTTTGGTTCCAACAGGTAGATTGGGCACTAAAGAACGCTGGTGTCAGGACAAGCACCGAAAAATTTTGGTACGTCGGGACGTCGCTCGAGCCGCGATATGCTAAGGAGGTTCGTGACCTGTTGTTGAACCCACCAGAGGAAATGGAGGACCCGTTCAAAAAACTGAAAGATGAGCTTCTCCGACGACTTGGCAAATCACAGGCCAAGCGCACGCGGCAATTGTTGGAACGAGAGGACATCGGTGACAGGACTCCGTCGCAGTTCTTGCGTCACCTCCAACAACTTGCCGGTGAAACGGGGGCCCAAGACATCGTCAAAGCGATCTGGATGGACCAGCTCAACCCGATCGTGCGTGCCAGCCTCGCAGCCCAACCAGACACCACGGACCTCGACGACCTGGCGCGGATCGCCGACAACATCATGGACTCGATTGGCTCGCTGGCGCCGCGGATCCAGGTCTCCGCGGTATCAACTACCCTAGAGTCGAAGCTGCTGGAACAGCTTACTAAACTCCAACAACAGCTGTCGGAGGTGCAGAGCGATCATCGACGGGAGATCGCCGCCGTGCGTGCAGAGCTCCAGGAGTCGCGCCGCGGCCAACCCATCGCCCGCGACCGATCCTCGTCAAACAACCGCGGTCGTTCACCGTCGCATCGCGGCCGATCCAACTCGCGCGAACCGGTACAGTACGATGGTATGTGCTGGTACCATTTTAAGTTCGACGATAGTGCGCGAAAATATAGGACCCCGTGCAGTTTGAACGCCTCGTTCGTAGCGCGAGCGGAAAACCAAACGGGCGGTCACTAATGGCGTCTAGTGACACACAGTCGCCCACACGCCGTTTATTCGTTACCAACCGTGAGAACGGCATAGAATTTTTAATGGACACTGGTGCGGACCTATGTTTTCCCGCGGAGACTTGTGCACGGCAAACGGACAAAAACTGGCTATAAGCTGACAGCCGCGAACGGGATGACAATCGCGACGTACGGTGCGGTGACCATGACGTTGAACCTCGGGTTGAGACGCGACTTCCCCTGGGACTTCGTCATTGCCGACGTATCACAACCGATTATTGGTGCCGATTTCCTCGCGCATTACGGCCTGATAGTGGACATAAGGAAAAAACGCTTGGTGGACAGCGAAACACGACTGGGTGTGTCTGGCCAACCTACGAAGGCGAACGTTGCGAGTGTCAAAGTCGTTACTGGAAGTTCTTTGTACCACGACCTACTGCAGCGCTACCCGGATATCACTCGACCAGACGGTTCGTGCAAACTGTCGACGGTTAGGCACGACACCGTCCACCACATTCACACGACGCCAGGGCCACCAGAAGCAGCAAAACCACGCCGCCTCGTACCGGATCGACTCGAGTGCGCAAAAAAGGAATTCGAGTCCATGCTGCGATTAGGCATTTGTCGTCCATCCAAGAGCAGCTGGGCTTCTCCACTCCACATGGTTCCAAAGAAAGGCGACGAGTTGCGTCCATGTGGGGATTACCGGGCACTCAACACCAGGACCATCCCGGATCGCTACCCGGTGCGCCACGTCGAGGACTTCACCCAGACGCTGCACCGAAAAAAGATTTTCTCGACCATCGACCTGGTTAGGGCTTATCACCAGATCCCCGTTGTCGAGGAAGACATTCCGAAGACCGCCATCACCACGCCATTCGGGCTCTTCGAGTTCCCATCGATGAGCTTCGGGTTGCGAAATGCCGCGCAAACTTTTCAACGGTTCATGGATGGAGCACTTCGGGGTCTGGACTTCTGCTACGCCTACATTGACGACGTCCTAGTAGCATCCGAGTCCTGCGAGAAACACCAAAAACATTTGCGGATCTTGTTCGAGCGCTTGCAGACATTTGGAGTCGTAATAAACCCCAACAAGTGCTGTTTCGGCGCGCCAGCCGTACAGTTCTTGGGGTACCTAGTCTCCGAAGCAGGAACCGAGCCACTTCCCGAGAAGGTCACCGCCATCCGAGAATACCCGATGCCAAAGACAGCCAAAGGACTCCGACAATTCCTGGGTATGTTGAACTTTTACCGCAGGTTCTTACCCAGGGCTGCTCACACGCAAGCCCAACTCAACCACCTTCTCAAACCAGCTGTGTGACGCCTCAGACTACTGTGTCGGAGCAGTGCTACAACAGCGTATCGACGACCACTGGGAGCCGCTGGGATTCTTCTCGAAGAAGCTCAGTAGCGCAGAATGCAAGTACAGCGCCTACGACCGAGAACTACCTAGCATTCTTCCTAACGAGAAATTAGAATGGATCATTATGGGAACTTCGATGACGTCAGAGCCGGTCTGGGTTTTCTGACCCAAGGATCGGTAGGTACCGGGCTGAAAAGAAACTACAAGGAGGGATTTGCTACCCTCCTTTCTTGGGAGGGGAGTGTATAAGCTACTTAGCCTGAACAGACCCTTGCTCAGTGGAGATGGGTATGGGTATATTCGAAATGAAACGAAGTATAGAGCGTAAAGGTGGTGTGTTTATTCCCGACTGGGTGAACTAGGCCTTAGCAACCAATACCGAGCTGGCAAAAGGACGTGAGAGCACAGGCCCGTAAGCACAAGTATGAAGTTGGCAACGAATGCCGTTAAAAATTACTTGGCTGTGTTACCATACGCAGGTGAGGCCAAAAATGCAACACTGGCGCTGATACTCTTGTACTAAACAACAAAATAACTTAACCTTAAATCAGAAAGTTGGGTTTATGTTTATGTTTGACAATTTTGACAAATCATGGCAATTATTAATATTATAATTACAAAAAGGGATTATTCTCAATGCAAGAAATACTATCAGTCTATCAAAATCTATCGATCAAAGTACCTTTTAGCATACGTATACCGAAAGTTTACAATGTATACTTACAACTATGTGAGGCTCATCTGAATTGTCCACTGATTGAAATAAAGTATTGAATCATGCACAGTTCATAGCTCATAAGCGGATGCAAAGCTAGTACCTAAGTAAGCACCAGGCATATATAAAATAAATGTTATTCGCAGCGAAAGCACAAGCTAGTTAGTAATAAATTGCAAAACTAGGATTTCATAAAGTTAAAGGCTTATCTGTGTGTCTCAGAAGTCTTCTTGTACCAGTCCCTTGAGAATATGCCAATTGAAAATGTCTCCCCGGTGACCCAGCTTACAGGAAGCGGAGAAGAAAGCTCATGCCTATCAAAGCGCTCGTGTCCAGTCCCAAAATACTAAGCAAATATGTGTGGCAAGTGTACCCGAAGGTGTACCAGGGCGTCTTGACTCTGAATAATACACCGAAAGTAGGAAAAAGGCCTGAAATATACCATTATGTTTACATGTGACATTTAAACGAGTTGAAGAGAAACGTACCTTGGATGGAAGGAGGCCTGAAGGTTATAAAAATCGCCGAGATGAGATTTTGAGTGATTTGGAAAGTAAATCCACAATATGTGTA
This sequence comes from Chrysolina haemoptera, assembly GCA_958298965.1. Lineage (NCBI taxonomy): Eukaryota > Metazoa > Arthropoda > Insecta > Coleoptera > Chrysomelidae > Chrysolina > Chrysolina haemoptera. The sequence continues at coordinate 21,389,120 of OY282595.1, forward strand.
AGGGATCCCTGCCCACAGATAATATTCCCAATATTACACTCAAAATTTCTTAAGAAAATCCACAAAATGTGTAGCAAAATTCCTACCACATGGAAGAGAACCTAGCTTTTTCTAAAAAAACTCGCGCTAAAAACTGAGTAGTTTTTCTACCACAATTGGAAATGTCATCATGTGAAACAAATTATATTGAGGAAGGAGAATGGAGGTAACCTAGAATATTTCTGACAGGTAGAGGTTATATTTCTGTTTTAAAATTTCGATTTCACCAATATAGTTATTTACCTAACAAGTGCGGAAAGTAGTACTTTTCCGCACGCGGCGGCAGTTGCACGAACGACGCGGAGCGGAGTTCGGGCAAGCCGTTAAGGGCGGAAAAGACATTTTCCGTAAGAGTTAGGTACAATATTTTTCCTACGAGTGTTTTTGTCCATCTTATTTATGAAAAAATAAAGTTTTCAATAAACAAGTTTTTATAATAATGCTACAAAATGACTAATAAGACAGAATAGTTACCTAGATCATTTAGTTAGTCGTAAATATCCTCATTTTCAACAATACAAAAATCGTGCGGAAAAGTAAAAATCGTACGGAAAAGTAAAAATCGTGCGGGAAAGTAACTTTTCCGCACGATTTTAAATTGTACGGAAAAGTACAACTTTCAAAACAAAAAATCGTGCGGAAAAGTTACTTTTCCGCACGCTCGTAGGAAAAATTAATTTTTTTGTTTTGAAAGTTGTACTTTTCCGTACGATTTAAAATCGTGCGGAAAAGTTACTTTCCCGCACGATTTTTACTTTTCCGCACGATTTTTACTTTTCCGCACGATTTTTGTATTTTTGAAAATGAGGATATTTACAACTAAATAAATGATCTATGTAACTATTCTGTCGTATTAGTCATTTTGTAGCATTATTATGAAAACTTGTTTATTAAAAACCTTGTTTTTTCATAAATAAGATTGACAAAAACACTCGTAGGAAAAATATTGTACCTAACTCTTACGGAAAATGTCTTTTCCGCCCTTAACGGCTTGCCCGAACTCCGCTTCGCGTCGTTCGTGCAACTGCCGTCGCGTGCGGAAAAGTACTACTTTCCGCACTTGTTAGGTAAATAACTATTTCAGGTGGACTATAATGTAATGCATTGAACTTCAGAAAGAATTCTTCTGTTATAGAAATAGTTTGCCAAGGGGGATCAAGGCTTCAAGGTATTCATCGACGAGTCCCATGAGAGAACCTCAACTAAACAATATGAGAAAGGGATTATAATATCGAGTGTTATAGCGAAAGGTGCGAAGATATAGTTTTTATTCAAAGAAACTTGCATCAAAACTAACTTCAGAGGTAGTTACTATGCCCTTCAAGCTTCTGAAGATCTGATAAGAATCTGATGATGAAAATAATCATTGAAAATAAAGGTTTGTCAAATGTTGTTATTTATTCTTATTTTAGGATTGGGTGCAAAAGAGACCCGTAACAGATTTGAGTAAGAATCGGTCTTGGATTCGAAAAGGAGCTTTCATCTTGGTACGACATAGAATCGCCTCGGCTGTGTGAACTGGTTATTTTTCTAAATAAAGCGATTCTGTCACGTTACATCGAGTGTTCGGCTCTGCCTCAAAGTTAATAGTTACCTACTCACGGAAAATACTAACAGGTGATACGGTTACGACCGATATTACTTGCTCAGATAAGGTTTGTGTGTCAATCGCGAGCAAAAAACAAATTCACGCATTTTTTTATTCAGTTCGCCTTCTTGTCTTGTTACACATTCGAAAAAGTACCCTGTTGCGAAAAGGCAAGCTATGCATGTTAGCTTGCTGAGGTTAGGTTTGTGTGTCAATCGCGAGCGAAAAAACAAATTCACTCATTTTCAACTCAGTTTTCCTTCTTATTGTCTTTCATTCAAACGTCCTGCCATTACAGCAACCAATCGTGCTAGGAATCGCACGTTAAAAGGTAAGACCTCGTTGATTCTTAGCTCGCACAAGTTTCGACTTCTGAGGGCTGCCGTTCGTGTGGGGACGACAGCAGGTTAATGGAAAACACAATTTCAACAATTTTTTTTTAACAGCAACCAATCACGCTTAAAGAGTCGGACCTTTCTCGTAGTAGTAAGCGGTCGGGCCGGGAGCGAACAAAATATCGCAGGCCGGTCGGACCGGTCAGGCGGTCACTAGTCACTTCCAATATTTATCACAAGTAAACATAACCTAAAACTCATTATCATGAGTTTCTGAGTTGAATTCGAGAATATACCTAGTAATAATAGTAAATAACTCACAGGGGCTCCAACGATCCGGTTTCTTCTTCATTGTTCATTTTCGTTTTTCATTCCAATATTACACACAATTCATCGTAAAACTAAAAACACCTGTATGTTCACATTCGTTCACTCACATTAGTCACAAATTATTCGAAAAAGTGAAATGTAATCTTATCATATCAAACATCAAACGCATTTGAATGAGGAATTCAGTTCAGTAAGAAAGAGAAGCGATAATCAACAGAAGATTGATTTTACCGACCAACCCACGAGACCACGACCAACCACATTAAAATACTTTGTAAATGTATGTGCTTATTTGTGTCAATGTTTGGAGTTGAGATGTAACCATTGGCGTACGGTACACCGGTGTTAAAGAACTTTTATTCTGGAATTATGCTTATTGGCTTAGGGGGTTTCTGAGGGCGCGAATTATGAATTTTTATTACAGACTTTATAATAGCTTCACTTGTATGTTTGTTTGTAACTGACTCCTTAGGGCGTGATTTCCACCCATTTACAAACGTCTGAATGATTTGAAATTCGGCAGGTGTTCATAGTTCCGGTGACAATGCAATATGACATTTTTTTGTTATAAAAAAACAAAATGGCGGCTCCAAGATGGCGGACGAGATTGGTGATAATGGTCCGATTCCATTCAAAATTGGTATATAAGAGTTTTCGGAGTCAGAGATTATGAGTTTGTAATCAAAATTGATGAATTCAAAATGGCGGCTCCAAGATGGTGGACGAGTTTGTGATTATGGTCAGATTCGATTCAAAATTGGTATGTGAGGTTTTTATAGGTCGTATATTTCGAATTTTCTGTCAAAATTCATATATTTAAGATGGCGGCTCCAAGATGTCATTATGGTCAGATTAGATTCAAAATTGGTATGGTTTTCGGGGTCGGAGATTTCGATTTTTTAGTAAAAAAAAATGATAGTTTAAAAAAACTAAAGAACACGCTTTACTTCCCATGGACTAAAAAGTAAAAAATAATTGACAATTTGATTTCTCAAATGTAAAAAAAGCGTGGGGTACTTGATAAAGTTCTCTTGAGCTCTTGAACACTCTGTATTGTTAAATTAAACTAAAAAATATGAGAATATAGATCGAAAGCACCCACGCTTTTTTTACATTTGTGAAATTAAATTGTCAATTATTTTCTACTTTTTAGTACATGGGAAGTAAAGCGTGTTCTTAAGTTTTTTTAAACTATTATGTTTTTGTCAAAATTCATAGATTTAAGATGGTGGTTCCAAAATGGCGTAACAGTTTAGTGATTATAGTCCGACTGGATTCAAAATTGGATTAGCGGGATCGGAAGATATTTGCCATAAAAATATGTATGTTTTCAAAATGGCGGCTCCAAGATGGTGGACTGGTTCTGTGTCATGGCCCGATTCGATTCTAAATTGATATGTGGATATTTTTGAGATCGAAGAGATTACGATTTCTTTGTCAAATTTCGATATCATTTAAATTTGGTTTGTGGTGGTTTTCGAGGTCGAAGATTATGAAAATGTCGAAATTCATAAATCCAAGATGGCCGACGAGTTTTGTAATTATTGTACGATTATCTTCAAAATTGGTATTTGGGGTCGAAGATCATGAATGTTTTAACAAAATTCATAAATAGAAACTCAGAAGAAACAGGCCTTGTAAAATAACATGCTTCATCAGAAATTGATAGATTACACAAGCTTTTATTGAAATGCGCTGCTGAAAAGTAAAAAATTATTTCTTCATATGTGTCATGAAGTTTATTCTGTGAGTTACAGATTCAAATGCTTGCCGCTTTTGTATTCGAACTAAAAATTATGCGCGGCAAGCTTTTGAAACAAAATTATTTTTTACTTTTTGGCGCATTTAAGTGAAAGTTTGTCTTTAAAGAGTTATTTTCTTCTGTTGACGGACCAGAGCAAGGTAAAATTCCTAGCTGAAAAGTAATTAATATAATAACAATTACTTTTTTTTCGTGTAATTTTTAATTGTACTTTAATACTTTTTTTCTTGAAGTAATTTGGAATTGTATTGCAGCAAAATCTGTGCAGGAATTGTAATTTGTAATTATATTATTCATATAATCTAATTACAATTACTTCTCATAAGTACAATTACTTTTCACAATTACAATTACACTTATAAGTACAATTACTTTTTCTAATAACAATAACTTTTTCTGATTACAATTACTTTCTCTAATTAGTTTTTTTGAATACGTATTTGTTTACGAGATACACGTGGTCAGTGTGGTCACGTGGTCTAAAACCATGACAATTCCTGTATGAACTTGCCTACACAGCAATGCCACCTTTAGTACTTTTTCAGTAGATTTTGGCTTTCTTGGTAGAAATTTTAGTAGGTACATTTTTTTAGTAGATTTTTGGTGAATTTCGAAGAGTAGGTACTTTTTTAAATAAATTTTTGGTAGATTTTAACGTTATACCTTATTAGCCTATAACTCAATTAATTGTAATTACTTTCAAAGTACATGTAATTACCCAGCTCTGTTACGGATGATGTTCGTTTTGCCAGGAGCCGAAAACTCTGTGACGAAAATCGTCTTAATTTCGTGATCGAGGTAGGTACATCAGGCTTGTACTTGCCTTAGGATGGGTGAAGGTTGAAGTCCACTACGGAGCGCGGAACCAAGCCGCGCCTCCCTGAAAAAATTCTGGCTGAATTCTTTACATGCATCCTAATTCCTAATGTAACTGCTTTTATCATGCCACGCCGCTGAGGAATGATTTCGGAGCAGCTTGGTGTACTAGGTGTACCCAGTTACATTAGGATGCATGTGAAGAATTAAGCCGCTTTCAGAAATAGTCCGGGCGCTAGAGAGGGGTGGAGTATCCAGTTTTAGGTCCACGAGGTAACTTGGTGTTATAATACGTATTTTGAGTCACTGATTCGAAATTTGGAGGTTACCCATTTCTGGTCCCATTTTGAACTATGGCCCATTTTAAGCCAAAAAAACACGAATTTCGGACTACTCACCTGAAAATTTCATTTTTTTTCTCTGGATAATTTTTGTATGAAAATCATGTAAAACAATTTTTGTGCTATACTAATTTCTCAGTAAGTTGATATTTAGATTGTTAAACGAACAAATGAGTTAAAATTGAAGTATGCGCTGGAACTGTACTACTATTCCTCAAATCAGAGATAAAAGGTATATTCATTGGTAGTTAATACACATTATTCGTACATATATGAAAACATTCTGCAAGTATTTGTTGATTTGCATGCACAATATGAAATGCACGTTACCCCGGACAATTTACAACTGCATTGTTTTGTAGAGCAATTTTTACAGTTACATTTAGGAGGTAATTCTTTGATCGACTGGTATAATACATTTATTCTGGCTGGATTTAAACAATTCTCTTCTACGAAATATTCAAATTTCAAAGGAACTAATTTTAAGAAATTTGAATTCAACAAGTTGATTCGTCGGTATGTGATATAAAGCGTTCTTAAAATGCGCAATCGTATGACTGGCATGTAGGTGGAAGTTCAGCAACTGAAACCGAATTGGCAAAGTGGTACAAGCAATATCTTGGGCTATCGAAAGTTACAGATACATTGTTCTTTTTGATAACTCATGTAGTGTTTGATATTCTTTGTAATCCTCACTAGAGTCCACAATTTGGGAATAAGGGTAATATAAATAATACTAACAAAGTAGTGCTGAACCCTCACTCAATTCTGTCCAACGTCTCTCTACCGTCCGCCTGAGTCAAATGCCAGGATTATTTATTTACTGAAATCACCAATGAATAATCATTACAATTACATGTACTCTACTTGCACTAAGTATGGTTCATTATTGTTTACAGCAGCATTAACCTCTGTTCAACTTTACTAAAATGTAGTCTCTGCGCCTGTTAGATCTTGTATAGCGGGTGAGTACTGAACATAGTGAATATAAATTTTTTTGGCCAAAGTGTGCAAGGGTTGAAATCTCTTTGTAGCAGCTGCGAATCCAAAGTTCCTGAAATGAATGTTTGGTGAGGATGAAAGTATGAAAAAATTGTTGTTGTTCAGAAAATTTAATATAAAAAATAAAATATTACCTCTAAACATTTTTCTTTAAATTTTATCCAATAATATAACAGCAGAACGACTACATCTGTATCTGATAATATAACTATAGTATTTTACGATTTTCTTCCGTACATGACTGAAATACATACAAAATAATTCTTAAATCTGCTTCTTCTATATCTACATCCGAAGGAAATCAAAAAATACTAGTTATATCCTCAGATACAGATGTAGTCGTTCTGGTGTTATATTAATGGATTAAATTCGAAGGAAAAGGTTCAGAGGTAATATTTTAATTTTTATATTTAATTTTTGAACATTTTTTTCATACTCTCATCTTCATCAAACATATAGGTATATGTATACCCAGATAACACAAAGACGTCCTCAGTACGTCCACAGGACATAAATCTAAGACATTCAAGACGTCCCGAAGACGTCCATTACTGGACATAAAGACGTCCTTAGGATGTCCTGGGGACATCCGATGTTACAAATTGGAACGTTCTGGGGACGTCCATTATATGTCCCTGTAAGGTCTTCCATGGACGTCCCTTGGACATCCTAAGGATGTTTTTAGGATATCAATTTTCAAGGTTTTCTATAACCTTCAATAGAAAGTGACATACCAACTAGAAAAAGTGAAAAGGATAATGATGGAAAGTGATTTTCGAAAAAAACATTTATAAATTATTTTAAATTCTGACACAAACATTTACATCAATTACAAAACATAATACCTAGAGAACAGTATAGAAGTCACGGCTCACAACAGCTATAAATACGTGATATTATATTTTCTCAGATCATCGTATTCTTTTGATTGTAAAAATAACTTCAAATTCCGCCACAACCAGAAATTATGTTTACAAGTTAGGTTAGGAAACCACAAGGCAAGAGATAAGACACAGCACAGGACCACAAATGGCACAAATCACAGACTTCAATATGCACTCAGTCACAGGTTTGAAATAAAAGTCTATTTTTGAAAAAAATAATTGGAGATTTGTTAGAGAAATAATAAACTATCAAGAGTGTGAACTCACTGAAATATAGACGACAAAAAAAGGAACGCAATAAGCGCTCTGTGATTGGTCACTGCAATGGCGGGAAGTTTAAACAAAAAGATGAAATGAGGCAAATTGAGTTGAAAATGCGTGAATTACTAGAAAACCTAACCTGACCTGACTAACCTAGCACGAACAGAATAACCATGCAACTGTGACAACTGGAGAAACTCACTGAGCTAAATAAGCTCAGTGAAAAATGTATGAAATTTATGACGGAAAATGAAACCAAAACACGTTTTAAAATTTTTGAAAAAGGCACAAGACACAAAAATAATGTTGTAAGTCGGTAATATGAATTTGGCCTGAGTTTGGACGTCCTGGGGACGTTCTGGGGATATTCGCATTGGACGTTCCGAGTCGTACGTCCCCAGGATGTCCATATTAGGTTCTGGGACGTTTGGACCTAAATGGGACATAAAATGGACATCCCCGAGACGTCCAGTGTTGTCTGGGTATTAATTTCAGAAACTTTGGATAGGTGTGGGTGCAGCTGCAACCAAGGGATTTTTACCCTTCCTTCCACACACTGTTCGTTCCTGAAACCATATATAGAGCACATAGTTACTATCATCATAAACTCTAGTGTTTTGAATATCGCGCGAACTCGAATGTGTCAAACTTCGCGCGCTGTCAAACTACGTGCCGGTGAAGTGAGCGCCAAATTTTCGCATTCCGCATTAGAGAGTCATGACAGACAGTTCGCTGAACAGACTCATTGTTATAGTAAACCATATTTTGTATGTGTTTTAACATTTCAACTCAATGTAGGTATGTGTATCCAGTTTCAATATAGAGCATTCAAAGTATACAGTCCAAATAATCATTCAACGCGAAGAGAAAATACTAGTGGAAATACCCACAAACCTATTCACACACTTAGGACAAAATAAATTGGATATTTGCTGTGTTCAATACTCCCCGCTTTACACCATCTAACAAGTGCAGATTACACTAGTAAAGTTGAACAGAGGCTATAGTCAGGGCCGGCTCTAGGGTACTGAGCGCCCTCATGCAAGATTTTATTTGCGCTCTTTTTACTCATTATATCGCAATGTGATGAACATATGATTAAGTTGATGAAAAGGAAGTATATGAGATGATGCACTTTCAAGTAAATAAGCTAGCCTCGGATATTTCTTTATATACAGTGTGACCCATTTAAGATGGAAGCACCCTTATAAAACTTACATTTTTCAACCGATTGGAATGATTTTTTTTTCGTTAGGTAGACATTCAAAAAGTCTACTAGGACACTAAATTTCCTGATTGAATCTCAATTTCCATGGCCAACTAATCTTATTTTTAGAAAAAATCTGACTTCACCACTGGATTCGCAACATTTTCAAATGGTTCATATGTAAATTACGTTGAAATGCGTCAATGAATAAAAAAGTTATAGGGGAATGAAATTTGAAAAATAAGCCGTTTAATCAACCCACCAAGTCAATATCAGAACTTTAATCAAAACGTTGACTACACCACTGTATTGAGGAGGTATCGATATATCACTAGTCAAAATTTCATCACAATCTGTTCATAAATAAAAAAATCAGATAATAAAATTTGAAAAATATATTAATGGATTTTCAGGAAAATGTCAGTTTATCTCATAATTTTTATGTATAGACAGATTTCAATGAAATTATAGTCAGTGATATCTGAAAAAAATCTCTAGTAATTTTTCTAGATTTTTGACCTAGAAAAATAAAATTAGTTGTCCCTGGAAATGGAAAATTTATTCATGAAATTTGGTGTCCTAGTAGACTTCTTGGATGTCTACCTAACGAAACAAAAATCATTCCAATCGGTTGAAAAATGTAAGTTTTATAAGGGTGCTTCCATCTTAAATGGGTCACACTGTATAATCATTATGGTACTAGCTGTGAAGATTATCAGGTGGAGCATCAGCCCAGTCTGATAGCACAGGTAGTACCATAATAGATATTTATGATATAAGGATCATAATGACGATCATTTTGGTACTAACTGTGAAGATTATCAGACACAGCTAATGATTGTTTATGATCCGAATTTCATATAATGATTTCAAAATGAGTATATGTTATTCAAATATTGGACCTTATTTTGGCGCCCCTTGGCAGGTGCGCCCTCATGTTGTGCATTAGCTGCATGATGCGTTCGGCCGGCCCTGGCTATAGTTCATCTATAATCAATTGCAACAACTCGTATAGATTCAGAAGAAGCGCCGCGTAACATGTGGACTTAATTGACGTGCGGCAAAATTGTTGGAGAGTTATAAATCATCATTTAAATAAGGTTCTGCGATTGATATTAGAAAGGCTATAATGCTGCTGTAAACAAGGCTGAACAATTCTTGTTATCAAAAATAATAATGCATCTGTAACTTTCGATAGACCAAGATATTGCTTGTACCATTTCGCCAATTACATTTCAGTTGCTGAACTTACCTACATGCCTAGTCTATACGATTGCACATTTTAAGAGCGCTCTGTATCGCATATCGACGAATCAACTTGTTGAATTTAAATTGCTTACAATTAGATCCTTTGAAATTTGAATATTTCATAGGAGAGAATGTTTAAATTCAACAAGGAAAAATATATTACACCTGTTGATCGAGGAATTAGCTCCTAAATGTAGGTACATGTAAAAAATGTTCTACAAAACAATTCAGTTGCAGATTGTCTCCGATTTGAGAAATAGTACAGTTCCAGCGCATACTTCAATTTTAACTCATTTGTTCGTTTTACGGTCTAAATATGATGAAGAATTATAAAAGTACAAAAATTGTTTAAAAATAGTTTTTCTACAAAAATTATGTGAGTTCCAGAGGAGAAAAATGAAAATTTCAGGTGAATAGAAATTCGCGTTTTTTGGCCTAAAATGAGCAATAGTTCAAAATGGGACCGGAATTGGGCCTGGTAACCTCGAAATTTCGAATCGGCGACTCAAAATTTATAAAATCAATTCATCTCGTGGACCTAAAAATGAATACTCGACCCCCCCCTATCGACCGGACGAAGAGGTTCGTCTGTCGCGCGCTACAGTCAAATCGACCAATAAAAAACGTTTACTCCCCTACTTCCACGTCCCCACTTTTCTGTCTCCAGGATTCGTCGATATGTAGTTGAAAACTTTGAACTTCACCGAATTATCGCCCTCGTTTTTATGGTTATGTTTGACATGAAAAATTAAAATAATATGAATAATAACGACTATTTTTGAAATTAGTAAACAAGTATTTATAGTAGAGGGGATATGTCGCTTACGACAGTCGAAGCTCTCTGAAAGCGGCTTTAGCCGGATTTTTTTCAGAGAGGCACGGCGCCGCGCCGTGTCTCAATGAAAAATTCCAACTGAATTCTCAACATGTATACAGGGCAATTCAAATTCGACCCTCACCATTGGGATCTCCTAAATTACAGGAGATACGTCGAAGCTTAAATTGGGGCAAAGTTGCGTTTTTTGTGCTTAACAAAATACTGTTTTGAAACTTGGAAAATTCCGAGTATTTCCGGAAATATCGGGAAAAAACTGAAAATCGGAATTTTCGTTTTTATTTTTTTCTATCGTTATTTGACAACATATTAGCTCAAAACCAAAAGTAAATTCTCATTGATACTTTTTCTTAGCTACACGTTTTCATGTTCAGATTTTTTTCTGTTATGGGCGCCATATTGTTTTTTTATACAGAAAAATAGTGATTCTCATTCTGATTTCATTGATGTATAATTTGTTGTGATTTGCTCTTCTGAAACCACAGATATTAAAAAAAACAACTTCATCTGAGATTGGCATGACTCCATCGAAAAATTTTGTTTAATAAACACTAGTTGTCAGAACTCATTAAACATCATAAGTTTGCACAAATACTTCAGTCAAAATGTCCTCATTCTCAAATGAAGAAAAACGAGATATGTTGAAACTTTATGATAAATTTGATAGGAATAGTACGAAAACAGCACAAATTTATTTTGAATTATATCCGGAAAGACAACAGCCGGATAGAACATTATTCGGAATTTTGGACAAACACTTGGCTGAGTACGGTGCCTTTCAAAAACCAAGAATGAAATATGGAAGCAGAATGGAACAAACTACTAGAAATAACTTATTAGCCAAGGTAAAATAATTGTTCATTCCATATTCGAAAGAGTATAATTATTTTTGATACTTTTTTAGATAAATGCAGATCCTTCCAAATCAACACATCAAGTCAGAAATGGATGTGCCACAGACGAGCGTTTGGAGGGAATTCAAAAAAAGTGGTTTTAAATGTTATAAGATACATATTACACAAAAATTAGATCCAGGTGATCCTGAGAGAAGGATGGAATTTTGTAGGTGGCTCTCGAATACCCTATTCGACCCTACAAACTTCTTGAAAAACATTATTTGGACCGACGAAAGTACTTTTTCGAATTGTGGTGTTTTTAATAGAAATAATGAGCACATTTGAAGTGAAAATAATCCACGACACTTCAGAGATGTCAGATCACAAGTTCGGTTTCGTTTGAATGTGTGGGCTGGAATTTATGACGACCGAATACTTGGACCTCATTTCTTCTCTGATAAGTTGAACGGGGAAACCTATCTTCCGTTCTTAAGAAACGAATTCGAAGAATATATGGATACGTTTCCCCTTGTTAATTATAACAGCTGCTGGTTTCAGCATGACGGGGCTCCTCCACACAATAAAAGAGTAGTTTGCGAATATTTACACCAAAGATTTCCTAATAGATTGTTAGGAAATTCTGGACCAGTGAGGTGGTCGGAAGGTCACCTGACCTTACAGTTTTGGATACTTTCTTGTGGGGCACTTTAAAGAACAGAATCTATGGAGAGCAAGAATATGACACAGTAGATGAACTTAGAGACAATATCATTATATTGTTAGGGCTGTTCTTAATTTGAGACGACGAGCTCGGTTATGTATTCAAGAGGAAGGCCATCATTTCGAACACTTGTTGTAATACTTTTTGTGCATTTTTTACAAGCTCATGATTTCATTCTTGTTTTTTGAAACGCACCGTACTCAACCAAGTGTTTGCCCAAAATTCCGAATAATGTTCTATCTGGCTGTTGTCTTTCCGGATATAATTCAAAATAATTTGTGTGATTGATGACTTGTTTATTTTGTGGAAATTCATGATCACTTTGATGAAACGAAAGAACACTCTTTTGTCTTATTTCCACTAGATTTTTATTGTTACGACCGGTTTCGGGTTTTATCCCATTATCAAGTATAAAAACTAACTCAGTTAAATCTAGTGGAAATAAGACAAAAGAGTGTTCTTTCGTTTCATCAAAGAATTCAAAATAAATTTGTGCTGTTTTCGTACTATTCCTATCAAATTTATAATAAAGTTTCAACATATCTCGTTTTTCTTCATTTGAAAATGAGGACATTTTGACTGAAGTATTTGTGCAAACTTATGATGTTTAATGAGTTCTGACAACTAGTGTTTATTAAACAAAATTTTTCGATGGAGTCATGACCATCTCAGATGAAGTTGTTTTTTTTAATATCTGTGGTTTCAGAAGAGCAAATCATAACAAATTATACATCAATGAAATCAGAATGAGAATCACTATTTTTCTGTATAAAAAAACAATATGGCGCCCATAACAGAAAAAAATCTGAACATGAAATCGTGTAGCTAAGAAAAAGTATCAATGAGAATGTACTTTTGGTTTTAAGCTAATATGTTGTCAAATACCGATAGAAAAATAAAAAAACGAAAATTCCGATTTTCAGTTTTTTCCCGATATTTCCGGAAATACTCGGAATTTTCCAAGTTTCAAAACAGTATTTTGTTAAGCACAAAAAACGCAACTTTGCCCCAATTTAAGCTTCGACGTATCTCCTGTAGTTTAGGAGATCCCAATGGTGGGGGTCGAATTTGAATTGCCCTGTATACATGTTGCGAATTCAGTTGGAATTTTTCATTGAGACACGGCGCGGCGCCGTGCCTCCCTGAAAAAAATCCGGCATAAAGTCGCCTTCAGAGAGCTTTGACTGTCGTAACTTTGCCCCAATTTAAGCTTCGACGTATCTACTGTAGTTTAGGAGATCCCAATGGTGGGGGTCGAATTTGAATAATGAAACTGCGTACACCAAGCCGCGCCGCGCCGCTTCCAGTCGCCGTGGAATAATTCCGGCAGAGAACTCTGGGGAGAATTCAAGAAGGAAACATTCCGCGCAGCTTCGCGTGCCTATGTATTAATAATTTTGAATCTGATGTCACTTGACCAAGAACAAAAAGCTCATTGGGTAACATAATATCAGAAAAAGCTGCACCAATTTTGTTTTTTGTTCATTATTTAAAATGCATATTCTGAAAAATCCTTCTTACAAAATTCGAAAAAAATTAGATTGTTAAAAAAAATCTTTTCAACGACACTTGACCTTCCATTTAAAAATTAGAATTTGTCATACGGTGTCCCCAAAGTACGCACCATATGACTTCTTTATTATGGGTTTCTCGAAAAAACATAGTCTTGATAAAAGTTTATGTAGTCCCTGTATCTAAACATGCAACATATGAAATATTGCAAAATACACGTAATAGACGGGGCTGTTATGTTAACTACGGTCAGTTATTATTACTTCAGAATTTTTGGTACAGAGTTCTAAATATTTTTTGTCAACACTCAAACTTTCTCAAAACAATACAGTACTGTATCAAGAGAATGTTCAATAATATCAGAGGAAAAAACATCCAAACCAAATTAAGATTCACTTGTCATTGTAATTTAATCGTGTCATTGCCAATTTTTTGAAAGCTTCCTTTAAATTGAGTCTTCATTACAAATGATTAACATCATAACAACCCATAATACATTAGTCACAATATAATACGGTAGTTACATCACCTACGGCCACTGCAGAAAATTGACAAAAACGCAGTATAGCCTCCTTACGCACGGTAAACAAATCGCACAGTTTTATATATCTCGGAAATGGCTCAATCGATTTGGGAGAAATTTTTTATGTAAATAGGGTTTTGCTTTTTGAATATATTTATTCTATATAGGTGTCTCTCTTGGAAAAACAGGATTTTACTAATAATAATAATAATAATAATAATAATAATAATTTTTGGATCTTGAAAACGGCTCCAACGATTTATATCAAATTTCGTATTTAGATAAGGTATTGCTCCTTAAGTTCATCTATATAGGCGCTTTTCATGATAAAAATGTAATTTTACTCATATTACTTAATAATAATAATATGAATTTTTGGATCTCTGAAACGGCTCTAATGATTTGGATCAAATTTTGTATTTAGAGTGAGTTTTGCGTTTGAAATTCATCTATATAGGCGTCTTTCTTAAAAAAAGGCGATTTTACAAATAATAATAATAGTAATGTGAATTTTTGGATCTATTAAACGGTTTCAACTTTTTGGATCAAATTTGTTATTCAGATGAGAAATTGCTACTTAAGTTCATCTATATAGATTTTTTTCTTAAAAAAGTTCATTTTACTAATAATAATAATAATAAGAATTTTTGGATCTCGGAAACGGCACACTGTATATGGCCGTAGGTAAAGTATAGTACGTAATGCGTGTTGCTAAGCAATTATGCCTTTTACAACACTTGTTACGTAATATACTATTATAATACCCTAGATACCAAATGGCACCCTAAAATGATAAAGTAACATAATCAAAGTTCTTGATTTTATTTTCACATCATCGTTGTCAATGATACCATAAAGCTTTGAATGTAACTATTATGCAATTTAAATAAATTTCGGTTACAAAGGCGACTCGGCGAAGTGCGCCTCGTCGCTTGGCAACATCCTCGATTATTATAAATTGTTAAAAAAAAATATTTTGTTAAAAATTCATCATTCAACATTTAATCAGATATAATATAATCTCCCATGATGTTATCCAGAATAATCCTTATTCAGGAAAAAAATTCATCAATTTTAAAAATGTTTTAATATTTAAATTTTCTATTTGTTCCTTGTACACCTGACCGGTAAGTCACCTCACTTTTACAAATTTCATCCTTTTTAATATATCCTTTTATGACAAATTAATTTTCATTTATTACTTACTTACAGGAACGCACAGATGACGACTCAAGAGTAGAGAGCGCTTTGGTACGACTTTATAAATAATTTTTTTTGCACAAAATACATTTTTTCCTTCAAGTATGATTATTTGCCGTGTCGCACCAGGGCAAATTATTGATTTTTGGCGCGCATTCACTTTTCGGCTAAGTATAAAAACCTGGAATACTTACAACACTACCCCAGGTGGTCGGTGCGCATTCCAAGTAAGCATTATAGACTTGTCGGGATTGGCATCTAGGCAACTCGAATCACACTTGCTTTTCAACAAGGCATAGTTCCGTCTATCGATACCAACACATTTGAGAAAAAATCATTTCCTCTACGGTCTCGAATCAGCGTTCAATGTTGAACTTTCAGTGGCTGTCTCCTAGACCGCAGAGGCAAACGGTCGCCCAAAATCAACAATAATGTTTACAAACGAATTCCTCGAGCTAGATACATAGTTGATCAGGATATCTGACAATAATTCCTTCAGAGGTTGGAGTGACACTTGAGGAATTATGGGCGAGAAAATTTGCTCTTTCCCAGGGCCGTTCGTACACTGAAAAAAATTGGGCTAAAATTACACAAAATTTACATAAATATTTCCGTTATTTTCGTACGAATGTTATGTAGTATTTTAACCTACATGCGATTTCGTGTTATTTTAGGGATTATCATAAAATTTACAATTTATTCATTAAATATACACCGAATAGTTGAAAATTATAGGTATAATTTGGAATTACTATGTATTCATAACTATCATATGTAAAACAACAGATTACCTCTCAAAATTCCGGTATACATTTTAATTTCAATAAGTAAGATGTGAAATTTCGAAACGTTTAATGTAACCTTCTGCGCTAGGCAACACGTGATCACCAACCGCCATTAATGGCCAGTCATCCCTGCTGTTACATTACCTATACGCCTCGTTGTGCGTTGTGCTACAGTCTGCAGTGAAAAGTTATACACATTTGTTGAAATCAGTGGAAGAACCGTAAGTTTCTATCTAACATACGTCATTTGATATGTTTATCTGCCAGATTTGCCATTTTCGTTGCATGACTACTAGAAATTATGATGAACACTTATTTATTCATAGAAATATCCCTAAGAGATCATTTGCTTGCATTAGAGATAACTGTAAAGCTAAAATATCGACAAATGACAAATATACAATTCATGTATTCAGAAATCATAACATTCAAATCAATGAAACTATTCAGAAAAATCAAAATCTGATAAAAATTAAATGCTGAGTTCAGAAATTACATCTTAGAAAAAAAATCATAAACCAAACTTCAGTCATTTTTCAAGTCACATGGGAGTAGAAAGTCGAGTGAAAATGACGTTTGGTGTTTTGGGTGGCTTCTCTCCTATTTCTTGAACAGTATTTCTTGTTGAAGAAATTTTTCTTTCTGCCAATATCTTATTATTTTCGTGATAAATTCATTGATTTTAAAAATTGTTTCAGGAAGCAATTACCACGTTTTCTATGAGAAAATGATGCCTTTATGGTTTTATTCCTGCTATTTTTCAATTTTAATTTGAAGTATCCCACTCCGCTGGCTCTCACCACGGACTTCGTTCAAAGGTATTTCCTCAAAATACACCAAGATACTGGATCGAAATCGAAAAAAACTGGAACGAAACGTGTGATAAACCTGCTTAATAAATTATAAGTTGAAAAGTTTTGACCATTTTTTTTTATTTATGTATAAGAATGATATTTATTTTTATCTCTGAAGTTATATTTTCATTTTGTTACATTACGTTTTTTTAGATATACGAGTATATTTATTTTGCATTTGTTTGTTGTTTTAAATACAGGGTGTAATCTAACGTCTCGCACTCCCGTGAATGACAGGTGTAGAATATCATTTTAAAACGAATTTCAGGGGAAAAAATTCAAAAA
Source organism: Chrysolina haemoptera (assembly GCA_958298965.1). Lineage (NCBI taxonomy): Eukaryota > Metazoa > Arthropoda > Insecta > Coleoptera > Chrysomelidae > Chrysolina > Chrysolina haemoptera. The sequence goes on from OY282595.1 coordinate 21,406,484, forward strand.
AAAACTGGAAAAATAAATTTTGGTTTTTAATCTCAGCTGCCTGGATCGGAGCCGTGAGTCAACACTAGCTTCTTACTGCGCTGATCTATTTAGCATGAGGTTCGGAGGATAGCGGGAGTGCAAGAGGTTAGATTACACTCTGTATATTGATCAAATATTGAATAGAATAAACGAGGATGCAGCCTATCAAAAACAAATGGAAATTGTTCAACTATTGATTTCCTAACTGTAATGCCCAAGACTGGATATTTTTGGAATTCTTCATTTAAATTGTTTATTTTTTTAGGTTCAACTTTCACCCTTTTCAGAAATATGGTGTATATAAGCAGTACATTTGCTGAAGCCTATATCAGGTAATTTTAACGGGAACATTTAAAATTTTGATGAAAACTCAACAATAAAATTCAGGAAGATAATGGATTAATACCAGTACAATCCATTTTTCAAATGGAAGTTCAGATGAATTGTGGGAATTTGATCAGTAAATCAACATAAGCTATGTAGATCTCATGAGGAAATATTCATAAATAATGTATATTTCATCAGTAAATTGGCATAAACAGTTTAAATTTTATCACAAAATTTACTCGGGTCGTTATGTGTCTTTACATCTCAGCTTTAGTTCATAATTAAATATTAGATTTGATATTTACATTATGTTGAAACCTACTTATGGTTACCATTGTTGTTGGGGTTTGTCAATGCAGGCTTGTAGTTGTCATTATTATTATTATTATTATTGGGGTTATAATTCTTATTATTTATATGTTCGTGCATGGTTGAGATGAGTCTTTTCTAACTCGGAAGATTCATACATTACTTTGTCTCTAGTATTCGTCATTACAAAATTGTTATCAGTGATTCATGACTTGTCACATTCACATAATTTTTTGATAAGGATAAATCAGTGTTCCACTAGCCTGGTACGGATAAAGACGGAATAAATAAATTTGCGAACAGTGTCGTGTTTCATTCGAAATTGAGAACTATTCTAACAATTCAGAAGTGGTGATTTTTTTTTTTTTCTGTTAATATTTCGCGAACCCGTTTGTGACAATGAGTAGTACCGGAAGTGAAAGTAGTGATGAACATGGATATAGACAAAAAACATCAGAAATTTTGAGAGAACGTGAAACATCAAGAAAAAAGCGACGTGAAAGGGAATCATCAACATCTTCCGATGAAAATGGATCGATACATGCGCAACCCAATCAAAGATCTAACGGAAACCGCTCAAAACAGCGTCGTATGGAAAATTTGGAAGAGCTGGTAAACAAAAAAGTCAATGAAATTTTGGCAAATCAAAACATCCAACAAATCGCCCCGACATTCACCACAATGAGTTCTACGGCCAAGAATGATATTGTACCAACTTTTGATCCTGAAAAAGGTAATTTGACATCAACCAATTGGCTGCATAAGATCGAACAACTAGCCATTATTCATGGGTGGAAGGAAACAACCAAATCATACTACATGCAGTCAAAATTAAGCGGCATTGCAAAAATCTGGTATAATTCTCTCCAAGACTATGGTAGGACATGGGATGAATGGAAAAAAGCGGTCACCGAAGCATTTCCAAGCCACGAATATTTTATCGACAATGTAAAAAAAATGGTGAATCGCAAGAAAACGACAGATGAAACTATGATGCATTATTTTTATTCAAAATGTATTCTTATCAAAAAATGTGAAGTTAGCGACGCTAACGCGGTCTCGTGCGTTGTAGATGGACTCCCATTATCTTTACAAGGAGCAGCAAAATCGGGAAATTATAAAACTCCCGAAGCCCTATTCCAGGGATTTCTAAGTAAAATTGAATATGACATTGCCGACAAAAAAGAAGAAAAAGTTACGACCAGACATACTAAAAGAGATACGCCGGAAGTAATCTGCTACCTTTGTAGGAAACCCGGCCACGTAGCAAAAAAGTGTTGGTTTCGTTCGGAAGGCACTCACCATCCAGGACCATCCACAAGCAAGACTTCTGCGAACAACGGCCAACGCTTCTTCTCTAACACCCGACGCCCATTCAAAAAATGTTCGAACTGTGGTAAGGAAGGCCATCTTCGAGATGATTGTTGGTTTTTGAAACACGCCATGGTGAAAACTTTAAAAAGGCAAGTAACGAATGATCTCTACTTTATTAAAATTTCAATAAATGGTGTTGAATGCCAAGGGTATTTGGACACTGGTAGCCAAATAAACGTGGCACATGTCAATCTATTGAATAAACTTGAAATTACGTTGAACCAACCCGATACAGCTATATGGGGCCTCGGAACTCAAATGATACTTCCCAAGGGTCAAGCACAATTGACTTTGGACTTTGACAGATTTTCAGTTCAGTCTTTGTTATATTTTGTCGATGTTGACATGGGTTTGATAGATGTAATTATAGGTCAGCCAGTCATTAACCACGATCACGTAGAAATGCAAATCAGCGGAAAAGAAGTAGCCTTGAAAAAAATTGAACCACAAAATAATTTATTGGAAGTTAAAACTATTAACAAAATTTCTAAATACAATGTAAAAGCAGTGGAGACCATACAAATTCCACCAAATTGTACAATGTCTGTCAAAGTTGAAAGTGAGTGCCCTAACTTAATAATTCCCTCAAAACAATGCCACAACTATAATATTTCAACGGTTTTGGCAATAGAACCCGTTTTTCAGTTGAATGTTACAAATTCGAGTAGTAAGAGTTTGGATATTGGTGTTAATCAGGTATTAGCAAGGGGATATGTGTTTCCCAAAACCGATGTAACGAATTTTGGATCTTTTCGGATTCTGAAAATTGATATAAATAATATCCATACAGGAAACATTCCAAAAACCGATATCTCTTTACTGTTTCAGTTATTGGAAAAATATGATTCGTGCTTCGCGATAAATACTTGTGATTTAGGTGTAACAGATATTGTTGAGTTTGAGATAAATTTAAATTCAAGAGAACCAATCTTTTATAAACCATACCGGGTTTCAGAAAAAGAAAAATTAATAATTCGGGAAAAAATAAACGATTTGTTAGAAAATAATATCATTAGAGAATCGAAATCTAGCTATGCAAGTCCGGCAATATTAGTGAAGAAAAAAAATGGAGATTTCAGATTGGCAATCGACTATAGGAAATTAAATAAAATAACTGTCAAGGATAGATATCCTCTACCTAACATCGAGGACCATATTTCACGGTTAAAGGGGTATAAATATTTTTGTGTTCTCGATATGACCCAAGGTTACTACCAGATCCCGGTTTCTGAAAATTCCATCGATAAAACTGCATTTGTAACTTATGACGGACAATTCGAATTTCTGAGAATGCCGTTCGGGGTCTGTAATGCCCCAGCGACATTCCAGAGACTCCTTCATAATGTACTAGGTAAATTAAGACATGAAAAAGTTATTGTTTATCTAGATGATATTTTAATTCCGAGTGTCACAATTGATGACGGTTTAAAAGTCCTCGAAGTGGTGTTGAGTATTTTTCATGAGGCAAACTTAAAATTGAACCTAGTAAAATGTCAATTCTTCAAAACTAGTATTGACTATTTGGGCTATGAGATTAGTGAGTGTGGCATTAAACCAGGCAAACAAAAAATAAATGCAGTTTTGAACTTTCCCGAACCAAAAAATGTTCACGAAGTCAGGCAGTTTCTAGGTCTTTGCTCGTATTTCAGAAAATTTGTAAAAAATCATGCTATTATAGTTCAACCTATATGCCAATTACTAAAAAAAAGTTGCCAGTGGGTATGGCAAAAGCCGCAGAAAGAAGCATTTGAGACAATTAAATCTATCCTTACAAACAGGCCCTTACTGAGCATCTTCGATGTCGATCTGGAGACAGAATTGCACACAGATGCCAGCAGTAAGGGCATAGCATCAATCTTGTTACAAAAACATAGGGATGGTCTTAAGCCTGTTATGTATTATAGCAGGGCAACAAGTAGGGAAGAAAGCGTTTATCACTCTTATGAATTAGAAACATTAGCAATAGTTGAATCAATTAAGCGCCTTCGTATTTATTTAACCGGAATACATTTCAAAATAATGACAGATTGCAGTGCCGTCAGGCTTACTTTTAGCAAAAAAGACCTCTTACCACGCATAGCTCGTTGGTGGTTATCAATTCAAGATTACGATTTTGAAATCGAACACCGACCTGGGAGCAAAATGAGTCACGTCGACGCTCTTAGTCGAAACGTTGGCATGGCCAATGTTCTTCAAATAAACACAGATGACTGGATTTATTGCCTTCAGTCGCAAGATCCGGAGTTGAGAGCTATTAGAGCAAGACTAGAACAAAAAGAACCCGATACCGAATTAAAAAAGATTTATTTAAAAAAAAGACATCGCCTTTATAGAAAAACTATGGATGGTAAATATAAGCTTGTCATCCCGAAATCCGCCAGATTCAGTTTTATGAGGAAATTCCATGACGATATTGGCCACATAGGGCTTAATAAGTGTGAAAAGCTTATAAAAAGCAAATATTGGTTTCAAAAAATGACAAGATTTATTAAAAAATATGTAAATTCCTGTTTAGATTGTTCTTTTAAACATGGAAAATATGGTAGAAAAGAAGGATTTCTCAATCCGTTACAAAAACCAACACAGCCTCTAAATACGTGGCATATAGACCACTTAGGCCCCTTCTGTAAAAGTTCAGGATTTTCCTACATTTTAGTGGTTGTTGATTCATTCTCCAAATATCTATTTGCAAGACCTACTAGAACAACAAATGCAAAAGAAGTAGTTTACAATCTCAAAGATTTATTCAGCATGTTCGCTGTGCCTAAACGAATAATTTCAGACCAAGGCAAAGCATTCAAATCAAAACGATTTAATGAATTTTGTGTGGATTTTAAAATCAAACATGTCATGAACACAGTGGCATCTCCAAGATCAAATGGGCAGGTAGAACGCTACAATCGCACGTTATTGAATGCGATTAATGCAAGTGTGGACGATGAGTGCGAATGGTATGAAAAACTACCACAAATCGTTTTAGGAATTAATAACACTGAAAATAGTAGCACAAAACTAACTCCACACAAACTTATGTTTGGATTTGAAAAAAATATTTTAGCAGATCTTGGGGATGACAGTAGTGAAGAAATTGATCGAAATAGAGATCAAGCTAAGGCGACAAGTGCATTAAAAAAGCAAGGTCAACAAATGAAAATGTATTTTGATACGAGAAGGAAAGAAAGTAAAAAGTACGAAATTGATGATATTGTTCTCTGGTCTCAGGCTGGGGTTGAAAAAAAAGAAACAAATAGAAAAACCGGAATTCGTTTTGGTGGGCCTTACAAAGTAACCAAAGTTTTAGGCAACGATAGGTACGAAATAACAGCGTTAAAAGGTATAAGAGGATACAAAAAGTACAAAGTCACCGTATCTGCTGAACAATTGAAACCATTTGTTTCAGGGGTAAGCGAGTCAGAATTTTCAGATTCTGAAATAAATAGTACGGACGAGCTGATTGACTTACTTGAAGGTTGACTTCTTCACAAATACTCTCCAAAAGTTAAAAAAAAAAAAGATCATATGTAATGAATAGTAAGTAGAAATCCTCCTCTAAGGTGGATAATTTAATGGAAGGACCTCTTAGAGGTAATTATTTGAAAGGCCTGTTAGAAGGTAATTATTTGAAGGACCTGTTAGAAGGTAATTATTTGAAGGACCTGTTGGAAGGTAATTATTTGAAGGACCTGTTAGAAGGTAATTATTTGAAGGACCTGTTAGAAGGTAGTTATTTGAAAGACCTCTTAGAAAGTAATTTCTGAGGTGAAATATTTAGAACCTCTGGTGAGACAAAATGATAAAAATTTACCTTTTGAAAGGAAAATAAAAAAATAGACCTTTCATAAGGTGAAGTCAAAATAATGAATTCAAGTATTGTAGATTTTTTTTATTACAGGACGAACAAACCTCACAAGGATCTACAACCCACAAACTTCTTATCGAAGGACCTCAGCGAGGACGCTTCGTGATCAGGATGGCCGATTGTTGAAACCTACTTATGGTTACCATTGTTGTTGGGGTTTGTCAATGCAGGCTTGTAGTTGTCATTATTATTATTATTATTATTGGGGTTATAATTCTTATTATTTATATGTTCGTGCATGGTTGAGATGAGTCTTTTCTAACTCGGAAGATTCATACATTACTTTGTCTCTAGTATTCGTCATTACAAAATTGTTATCAGTGATTCATGACTTGTCACATTCACATAATTTTTTGATAAGGATAAATCAGTGTTCCACTAGCCTGGTACGGATAAAGACGGAATAAATAAATTTGCGAACAGTGTCGTGTTTCATTCGAAATTGAGAACTATTCTAACAATTAATTGTTGTGTATTATTAGCCCAAAACGATCGAATCTTATTCGAATATAAGTAGTATATTTACATGAAATACTATGTGTATTTCTATAGTAAATTTAAAACATTACATAACATTACGTTGGCAACTTGATGATAATGTTATGTTATGTTATGTATGTTATGTAATGTTATGTAATTTTACATTTTCCTTTTTTCAGTGTAGGTGGTGGAAAGATGTGCCCCGCCGAAGGAGCACATAAATTGAAAACAATAGTTTCACAAAAATTTTATAAAAATTGATCAGATCCACCGGTATTGGAGGGCGCGAACTCGCGAAGGGTGCAGAAGGGCCTTGCTAGTGCTCTCCTTGCAAAAGAAGTGTGCCATTTTCAGGCAATTCTTTATCATTCAACTGCACATGACGAACCATACACACGCTTATTACAACTAAATTCCATAAAACCCAATTGGAAAATTTGTATCGAACATTTCAGATATGGAGTACTGAAAATATTTCAGCTTGAAAGATAGGAGTAATACGGAAGCGTAGAAGGGCCATTATTTTTTTATTTATTTTTTCTCCCTAATTCCGAGTTGCAACTTGGAAAATTACTAAATTCCGAGTTGCAACTCGGAAAATTATAAAATTCCGAGTTGCAACTCGGAAAATTACTAAATTCCGAGTTGCAACTTGGAAAATTACTAAATTCCGAGTTGCAACTCGGAAAATTACTAAATTCCGAGTTTTAATTCCGATAAAATTCCGAGTTGCAATTCGGAATTTAGTAATTTTCCGAGTTGCAACTCGGAATTTAGTAATTTTCCGAGTTGCAACTCGGAATTTAGTAATTTTCCTAGTTGCAACTCGGAATTAGGGAGAAAAAATAAATAAAAAAATAATGGCCCTTCTACGCTTCCGTAGAGTAACGTATTGAAAATTTCTTGATGATTTTCGCTTCTAGATAGAGGCTACAGAAAATGTCATTATGTACACCAATCAATAGAGCATGAAATAAGTGATTTTTTAACAAAAATACGATTAGGAAACCGACCGTGCCATCACATGAGGGACATTCCGTAGTTATAATCTGCTATGTCATTTATTAATTTGTTATAAACAATTAAATTAAAAAAATGTTTTTTTAGTGTTTTGCTTATAAAATGAAAACTAATACATCAATCTGGTTGCTCCAATGAGATGAATTGTAGAAAATTGAAATACGAACAAAATTATATTTAGTACGACCCGATTGGATCATTAGTAACGAAGAAAAATAAAAAAAAAACGGAAAATTTTGCAATTTTTTAAAAAATTTACAACTCCACCATATTTCAATCTACTTTTCATTTATGTATAAAACAGGTGAGGTCGGACCATTAGTTTTGGCACGATTGCAATTTGAATTTTTTTTGCACTATCTTGCAGCGTGCCTGGATGCTCTAGTGATGCTCCTGTTTCAATTTCTCTAATAGAATTTGAAAGCAGACGTTATAGTACTATAAAACGTATATTGGTGAAAAATGCTTGCAAACATGACTGAAAACAGCCGAGCCCGCCTTAGCGATCGTGTAGAAGGAGAAACCGTGAGGTGAGGGTAGGCGTATTGTAAAGGGATTATCTCCTCCCCCCACCTCACGGTTTCTCCTTCTACGCGACCCCTAAGGTGGGCTCGGCCGTTCTCAGCCATGTTTGCAAGCATTTTTCACCTATTTCGCGGCATTGTAGCGAGAAATGAGAATGAACGTTTTGTAGTACTATACTTCTATTTTCAAAATCTATTCAAGAAATCCCAATCGGACCATCACTAGTAGTACAATAACCACAGACAAATGTAAGCCACAAGTGAAGAATGAATCGTAGCACTTTGAAACTCGGCACATGACTTCTTGACATCATGTATTGTTAGAAAAAAATTGTTTACCAAAAAATCAGGGATGGAACCAAAAAAAAAAATTTATTTAAAAAAATTTTAATTTTTTTTTTGGTGTTTTTCGGAAAGTATAAGTTTTAACAAGAAACAATTTCAACGAGGCGAAAGATAATTCTCCACAAAAAATATACTTAGTAATTTCTCACAAAATGCACTCGTATTCTCAGAATACCTGATTGAATTTCGATATCAAATTTCAGGTTCGCGTTGACCCTCCACTGCATTTCCGTCAGGGCCGAAAATTAGATTTGTCAAATCATTGCTAAAAATTATTGTAGAAGGAAAAAAAAGAGTGTATATAGTTTCTGAAGACTTCTATTCCTCATGTAAATATAACATGTGAATATCTGAGTACCCAAAATGTGTTTTATCCCATTTCACATAGCCCTTCTACGATATTTACGGAGGATCCGGATAGTCATGGATATTTTAGTTGATATGAAATAATTATACTGGAGTAGGAATCAGTACCCTCTTTTGACCATATGCAACGATTTTAAACTAGTTGAGACAAGTTCCACTTATACATGCCAAAGGAAAAACTGGGTTTTACTCCTGCCTCAGTTTTCAGCTCACCCATAATCCCAGTAAATGTTGAAAATAATTGCTCATACACATCCAACATAAAAAAATTCAGTATGCATGTGATTTCAAGCTTGAGGTTTGCACTTCACAATAGTGTTATTAAACATAAATGCAGGACATGATTAAGCGATTATTTTCAACATTTACTGAAGAGAATGTTGGTTTTATGGGTAAGTTGAAAATGAGGCAGGAGTAAAACAAAGTTTTTTTTGGCATGTATAAGTGGGACCTGTCACACTACTCTAAAATTGTTGCATATAGTCCAAAAATGGTATGGGTTATTTAATTATTCATGATCATCCGCAAACATATCCGTGAAGTGCGACAAAACACATTTTAGGTACTCAAATACTCGCATATTATATTTGCATGAGAAGGAGTCTTCAGAAACGATATGAACTTTTCCTTTTCTTTTCTCCTATCATTTTTAGCAGAGTTATGACCAATAAAATATTCGGCTGCGCCAGAACTTTCAGTGGCTGGTAAGAGTGAACCTAAAATTTGATGTCAGCGTTCAATCACGTTTTCTGAGAAAACGAGCGCATTTTATAAAACTATGGATCATTTTTGTGGAGAATTGAATTGTCTTTCACCTTCTTGAGTTGTTTTTCCGATAAATCATATACTTTCCAAGATTACAGCAAAAATCTATTTATTTATTATTAAACGAAAAAAAAAATATGTCCCATCCCTGGAATTTCTGTAAACATTTTTTTTTCGTGTTCATCATGGTTGCAACAACTAGTATTGGTCATGCTACAATTGAACCTCGTCGCAAAACCCAATCGTACTGGATTATAGCATCCAGGCAAGCTGCAAGATAGTGCAAAAAAAAATTCAAATAGCCATCGTGCCAAAACTAATTGTCCAACCGCACCTGTTTTACTCAAAAATTAATGAAGTAATTGTAATTCATGAAAAGTGCCAACCCTACCAATTGAAAAATGGCGGAGTTGTGAATTTTTTAAAAAATCGCAAAATATTCCGTTTTTTCTGTTTTTCTGTTCGATACAATTATTCATCTCATTAGATCAACCAGATTGATGTATTAGTTTTCAAAACTCTAAAAAAACATCTTTTAATTCAATTATTTATAACAAATTAATAACTGACAGTTTCGAGTCCAAAACATAGCAGAATATAACTACTGACTGTCCCTCATGTGATGGCATAGTCGGTTTCCTAATCGTTTTTTTGTTCCGAAAAAATCCTCTAGTGATTAGCCTAATACTGAAATGATATCTAAGTAGCACAATAGAACAAAATTATCACTTACCAAACGGTTACTGTTAATGCACTTTGTGATCTTCTTGGGCAACAATTATCATTACAAATAGAACCATCTCCCGATCCAATACTACTTCTTGGTGGAGGAGTTGCGCAAACATGCCTTCCTCCTGATGCTCCAACATATTCGACTGAAGGGCTCCCGCAAATACTATGACGACATTGTCCTGTTGCTCCTTTAAAATTTGGTGAAACGAAACCTCTGCATTCCTTACTTTGTTGACACTGCACGTTTCCACATTGGGTACTTTTTTCCTGTTGAAAACTACAGTGATACTCTTTTCCCTGATAAATTTGGCACTGAATTTCTTGAAGACTACTATTGACACATGGTACTTCTTTCTGGTGGATGTCTTTACCTTGACTGGTAACCGAACTGCTCGAACTAGAGCCAGGACTAGATTTGGAAAGTTGATAACCTTCTTGATATTGACAACACTTCATTCTGTTGGGCGTACCCATATGTGAATACCTCATTCTTTGGTACTGATTGGTGGAATATGGTAACGGTAGTCTATAGTGAAAGGCGAGGTCTCTTCTCATATAAGGGTCATTTGAATTGAACTGCTTGTACCCGTAGGCTTGATAAGATCCAAGATATGGCTCTTGTGGCTGGGGTACATATCTCTCAACAGGCACATGTGCGTTTGGCGGTAAATATCTTTCGCCATCACTAAATCTATTTTCATTATTTACATATTTGTCGGATTGGTGAGTCTGATGATTGCTACCATTTTGCTGGTATCTATCAGAATAGTTATGATACCTGTCCTTAAATCTATGTTCATTATGATGAAACCTGTCGTTGGAGTTATTCGGTGATAATGAATATCCTTGATATCTCTGCGATTTATCGTATCTATCAAGTTTTTTCGGAGAACGAGCATAAGTTTCGGTGGGTGATGGTGACAGAGGAGGTGGAGGAATGAAACGATCTGGTGGAGGAACCGTGGTGGTCGGCGAAGGAAAAGTATTATTAGAAAAACAGTCAGGACTAGGTGTATTCTCGGGTGAAAGAGGAGGAGGAGGAAAGAATCTGTCGTTCGCTGGAGCTGGCGAAGGCGGTTCCAAGTACGACACTTGTGGAAATGATATTGTCTCCGATCGATCGATTCTGTTTTGCGTGGCAAACCTTTCTGGGCAAGGTATTGCGATGAACCGATCTTGACTGAATCTTTCATTAACATATTGGTCGAAACGATTTTGATACTGGTCTCTTTTGTGTCTTTCTCTATCTTTTCGATCTGAGCTAACCGATCGCTCCCTAGTTTTGTATATTTCAGATTTGGAACCACTTCTATGCCTTTCTGTTGGTGTATACCGTTCAATCGAACAAATACTCTGTCCAGAAGCAAGTCGATCGTTGTTGGTATTATTAACACTTTCCATGGCAGATGACTGGTACTTATCAGTCGGTGTGTAACAGTCATTATTAACACTACTCCCCTCTTTGTCAGTTGAAAGAGTATGATACCTATCAGTAGGTGTGGTAGTTCTAGAGTACCTATCCAACGGGGCATGGGAGTGGTACCTATCGAGACTACCAATGTTCTGCACCGGCGTATACCTCTCAGGGAATCTTTGACAGTTCGACCTCTCATGAACGTATCTGCAAAAAAAATTATTATTGTAACTTAATTGTATCAATTACCTCGTAAATTACAAGTCACTGATGTGTAAGGAAAAATTGTCATAAGCAATATAACGAGTGGTGAGTTTATTGTCGATCCTTTTCTTCACATGTTTAAATCTGTTATTTCAACCAATAGCAATGCATTATTCTAGACAATCATTGGTTGATATACTGATAAAATTTGACCCTCGTCGATAATACCTTGTTCATGAACTGTTTTTTTTATGAAATGATGAATAGCCTTATATATTAGAGAAACCCAATATGACTGGAAATTACTAAACATTTGATTTTCATCATTGCTTTTGAAAGTGAAGGACCATAATTTTCTATTTGAACTATTTTGATATTTACCCCCACAATATGAATTTTAATGATATATGTGTGTATGCATTTGTCGTATTTACTTAACATGTTATTTCACGACGTCTGATTTATTCAACAGTGTGTTTGTTATCTTTTGTGATTGAAGTTGTATTGTTGAACGATATTATTTTTGAATGCATCTGCTGATGCCTGGATTGTCCCTTGAGGTGAGTGAGATACATATTCTTTGGTTGTTGTCCAACCTGTCTTGTATGCACCTCTGGATGATATTCGCCTTCTTGTCGCTATTTTTGTTATTTATCCTGTCGTATGCCCTCTTGGAATCAGTGTATATTTTGGTGTCTGATGTGGACTCACCTAGAAGTTCCGTGGCTTTCAGGATAGCCAGCAGTTCCCTCCCAACCCTCCATGACTAATGTGTCCAGAGGATCAGTCCGAGGCTCGAACCTTGTGGTCAGCCTCCTTCCGTACGTCTTGTCACTTTTCCGCTCGTGATTTGTCTGTCCAATAGGAAATCTGCACATAATCTGTATTGGTTATCCGGGATAAGTTTTCCATGCATGATCCGTTGGATATTTGGTATCCATGTGGTGTTGAAGGCGTTGGATATATACCAATGTGATCATATGCGTGTGCAACTTCTGCCTTTTATTACGTTGGATCGTTTTTATGATGTCTCAATGGCATCTGTAGTAGAGTGCGCTTTCCTAAATCCGTATTGCCTTGGATCTATTTTATGTGCAGTTACCGTATGGTACGTGAGTCTTTTCGTAAGGAGTTTGTCTAGTAGCTTCTCCAACGTCGGTAGCAACGAAATTGGTATCTGTCCTTTGTTCTTCTTCGGTATCCACTGAATCGTTGCCTTCTTCCAAATCACTGGAAATTTCCCTGTGGTGAACGGCTTGTTGTATACTAGAAGTAGGTGATTTCCGATAGTTTGAACGATGTGTTTGGCTCTTTCGTTTAGGATTCCGTCTTTCGCTCCGTCCATGTTCTTTTTGTATCGTTCTCGCTATGGTCTGTCCTCCTCCTCTTTTCCTTATAATTTTGTATGCAAGTCCCCAGGGGCTCCTTGACTCTCTTCATTAATGTATTCCTGTATGGAGGTTTTTTGGTGCTCTTGATTGCTAGAGAAACAAGATGTCCTGCACTACCAGGACGACGCTTATTGCCATAATCCTATACAATAGGAATAATTGGGTCGAAAATCCATCAGAAAACAACTACTTTCCTGGCTAATACCACGACGAACGTTGCATTACATCTAATGAATTTCCGTGCAGAGTCCTACAAGGATGTCTCCGCAATTGCTAGTTGCATGGAAATGTTCATTGAGACATTTGGACCACCTATAGATCGATTTCTGGGTTCTTGCCCTCGTCAGTATAGGGTAGGTCTCTGCAGACAATAACTAATGTCTGCAACAAACGATTCAATAAAATCTCCATGTAAAGGCAGAAGCTGAGACACCACCCGCAGCCTAGCGTTCACTAAACTACGGGTGCCATCTGAACTCCAGCCCCTCAAACAAAGCAATACCCAGAACTTGCGTTATTAATTCAACCACAAATACAAATTAAAGAAATCTGCATGCATTGTTCACAATAAGCTTGTCAAGAGAGAAACAAGATGTCCTGCACTACCAGGACGACGCTTATTGCCATAATCCTATACAATAGGAATTGCAATTACAATTATTCCTATTGCATAGGATTATGGCAATAACCGTCGTCCTGGTAGTGCAGGACATCTTGTTTCTCTCTCGACAAGCTTATTGTGAACAATGCATGCAGATTAATTTCTCTTGATTGCTGTTTTGTATTCTCTTCTTGATGTTTCCTACTCTCTTCTGTGGGTCTTATTGTTTTTGTCGGCTTGCCATTTTTTCCTGTCCCTGTTTGTTTTCCTCCTCAGGATGTTCAACTATTTTTTCCACCATATTTGATGCTGTCTCGTTGTATTTTTTCGCTTAGGAATTGAGCTGTCGGAAGGACAGTAGAATTTTGATAACATATTTTGAAATATGAACGGAATGTTCTTAAAATCAGTTATGGAATCATCTGCGGCTGAAAGACAAACTTTAGTCGCTATTTTCCATCGGTCAAGATAAAATAGTCTATGACAGGTTTATGTCAAAAAATAACTTTCAAAGTACTGCCGCAGAAGAAATATTTCCATAATTTCCATCCTTGCTATGTTAAATTTATTCTGAAGAACCTGCTTCCCAATTCTTCCGATTTCTCTGATGAGCTTGGAAAAGCGAAATAAATTTTTATCGACAAAATGTATTGGGGATCACATGAGAGTAAAACGATCCTTGTTTCAATGAGTGAACGATTTCGTGAGTGATATTTTTGAATAACATTCTCCCTATCTCATTTATTTATTTGAATTTTCAATGAAAACTAGAGATTTTTTGGATATGCTTCTTGTATACCCTAATCATTTATAAGATTATAATTAGGTTTGTTTGTGATTTCCTATCAATACATTTTCAACCCCAATTTGTTTCATTTGGCTAACGAAAAGTTTTTTTTTATCAAACCTTTACCCAAATACGACGTTTTCAAGAACTTTGGTGGCTGAAATCTGAGAAAAAACACTTACACAAACTGATATATTTTCCAAATGATCCATCTCACGAAAACAAAATAAAATTTTAGGCCAGTAGAGATGGACATTAAAAATGGAAAATTTAACAATAATTCCAATAGTTTTTAAACTTCGGTCGAGTGAATGGTACATCGAGAAAGCACTAAATCTCAGTTTGCAACCTGTTTCGAAGTCCGCAACATTGTCAAAATTTCAATTAACTTGAATTCTGCTGTATACTCGTTGAGAAAGGTCCGAAGAATCTGCAAACTTGTAGTAGTGTTAAATATATTATTTCTCACAAATCAAGTTTGCAACCAAATACATTACACAACAATATAATAATAATTGTTTTAAAGAGTATACAGCAAAATAAGTTAATTGCAACTTTGACAATGTTGTGGACTTCTGAACAGGTTGCAAAATTTTATAGTTTGTTTTTGAACCTTTCCGACCTTGTATTGAAGTTTGAAAACTTTTGTTATAAATGTTTGTGATGCGTGGTTTTCTAGAGAATTATTATTTTAAAATTAACGAAAGTACGTGTTTTTTGGTAACAGAGCAATGTTAATTAATAGAATAATAGAATAGAATAGAATATGTTTATTCACTGGATAATAAACAAAAAATTTTACAAAAATATAAGTACAAATACCAAGTAAACAAACAAAAACACCATGTAGTCCTGGAGAGGACTGTCTATGGAAGGGTTTGTGTTTATTTGCTTTAATAAATTTGTGTGCAGTATGAAATTTTTGATTAGATTTGTAGATTAATGAAATACGATAACAAATAAATAGAATAAATAAATAACAAGGTACAAGCTATAGGTATATAAATAAAAAAATGCAATAATTTAAGAACAGAAGAAATAAGGCATATGATAGGATGATTTGTGAAGATTTATGACTTAATCAATAATCGAATGAAAGTATGCTCTTCCACGTTGCATAATCCAATTTTTTATAGTTTTTTTAAAGAAAAGTTTTGATTCTATACATCTTATATTTTCTGGAAGGTTATTGTATAGTTTTGGCGCATTATATGTCAAAGATCGTTGCCCCAACGCTTTGTTGGCTCTCGGTAGATATGCATTATTTATTCTCATGCTCCGTGTATTATAAGAGTGGTCAGGTTTATTGAGGTAAGATGACTTGTTCGAGAAAATGAACATAAGAACTGACTTCACATATATTTGTCTGATATCTAATATTTCAAGGTCGTTATAGAGTTCATCGGATGGATATCGATATGGTTTGAAAGATATTATTTTCAAAATTCTCTTCTGAAGAACCATCAGGGGTTCTATGAGAGTCTTTCGGGCCCCGCCCCACCCTACTATACCATAGCTCAATAACGACTCTCCGATCGCAAAATATATTTTCTTCAGTTTTTCTAGTGGAAGTATATATCGACATTGATAAAATTTATACAATAGGGAACGAATTTTCTTCTTGAGATTTTCTGTATGGATGTCCCATTTTAGACAAGAGTCGATGAATATTCCAAGATAACGTACACTACGGGCCGTCGCAACATTTTGCCCATCAAAAGCTATAGTATATGTTGGCAAGTTGGTATCATATGAAGAAAAGGGCACTATCTTTGTTTTTGTTACATTCACCGTTAATAAATTTAATTTGAACCAATTATTTATTCTTACCAAATCTTCTTCTGCCTTTACCTTCACATCAGCCCACGTGTCAGCCACATAAATGATGACCGTATCGTCAGCAAACGAGACAATTTCCCCAAAGTTTACTGAAGTGAGTAGGGAGTTTAAATATACTATGAATAGTACAGGACCAAGAACGGTGCCTTGTGGAACACCACAGGAAACCGATCTTGTATAACTTATTTTCTCGTTTACTTTCACCATTTGTACTCGATTATGGAGAAAGTTTCTAAAGAGTTCCAATGGAATTCCTCGTATGCCTAGATATTCAAGTTTTTTCAGCAATATTTCATGACTGACCGTATCAAAAGCCTTTGCTAGGTCTACGAAAACACCCAAACAAGGCTTTGTACTATCCACAGCACCGTATATTTGTGACGTGAGATATGCTATGGCATCCTGAGTACTTCGATTTTCCCTGAACCCATATTGCCTGTTTGAAATTACATTGTGGAGGTTGAGGTATTCCATGAGACGCTTTTTGATTATTTTCTCAAATAATTTTGAAAAGACCGATGTGAGTGAAATAGGTCGGTAATTTGCCACACTTGATTTGTCACCACCTTTAAATATTGGTATTATGATTGCTGATTTCAAAGCCTTTGGCACTATTCCGGTAGAAATGCACAAGTTGAAGATGTGACACAAGGGTGCAGATATGTTTTCTACCATCAATTTGACAACCTCATTTTTAATGCCATCTGGACCTGGTGATTTATTATTTTTTAATGATAGAATTTCATTTTTTATTTCGGTAACAGACGTTGGTCGCAGATATATGGAGTTCAGGGCTGTTTCGTAATGCTCTTTTGATTCAGTTTTATTAATTTGAGATGCAAGCTTCGGACCTACTTCAGAAAAATAATTATTCATTTCGTTTGCTATGTCACCTGCCTCAGTTATTTCCATACCATCTTCTAGGATTAAATTTTTGATGTTATTTGTTTTTTCTTTATAATTGTTGGTGAACAAGTTCACAACTTTCCACATATTTTTTGCTGATCCAACGTTCTTTTCTATTTCGGATTTGAAGTAGTTACTTTTTGCTTTTTTCAACAATCTATTTAGTTTGTTACGATATTTGATGTAATTGTTTTTTAGTATATGATTGTTTGGTTCAGCTACTTGTCTTCGATGGAGAGAATCGCGGGTTTTAATAGAGGTCACCAGTCCCTGAGATATCCAAGGCTTTTTTTTCTTTTTCACTTTTATTTTAATAACTTGAGTTGCATCTTTTATTATTTTTGTCACTTCGGTTATAAATGATTCGAATGATAGTTCGGCATTTTCAAGATTTTTAACATTGTTCCAATTTTTTAATTTTATCGCATTTAGCAGTTTCGTTTCATCAGTTTTACAATATGTAAGTACACTTTCAGTAGACGTGTTATTTTTTAAATTGGTGATAATAAAAGTTGTGTAGTGATCTGTAATTAGTGTTTTTAAAACGATAGAATAATTGCTTTCATTGTAGTTTTTATTTTTGCCCCTTATAAATACGTGATCCAGACAAGATTTCGAATCGGAAGTAACTCTGGTGTATGTGTCTATTAGGGAAATGAAGCCCTTTTCCTGCAACATATTTAAATAATCGTCAGATTCTTTGCTGTTTTTGATTATATCGATATTTATGTCTCCGATAATGTATGTATATTCATAGTTATTAAAGTTATGATTCTCTAGTAAAACTGATAAGCTGTTTGTGAATTGTTCTGGGTCAGTGGATGGGGACCTGTAAGCTGCAATGACATTGATTTTTTTCTTATTTATATTGATTTCAATACTTAGTGCATTAGCTGACCCTATTTGGACATTTTTGTAAGAATTTAGTAATCCTTTTTTCAAGTAGACTACCACCCCATCATTTTGATTTAACCGAGTTTCCGTGTGGATCATATCATAATTTTCGATTTGACATAACTCTTTGTTTTTTATTTCCCAAGTTTCAGATAAAACGATACAACTTGGGGAGAAATCAATTTGCGAAAGCAGCACTTCAAGTTGCACGAGGTTTTTGTTGATACTGCAAATATTCAGATTACAGAATGACAATGAGTTTTCCAAATTTGCGTTAAATTTTTTTTTTAGTTTGATATTCATATCATCGATTGTGTCATGCTCAATTGTGTTGAGGTTTTTTTCAATTTGATTGTTAATAAACCATTCCATAATATTTATTTTTTTTTTTTTTTTTTATCGCCTTATTTCTTTATTCTCACCTTCTACCTATTTGGGTGATAAATTTTGTATACTTATATAAAATATAAAATACAGAGACAGTTTCTAATTATTTTCAACGTAATGTTTGAATGTGATATGAAAATAACAAATAGTATAGAGTAAAAAACATGAAAATATTTTTTTTTTGTTACACAAGAGAATGCGAATGTTGTTTTTCTTTGACAAAAGGGATTTATTATTTCTTATTTCTGATCACCAGAACGCGAGCCAGCACGGGTTCTCACTATTGTTTTTTCTATTGGCTTCTCCGTTGGTTTTTTAGGTGGGTTTTTCGTTTTAGGCGTCTCTACTGTTGGAGGCTGATTTACAAGTAGCTCAGGTACATCCAATTCTAGGTAGGTAGGTGTCGAGGGAGCGCTGCTTGCTCCCCTTTCTTCTTGATCAAGGTCTAATAATGCCTGTACTGAATATTTTTTGTTGTCTAGCACCAGCTTGTCGCCTTGGATGAAGCAGTTTGTATACCTTCCCGTATTCCGGTAATGAGACATATAATATCTCAGTGCTTTATGTTCTTCCCGTTGGTTCAAAGTTAGGTCATTTGCTATGGATATGCCTGTCCCCTTCAGCTTTTTGGTGTTTTTCAATATAATTTTTTTCTTCAATTGCGATATGAATTCTATTTTCAGGGGGGCGCTAGGCGACTTCCCGAGACGGTAAAAATCGTTTATATCAGATTCTGTTAGTTTTACTTCAACAAGTTTTTCTATTTCGTTACAAACAAATTCTAGGGTAGTTTCCTGAGAAGCTTTATCTAAGCCAAACACTATTATATTGTTGTTCCTGTAACCCCTTTCTAGATATTCAACTTTCTCCTTCAGCAAATTATTTTCTTCTTCCAACTTCTTGATTTTAGTATTTTGATCTTCAATTTTCAAGACCACCCTAGTTTCACTTGAGTCAATTCTATGTTTAAGATCCGTCCTAGTTTTCTGGATTTCTTTCAATATTTCCTTCGTGGCTTCTTCTAGTAGTTTCTTTACCACTGCTTCATTCATTCTAATTATCAAGATGATTAGACTTTTACTATTTTTACCAGATATAGCGATAAGGAGTTTTTATTTGTGGTGTTGGAATGCCGTCCGAATTTGATTTAATGGAACTGTGTTTATATTTATTTTAAACTAGGTATTGATGAATCAAAGGATACATACAGTTTTTTTTCCAATTTCCATTTCGTAGAATGATATCCAACAAGTAAACTGGGAACTTGGATAACTATGAGAATTTTTACTTTGGTTGTTCCACTATTATTTCATTATTATATAGGAGCACTTTATTATACGACTTCTGACTTCTGACTATCCATCTTTTTTTTTAATTATAATCTAATTTGTAGGAAAGCTCGGGTTTTCTGAAAATATATCCAAGAAATAATCTAACCAATGAAAATGAACCATTTTGTTAATGATCCTTAAAAAAAATAATATGACTGATAAGTACACTAACTATCTTATTAGATTCCCTTAAAACGATATCATCGCCAATAAATAATGTCTTATTTTTTTCCGGTAACTCGACCGGACACTGAATCACGAAGCGATTTAAGTGATTTGTTTATTCGAACTTTTCGAGATATTTTCACGTACAGAATCAGCCCACAGAGTTTCGCGGGCTTATTTATGTCCCAGCCGATATTAATTTTTTTTTTTTCACACTCTTGACGTTTGGATTGGACTCACCTTTCCGACTGATGGGTGTTTCGTTCGTTTTGACAGTGCCCAGAGGTTTGCAGTACTTCTTTAGGTAATAGCCTATCCGTGGAAACCGAGGTTTGTGGCCTCTCTCCGAGCGGAAATCGTTCGGAAACACCCTGATATCGCTCGCCCGAAGGTAGCCGGTCAGAACTACTGCGTTCGGAACCAAACCGCTCCGAACAATTTCGTTCAGCGACGAAACGATCCTGATTAGAGAATCGATCGCAATCGGCCGAAGATGCTTCCAGAAGGATCTTCTCGTTCGTGTAGCGATGTGCGACGTCCTGTTGCTGTCGCTGATCCGCATCCGGAGGAACACAACCAGCAGGACAAGGAATGGACAGAGAAGGTGGCTGAGACTGGGCGGCATGTTGCTGCAACGATATCTGTCTTCTGCCATAGTCGTCGTCTGCAGGCATCCTGGTGGCCCTGGGCCCGTTGTCAGGACATCTAAATGGGAATAAGAAAAAAAAAACGATAAATAGGTATATTTCAACGAAAAAGTTTGAACAATGAATCATTCAATTATTTTTTGACTGACATGTTTGAAATTTGAGACTAGTTAATGGTAAATTTCACCATAACATTAATCTAGCAAGAGTAGGGTTGGATCACATGCATGTATCACATAGTCACTTGTATTTTTGTTTGCACCATCTACTTTGTCACTGAATCATTAAAAGTTGTTTCAAACTCTAAGTTTTGAAATTTTTGAATATTTTAAATTTCAAAATACAAAGCATAATATTCAAGTGGCTCTTTTTCGTTCTAGAACGTAAAAGACTTTTATCCAATACATGACAGTTATGACTGTCATTATTAATGTCATTTTGGACAAGTAAACTATCAAATAACATACTAGTGTGTTATAATCCATAAGTCACGTTCATACTTAAAAATTATTGATTATTATCTCATAAAAAAAAGATGTTTTCCACTTGTTGGATAAAACATTGTATGCCACTCGTGTGTTATGTTTCCTAAGTCACTTGAGAATTTATAACACTCGTGGTATAAATCTCTCTCGCATGACTTATAAATAACTATTATGCACTAGCGGGCGGTATAGTACACTCTACCGCCCGGTTCAGCGAGCGTGAATTGGCACTTTACCGCTCGAGGGCGCATTATGGCCCGCAAGCCATAAAGTAGACAACATTCTCAAATTGTCTATATTTACACATATTTCATGCAAGACCTAACACAAATCAGAATTATTTCAGTTCAATAGAGACTCTTCCTAACATTTCTTCATAATCGACATTTTTTCAACATGTAACTGAGTCATTAGCCTGAACATTGAAATTGAAGTTGATTTAGTTGCTGATGTTGAATACGGGATATTCTCTTGAACATTAAACATAATTGTTACATATTGAAGGCTTCGTAGTATCTTCATCGACACAAGAACAAGTATTTTCATTTTAGAAGTGGATGATTGGTTCAAATAACTGGAATCATTCCGGCACAACCGTTGTAAATTTTTTCAGTGATGATCAATTAATTTGAAGTAGATTCTTCAATATAAAAGTTCTCATCTACTATAGTTTCACATTTCCCACACTATGTTATTCTTGATTATTGTATACATAACGGATGAAACGTATAGACCATTGGAATTCAAGCCAGTATTTGTGATTCGCGCTATGAAACTACTATTGCATTACATTTTTTGTACTTCCGTGACTAAAGTATAACAGGGACAAAAATGTATCTTTCAGTCCCTAGGGAGATAAAGTTGCATTTCAGATCCCTAGGGACATAAAGTAAAAATCAAACATTACCACAGCTACACTATTAATAACTAGGACAAAAATTAGGAAATATTCCATTATAAATCTTTATTGATTGAATTAAGATTGTATGTGATATTAACATTATTACAATTGATGAAACTAAATGGGCGATTATTTGTATTTGATAAGTGAATACTAGAAGAAAGTGAAGAGATGTCATGTTCTTGACGTATCGGTTAACGTCAACATTAACTGAAATGACACTGAATTGAAAAAGTTTGTTGACACCGTTGCTAAGACGTTACCTACCGAGTAATGCAAGTACCATGTTTATACTCATCAAAATAATTAGTTGTATTATTAATGAAATTTATAATACGGGGAAGTGCAAAAAATAGCGTATATGCCGCAGGACTAAAGTGATATTTTATCCCTTACGTGATTATTGGCCCTCATTCACTTTAGTCCCTTGCTATTGTATGTATCACTTTACGCCCTTGATACATAAATAACTATTATGTTCTATAACGTAAAATACTTTTTCTACAACTGTCATTAAAAATGACGTTTCTAATTCATTAACAGATGAACTAAAAACTGACGTTTTTACAAAATCACTTTCAACACTAGTGTTAAAAGTAGAATGACAGGGTTAAGTGGAAGAGCGAGGCACTAAGTGCTATTCGAACTTCGCCCTTTTGTCGCAATCAATTATTGTTTATTTTTCTTCTGTAATCTTCCAAAAAATGCTTGATATTGTGGCAAATAAAGACATGTATTATTATTATTATGAGATGATGGATACTCAGTAATATAGATCTCTCACCTACTCAAGAGGAATCATTTATAAAAGTTGACAAATGTATTTGGCCGTTTGTGCAATTGGTAATCTAATTCCTTTTGAACTAGTATTCAGTCCAACTGTAGAAGGTCCTTCATCACTGACAAATAATGACATTCATAAATAAAGTGCATCGGTGTTTATTATAGTTGGAGCCTCTGCCTGTCTGCCTTGTAATCCAAACATCGTGTGTTCGAATCCTTATCGATCTTATATATTTTTTTTTCTTACTAGCAGTAACTGTTGTACAAAAAAAATTGTATGATACATTTGTTAAAAGTGATTTTATTTTGCTCGTCGGGTTGCTCCACTCGCTAACGATCGTTTCGCAATATTCCCCACTCACCACTTTTATCACTTGTATCATAAATGACTATTTGCGTCCTGTTTATTAATTATTACGTTGTTACGTTACGATAGTCATGCAAACAATATTACCTAGATCGTGCATTTTGGTACAAACACGAAATGTCAGGAATTGTCAATTAACAATGACAGATACTTATTTATTAATTTTTCATTCTCATGTAAGCTTTAATGCAGTTTTCGAATAAATATTGTTTGCATCTCGAATATATATTTACGTTCTAGATCCTAACAGTATATTCTGTAAAAAGGTTATAATGAAAATTCGATGCGCGTAGAATTCCGAGCGCGAGCTGAAAGCGAGCGTGAGGAACCACGAGCATCGAGAATTTTCATTCTAACCGAGTAACAGACTGTGCTTCCTCTAAAATCACAAATTTTACATATAATCAAATGGAAAGCCAACGAAAAATTATTCAACAATATTCATTTCTTACCAAGTGATCGAATGAAATACACGCAAAATGTTATGAGACAGCAATTGTTGTAGAATATTTGCTTAATATCAAGAGCGAGAATGTTACCATTCTATTATCAAATTTGATTTCAGAAGTGGCAAATTCTGTAACGGTTGTGGAAAAAAGTATTTTCAGCTGAGTGACAAGAAAGAGCTACTTCGCTAACTGAGGTTTTAACAAAAATGTCAACATTTTAGTTCAGTTTTCGAAAACCTATAACTATAATATACTATGTTGTTCCTAAGCTTGCTAGCATTCAGCAATAAACAATTGCAAATAGAAGCAATCGAAACGTAGTGAAAAACGTTCAACCCATAGATTGACATCCGAAGTGGAAGAAAACATTAATGCTTCAATCTACTTCTGGTTCAGTAATTCTTGTTCCAGATTATTTACGGAGTGTAACAGACTTTCTTGTAAGCATAAAATATTGATTTTGACTGAAATTATAAACCGCTTTAACGTTGAAAAGTAAATCTCACTCGACGAGAAGTTTACTTGGAGAAATTATCCGAGCAGAACTCATACATGGCACAGATTTTTCATATAAATTATTCATCAAGAAGGGAATTTTATGATATGATTTTTAGGTGGTGGGCATGGGGGTCTTAAGAAGATACTTTTCACGGGAGGGTTATTTTTTATGTTAGTTACCACATGTATAAATTCGCTTCAGTTACGACTTTCATGCTAACAATTTTGAATTGATATCCTCTTGGCCTCAAGCGAGGAAAGACCAGGAATCCAGGAATCACAAACTTTATCAACTCAGTGTGAGTTATTCTACTTTTCTTATTACTTGTGGGTTTCCAATCTCCTGGAAAACAATGAGAGTAAGTAGAAGAAATTATAAAAAAAAATAATTGTTTAAAAAAACTATAGGACACGCTTTACTTCCCATGGACTAAAAAGTAAAAAATAATTGACAATTTAATTTCTCAAATGTAAAAAAGTGTGGGTGGTTTCGATCTATATTCTCATATTTTTTAAGTTTAATTTAACAATACAGAGCTTCAAGAGCTCAAGAGAACTTTATCAAGCACCCTACGCTTTTTTACATTTGAGAAATTAAATTGTCAATTATTTTTTACTTTTTAGTCCATGGGAAGTAAAGCGTGTTCTTTAGTTTTTTTAAACTATTATTATTATTTTTTTTACTAAAAAATCGAAATCTCCGACCCCAAAAACCATACCAATTTTGAATCGAATCTGGCCATAATCACAATACTCGTCCATCATTTTGGGCCGCAATCTTGACTCCATAAATTTTTACGAAAAATTCATAATCTCTGACCCCGAAAACCCTTACACACTAATTTTGAATCGAATCAAACCATAATGACATCTTGGAGCCGCCATCTTTAATTTATGAACTTTGACAGAAAATTCGATATATACGACCTATAAAAACATCACATACCAATTTTGAATCGAATCTGATCATAATCACAAATCTCGTCCGCCAACAAAAAAAAAGTGAAAATTGTCAAGCTGTGTGCACGTTCCAATGTAATTGGATGAAGAAAAGGTTTGTATTTCGTGCAGAAATTTATTTATAAAATAATAGCAAAGCGCTTTCGACTATAAAGTCATCATCAGTGCGTACCTGTAAGTAAGTGGCATGAAATAAATTTTAGGAAATTTTAATAATGAGAATTTTGAAAATTGAAAAATTACTCGTCTGGTATACAAGAGCCAGACCATAAAAATATCATGTGTTCAAAAACAGGACATCATATGAATAACATTTTGAAAAATTCTTATTCCAGGATTAACCTAGATAAAAGTTTCAACAGACAGAGTAACACATGTCTGCTGAAGCTTAGTCTAATGTCTAACTAAATAAATGAAAATTGAAATTGTGTCAAAAGTTGACAATGCGACAATGAAGTATGGCATAGAACAATACCTATAGAAATAATGGTCTGTGTTATGAAAATTGATAAATGACAAATTAGTCAAATTTTGAGAAAGTTTCAAAAGGCAGAGTAACCTCACTCTCGACTTTCCCTTCAATTCTCAGAACATAAACTATTGCTTTCAATTTGAAACTTATAATTTCAACTTCAGGTTCTGTTTTTCTTGAACTTGGGTTTTTGCATGTGCCGTGTCAAGTTCTCATTAGACTTCCTCCTGGTTCAGCAATTTCCTTGGTTTTGATTAATAGAACTACTGAATTGAGAAAATAAGAAACAATATAAATTTTTGAAATCTCAGTTTGTAGTGCCTCTTGGTTTTGGGCTACCTTTTTGGCGCTTTGGGGATTGGGAAGGTTCTCATTAGACCCATGACCCTGAGCATAGGATTGGTTTCACAAATTCCCAAGAGACTGTGTCTTAAGCCTGGTTCTGTGTACATCGGGCTAAAGTTCTCATTAGACTTTTTTCCCGGTTTGTCATATATCCTTGTGTTAAGATTAACAAAACTAGGAATAGATTTACAGATCAATTTATGAAAATTTCTTAAAAATTTTCTGGTATATAGGGTCATCATTTTGGTTACCCTCTTTGTTACTTCTGAGATTGGGAAAGTTCTCATCAGACTTATCTCACAATTTTAAGTTCCAATCTGGTTTCTCAGGATGCTGAACTAATAATAATAATCATGTTTGTTTCTTTGGTAAACTTAGGGCTGACGTTTTGAAGTTTATAAGTTCTCATTAGACTAAAAATTTTTTTTGTAACTTTGGTTCTGTCACCTTTAAACATTTTCATAATTAAATCACAAAATTTGACTAATTTGTCATTTATCAATTTTCATAATACAGATCATTATTTCTATAGGTATTGTGGTTTTCGAGATATTTGAAGTTGACTAAGTGCGTGCGTATCAAAATCATTACTATTTTTGAAAGGGATGTGACAGTAACTATTTATAACATTATAACCAACATATTTCATACCTTGCAATGAGTAAAAATTCAAATATTTCGAAGATTAATGGCATTTGCGAGGGATTTAGTTCACAAAAATTTCCCGATATTTAAAACTTACATAGCCACTAACAAAATAATCACTAATGAGTATCCGTATCACATACGCACCCACTTATTCAACTTCAAATATCTCGAAAACCGTTGATATTTGTGAAACGAAACGTATTCCTTTTTTGTATAGGAAATATTGGGGATTAAGAAAATGAAGACGAAATCGATATTAATCCAGTGGCATGAAATTTGGGGCGGGGCAATTACCTGCCGTACGCCCCTGTTTAGAGTTACAAACACATCATTTTCCTTGAAATATGAAACTGAATGCTGTCAAGTGACATACCAAATTTCATTAAGAAAAGTTAAACCGTTATGGAGTTATTCTGGAAAATATATTTTTTTGTGTCACTTTCAACACCCTGTAACTCGGGTAATAGTTATTTTAGGGTGTATGTTTTTCGGAACTTTCAGCCTTAAAATGAAGTGAGGATTCTACCCTCGGAGTTTGTCCCCTTTATTCTGGGACACCCTGTATATATAAGATAAAAAACCAAACAATTTTTATTTTAAATCAATTGCTTATAGCTTTTACAGCAATTTTTGCCATCCCTAATTCTCCAGTTTAACCTTTTTTCTAGATAATATTTCGAATCGAATGAGACCAAAATCATAATTTTTGGTGGTCTAGGTCAGATTTTTGACAAAATGGCACTTGTAAACTAGATTATTTGGTTCAAATCTCTCCGTGGTTACTGGATTATTTGTCTCTCGCAATAAAATCGAATTTCCCACCACTCAACCCAGATATCTTCAATTTAACTTCCCTTCGCAAGTGCTTAATTTTATAACATCGTCGTTTTTATGCTCCGAATGCACACTTTCATATTTAAGTGTGGGTTATAAAGTGAACACCGTAATATCTCTTCATCTAAAAAACAACTTCAGGTATGATGTGAGTAAATCTTCTTCATGTAATGTACTATTTTAACAATACTACAATCTGCATTTCAACAATGCAAAGTTGAAAATACAAGAGAAATATGACAAAATACAAATCACTGAGGTGAGACCTGATAGTGATTTACCTGCAGAATGACTCGGAGAACTACTAGTTAGGACCCAATTGATCAGCCCACAATTTCCACTAACATTACAAACGGATGAAATATAGAGTGGAATTCATTTTATGTTGAATACTTATCGACGGGAATACCAGTGGAAATAGATAATCAATTCAATAACTCCAAAAGTGTTCAAACTTTGGTGTGAATGGTACATCGAGAAATTAATAAATCTCAGTTTGCAAATTGTTCCGAAGTCCGCAATATTGTCAAAAGTTCTGCAAACTTGGACTAGTATTATATATATTATTTCATATCACAATCAAGTTTGCAACCAATTCAAGTGTACGGAACATTTTTTTAATAAAAAAACTAATGTTTTTCTTTGATATACTTACCATAAGAAAGAATTCCAAAAGTTCTGCAAATTTGACAGATACATCGGAAAACTATTCCGAACAGTTGTACAGATTTGCAATCTTTTACGTTGACCGAACCATATTTTTTTTAATTCGTGGTAATTTTTTTGATCAAGGTGTTCTCGAAATAATTACAAAAGTTTTTAAACTTTGGTGTACATTTTGAAAATATCTATTCTGGTGCATTCACAAACTTGTAATCTTGTACACGATCCCGTACTTCAGGCAATTTGCAAAAATCTCATTTTTAAATAATTAGATTTTTCAACAGGTTGCAAACTGAGATTTATTGCTTTTTCGATGTACCATTCACTTGACCAAAGTTTGGAAACTTTTGGAATTATTGTTAAATTTTCGATTTGTAATGTTTATCCCTAATAGCCTATACTGTACATTTAAACAATGCTATTGTATTGGTCAATGCGAAAGATTAGATCACTTATTCCAATTTTCATTACTGTATACCTACATTTTAGATGATATTATTAGTCCATGTTATTACCTTACAACCTAAGACTAAAGAGCAATATTTATGTTGAAAAGAGAAACATTCTCCATGAAAATTGAAAAATGAAATATATGATTTATTTGTAATATTCAACAGAAAACAACTACTTTCCCGGCTAAAGCCACGCTGGACATTGAACTACATCTGATAGATATTGTGAAGAGACTAACTGAAAGGAAAAAATCTGACAGTGAAAATTAGCATTTTCATTCAGATAGTTGATTTTTTTATAATTTTCTCTAGTTTTCATTGAAAATTCATTAAATCAATTAGATAGGGAGAATATTATTAAAAACTATCACTCACAGAAATCGTTCATTTCATTGAAGCAAGTTCGCTTCTCTCGCATTTAATCCCCAATACATTTTGGTCGACGAAAATCTATTTCTCTTTGCCAAGCTCATCAGGGAGATTGATAAAATTGGAAAGTAGGCTCTACAGAAGCAATTACACACATCAAGGATGGAAATTGATATAAATATTTCTTCTGCGGTGACACTTTGAAAGTAATTGTTCGAACAAAAATCAAAAAGCAATATTTACTTTTGATATCTATTTTGTTTTTACACGCTTTAATTTAACTTACTCTGTTCGTATGTCTGTTTACCTGTAGTTCTGCCAGTCTGTTGTTATGTCTATCTGCCTGGCTGTCTGTCCATCCGTCCGTCTGCCCGTCTATCTGTCTTTACGGTTCAAATTTGCAATCTAGTTTTTAAGCACTTGCTGGAATTCAATTGAGCTGAAATTTTCCAATCGTATAAAGAATCGAAGACAAAACAATTATTAAAAAATCAAAAAATAACCCCCCAAAACCCCACGAATTGGAAAAAAAATTCCGACGGAGAAAAAATTGTAGTAGGTTTTGATCCCCCTCCTTCTCGAATTTATCCGTTATCGAACCGTCGAATAACTTAATATCCAAAAAAATGCCCCCCTCTGCTCCCTATAACCTAAATAAAAAACGCTTAGGATTTCTAAAGAATTTTCGACGGTTTCAGACGTCAAAAGTAAGGCGAACAAAAAATTTGTAGAGGAGCTGGGACCCCCTGTCTCTCGAAAAAACTCGCGAAAATATAATCGAAAAATCAGCACAAATGGAGAAAAATATCAGACCGTCAAATAATTCAATTTCGGAAAATTTTACTCTCCCTGCCTCCTGAAGGCCAAACAGAGGTCGCGTTGGAATTCGAAAATATTTATTACGGCAGATTTTATGAATGTCCTATTCATATTTTCGAACTAAAATCAAAATTAAATGCCAAAGGCAGGTCTATGTCAAAAAATAACTTTCAAAAGTGTCACCGCAGAAGAAATATTTCCCTCATATCCATCCCTCATGTGTATGCTTCTGAAGAGCCTGTTTTTTTTTTCAATCCTATATCAATCCTCCTGAAGAGCTTGGCAAAGCGACATAGATTTTCGTCGACCAAAATGTATTGGGGATTAACTGCGAGAGAAGCGAACCTTGCTTCAATTAAATGAACGATTTCTGTGAGTGATATTTTTTAATAACATTCTCCCTCTCATTTATTTAATGATTTTTTTTCAATCAAAACTAGAGAAAATTAAAAAAATCAACTATCTGAATGAAAATGCGAATTTTCACTTCTTTTCTTTTCTTTTCAGTTAAAGTCTTTTCACGATATCTATCAGATGTAGTTCAGAGTGGCTTGTGCCGGGGATATAGTTGTTTTCTGTTAGATATTACAAATAAATCACATTTTTCATTTTTCAATTTTCATGGAGAATGTTCGCCTTTTCAACATGAATACCTCCCAAGAGGTTATCTTGAACGATGCAAAATGTCGACTAAAGTTTGTCTTTCAGTCGCAGATGATTCCACAACAGATTTCATGAATGTCCTATTCATATTTTCGAGCTAAAATCAGGATTAATATGATTATTTCTGGGTTCACGGGCTGATATCGGAACTTTGGAAGAGAAATGGTGCTAAAATATCCCTGCGGAACACCAGCATTTATAGGAAATGTCGGATGTGGAAAGATCGGTCTCAGAGAGAGGAACACAACTGGGGGGGGGCATAAGATGAAAGTTTGGCAAGAAGTCCCTGATGCGAAACGCAATCAAATGTCTTGGAGATATCGAATACAAGGGTCGGAGTTTCACCAAATTCTTCGATTGAGACACAAGCAAGCAGGTCACCAGTTGACCTCTGATCACGGAAATTAGGTACTTACAGTATCTATCATTCACAATATCTGGGCAATCTAGATATTTCATAAGCTTCATATTGATAGCTCTTGCCATGACCTTCGAGACAACATATAGCTGTCAGGTCTGTAATTACTGGGTAGAGTATTTTTACCTTTTTTGGGGACCGGTTGTACTTGCAATTCCTAGGTTGCAAGGAAATACCCACAAATTCTGCAATTACTTGCGAAGAACTGGTATTAGATCGGAAGCACATTTCTTGAGAATGATCGGCGTAATTCCACAGATCCACTTGCTTTATTGGTGTTAAGACCTTGCAAAATGCGCCTGATCGTTCGTTGGCGACAGGTAATTTTAGTCAATGGAAGTTCTGTTTTTTTTGTCAATAAATCCAGTGTAGAATTTGCAGTAGAATTTTTTTTTTTATTTTCCTGAGCGCTCTTTGCTAGTATTCTCAGAGCTTTGGCAAATGAGCATACAATAAATGCTCTTAGTTCCAGCAGCGGATAAGGGAACGCGACTGCCATCCTAAATAAGGTTGTTATGACAAGAAATTGTTGGATTCCTTGTTACCTGATACCTACCGGATATTGCAACGGGACCGTACGGCCAAAATTCTGAGAAAAATCAACAGCCTAGTGAAGGCTACTAGCCTGAGCCCAGATATTCAGCAACAAGTGATCAGATCGGAGGCCCTACCACCCAGTCTGTATGGAATTCACAAACCAAACGTTCCATTACGCCCGATAGTCAGCGCCATTGATTCGCCCACCTACATGATAGCAAAACACCTCACTGACCTACTCAACCCGCACGTTGGCAACATTCAGCAGATATTTTACTCAGTTTATTGAGAAATATCCGTTTAAAACCAACTGACCTTCTAGTCAGCTTTGATGTCACCTTTTTGTTCACGAACATACCAATACCCGAAACTATGCCTGATCTTCTCCATCAACTATTCCCGGAACACCTCGCTGACCTGTTTCAACATGTCCTCACTACCACCTATTTCCAGTGGGATGGCAAATATTTCGAACAACTTGACGGCGTCGCCATGGGCAGCCCTCTTAGCCCAGTAGTGTGGATGATACATTTGTCGTGTGGCCATATGGAAGGTTGGCGCTGGAAGGGTCTCTTCACCACCTCAACAGCCGTCACCCTAAGATTCAGCTAACGGTGGAAGAAGAAATAGAAGGACAACTGCCTTTTCTGGATGTATTGGTCATCAGAAAACCGGATGGGATTTTGGGCCACAAAGTGTACAGAAAACCCACCCATACACACAGATATCTGCACAAAGACTCAAACGATCATCCAGGGCAAAAACGTGCAGTTTTAAAAACACCAGAGAGCAAAGCATCTGTGACCCCCGGCAAGAAATTGCTAGGGCTAGTAATCCTAGGTTTCATCGGGATAACGGCAACAACCCGCCAACATCATCAAGCAGAGCTTTCCTACCGTATATCAAGAGAGTTACCGACCAGATTGGAAAAGTACTGGCAAAACACGACGTCAAAGCCACCTACAAGCAGACCAGACACATTGGTTATTTGCTCCGTTCAGCCAAAAATCCACGAGACCACCTCGCTAATTCCGGTGTACACCAAATACCGTGCTCGTCTGGGTCTGTATAGCGGGCGTTATGATTCATAATGCCCTTCATAACGCCCCGGGCGTTATGGGTCTGTTAATAGCAACCATTGCCAAGGTATTATAAAGCAGTAATGGACAAGTGAAAAATAAATGTAGATAAATTACGTCTATTATTTTTATCGTAACTTCAAAATGTATTGCTGTTTTACTGATTGATATTTTATATTTGTAGCTTGGGAAAATGTATGTCAATATGTGCTGTCTACTTATGTATAATTTCTTTCATAAGAGTATAATAGGTATAATCCTCTACTCTTAACCTAATGTAATAATAATACTAATATGAAAATTGTTTGATAAATGAAATTTCCCATACAGCTTCAATTATTATTAACATTTTTGTACCCGCACAAATCATCTGCCGATATGAACTATTGTGAGAAGCGGTTGTTGGGTTAATGATAACACCTCTTCTACCAAAAGGGTATAGGGTTTCGAAAAATACTAGAATAATGAATAATCGTAAAGCTCCTTTGTCATCACCTCGAAAGGGTTCACTCAAGTTCAGATGAGTGGTTTTTATTTTTTTGATAGCACATCTTTTTTATTCTCAGTGGAAAAAACTATTGCGCAAGATGATTATTTTCTTATAACAATTTTTCGAACAGCTCATAAACTAAGAAAATAAACTCATAAATCAGTAGCGAATGTATCAGTGTAAAAGCATTGAAGAAATTCAATATTCAACTGTCATGAGCTGATTTTTTTCTATTAATACCACTGAAAAAGTACACAAAATAATAGTTACCTGTGTGGGTCGCCGTGGTGATCCGTAATGACGGCGCCAGGTCTATAGGGGGGCTAACCCCCCTGGCCCCGCCTACCACATACTGTCCATGGCTATCTGCAAGTTGAAAAAATCAGATTAAGTTGTTTGTTCTACATAAGAAATATTTATCATGAATGCTTCATCAGATTGGAGAAATAATAATTTTAACAGTACTGATAAACACTCATGGGGGACAGCTATATTATTATCATTATATCCGTGACATTATACCTTTTAAAGAAATAATTCGTTATGATAGGTCGATACTAGAAAAATTTAGCGAAGATTTGATGAAATTAGACACTCAAAGACATTTTATTGCATGAACAAGGATTGACTGAAAATTCGATCAGAGGAACCAATCAAAAATTTGTATTGATCGGGTTTGAAGGCCGTCGTGGTTTGGAATACTTTCCTAACGTTTCGCTAGCGCGAGTGGCTAGCTTCTTCAGAGGTCTATTCATCTTCGTTCTACTCCGATGACTGAGCTAGGTCTGACTCTCAAGTCATATTTATGGGTCGTAAGGTAGTTCTGGGTATTAATTACCTGGGTCGCATTTGCACTTGTTATTTTGGTAGTCGAAAACATCTCCTTATTACCTGCTGTCATTAATTCGTTAATTGTGCTTTCCCTCGCATTTCTCAGAATTGGGGCCCATATGCGGTTGATATTCAGGGCTTCTTCCTTTCTGTTGAAATTCTCCGTATGTTTGTGAATTTCTATTGCTTCTCGTACGAGACGGCTGTGATGCCCTTGGTTGGGGGCAAGGAGTTTTACGTCTTCAAACCGTATCCTATGTTCCCCATCACTGAGTGCGTGTTCCGGCGCTACTGCCGATTTGTCTGTTTGACCTAATCTACAGTTTCGCTGATGTTCCTTCAGCCTGGTTCCTATGGATCTATTCGTGGTTCCGATATACACTTTTCCGCAAGTACACGGTATACGATATACCCCCGCGGCCGATAGCGGGTCCCTTTGGTCCTTTGCTGACCTAAGGCTTTGCTGTATTTTCTTAGTGGGCTTGAAAACTGTCTTTATCCTGTGTTTTCCCAGGATTTTTCCGATTCTGTCAGTGACTCTATGGATATATGGGAGATATGCACGTGCAACCGTTGGAGTGTCCTCTCTATTTCGACTTATGGAAGTCCTTGGTTTCATGGCCTTTTTGATCTGAATGGTTATAGTATAGCCGAGATCAAAAAGGCCATGAAACCAAGGACTCCCATAAGTCAAAATAGAGAGGACACTCCAACGGTTGCACGTGCATATCTCCCATACATCCATAGAGTCACTGACAGAATCGGAAAAATCCTGGGAAAACACAGGATAAAGACAGTTTTCAAGCCCACTAAGAAAATACAGCAAAGCCTTAGGTCAGCAAAGGACCAAAGGGACCCGCTATCGGCCGCGTGTACTTGCGGAAAACTGTATATCGGAACAACGAAAAGATCCATAGGAACCAGGCTGAAGGAACATCAGCGAAACTGTAGATTAGGTCAAACAGACAAATCGGCAGTAGCGGAACACGCACTCAGTGATGGGGAACATAGGATACGGTTTGACGACGTAAAACTCCTTGCCCTCAACCAAGGGCATCACAGCCGTCTCGTACGAGAAGCAATAGAAATCCACAAACATACGGAGAATTTCAACAGAAAGGAAGAAGCCCTGAATATCAACCGCATATGGGCCCCAATTCTGAGAAATGCGAGGGAAAGGACAAGTAACGATTTAATGACAGCAGGTAATAAGAAGATGTTTTCGACTACCACAATAACAAGTGCAAATGAGACCCAGGTAATTAATACCCAGAACTACCTTACGACCCATAAATATGACTTGAGAGTCAGACCTAGCTCAGTCATCGGAGTAGAACGAAGATGAATAGAACTCTGAAGAAGCTAGCCAATCGCGCTAGCGAAACGTTAGGAAAGTATTCCAAACCACGACGGCCTTCAAACCCGATTCAAAATAGTGATAGTGAAATGAAAATCATCCAACAATTCATAAGGAATAATTAACCATTGGTCAACTTGAACTATTTATAGAACAGAAAAAAATATGCATTGAGAATAATATATACAGTGAGTTTAAAAAAGTTTGCAACGCATGAAAAACTTATTTATTTTTAGGAAAATGTTTTCCTTCGTAAAAATTGGTGCATTGCAAAAAACTTGCATATAAGTTGTCAGGATTTCAAATTTCTAAACGGTATACAGGGGAGAACAAATACTAGGAAATTTTATCAAGGTTAAACTACTCTTATTTTTGACATTATCGAAAAGGTTTATTTAGATAAGTTGTTCTGAATCAAAACCAACATTCAAATTCAAAATCATAGTCACCTACGCGAAAACAATAAAAAATTAACATTTTTATGTTTAGTGATCGTAAAGTTACAGATTTGTATTATTCAATCGTTTACCAATAATTAATTGATTCATTCAATAATTTCCTTCCATAAAATCACACTGATGGTTATTATCACACAGAGTGAAATTCGCACCAAAAAACTCGTAAAAACTCAAACAATTTCAAAAAAACGTCGATATTCTGGTACAAATGATAGATTAGATCAAATTTTGCATTGCACTGTCGTTGCAGGAATATGAGGGAGGCGCCTAAGGTGCATTATGAGATCCTAGTACTCTCTCTTTATGAGGCTAGAACCGAAAAAAAAAATTGGAAAAAAATCTTCTGTTGCGTAGTTGTCTGTGATTCCAAATCTAAATATTGTTTTCGATTCTAAACAACTTTTCCCTATAATCTTCCTTGATAAGATCAAAAATAAACGTAGTTTACTCCTGATCAAAATTTCTATGTTTTGTTCTCCCTTGTACATCGTTTGGAAATTCAGAATTATAATAAATCGAATATATGTTTTCCGCAATGCACCACATTCATGAATAATAAAATTATCTGACAAATTCATAATAATAAAGTTTCCCATATGGTGCAAACTGAGCTGAAAAAGCAGTAAAATGACATCATAATAAAGAAATCGTTTCCAGTTCTTGCTTGATTTCAAAATTTACCCCATATACAATTCGGAATCCACTTTTACCAGGCCCGATCTGGCTCCATTGGTGGCCCTCGGCTAGACGGTGATTTGACCCCCCACCCTCCGGAAATATAGCGAGGACACTATGTCACAGAACACCTTAACTACTTTGTCCTCTCACGACAAAATAGTTAGCCTATGTTTAATAGATAGATAGATTAGATATCTAAGCTGTGGCTGAGCTGTCTGCTTGAGTCCTGACAGGGCGCAGACGTGCCGCGCGTCATTACCGCTCGCTGAGCCGAGCCGAACGGTGCGGCGATCGTTTTAAAAAAAATTGTTTTTGCAAGATTATGTCGCAAACTTGTGGCCCCCTTGAGCCGGAGGCCCTCGGCGATCGCCGACCAGCCGCCCTGGCCAGACCGGGCCTGACTTTTACGTAAACTGTAGGTCACGGGTTTTCCTTGCTCGTACAAGCTCTGCTTTTGGAGGGTTTTCTCCGAAAACCTGGGAGATTCGTAAAAAAGCACAATGTGAATGAACGACGTAATTTTTCAATGAATGACCAGGGTATTTTGGAAATTAAATGTCACTACTGATTTCTAAAGTATATCCACCGTTGTTGCGTAGGTCGAAACTCTTGTACAATCCGAGTAGACACTTATTGTTATCACAACAAGGATATTCTTTCCGAATATAGGAAGATGAAAATGAAAAAATATCCATTTTTCAAGAAGTCAAAAAAGGAACAGCGCAGTGAAATTTCAGTGCCTTTTGAGAAAAATAAAGTCCTCGAAGCTTCGTAGATTTACATTGTTTTGAAATTTCTTCAAAAGACATAATACCGGGTGACAATGTGACTACCATGCCTGATGTATATCTTTTATTCTTGAACATATTTGATATACATTTGATACTGTGATATAAGACATAATTTCGGAATGACAGACACATGGAGACAAATTGGCCGACTTCCATTTTCGCCGAAAGTACAAATCAATTAAATTTTTAAAAGTGAATCACACTGTATATTATTCGATTCTCGGAGTCTACATCCCGAAATACATACGACATTTTGCTAAATTTTCATTTTCGAACGATTATTTATTTGCTTTTCAAATTTTTTATAACATAGGAAACCGCGACTAGGTGAAAATCCATCTCAATGACAGTTAATCATGATAAATAGTTATGTTTGCATCTAGTGCGCGAAATGCTACTTTGGTCGAGATCACCAAAGTATTTCGCGCACGAGATGCGAACAAATTTTTTTCTACAAACGTCAAAAAAAATAGGTATAGTATAAAATTTTGTTACAGTTTGAAAAGTGTTAAAAAGCCTTATTTAATTATTGTTGAACATTGAGAAATAAATGATTTCTTAGATTTTCGCTTGATTGAGGACCATAAAGTTAGAAATAAATGATTTCTTGAATTTTTGCTTGATTGAGGATGATACATTACTTCTCGCACGGTGTCATGGTATGGAAGGAAAATGAAAAAAAAAGTGTCACTTCGCATATTGTTGTCAATGTGCGAACGTTGTCATTTTTTGACGTTTGTAGAAAAAATTATTTTATGAGTGGAAGTACTAACGTTCGGGGTCAATAGTTTTGAAATTGTCCGCGTGGATTTCCATAGTAATGGCTGTCTGTAGAGTCAGTCGTTTCTACCCAGAGTGTACTCACGTGTACACAGAGAATCAGGTATCTCAGCCGTCCAAGAAATCTGGCAACTTAGCAATTGTTACATTCTGTGAGACAAGTTTGGCAAACCAATCATAGTCCAAGAGCCAGAGGTAAAAAATGTCTCAGAATTTACGTTTACTAGTTTTTTCAATAGGTGATAACAGTAGTTGTTTACACAAACATATACTGTGGTCAGTCAAGCGAAATTCAAAGTTGTCATACCTTAGGTAATAACATGAATTTACTAAGGGTGAAAATTGTTATACACATTCTTTATTGCAGATAAATAATTAAAGTTATGCCCATCAGTCAGCTTAATTTGGGTCAGAGCTGGTCAGTCTGCCACAATTTATAAACGGGGTTAATCAACAATAATGCGTGGGTAGACAATAGCTGCATATCTATTATTTGGGATAGAAAAAATGCTTTGAATAAACGTTGTAAAAAGTACTGAAGCTATTATCAAAAAAATTACCTCATAAATGTGTGATATTTCAAAATTATATTTTTTTAATAGAAAACACTATATTTCCACGGGATTGAATTCCTTTGGAAAACCGCTTCTAAGAAATATTCGAAAGTTATGGTGGAATTCATATTCACTGATTATCTCAAAATCGAGCTCAAAATCGATAACTAAATAAAAGAAATTAGTGTTGTGAAGGTATTTATACAATTTTCGATTTTTGAGACAACAGCTTCCCTCCAGCATTCATAATAATATACATTACAAAATAAGCTTCATTGCTTGTCATTGAAATTTGGGATATATGATTTTCAATCCCAAAAACCCCTACATATCAATTTTTAATGAAATCTAGTCATAATCACAGCTGCCATATTTAATTTTAAAATTTTGATGGAAAGCGTGATCATCTGACTCCAAAAACTTCTACGTGTAAATTTTTTACAAAGTTTTACCCGTCATATTTGATTCTTAATTTTTTATGAGAAATGTGATCTTCGAACCCAAAAACCCTTATATACATATTGGATTGGAGTTAGATTGGATAATAATAAAAAAAGTGTCCGTCATCTTGAATTCTTAAATTAAATCATGATCTCCAACTTCTAAAAACCATATATACCAATTTTGAATAGAATCAATCCATAAGTCAAAAAACTCATTCGCCATTTTTTTATTTTTTTGTCAGAATCCTTCGCAGGCGCGCGCACAACTCACCAAAGTTTTGTCATACTCGGATGACTAGTAGAAAATAATGAAACTCGAACGAAAAAAACAAATGATCAATTTTATACATTGATAACATCAAAGAAAGAAAAAGAAAGATCATTGAATTTCCTAAAAAATGCTGCAGAAAAAATCCATTTCCATGATTGTAGAACATCGTTGCTTTTTAATAATAATAAATTAATTCAATGAAACGTATTCGAATTTTCGAATCCGACGATTCACAAAAAAAAGTCTACAATCACAGCACTTCCTGTCTCTGACACCCCCCCCGCCTATTATGTCGAAGCAGCACGTGAAGAAGTTCTTTATCTCTCAGTTTTACATTTCGAGTGTACGGGTCGCATTTAAACTGAAACGCGGTGCATTTTGCACTGGCGTAAATTAGTTTTTTGCTCGCAATTGACCCACAACCCTATCCTGAGCAAGCTAACCTAGCTTGCGAGTCGAAAATGCCTGAATTAGTATTTCACTTCACACCTTTTTTATTTTCAATTTTTGATAGTTTGTCAGAAACCAACTCCATGGTCAACCAAGAATGCTTTACCACCACCATATCGAAGAACATTCGTTAAAATAGTATTAGATTTTTTCATTTCCCCAACACCTGTGCCTTCAACTGTCGTAGGCTCTTCATGATTTTTTTTGCTTCAAAAAAATCATTTCTTCGTTGTGATCATGAGATATAAAATTTTTTGCAGAAATTTTGTTAATGCAATTAACTATATCTTTGAAGAATTTTTCACAAACCTGACTGCTGGATATCCATGAGGTGAATGCCTATTATTCAGTTAGAGAGAGATATGGCAATTTTGTGAAATAAAATTATTCTTCACTGTGAACTGAGGAATAAACCACATACTGTCAGATGATATATTCGGTCATGAATC
The DNA here is from genome assembly GCA_958298965.1 of Chrysolina haemoptera. Taxonomy (NCBI): domain Eukaryota; kingdom Metazoa; phylum Arthropoda; class Insecta; order Coleoptera; family Chrysomelidae; genus Chrysolina; species Chrysolina haemoptera. Next base: position 21,446,466 of record OY282595.1, read on the forward strand.
GTCAAAGTTTTACCCCTTTATTCACTGACTTCATATGTAATTCATCGAGACTTCATGGAATTCATCGTGACTTCATGTAATTTATCGGTAATTCATGTAATTCATCGGAAATTCTTGATTTTGTACACCAGAATTCATCAGCGGTTCGCCCCTCGATTCAAAATTAATATATGAGGGTTTTTGCGGTAGGAGATTATGAATATTTTGTTAAAAGTCATGAATTCAAGACGGCAGAGGAGATTTGTGATTTGTGACCAAAGATGACATGTGGGGGTTTTGGGGGTCAGAAAAATGGCAAAAAGCCCTATTGGAATATTGCAGACGAACATTCCCATTGGGGAGTATTTAGTCAGCAGAAGGTTGGATTGTTACATTTATTACAATTTTTTTCCCCAAGATGGCGTTGTGTTCACACCACAATCTTTAGCCTAGAAAACCTTTACAATAGCTGTCTGAATTGCATTGTCAAATCTAAGATGTCTAAAAACCCTGGTGTATCGCCTGATTCTACTTTGTTTTGATTATTTTGGAGACAAAACAGATGAATTAGTGGGGTGCTTCTGTAATTGGATCAAGAGATGGCGTCTTCATAGGATTCAGTCGTTGACAGTACTAAAGATGACTTTTCATGTACCTAAATTTCAAAACTGCTATATAAAATGCATTATAAATAATTCCAGTTAGTTGTATTTCAACAAAAATTGAATAAAGATTTTCTAAATTTGATATCATTAACAATTAATACTACCGACAGTAGCAAAAAGTAGGGGCCTATAACAGACAAGAGAAAATTGGCCAATGTCCTTGAATTTTACTACGATGATGTTTATATTAATCTGTCAAACATCAGAATAGAAATTCTACAGAATCAGATATAAGTACATGACTGATTTTTCTTGGTTCTTGAACAACTTTATAGTGATTTTTCCTTAAGTTTTTTCACAAAGAAGAACGTTTTCAAACGAATTTCAAAGCGAATTGACTGAAATAATTATAGCGGACCAAAAGCGTATCGACAAATGGCTAAAAATCATAATTTTTCCTATGTCGAAATTACATCAACTTGAATGGATAATTCCTATATATAGATTTAGAATTTTTTTGAGTGGATTTTAACAGTATGACAGAAAAATGATGGGTGATTGTTTCTATATCTTTAAAAACATATACAAAGTGTCCCAGAATAAATTTAAATTTAATTAATTTTAAGGCTGAAAGTTTCGATAAACATATACCCTAATATGAGTATAAACCGAGTTATAGGGTGTTGAAAGTGACAAAAAAATATATTTTCCAGAATAACTCCATAACGGCTTAACTTTTCTTAATGAAATTTGGTATATCACTTAACAGCATTCAGTTTCATATTTCAAGGCAAATCATGTGTTTGTAACTCTAAACAGTGGCGTACGGCAGGTGGGTACCCCTATTCGCCCCTCCCCAACTTTCACGCCACTGGATTAATATCTAGTAACATTATAATTTTCTTTCTATTTATTTTATTTTTATAATTTTCTATTAGGAGTGGTTTTTGGGGGTGAAGCTCACCCTACTAAGTTAAGAACTTTTTTGATATTGAAAAATCTTTCTTTGTTGTACATAATCTCCAAATGGCAAATCTTTATAATTTACTTTTTCTTTTCGGCTACTTAAGAAGTAAAATAAATGGACAATACTTGATTTCAATATTACCAATGGACATTGTCAACAGCTATGGAGAAAAATTAAATCACAAAATCTTTCTTTCGTCATTGAGAACACATATCTTCCACCAAAAGGTAATGTAGCTTGGTTTATTATTTTTATTGAGATTGATTCTCTGTCACTAATAGAACCTGTGGTTGACGAACTAATTTGTTTTGGTGGCATGAATGTGAACTTGTTAGGCTGACAATACACCAAAAAATCAAAAACGCCTGAAAGCAAAACAGTGCAAATAGAGTAGGCGCTTCAACGTGTTGTCTATTTATAACGAGGGATCCCAAATGCTTTCATTCAAAACATTTACACGAATCACACAAAACAGATTCATTAAAAGCAGTTTTAAAGAGCCTGGGTGTTTCCCTGTTTTGCCGTACCAGTGTGTGTCACTTCATATAATTCGTAGAGAAAAAACAACTTCTACCTAAATTAGTCAAAACGTTTTGCGTTAAAACGTATTTGGTTTCTTGGTGTGTCGCCAAAAAGTTTTTGATCTCTTGATGTGTTGCCAGCCTTATTCATGATCATAATCGAGTATGTTGATGGCTATAATTTTTCACAATTTTTCAATGCACCCATAGAATTGTTGAACATTATATGTCGTTCATATCCAATATCCATAACCAATACAAATCTGATTTGAAAAATGCAAGCATTGTATCTGATCACAGCCTGGTATTTGCTAAAATGCATATAGATTATCCTAACCAGAAACCAAAAATTTACTACAAATATTTTAAGAAATTAATGTTCAGTAGATACTCTCAAACATTGTTTCAGTCAATTAATTAGGAAACTCCTTACAGGGGTGGGATTCTGTGTACCATAGAATTCTATTGTCGACAGTTTTGTCTCTTTCCCTCCCATGAATTCAACCATAATGTCATCTCACTTTTTCTATCGACAATAGAATTCTATGGCACACGGAATCCCACCCCAGGGTCGTTGTCTTATCGCGGTTCAACTATGGTTATATTGTGTCTGTTGTAGATTTTTCTATTCTCTGACAAAATTTGATCATGTCTCCAACAAAATCATTGAACTGAATTGGTTACCAACCATACAAATTTTAGTTTATGCAACTTTATATACAATGTTTTGAAATTCAATATTCCCTCATCACTTTACAACAACTTGATTCCCAAGGTCAATTTTACATTGGCTTGATGTAAGTAGGTGAAATCTAAAAACAAACTACTTACATGTGCCTCGTCATCATAACTCAGTGTTTCTCAGAAATCGTTTCCTTGTCTGCCTATCAAATTTCACAACTCGTTTTAATTCAATTACATGCACTTTTCAAAAACTAAAATGAAAATCTTTGTGAAAAATCTCTTTTTTAATACTTACTAACAAGAACGCCTTGACTTGATAGTTATTCATATACGGATTTCACGAATGATTGTTACGAGAAACGTCTTAGACCTTGTATTTCTTTCGATGCTGTGCCGTTTATCACTACATTTGTTTTTTGAAATGTACATCTTAGGTTAAATGTAACAATTGGCTAAACTACCACTATTTTGTAAATCAAACATTAAAGACGATTCATTATTATTCTTGTTGCCACAGAAGTCTCATGAGCGGGGGAAAAAGTGACATTTTCAAAGCATAATTTTAGGGCAGAAAATAGATTTTTCCCTATGTATAGGAAAACACCTATGTATTGAACTCAAGAGAAAACGCATATCCTTCCAATGGTTATTACTGCCACCGCTTTGCTTCGAACATTAAAAACCACTCGGGTCGGAAAATATAAATAGCTATAATAAGTTTGACGAGAATCTAACAGATATAATCGTAGGGGACAGTTGTTATTTTTGTTAGATAGTTCCAATAAAAATACATCTTGTCTAGATTTTGCGAAAGATTGGATTATCAAATCCAAGTGGTCTCCCACTCATATTTTGGGGCCCTATACTTCGTTATAAATCAGAAATTAGGTTTTAAAATGACATAACTACATTGCTGATGGAATTACCCATCCAATGAGATATTACGAGATATGTCATTCCATTTAAGAATTCTGAAGGGTGGTGTGTAGGGGAAAGGTGGTGAGTAATATGCATATCAAAGGCACGTTGAAAGATGTCCGCTTTTCGTAAAACAAAATAGATGTCTTTCGGAAAATTATTTGATTATCTAGTTTAGTCTTATTCTGGAGGTATTAAGGCTGGATTTAAAAAATTACTATAATATGCTTCTTTGCTTTTAATAAAGGTTAAAACAAAACAAAAATCATGTCAATAATTGATTATTTTGATACTGTGTATCGAAACATGTCGCAAAGACAATAAATTTTGTGGAAATTTCAATCGTTTTTTACCTTAGTGTCATGATTATTTTGTTATTCAATTTGATTAGTGGTGCCCATCCACAGTACTTATACGCACTGTTGACATTGTCAAAAGTAGTACTTTTTTGGCACAAGTGCGCAAGAAAATCAACTATACTTAAAGTAATTTTCCACACCCTTTATTATTCATTTTCGAAAAAGTATTTTATTTCAAATTAAACAAGTCGTCACTTGAAAATACGACGATATAAGATAAGACCATGAAATATTGAAATTAATTATACAATTGCTACAATTTGTCAATATAATAACTGTCGTAGAAAAAACTTTGTATGATTCACTTTCGTCAAGAGCTTTTTGTACACGCGTGTTTGTTGAAGTTGACTCTGCCGTCTCTGCCTCGTTGAAGCTGACATTGCACGCTTGGTTTGCCTAGCATACCCAGCTACCTCGGAAAATCTAATGGAGAGAAGCGATTTTCAGGAATTCTTGGATGGACTTTGCTATAAAGAAACCAGGCAAGCACTGACACTAGCGCTCCAAAAAAGTCTCGTATACAGTATCGGTATTTTATGAGAGCGTGAAGAATAGCTTGCTATAATTTTCAGAGGGATATCAACTGAGTTGTTAAGTCGTCGGGAGTGCGTATCTCTTATTTATGTGGTATTATCATATCATTGCGTTCCTTGTTTCTGGCGTAGATTTCTGTCTATACCCCAGATGAAAAGTTTCCGATACTGTATACCAAAAATACACTAGTCCACGTTCTGGAATTTGAGACCGCGAAACAATCCTGCAAAAGCCAGATTTTCATCGGAATGCTTGAAAAAGACCAACAGAAGCTTGCTACTCTTGAATTTGTCATAACAAAAGTGATAAAAGAAGTGTTGCCTGAGAAGAGCCTGATAAGATGCTCAAATGGTAGGATACTCGGGCACGTGCGCAGTCAATAAAAAAATCGATACCGACGAAAGATGACGAGGAGTTGCGATTGTCGGCCTCTATACGGTCTCATCAACAACAAACCTTGGACATGTTGCTAGATACAGTGGCGACCCGCAGCAACAGGGAAGCCAGTTGAGTTTGGGTAGTACTGAACTGAAATATCGGGCAATGCTAAAATATAATATCGAGGACAACACAATCATAATAGTGAATTAGAAAATGATCGAGCTGAATTCCATACACACGAAAAAAACATGAATGGTGCTCGAGATCAATCATCATGATGAGAAAGTTGGACGGGAAGTTGGATACTGGTGATGCCTGACCAATCCGATAGTCAGCTAGAAGACATTATCTGGACAGAAAAAGGGAGTTATCGAACCATCCAACAGTCCCTGGTTCCCTTCAGTCGTACTGTTGAAGAAAAATAATGGATCGACACGTTCTTGTGTAGACTATCGACAACTGAAAAACGTAACGAAGAAGGATTGTTAGCCTCCCCTGAGAAGAGCCGTAGACACGTTAGCTGGCTCTACGATTTTCTCGACTACAGTTTGAAGAGTTGATATTGGCAGGTCGAACTAGATCCAGAAGATCGAGAAAAGACAGCTTCCACCATCAGCTCAGGGTTATGATAGTTCACGATCATGACATTTGGGCTTTGTAATGCTCCAGCCACATTTGAAAGGCTTATGGATACGGTGCTGAAAGGACTGTCTTGAGACGCATGTCTAGTGTATTTGGACGACATAATAATAGTCGGCAGATCGTTTGATGACCACGTGAGGAGGTATTCATGCGACTGAGGAACTAGGAATTCAAACTGGGCCCCAAGAAATGCCACTCGGTCCAGACAGAAGTACGATATGTTTTGGGTAAGGAGTAGCTGTAGATGAGCAGAAGGTCAGAGCAGTAAAAGAGTGGCCCATTCCAAAGACATACACCAGCTCCGGAGTTTTATAGGTTGATGCACCTACTATCGCCGATATGTGCTGTGTTTCGCTAAACTTGTGACCAGACTCACGGAAGGGCAAACGCAGTTCAACAATATCCGAGAAATGCCAAGACTCGTTCCGAAAGCTGCAAAGAGCTTTTATTTGTGCACATGTTCTGAGCTATTCCTACTCATGAACCTACTCATGAAAGTAGTTTCATAAAACACTGGCTATAAACTTAATTCGGTTTTTTAAATATCTCATTCTTCGTTTTCTTCGGTACTCTTCATACTGTTCGATCAAAACAATCTGATTCCAGTGGCAACTCTGTACGCATGAACCTCCGCATAAACCTTTTCCTAGGTAACAAAATATTCTCAAAATATTAAACAAAACTTTTCTCAAATGTTGTCCGTCAGTGCTCGATGATTATTAGCTCATTATTTTCATTATTTTCACAGCAAACTACTTACTAATTTTTTTTCGATAAACCTTGTTTCATAATAGTGTTTCTTACTAATCCAACTCTGGTAGCAAACAATGATATAGTTTAAGTCTTCTCAAAAAGCTTTCGAAATGAATCAAGAATTTGCTTTAACATTTGTTAGTAATATTTCAACTATTTCGACTGAGACAATCATTGTTGAATGGATGGTTCTCATCTGTAAGCCAAACGGAAGTAGGAATAGAGAAAACAAAGAATGTACTGAAATGTTATAGCTTTTGTCTGAGATCCAAAATTCTGAAAATCTGAGAGTTTAGAATATGATTTCCTATGTATGCTAACCACCTTAGCGAAATATGACTTTTCTATTAATTTAGTGGAAACATTTAATTTTTGCAATGAAAATAATTAGGTATCTAATTATATTCATCTCTAATAAAATAAATGCGAGAGAAGCGAACCTTGCTTCAATGAAATGAACGATTTCTGTGAGTGATATTTTTTAATAACATTCTCCTTATCTAATTTATTTAATGATTTTTTTCAATGAAAACTAGAGAGAATTAAAAAAAAATCAGTTATCTGAATGAAAATGCGAATTTTCACTTTCAGATTTTTTCTTTCCTTTTCAGTTAAAGTCTTTTCACAATATCTATCAGATGTAGTTCAATGTCCAGCGTGGCTTGTCCGGGGAAGTAGTTGTTTTCTGTTAGATATTACAAATAAATCACATTTTTCATTTTTCAGTTTTCATGGAGAATGTTCCCCTTTTCAACATGAATACCTCCCAAGAGGTTAGCATAGGTTAGGTTAGGTTAGGTTAGGAATACCTCCCAAGAGGTTATCTTGAACGATGGAAAATAGCGACTAAAGTTTGTCTTTCAGTCGCAGATGATTCTACAACAGATTTTATGAATGTCCTATTCATATTTTCGAACTAAAATCACTACCAATGTTGTTACACTCATCTCTTAGGATTATGACGTTTAAACGGCATAGCACGTTGGTCTCTCAACCATACCATGTATTTTTCGGCATTTAGGCATATAGGCAACACCTATATTTCAGAAACTCCGACTGTACTTACTATGTTGCAAATGAAAAGAATGGTCAAAACATTTTGGTTATTAGAAAGCTCGGAATCTTCACATTGGTGAATCTCTTCCTGGAAACAAATATAGTTGATTTCACAATAATAATAATAATAATAATAATAATAATACTTCCTCATAAACACTCGTAGAGTGTACCCAAAGGCATATCCTGTAGAGGACGGCTATTATTATTATTTGCCGTGGCGCTTATGGGTGATAATGATGATCTTTTTGTTTATTTTTTTTTGTAATTTATCTTTCTTTAGCGGAAATTGCAATGATTTTTAACTCTAAACAACATACGGAATTACGAGACAGTAACACAGCAGCTAAGTAAGACAATAAGAAGTCGCATTTTTTCGAATCAGAAGCTCTATTGAATATTGCTGTTATAGGGTTACTGTCCAAAAATTAAATATTCGATTGATACCGTGCCTTCATGTCGCCATACTGTAATCAATTTTGATCATGAAGAGTTGAAAAAAGAAGTATTGAAGATTAATAAAATTATTCTTCCAACAAATGATTCTAAATTTAAAGTATACGCTCTCCTGAAGTATTGCTATAAAACATATCCAAAGGAATCTTGGTGCATTCTTTGATTCCGTCAATCCATTTAAAACAAAATGATAATTCAAAAAACTAAAGAACACGCTTTACTTCCAACATTGACATTGACAATTTATTTACTCAAATGTAAAAAAAGCGTCGGTGCTTTCGATCTATATTTCCATATTTTTTAGTTTAATTTAACAATATTGAGCATTCAAGAGCTCAAGAGAACTTTGTCAAGCACCTCACGCTTTTTTACATTTAAGTAAATAAATTGTCAATTATTTTTTACTTTTTAGTTCATGTTGGAAGTAAAGCGTGTTTTTTAGTTTTTTAAACTATTATTTTTTTGTGAAAAATCGAAACCTACCCGAAAACCATACCAATTTTGAATCGAATCTGACTGTAATCACAAAACTCGTCCACCATCTTGGGCCGCCATCTTGAATTAATAAATTTTGACAAAAAATTCATAATCTCTGATCCCGAAAACCCTTACACACTAATTTTGTATCGAATCAGACCATAATAATAAATCCCTTCCACCATCTTGGAGCCGCCATTTTGAATTTATGAATTTTGATAAAAAAAATCATAATCTCTGATCCCGAAAACCCTCACATACCAATTTTGAATCGAATCAGACCATTATCACAAATCTCGTCCGCCATCTTGGAGACGCCATTATTACATAATATTTTTTAAAATACCCATCTTGTTTTATGGAATTTTAGGAAAATTTCGTTTTATTTCATTTTATTCTCTTTTAATTTTCTTATTCATCAACAATAATTCATCACTTCCTGAATATAGTGGTGAAATTGAAGTGGTGGGTTGAATAAAGGGCATGTTTTACAAATTTTATTCGCTTGTAACATTTTTATTTATTTAACGTAATTCTGAAGTAAACCATTTTTTAAAATAATCGCTAATGAAAAACTAAAGATGTCCCTGAAAACGAAGAACTCAATGGTGAAGTTTGGTGTCCTACCGGAATTTTTTAATTTAAATTCGCAATGAAAAATTTTTTTTTCAATCGGTAGTGAAACGTATAAGGGTACTTCAATTTTTAATGAGTAGCACTGATTTTTTTTAAATTTTATGACCTATTCTATCCTTTAAGAAAACGGGCAATAACCGATCTGTTGAAACTGATCCGAACGACCAGGGTCCTAATGATGTTCGAGTGAAAACTGACTATTGCCAAAATCCCAAATTAAGGCTATAATATATCTTTCAATTCTGCTCTAAAATTGTTCCAGACATGGTAAGTCCCAGCGAGATTTGAAATTTTTCAAATACCTACCTATCGGTGAAAATTGAGGTGTCATTATCAGTTACCCAGTTATTATTTTATCTTTTAGTTCGCATAAGAGAAATCCTGTAATATTCTGAGAACATCGTAAGGAGCAAAAGAAAGGAGGAATAATTTTATGTTTCCCTCAAATTTCTGAATGCTGTACTTTCAAAGCTTTGCGGTTTGGTGAAAGAATCTGAATCCTCAATACTTTTTCAATTCAAAACTAAATCATTTTCCCTCTTCTAGCATGATTCTCAACGTGTACTCTGAACAATACACGGATATTCTTTTAGTGTTATTCTGATCGCTCAACAGGAAATTACAGTTTTTTTTTTCATCTGTCAGTTGTTTCAACTTCCTGAAAATATTTCAACCAGCAGAACTCGAGCATATCCCCTTGAAAGCCTATGGTGCTTTGTCAATTCCACTCAATCCTATATAGTCTTGTTTGATTTCTCATTTCGATTATATTCAAATAAATATAGAGTTTTCCACATTTAAGAATTTGCTGTTAGTAATGTTTTAGGTGGTAGACTAAAGAGTTATTGATATGAAATTCTTAACTTGTTAAAATATCTGCGCATATAAATGTCAAAAACATCTGGAACATCTCTATCAAAATCACAAACTCAATGACTAGTATAAATAACGTTAAATACCTTCCAGTGAAACTCAGAACAGGTTAATCCACCACAACATTACGATATTCATCACTGTGCACGACCTCAATAGGATAGAAGTGGAAAATGTATACGCCTAAACCGAATTGCAATATGGCGTTCGCGCTGAGGAAATGGAAACACAAAACACAAACTTAGTCACTTAACCACCTTGATGATTGAACGATATCACTCAAAATTACTCGTCGAACGAAAAAGAAAACACGTTTTTTCCGAATTATATTCTCATTTGAAGTGAATATACATTACTTCCTAACGCCAAATCCAAATGTGTCATTACACCATTTCCAAACAGTGTCGGCTGACTTGGACGTTATTTTATTGATTCGCACAGTTCACACATTGTATCAAATCGGTTGTTTTCACTAACGATCTTCATTTGTTAATAGAACATAGTTTTTTTATTACGATTAAGTTAACCAAAACGTTTGAATAACCAGAGTTATGTTTTAGGGTAGCGCGACATACATACACAACCCCTACAGTCTTATTATCGACGTGCGCTCTCGCGAATTCAGCGGAGGGGAGTTCAACGACTCAGGAGGGGAAGCTACCGCCCCTGACGAAAAGTCTGGTTTCAATAATTTAGTTATAATTGCAGTATCAAATATTGAAATATTCATTTTTTATCTATTTTTCAACATATTTCAAAATGATAAATGAAAGATAAGCTAAAATATTCTATGAAAACGTTTTTAACTTGTTTTCACAATGTATATACTTACATCCTGAATTTTCACATAATGGAACTCAGTCTCTTTGATCAAAATAAATATTTTGGTAAATATAAGTATTCATCCATTGAATATATTTTCATGGCTTATTTTATTTCGGAAGACAGTCTTATAATAAAGATGGTGTTGTTGAATAAAAGACTGCGTGTTGAGATGAAGTTGAAAGTCCAAAAGCTCAAATAAGTGCCGCCCAAGCCCATAGATGCGTCGATTTCGTTACAGGTAGTCACGCTTTTTTTTACTTCTGCGAGATGACTATACCTCAGAGTTCAATTCTACGACTGATGACGAATCATATTGTACTACGATACCAACATTTCTCTATTCGCAATACTCATATTTCAAATATAGAAATCAATATCTTCATTTTTCATGCTTTTATGAAACATTGCCACTAACATTGTTTTGCTAACAAGTGGCATTGAGTTTTCAGTTCCAATACGAAAACGGCAAGCTTTTGAATCTGTAACTCACAGAAGAAGGTACATTTCAAATCTAAAGAAATTATATTTAACTTTTTAGAACATTCGAATAGAAGATTGTCTTTGAACGTTTTTTTTGTGTACGCATTGATCTATGGATTTCTGAAAAAGCATGATTATTACAAGGCCTTTTTTCTGTGAGTTTTGAGCTATCTAGCTCTTGAATGGGGAGGCCATCTGAATATTTAACCGTCCGCCATCCTGGATCTGCCACTATAAATTTATGAATTTTAACAAAAATCCATGATCTTCGACCCCAAATACTCCAAACCAATTTTATAGGAAATCAGACCATAATTACAAAAAACGTCAGCCATTTTGTGTTCATGAATTTCGACTGAAAATGCATGATCTTCGACCTCGAAAACCCACACTTACCAAATTTAAATAAAATCCAACCCTAATTCCGAATTATTATAAAAAAAAAAAATTATTCGCAAGGATTGTTAGAGTCAGGCCCTGTCTCCGGAAGGGGCGCGCTGGTGACATTTATCCAGATAGTCACTCCCCACGTCCGTCGGGTGAGTGCTTACTGGGTCAGAGACACAGGTGCCCTGAGCAGACGGAGTGAACCAAGGATGACGGCTTTCTGCATTCTTCCGGCTAATATTTTTGCTGCTTCACGGCAAGCCAGTATGATTTTTAAATTGGAGAGCAGCATGTCCATCATTCCACCAAGGACCCCTATGATCTCAGAATGATTTGGGTAGAGCCTGCAGAATTCAAAGAGTAACTGTCGATATTTGGTCCGTTTTTCCTCCTCTTTTCGGACGATGTTCGTTTCGCCAGGAGCCGAAAAATCTATGGCGAATATCATCCTACTTCGATAGTCGAGGAGGACTACATCAGGTTTATTTGCTTGTATTTGCCTGAGGGTGGAGAATGAGTAGTTCCAAAATATTCGGCACTTCTCACATTCTCCACAACGGACTCAATATTCCCGGAGCATAAGGCAACACCGGTGTCTCGTCTATACCGTACGAGTGTCTAAGATGGTAGTACAACACTCGTAGAGCCGCGTTATGCTTGTGGATATAGGCTGAGACCGCATTATGGTCTCAGAGGAGTCCCACGACACGCTATGCATCTAGTGTCGGGGACCTCTTTACCCATCACGCGACTACGGTAGACACCATCCTGGCAGGCCATAATATATCCTTCGGTCTCCGACTTCAGCTCACTTGACCTGAGGAAAGCAAAGGTCAGGTTTTTGGATGAGCCAAGGTCTTCAATGTTCTTGAAGAAGACCCCATGCATTGGCTCATCCTTGTGCAGCTGCAGGAGCACTCCAGTCTCTGCAGCTTCAATTTGAGCCTTTTGCTGAACGTGCTCCAACTCGGTGACAGAGTTTGGATTAACTCGTTCCAAGTCGAAAACGAGACCAAGTTAACAGTCCAAACTCAAAAGTCCACTGCCTCCATGCTGTCTGGGAAAGTACAACCGTGAAACGGACGATTTATGATGCAATCTCCTATTGGCCTCAATCAGAGTGGCATCGTGTACGGAGATTAGTCCGATCGGACAGTAAAACCGATTCGGACCGGCGACTTCGGCCGAATTTTTCTGGCATCAGACGAATTCAAATTTAGGCCTCATCGGTCAGAGTAGCACCGTTTTCGGCCGAACTTAATTTCGGTTTTCGGTTGAAATCACAAAATAGTAATGACACCTAATACGCGTTTTAGTTACTGTAGGAGCTATAATTGACCATCAATATAATATTTGAAAGTTTTCACTTACTTATTGTTTTCATTTCTATAGTTTCCGGGAAATATCTCTGTTATGATAATTTTCATTCCGTGTATCCCATAACGTGGTTTTCTCAAAAACTAAACTGATAAAAGTTTACAATCCACCATTTTTAATATTAAATGCAAGTAAATTTCATCAAAATTGAACCGAAACTTCCGAAAAAAACAAATTATGGGATACACCGAATACAAATTATTATAACAGAGATATTGCCCGGAAACAACAAATAGCGTTAGGCTAGTTTTTGTCAACAAATAGGTTTGTAAATTCATACCGATTATTCACTTTTTAATGTGAAGCACTCTATAAAAAACTAAAACGGGTAGTAGGTATCCTACCTATGTTGTGATTTCAACCAAAAACGCCTATATACAGACCATCATCATCGGCTGATCACTTTCGGCCGAAAACGGTGACACTCTGATCGAGGCCAAGATGAATCATTTTGCGAGTTTTCAGTTCGAGTTGTCGCAGCACCTCTTGAGTCCATTCCACCACTCCAAAGGAGTAAAGTAAGATCGGAACGCCAAGCATATTTGTAGCAGCAACTTTGTTCTTTCCCGGCTGTTCTGATGACCAAATCTCTGGGAGTTTATGCTGATACGTGTCGCGGAAAGAGTTTTTGAGAGAAATAACTTTTTGAGAGTGTTTTTTTTCCAGTCTCAGGTATGTATGTGCCTCAATCTACGAGCTGGACATCCTCTTCGTGATCTTTCCATCGTCCTCTTTTCAATACCAAACTCCATGCCGATAACCCGCGTGTACTCGTCCACCACCCTCTAAGACTGATGTAGGTGTTTTTCATCTGAGGAATAAAGTTTAAAGTCCTTCATGTGAAATAGGGTGGCCTTATTCCTCCTGCTGGTGAAGGTTGCCGCTTCTTGGATATGAGCCCACCGCCATTGGGGTCGGAGAGATTGTGGGGTCCGCCCGGGAGGGGAAGAACAATAAATTATATTGGAGGACCCCGAGAAGGAACCCTCCAACACTCCAATACTCGTAGCGCCGCGTTATGTCTGTGGATATAGGCTGAGACCGCATAAGCCTGTCACGCAGATAGCAAATGCATTATGATTTCAGGCGCCCCACGTCACGCTATGCATCTAGTGTCGGGGATCTCTATACCATCCTGGCAGGCCATTATGAATCTCTCGGTCTCCGAATTTAGCGCACTTAACCTGAGGAATGCGTAGGTACAATTTTTGAATAAGCAAAGGTCTTCAATGTTCTTGAAGAAAACCCCATGCATTCGCTTATTCTTATGGAGCTGCAGGAGGATCCCAGTCTCCGCAGCTTCAATGTGAGCTTTTTGCTGAATGGGCTCCAATTCTGTAACAGAGTTTGGGTCACCCCGTTCAAAGTCGAAAACGAGACCAAGTTCATCGGCTGCATCCTTTTCTCCGGAGGCATATTATATTTTCAGGTCATCCATGTAAAATAAATGGGTGACCTTATGCCTCCGGTTGCTGGGGTTGTCGCAGTTGTAACCACGGGTGTTTCTGAGTGCAACGGACGATGGCAGTAGTGAGATACAGAAAAGAAGAGGGCTGAGAGAATCTCCCTGAAATACGCCCCTTCTATTATTATAATTTTTTTTTATCCGATTGGATTAAACCAGTCGGGTCCTGTCTCCCGAGCTCCGACACAACCGGAGGGCGCGCTGGTTACCCAGATAGTTACTCCCGACGTTCGTGGGGTGAGCAACTACTGGGTCCGAGAATCATGTGCCCTGAGCAGACGGAGTGAACCAAGGATGATAGCCTTCCGCATTCGTCCGGCTAAGATTTCTGCCATATTATGGCAAACCGGTATGATTTTTAAGTTCTAGAGCAGTGTGTCCATCATACCACCAAGGACCCCTATAATCAGAACCACCATTTTAACAGAATAGTTTGGGTAGAGCCTGCGGTGTTCAAAGAGTAAGTCTCGATATTTAGTCCATTTCTCCTCCTCTTTTCAGACGATGTTCGTTTCGCCAGGAGCCGAAAACTCCATGACAAAAATCGGCTTACTTTGATGGTCGAGGAAGACTATATCAGGCTTATTGGCTTGCATTTGCCTGAGGGTGGGGAATGAGTAGTTCCAATACATTCGGCACTTCTCATTCTCCACAATGGACTCAATATCCCCCGGAGCATAAGGCAACGCCGATGTCGCGTCTATACCGTACGAGTGTCGTAGATGGTAGTACAACACTCGTAGAGCCGCGTTATGCCTGTGGATAAAAGCTGACACCGCATATGCCGGACATGCTGAGAGCAAATGAATAATAGTCTCACGACACGTGTCGGGTACCTCTATACCCATTACGTGGCTACGGTAGACCAGTCTCCGCAGCTTTGATGTGAGCTTTTTGCTGAACAGGTTCCAACTCGGTGACATAGTTTGGGTTCGCCCGTTCAGTGTCGAATACGAGACCAAGTTCATCGGCTGCCCGAATTGCTGCCTTGGAAAGAAATATTCCAATCCCTGCTTTTTCATGGTCACGGACCATGCAGAGAAGGTGATCTGAACTCCTGATAACTTCACAGGCTCCATCCAGTACCATTCTGTTATGTTATTATTTTTTATCGAAATTTGTTTATGAATAAAAAAATTATGAGATAAAATGACATTTTCCTGAACATATTTTTCAAATTTTATTGTCTTATAATTTTCTTATTTAAAAACAGATTTTTATGAAATTTTAGCCAGTGATATATCGAGACCTCCTGAACACATTATTATTTTCCAAATTTTAATAACAGTTCTGAAATTGAATTGGTGTGTTGATTAAGCGGCATATTTTTCAAATTCCATTCCATTATATTTATTCAAGGAATTTTGTGTCCTAGTATACTTTTTGAATGTCTACCTAACGAAAAAAAAATTGGTGGAAAAATGTAAGTTTTATAAGGTTGTCTCCATCTTAAATGGTTCACACTGTATGTGAGCTAAATTCCAAATTATTCGAACGACTGGAAGTGGGTTGAAATTGACTTCCTAGATTTGAGTACATTCTTAGTTACAACTGAAGCGAATTCCAACTCTTACTGATATTTAATCAATATTTTGGAATCATTTATATCACAAAATATTGAAAAAATCATGCTCACTCCAATCAACACATTAGATCTGATTTAAAAACTGATTATGTATTAGTTCAAACTTCGTAATAATTAAACTGTATAGATATCAAAAAGTGAGGAAAGCTACAAATTTTCATGGATTGGAAAGATACGCCATGTATAGGAGTATAATATAAATAAAAAATTAACACAGCTCTGCAGAATAATTTCAAATAAATATCACAATGCTGAAACTGCATTTCTCTTCAAGACATTGTTATATGCCATCATATTAAACTATGTCAGTACACTCATTGAACTATTAAAGCTGAAGTTTAATTGATATTCATATTAAAGAAGTAGAGGTCAGTGTAGCTGCTTGAAAATGAATTTTTTAATAAATGTGCTGATATTGTGTAATATCTTCACTATCGTAACCCAGAGTGAAATATCTAGGAGACAAAATAAACTGTTGATATTCAAAACAGATATGACAAAAATTGGAGATGATATAGAAAATTTCATTTTTGATATTGCGAAAGAAGTAGTGAGAAAAACCGACGGGTTCATCGAATCAGATTATGGATCAGATTATGAGGATAGTGGAAGTGAAGAAGAAATCGTACCATTGAAACATAGTGGCCAAAGAGATCAGTTGAACGAGACACATTCCAAAAATAATATCGAAAAAGAACATCTTACTGACAAAGTCAACGCAACTGTTATAAGCGTTAATTCAGATTCTTCAAAAATTAGGCATAAGCGATCAACAAATGACGACACTCTTGAATTATCTGGAACTTCCAATGTACAAGACTCCAATTGTGCCAATAACCTTCAAAAACATGACCACCTTTCAGAGCGTAAGCATATCGAAGACTTGAGAGAAGAAGTGAAGAAATTGTATGAGCTTGTAGTATTATTAAGAGATCAGCAGAAAATATTGTCGCAGCTGGATAACGGATCGGAAAACTCTTCCAGCGATATTCCCAAACGATTCGACTCCAAAGAGTTATTGACAGTACTGGAACATTTGAACAACAAGGATATAATGGACAAACCAGGATTAGAAGAATTCTCATTTACGAAAATACCTGCTGATTCGTTGAATGTAGATAAAATTGTTCCAACTTATGAAGAGCTGGAAAAATTCAAATACGACTTCAAACAAGCAATTCTAGCCCTAAACGAAACACGGAGTATTCTGGTACATCAAAAAAATAATGAATCTGCATTGAAAAAGGAACTCCAGCATCAAAAAATAGAACTCAATCTTCTTAAAATAATGGTAGAAAAACTAATTCAGAACACCAACATTACATCAGTACTGCTTAGTGACAAAAAAGTAGAAGATATATCTAATCCCCAGATAGTTGGTATTCCTCTCCATCTTCCAAAGAATATGCCTACCCTCACAAAAAAATATGGAGCAAGAGAAAATAATAAAAATGAACTAATGAAAAAATCTTCTTATACAGAACATCAAGTACCTAGTGCAAGAGCAAGTGAATTGGAAGATATAACACAACTTTTTAATGAAATTGATAAACCAAACTTATCAGATATAGAATCAAAAATCATAGAACTTCAGGAAAACATAGAAAACAAGAAAAAAGAAAAAAATTTGAAGAAACAGTTAATAATACTACAGAAACTCATGAATAAACAAAATGCTGCGAACTCTAACTCCCTTCTAAGTGATGACTCTGATTCTTCGAAGAAAATGCAATTCCTTCTGAAAATCATGACTAGACCACAGAAAAAATCAGATGATGACATCGAAGATGAACTCAAGAAACTTCAAGTTTCCATAGACAAACTTAGACCTAAAGGAGAATTCGACTCTTTCGATATCTCAGGAGATGAAAAATCTCAACTGAAAGAGATTTTGAATGGAATAGGACAGTTAGGAGGCGCAACCAGAGGCCAACAACCTCAAATGACACCCCAAGAGATACTTGAATTGAAGAAAAAACTTGATCAATTGACATCCAGTGGAATGAAAAAAGTCAACAACGTGAATCAGAATATAGGTGAGTGTAATTGTAATATGAGTGGTACATAATTAATTTGATAATATGTATAATAGTTCTTGAAAATGAAATTATCTGTACCTACCTATGTTTTTAGTTTGGGCTTCAAATTGTATTGATTATTTTCCATTTCTTACGAAAACTTGTTTATTTGATAAAAGCATTAAAGCAAACTGATTTATAAAATCACAAGAACGTTAGCTTGAGTGATTTTTTAATGAATTCGGTTTGTTTGAATGTTCCTGCCTCAAATAAAAAAGTTTCAGTGATAGAAATAACAAATTATATGATACAATTATGCAATTTCAATAGCGAGTTGTATTCAATTTTTTTTCTTCACTAATTTGGATGTTGGCATGTAAATACAGGGTGTTTCCAAAATTGTAGCAATAAATGAAATGGGGAGTAGAAAACAAAACGAAATGAAAGAATACATTTTTGTCGAAAAAAAACTATTTTGGGAGATATAGAATTTTAAAGTTTTCAAGGTACTTTTGGTAATAACTGAGCAGAGGTCTACAGCCTACGCAAACCGAGCTGAAACACTGCCACACACTGGCAGACACGCGATTTCATGAAATTTCAAACTCTTGATTGCTTCAAACCGAAAATTCTTGCGATTTATGGTTACATTATGTTCCAAATAACAACCCATTTTCTTAATTGTTCCAATTTCATCAACAGTCAAAACAACAGATTTTTTTATCGGATAAAGGAAACAACATTCTTCATTAAAAGTTTTTTCTTGCACAACAGGATGAACTACAAAAATGGGTTAAATGTCTAACGCCAATAATTGTTATGGATTGACTTTGAATATATAAATCATCTTGTACATACTTTGAGGGTGAGGCAGGATGTGTCTACACAGTGAGCAAAAACTAGTGTTGATTTATAGGAGATGATACGAGTGGGTTCATTGTTGATATCTGAGTTTGACTCTTTTGTGTGACGATACGGGGTGAGTCTAAAGAGACAAATTCTCCAAAACCTGTATTCAAACAAAATTTTGGGCGAATATTTATTTTATTTTTGTTCATACGAAAGCTATATGAGTACTTGGTTAGATACAAAACATTGATTCATGGATGATACTCTTAACTACCAGTGTGGACTTTCTGTTGATTTTTGATTTTGACATTATATAGAAGATAAAAATCAATTTTTGTGTAACCGTATAATAGGTGATTCCAAAAAGACATAGGTATTCTTCGAAACCTTCTGAAGGAAATCCGATCTTGAAATAAATACTTACATTCTTGATTCTTTTATACAATAATCAAAACAATCAGTTTTTCATTTAAACCTCAAAGAGTTGAAACAGCTGCAATCTTATGCGTTCATGCTCATCATCAGTAGGTTTAGCATAGTAAGGAACAAAATCGTCGAAATACGAAAAAACTCGCAAATGACAGGCAGCTAATCTCAATCTTCGATATTTGAATTCATTACAGTGCTGGCAAATGAATTCTGAAAACATCTGTTCGCAAAATATCGTGTATATATTGTATCATAGACAAAATACCTGACCAGCATTTACTTCAAAAGGTTTCGAAAAATACCTCTTTTTGGGATCAGTGAAAAGTGTAATGTACTCATAGCTTTCGTATCAACAGAAATGTTGTTTCTCACTGTGTAGAGAAGTTGTGAAATGTATTCAGAACATTTCGTTGGCTTCATCTACAGAATATACTTCTAGAAAATCAATGTAAAGACCACACTGGGGGAAATTAATAAAAGACGCGTTTTTTGCCTCGTCCTGTAAGAATGTATACCATAATTTGATCTATTTAAAAGCAATTAAAATTTTTCACAGCATCTCATCTCCAAAAAACAAGAAAAATCCACTGCTAAACAGTATTTTCCATAATGTAGGGCTAGAAAAAAAGTGTAATCAGGAAAGTTGTTTCTTTTGACATTGTTAATGATATATCCAAAAATCTATCGTGCCTCAGGAATATATGTATCCAGTGCGCCATATCGTTTCAAAAACTATCATGAAAAAAATGCGAAAGATATATTTTTTAACACAAGTGCGTAAAAAACCAAAGGTGCCCAAAGTGCTTTTCCACACACTACACACTCTTCATACATTCATGCATTCTATAAAATACAATACTTTGCGTCACATTTTACAAATGGAAAAAACTTTGTATGATACACTTTCGTAATAGTATATTACGTAACAAGTGTTGTAAAAGGCATATTACGCACGAATGGAAAAATTACGCACGAAGCGGCGTAGCAGGCGAGTGCATAATTCCATGAGTGCGTAATTGCTTTACAACACGCATTAATTACTATTCTTTACCTACGGCCATATATAGTGTGCCTTTTCCGAGACCCAAAAATTCATATTATTATTATAAGTAAAATGACCTTTTTACAGAAAAAACGCCTATATAGATGAACTTAAGTAGCAATACCTCATCTGAATAATTAATTTGATCCAAAAAGATGAAGCCGTTTTCGATATCCAAAAATTCAGATTATTATTATTATTATTTGTAAAATCGCCTTTTTTTAAAACAGACGCCTATATAGATGAACTTGAAACGCAAAACTTTATCTACTAAAATTCATATTATTATTATTAATATTATGAGTACAATCACATTATTTCATGAAAAGTGTCTACATAAATGAACTTACGTAGAAATACCTTATCTAAATACAAAATTTGATCCAAATCGTTGAAGCCGTTTTGGAGATCCAAAAATTATCACTTATAATCTCCCTAGTGCTTGAATTATTGCCGGAAATTTTTCGAGTAGAGGGTGATTTTCTTAAAAAATTCATGTACGAGATAAATTTCCAGCAATTAATTCAAGCACGCGGGGGATTCGGTAAAAAAATTTCACACCAAAATATATTAAATTAATGGTTAATTCAACTGACTTGTAGATTATTCTGAGAGAAAACAAGTTGTAACATCAGTGGGCCATGAATGGTTTTTGTTGATATAATGACAGTTACGCGTTGGTATTAGTGGCGGTGTTTGTATGTGAGAAAGGAAAATTCATTTTGCGACATTTTCAACCTAAAATTACATTGCACATTACGCAGAACTAAAATAGTTTTGACTGGTCCATGCGGATTGTCTATTGGGAAGTGATGTGGAAAGGAATTCTTGCAAATTTCAGCCGAGTATTCACGAAAAGATAAGTTGAATAAAATTGTTTCGAATATTAAGTTCATGTAGTCAAGCATAGGTAGATTTGATTGATATCAAAATATTTTCAGACACATTCGAAATATTTAGTGAATATATAATTATGAAATATGATCTCCTTTCATATGAAAAATAACATTCCATTTGTACATAAAAGCAAAATGTTAACTATCACATGTCAAATATTTGACAGAAAAATTTCCACTTATTAATTTCGCCCAGGGTACCCAGGAGGATAAAAATTTCCGGAAATTTTTTGGGTTGCCATGGCAACTAAATAAAAACCAATTTTTTGATTGGCTGAAAAAGTGAGGTGTGATATTTTCATTATTATTATTATTATCAGTAAAATCGTGTTTTTCCCAAAAATACGTCTATATACATGAACTTAAAAAGCAAAACCCTATCTACATACAAAATTTCTCCCAAATCGATTAAGCCAAGATATATCAAACTGTACGTTTTATTTACGAAAACTGTGCGTTTTGTTTACCGTGCGTAAGGAGCTATTTACTGATGCTGTGTGTCGTGTATTTTTGCCTATTTTCTGCAGTGGCCGTAGGTAAAAAGCTCTTTTGTATTCGCGTGTTAAGTACTTAACGAAATTGTATCATAAAAAAATAAAAATAAAAAAACCTTTCAGAAAAAGATTTTATTTAAATGCACTAAAAAAAAAGAAAATAAACTTTGAAGTAAATCGAACCCACCATTTTGTTACATTATAAAATTTCATATGATATAAAAGCTTGTCGCGAGAAAAATATTTCTTATAAATTCAATTTGAAATCATCTGTATCAAGATTTATTCTTGCGACAAGCTTACATCATATGAAATTTAATTAATATAACAAAATGGTGGGTTCGATTTACTTCAAAGTTTATTTTATTCTTTTTAATGCATTCAAATAAAAACCTGTGGTAGAAGTCCATTATGTCTCAAAGTGGAGTGGTATGGATATACAAATCAGTAAAACGCAAAGTCGTCTCCACAATTTAATTTCCCATCTAGTTCAAAAGGAAGTTGAAACGGTGAGTGACCGCTATCAATCAGATAGCCATCAAAAAGTAGAAGTAGAACATGTTTCGGTCCTATATAGAACCATCATCAGCTATTCAAGAAAATTCTACAATAAAAGAAAGACTATGTACTAAAGACAACAGGCTAATATAAGGCTATACTTACATGGAGAAGAAAATAAAGTAGTGTGATATAAAATGTTAAAATATTATGTAATTAAATAATTTTTTAAAAACCACATTGTTAATTATTGTGTTGAAGTGAACTAATAAGTAACAAAAAATATTTTTATGTTGGGGAGGCTATGAAGCCTTGAGCCCCTTAGTCTTATAGGAGAATTAGGTAGTTTAGACATCGAGCAGAAAAAAGTTTGAAATTGGATCAATGCACGTGATTGTTGACTGTACAGACGGATATGAATTATAAGATGAACTGACAGGGTGACAACTGACAGCAAAGCCGGAACCACTGTCATGATTACTCTTATGTCAAAATTGACACAGAACAGTGGCGCGAGACTACCGCTCACAGAACAAAAGAAGGAAATGATTCCACCAATACTATTCCGAGCCTGAGGATCTCAAGTCACACAACTGTGCCAACAACAAGCAGAGTAATCAGTACAATAGGGACAAATCATGAAACTAAAGATACAATATTAGTTAGTTTTATTTTATTTTTGTGGAGGACCAAGGCAGGAACAAATCTAGTTTTTTAGAAAATTAAGAGAATTGAAGAACTTTTTGCAATCGAACTGTGTTTGTTCATTGAGGGAAACAATATTGGGATTATTGATGGCGGAGTTGATTTCCAAAATTTCAAGAAAATTAAGCAAGGCACCTTTTTGGCAAACATGTAAAATATCTAAATCTGTATTTATGTCAAAATTATGGTTGTAGTTAAGGATATGGTTAGAGAAAGCACTTTTTGTATTATATTCAACTATATGTGGGTTTCTAGAGCTCTCAATGAGTTTGACATGTTCCAAGAACTCTTGTTTTTACTTTTCTACCACTTTGTCCTACATATTGGGCGGGACAATTTGGTTGAGAGCAAGAGATTCTGTAAACACCTGACTTGTGGGAAATAGGTACTTTATCTTTAGTATTGACTAACACTTTGGAAATAGAATCTGTAGTATAAAACGAGACATTAATGTCATTACCGAACCTTTTAAAAATATTTGAAATATCAAGTGAGACTTTTCCTAAGTAGGGAATAGAGCAATATTTGTTAGAATTCGAAATAGGAGTTAAACTACGGTTAAGGGATTTTAAACTATGTTTATTGTAGATACTATTAATTAAATGAAAAGGGAAACCATTATTATGGCCTATTTGCCTAATAATGTTCAATTCCTTGTTGAAATTTTCGGGTGACATAGGAATGTTAAATAGTCTATGAAAAAGAGAGTTAAATGCTGCGAATTTGTGTGAGTAAGGATGAAACGAAGAAAAGGGGATGACTGAGTCTGTGTGGGTAGGTTTTCTGTAAATTGAAAAATCGAGTTTAGAATCTTTAATGCTAATTAATAAATCCAAGAAAGGAATTGAATTATCTTTCGATAACTCCATAGTAAAACGTATCGACGGGTGTAAGGAATTTAGGAAATCTAATAAAAGGTTTACTTCATGAGTGTTGCCATTGAAAAGTACAATGCAATCGTCAACATATCTGTACCAAAACAAGATTTGTTTGAAAAGTGGGAAAATTTTGAGGTTATGTTCTATATCAGCCATGAAAATTTCTGCAAGAAGAGGAGATAAATTGCTACCCATAGCTAGGCCAGAAATTTGTGAATAGAAATCATTATTAAATTGGAAAAAATTCTGTTGCAAAACCGTGTTCAGTAGAGAACATATATTGAGGACATGGAAAGATAAAACATCTGATTTGAATAATAGGTCCCTTACTAACCTAATACAGTCTTCAGGGGGAATACTCGGGAACAAATTGACAACGTCAAAAGACAACAAAAGGGAATTGGGTGGCACAACCACGTCTTTGATTTTTTGAGTGAGATCAAAAGAATTTAACAATGCGAGAGGGTTATTGAAATTGGTAATGTTTTTGATAATTGAATTTAACCAAGAAGCTAACTTGGAAGCAGGGGAGTTGCAATAAGAGACAACGGGTCTGATAGGAATATCATCTTTGTGAATTTTGGGTAAACCATAAAGCAATGGGGTAGCCGGGTTCATAGGAGTGAGTTTATATTTGGAAGAATTATAAAATTTGATAGTATCGATACAATTATTCAAAGTAGACTTCATGTTATTGAAAAATCTATTGGTGTGATCAAAAGTTAATTTAGAGAAACTATCTGTATTTAAAAAATTCACAACTTTATTAATGTAATCAGTTCTATCAAGAATAACTATGCAATTACCTTTGTCAGCCTTGGTAACCACAAGTTGATTCTCGGATATTTTTCTGTTGATAATTTTGGAAATTTTGATATCAGAGTTAAGTTTAGTAGTATTATTTAATAAAGAAAAATTGTTATTGAGAGATCTGGAAAGCTCACTTCTAATTAGATCCTTGTTATGAAAATTCTGTGTCTCAATGACCTTTTCACATTCAGCTGCTAAAAGTTTGAAATTTTTCTTATTGTCCTGTTTATTAATATTATATTTGAGTCCCCAATTAAGAAAAGACTTTTCATTTTCAGAAAAATCATCAAAAGACGAAAGATTTAAAACTCTAGTGTGAAAGATATGATTGGAAAATTTTTTGTTATTATGAGAGTGAGAATAAGTGTCATGAAAATTTTGATAAGAATATAAACGGTTGAGTTTATTTTTGAGGATAATAAATTTATTCCTACCTTGATCCTCCACAAAGTACATTATGGAAGAATGAAGACAATCAATTTCTAGACTATGGAGATGGCAGGTGAGTTTACTATATAACCAAAAAAGTTTAATGTTAATGTCTGCAAGTTTGACGTAGTGTCGTTTGATTTCAAGTTTTATCCAGGTACGTTGTGCAGCTCTAACAGCTGATCTCGAAGAATTGCTGTGTGAATTAGACCTGACGACTACATACCCTGGGATCAAGTAGCGCTGAAGGCATTCACGATTGAACCATATGTCCAAGCTCGTTGTCTTCCTTTGGAGTAGAAGTGTCTTGTAGAAATGGACAAGTGTTGCTCGACTAGCATTCATTAACCTGTGGTAGAAGTCCATTATGTCTCAAAGTGGAGTGGTATGGAAATAATCCCAATATTGTTTCCCTCAATGAACAAACACAGTTCGATTGCAAAAAGTTCTTCAATTCTCTTAATTTTCTAAAAAACTAGATTTGTTCCTGCCTTGGTCCTCCACAAAAAAAAAAAAAAAAAAAAAAAAAAAAAAAAAAAAAAATAAAACTAACTAATATTGTATCTTTAGTTTCATGATTTGTCCCTATTGTACTGATTACTCTGCTTGTTGTTGGCACAGTTGTGTGACTTGAGATCCTCAGGCTCGGAATAGTATTGGTGGAATCATTTCCTTCTTTTGTTCTGTGAGCGGTAGTCTCGCGCCACTGTTCTGTGTCAATTTTGACATAAGAGTAATCATGACAGTGGTTCCGGCTTTGCTGTCAGTTGTCACCCTGTCAGTTCATCTTATAATTCATATCCGTCTGTACAGTCAACAATCACGTGCATTGATCCAATTTCAAACTTTTTTCTGCTCGATGTCTAAACTACCTAATTCTCCTATAAGACTAAGGGGCTCAAGGCTTCATAGCCTCCCCAACATAAAAATATTTTTTGTTACTTATTAGTTCACTTCAACACAATAATTAACAATGTGGTTTTTAAAAAATTATTTAATTACATAATATTTTAACATTTTATATCACACTACTTTATTTTCTTCTCCATGTAAGTATAGCCTTATATTAGCCTGTTGTCTTTAGTACATAGTCTTTCTTTTATTGTAGAATTTTCTTGAATAGCTGATGATGGTTCTATATAGGACCGAAACATGTTCTACTTCTACTTTTTGATGGTTATCTGATTGATAGCGGTCACTCACCGTTTCAACTTCCTTTTGAACTAGATGGGAAATTAAATTGTGGAGACGACTTTGCGTTTTACTGATTTGTATATTCAAATAAAAGCTTTTTCTCCAAATTTATATCATTCGATGGTTAGATTTTTTTCACTTTTTACGGATTTTTTTGATTTAGATTTCGCAAGTTTTTGCAAGTTTTTTTGAAAAGGCCGACAGACATATTTTCTGTCGTAATTTTCCTTTATGAAACTGTAATTTTTCCGAATACCTACCCTCTATTTAGCTTTCGAGGGGGACAGAGGGGTACATTTTATTAAACCGTATCATTCAACAGTTAGAAAATTTTCAATATATTCACGAATTTTTCATATTTCTATTTTGCTAGTTTTCCAAAATTTTTTCATGACAGGAAAAGGGGGCGAGTCCCCCGATCGATTTTTTCCGAAACTGTTGAAATATTTTCCATATTCCTTTGTGGAAAAATAAGTTCGTTATCGCACTAGTGTTGCTTTCTCTGAAATCCATAAATCAATGGGTATTGACTAAAAAGCATAAAATAAAATAATTAAAAAAAAAACTTTTTAAACACAAGCTTTTATTCAAATGCGCTAAAAAGTAAAAAAAAAATTCTTTAGATGTGAGTTACAGAATCAAAAGCTTGCCGCCTGAAGTTTTCACGCAAAGGGTTAATTTTCAGAACGCCGCGCCAGACGCAACTTGGATACAGCCGTTGAATGATACTAGTTTTTACCATGTTTTTTTTTTATTATTAACTCGCTTTCTTGTATGTCTGTCCGGGTGGAATTTTGTAATTGATTTTAAACTAAATTCTCAGTAGTAATACCACAAGTGATTGAATTTTCGCGATAAGTCTGTCGATTAATTTCTGAATGAAACTGAATTTTCAAGTTTGGTATTTTTGGATCTCGGAAACGGCTTTAACGATTTGGATCAAATTTCGTATAAAGATAAGGTTTTGCTTTTCAAGTTCATCCATATAGTCGTCTTTCTTAGAGAAACATGATTTCAGTAATAATAATAATAATAATAAAAACAACAAAACTTGACCTTTGCTGTCCTCAGGTCAAGTGAGCTAAAGTCGGAGACCGAGGGATTTATAATGACTTGCCAGGATGGTGTCTTCAACACCCTGGTCTACCGTAGCCGCGTGATGAGAACAGAGATCCCCGACACTAGATGCAGAGCGTGTCGTGGGGCGCCTGAGACCCTTATGCATTTGCTTTCAGCATGTCCCGCATATGCGGTCTCAGCCTATATCCACAGGCATAACGCGGCTCTACGAGTGTTGTACTACCATCTACGACACTCGTACGATATAGACGAGACACCGGTGTTGCCTTATGCTCCGGGGGATATTGAGTCCGTTGTGGAGAATGAGAAGTGCCGAATATATTGGAACTACTCATTCCCCACCCTCAGGCAAATACAAGCCAATAAGCCTGATGTAGTCCTCCTCGACCATCAGAGTGAGACGATTTTCGTCATGGAGTTTTCGGCTCCTGGTGAAACGAACATCGTCCGAAAAGAGGAGGAGAAACGGACTAAATAACGAGACTTACTCTTTGAACTCCGCAGGCTCTACCCAAACCATTTTGTTAAAATGGTGGTTCTGATTATAGGGGTCATTGGTGGAATGATGGACACACTGCTCTCAAACTTAAAAATCATACCGGCTTGCCGTAATATGGCAGAAATCTTAGCCGGACGAATGCAGAAGGCCGTCATCCTGGGTTCACTGCGTCTGCTCTGATTCTCGGACCCAGTAATCGCTTACCCCAAGGACGTGGGGAGTGGTTATCTGGATAAACGATCCAGCGTGCCCTCCGGATGTGTCGGAGCTCCGGAGACAGGGACTGACTGAAATATCCTTATGAAAAAAAAAATAAATAAATAAAAAAATAAAAAAAAATTAAATATATAATAATAAACAGGCAGGGGGGCAATCAACACCTGAGGCCCTGGTGAGTTGCGACACCACCTTCCCGAGCAAAGGATGCAAAATCGGACCGGTAGCTAATGCGCATCCGGTGTCGGCCGTGAGTTTACTTACTGGGTTAACACCCCAGTAAACTCTGAAACTTGGTTCTAGACAGACCAGTTATAGGCCCCCACAACCGACCCCATCGGAATAGGGGTCAAAGGCAAAGTGGTGGGGCCCAAAACGATGGATTGCCAAACATTGACAACCGCAATGACAACGGACGCCTTGAGTGAACGGATGAGCTGAGGGACGGCCTTCTGCATTGCTACGAGAGCAGTGAGCCCGCCCGGAGAGGATACATGGCGAGAATGCATGCTCTGTGGAGTGAGAGGTACCCAGAGCATGCCGCCCTTTCCGCCCAAAATCTTAGGGATTACGTATCTCATCTTCGGGCCCGAGGCTATGTCAGAGCTCCTCCTCCGCTGGTTAACGTAGTAGCAGAAGTGACAGATATGCCACTCGTAAACCTGGCTGCAGAGGATGCTCACATCATACCACCGATGGAGGGCATCAGAACCCGCAGGGCGCTACACAAAACCAAGTCCCTGAAGCCACAACAACTGGCACAGGTGGATGCGAGTATTCGTGGAGTTCTTTCTGAGGAAGCTGGCAGATCAACTCTGCCGTGTATGACGCCGCTCAAGCTCTGTCCCAGCCTTCTGCAGGAGGCTTCAACAGCCTGACCACAATGATCTGCGCAATCCGATAACCCCGGAAGAAGTTCGACGGGCCCTCAAAGGCTCAAAGAACTTCGCTGCTCCAGGCCCTGATGGGTTAAACAACTATTGGTGGAAAAAATTCCCCAGTACCCCCCACCATTTGGTAAGAATTTTTAACTCTTGGCTAGATGGGGAGCAGCAGATTTCGGATTGGTTTGTCGAGGGGCGAACCGTGCTCATCCCCAAAAACGGAAATTTGTCTGATCCAAAGAATTACAGGCCGATAACATGCATGAATTCGTGCTATAAGATGTTTACGCGCATTTTATACGCGCGAATACTCTTTTTTTTTTTTTTTTTTTTTTTTTTTTTTCAATTTATTTTCCTTTAAACGACAAAAGTACATTTTGTATAGGAATAGTCAGTCTAGAAGAATATATATTACAAAGTAATAAGTCATATTTAAAATAAAAATCTATCCAGTCACCTGTACAGACCTGAATGAATAAAATTCGTCTATGGAATAAAAACAATGTTTCAACAGAAATGATTTCAAATTATATTTGAATTGTTTAACATTACAAGATGTTTTTATATCATGTGGTAAATGATTATAAATTCTGGGACCGATATAGTTGGGAGAATTTTGTGTAATTCTATACCTGGCAACAAGGGTATGAATTTCATTCTTTCTTCGAGTATTCATATTGTGCAAATCTTTGTTTGTTTTAAAATCATTTCTGTTACTGAAAATATAAACTGCCAATTCATAGATGTATAAACTAACAAGAGTTAAAATTCCATAAGTGGTAAAAATTGGTCTACATGAAGACATTCTAGAAGTACTAGAAATGCAACGTAAAATATATTTTTGTTTGATAAAAACATTTTTGGCCATGGTTGAGTTGCCCCACAAGCAGATGCCATATCTCAGTCTCGATTCAACTTCTGCATAGTATATGCTACAAAGTTGGTCTCTGTCTAGTACAGTTTTTAAGTTCCTAAACATGTACTGAACAGAATTCAATTTAGAGATCAAATTTTCACAATGTGTGTGCCAATTGAGATGTTCGTCTACATGCAAGCCTAAAAATTTTACTATGGTTTGGTTTGATAAGTTTGTATCATTTATATTTATTGAAAATGAATTAGTTTTATTCTGATAATTGTGGAAACGAATAATTTTAGTTTTCTGTGGATTCAAAAATAGGTTGTGATCACTGAAAAAATTGGAGGCATTTATTAGGGCAACTTCACATTCGTTTTTTAAAGATTCGGTGTTCTTTGCCGACACTAGTAGCGATATGTCATCTGCATACGCGATAAATTTAGAATGCATTATTTCAGATTCGAGATTGTTAATGTAGATCAAAAATAAAATAGGCCCTAATACGGACCCCTGAGGCACCCCTAACGAAACCTGTCCTATTTCAGAGAAAAATGTTGAAATACGTTCATCAACTTCAAATTTGAGAGAAACACATCTTCGCAGTTGATCCGGTGTACAAACGGATATATGAGCAAAGAGGGTCAAAGAGAGGGGTCGCTGGCTGCAAGGAGAACCTACTCATCGACAGATGTATAACGCAGGACTCCGCGCAGTATAAGCGGAACCTTTCGATGGCCTGGATCGATTATCGCAAGGCATTTGATACAACATCGCATGAGCTAATCATGCATTTGCTCAGATGCCTTGCAGTGCCCGATCAAATAGTGAGATGCATTGAACAACTGATGCCACTCTGGAGGACTCGCTTCACCATAAGATCTTTTCAAGTCAGAGTCCAAACAGAGCAGGTAATCTTCAGAAGGGGCGTATTTCAGGGAGACTCCCTCAGTCCTCTTCTCTTCTGCATCTCACTATTGCCATCGTCCGTTGCACTCAGGATAATCCGTGGATACAACTGCGGCACCCCCAACAACCGGAGGCATAAGGTCACCCATTTATTTTATATGGACCTCAAACTGTATGCCTCTGGAGAAAGGGACCTACATCAGTCCTTAAGGGTGGTGCAAGAGTACACGCGTGCTATCGGAATGGAGTTCGGGATTGACAAATGTGCCACGGTTCATCTCAAACGAGGACGATGCGAGGGATACGGAGAGGATGTCCAGCTCGTAGACGAAAGCATCCTACATCATCTTGATGCTGGAGAGACGTATACCTACTTGGGAGTGGAGCAACGCCGCTCCCAAAAGGTGAACAGGGTTAAAAACTCTCTCCGCGGCAAGTATCAGCACAAACTCCGACAGATCTGGTCGTCAGAACTGTCGGGGAAGAACAAAGTTGCTGCAACTAATATGCTTGCCATTCCGATCTTACTCTACTCCTTTGGAGTGGTGAAATGGACTCAAGAGGAGCTGCGCCAACTCGATGTGAAAACTCGTGAGATGATGCATCTTAATAAGAGCTTGCATCCTAAATTGACCGTTCCACGGTTATACTTCCCTAGACAATAGGGAGGCCGAGTTTGGAGTGTCTACATGACAGAATGGTGCTGGATGGAGCCTCTAAAGTCATCAGGAGTTCAGACCCACTTCTCTGCATGGTCCACGACCATGAAAAAGCAGGGATTGGAGTATTTCTTTTCAAGGCAGCAATCCGGGAAATTGGTGTCGTATTCGACACTGAACGGGTGAACCCAAACTCTGTCTCCGAGTTGGAACCCATTCAGCAAAAAGCTCACATCCAAGCTGCGGAGATTGAGGTCCTCTTGCAGCTGCACAAGGATAAGCCAATGCATGGGGTCTTCTTCAAGAACATTGAAGACCTTGGCCAAAAACCTGACCTTTACTTTCCTTAGGTCAAGTGAGCTGAAGTCGGAGACCGAGGGATTCATAATGGCTTGCCAGGATGGTGTCTTCAACACCCTGGTCTACCGTAGCCGCGTGATGGGTATAGATATCCCCGACACTAGATGCAGAGCGTGTCGTGGGGCGCCTGAGACCCTTATGCATTTGCTGTCAGCATGTCCAGCATATGCGGTCTCAGCCTATATCCACAGGCATAACGCGGCCCTATGAGTGTTGTACTACCATCTTCGACACTCGAACGGTATAGACGAGACACCGGTGTTGCCTTATGTTCCGGGGGATATTGAGTCCGTTGTGGAGAATGAAAGGTGTCGAATCTATTGGAACTACTTATTCCCCACCCTCAGGCAAATACAAGCCAATAACCCAATAGTCCTCCTCAACCATCAAAGTAGAACGATATTCGTCATAGAGCTTTCGGGTCCTGACGAAACGAACCGAAACGAATCGTCCGAAAAGAGGAGGTAAAACGGATCAAATATCGAGAGTTACTCTTTGAACTCCGCAGGCTGTACCCAAACCATTCTGTTAAATTAGTGGTTCTGATTATATGGGTCCTTGGTGGAATGATGGACACGCTGCTCTCTAATCTGAAAATCATACCGGCTTGCCGTGATGTGGCAGAAATCTCAGCCAGACGAATGCAGAAGTCTGTCATCCTCGGAGCTCCGGAGACAGGGCCCGACTGGTATAATCCAAACGTATACAAAAAAAAATTATGATGATAATGTGAATTTTTTGATCTCGAAAACGGCTAACGGCTAATGGCTAACGGCTTCAACAATTTGGATCAAATTTTGTATTCAGATAAGATTTTGCTTTTTAAGTTCATCCATATAGGCGTCTTCACTGAAAAACGCGATTTCACTAATAATAATAATAATAATAATAATAATAATATTGATGTGAATTTTCAAATTCTATTTTCATCCATTTTCAAACATCCGAATCATCTGAAAGTTGACACACATATCAAAGACAAACGACATTATAAGAATTTCGCAATGTTGATGTAATAATGATAATAATAAAAATGATAATGAGAATTTTAAATTCCACTTTCACCCTCTAAGAATTTCATGATATTAATGTAATAATCATAATAAGAATAATAATAATGATATAATAAAATACAAGCAAATATGCCTGATGTAGTCCTACTCGACCATCATAGTAGGACAATTTTCGTCGGAGTTTTCGGCTCCTGGAAAAACGAACATTGACCGAAAAGATAGACGAAAAAAAGACTGAAATTAATCTGAAATTTACCGCATGTCTCTGAAATTACGCCATCAGAGTATGTAAAGTCAGTTCCAAAATTCCATTCACATAACCCTTAAAAGCAGAACATAATAATGAAAAAAAAATGAATCTACCATGTTTCTATACGGGACTAAAAAGAATAATATAATTTCTTTAATTCTAAATTATCCTGAAAATTCATACTTGGCAACTTTTGATAGCTATTTAAATACATGTAAGATTGAAAACGAAAAACATGGGGCGCATGCGATGAAGTTATCCAAGGAATGTCATTTTGTCACAGTATGGTGCCTGGGTTCGATCTCTGCCACTAGCCTCTTTTTAAAACAAGCTTTTATCTAACTTGCCCTGTTAGTATGTATATGTGTGGTAAAAAAACTTGCAACTGAATTTTAGACTAGTTGCCCTCAACCGATTTAGCTGAAATTTGGCATACTTATGTAAGTTCGGTGACAATGCATTATGGAATTTTTGTTAGGAGAAAAAACAAAATGGCAGCTCAGTGATTATGGGCCGATTCTTTTCAACATTGATACCTATTCGGTAACGAAAATTTGTCATCAAAATTTGTCGATTCAAAATGGCGGCAATATGATTAACTAGTTTTATGATCATTTTTTGGGATCGGAGATTATTTTTTGTCAAATTCATAAATTCAAGATGACGGTGAATATGGTTCGATACCATTTGAATTTGGTATGTGGGGTTTTCGTGGTCGAAGATTATGAATTTGTACGATTATCTTAAAAATTGGTATGTGGGAGTATTTGAAGTAGAAGGTCATGAATGTAAAAAAAATCGTAAATTAAAGGTGACGATTCCAGGATGGCGGATGAGTTAACATTAAGATGGCTTCCTTGATTGAAGGAAACAGGAAATGTGCCTATGTTGAATGGAGTATCGGGCTTTTTTGTCTAAGGTCTGCATTTGTAGAAAAAATCTTGTGTGTTTTTGGAGCATTTCGAGCATTGCGTCTGTCCAAAGATTACAGCGCTTTGCTTAGCTTGGCGGAGTAACTCTCTCTGTCGAACGGCAATCTATCACTTTGCGCTTTTTTTCACCAATTTTACCTGTTCTTGTATATATAAATTTATGTGTTTTTTTTGTTGAACCACTTGGTGGGATCGCACATGAAAAGGTAATGCCCTCGTCTTACCTAGCTCGCAAGTCTTTCGAAATTTTCTGAGCGTTGTTCGCAAGGGCGTAGTCGGTTGACGGAAAAACAAAATAAAAACAGAACCTCTGAGAAATTGTATGTTCAGCCTGTAACAAACGAAAAACCTGACTGTGCCACTGTTTCAATGTTTCAATTACCCAAAAAACGATCACAAATTTAAAATTATTAGGGATAATAAGACGATTTTGTTCACATAAAAAAATCGTACGACAGGTAATCATTAGCTGATATCGTCTAATAATTATGCACGAAACAGTTATTTCAAAAATCATTCAAATACGGTTTGTTTTATAGGCCCATTTCGAAATGTGTGAAATACATACAAAATTAGCACTAGGCAATATTAGGTCGCTTTCAATACTACAATCTCTCAAGTCAACATTTTAAAAGATATAATACCATAGCTTTCGTATAATTCATGTACCGATAACCTGTCAAAATGATAATACATGATACAAAATATAAAATCCAGAATATGTCATTCTTAGTTTCCGTTATGAGTTTCAATTAGAATAACAGGAATCAATTTTCAGATTTTAGAGGCGGCCTTCCTCCATTTCCATTTTGGCCCGAGTTCAACAGCAATTTTGAGAAAGTTTATCCGCCATACAATCACTTTCCCTACCCGCCGAATTACAATGGATATGATTACGATGGACCCTACAGTTACAACTATCCCATCAATAGCAAACCACACCGATATATGCAGAATTATAGTCCATATATGCCGTTTCCTTTCTATCAATCAAATCCTAGTGTAGACACCAATGCGAAGTATTATAAAGTACAACGAACTGAGGACCTTTCTCAACTACCTTATGCTCAGCCGCAATCAAATTCGCCAATTGAAAGAAATAAACAGTTATTTCTCGTCCCCCAGCCTCAGCAAAACTTCTATTACCGACCTGATACAGATCACAACAGTTTCTCAGATAATAATAAGGGAGGTGGTTCAGAACAACCTGAACCTTATTTACCAGAAAATGTTCAGTTTGGTAACTACAGAACAAAAAGCATTGAAGATTTGAAAGTCCAAATCAATTCGTTACAAAGTATTATCAATGATTTGAATAACCCAACATTGACTAAGAGACCTGAAGATCAACAACTTATCGGCAATTTGGAACAGGAAATCAACGAACTGAAAAGTGAGTACAATTATTTAGTAATTTTGTGGAATTTTATGGTTGAATAATTATTTAAATATTTTTTTAAATTCATTTAATCATTCCACAGTGGTCTGTGGTGGCGCGTGGGTAAAGCGTTCGCTTCTTGAACTATTAGTACGTGGGCACGATTACCAACGCGGTATCCGGTCTCTGAGGGTTGCTTTTGAGGGTGCATTTTCAAATGTTTTTTTATTCTCTAGAAAGAATAAAATAATTTCTCCAAGCACCATACAGATTGTTAGTCGGTTTTAAAAAACGTTTTTTCATTTGAATAATAATTTTCTTCATTTTAATATTGGTTAAGGTTATTTACTTAAAAATGCAGAGTTATAGTTTAAAACCGATTACTAATTATATTATGCAATGATATTGTATTGTCATCCTTTTCTGTGCTATATTTAAAGATGGTTTAAAATCAATTTCAAAATTTGTACCGTTTAAATATATTTTTTTATGGTCAGGAATAACTTAGCCGGTCTCTTTCCTCGAAGCTCCAATACAATTTCTGCTTTCAAATAGCCGCGGATCATGCAGAGAAAGGGGTCAAAACTCCTGACGACTTCACAGGCTCCACCCAGTACCATTCTGTTATGTAGACACTTCAAACTCAAAAGCCCACTTCCTTCCTGTTGCCTGGAGAAGTATAACCGTGAAATGGACAATTTAAGATGCAGGCTCCTCTGAAGATGCAACATATTGCGAGTTTTCACATCGAGTTGCCGTTGCTCTTCGTGAGTCTACTTCATCACTCGTTGAGTAAGAACGGAATGACAACCTTACTAGTAGCAGCAAGTTTGTTCTTCCCCGGTGGTTCTGATGACCAGGTCTGTCACAGTTCATGCTGATACTGCCTCAGAAATAGTTTTTAACTGTGTAACTTGGCAACGGCGCTGCTCTACCCCAGACAGAAATCGTCTTACTTTGATGGACGAGGAGAGCTACATCAGGCTTATAGACTTCTATTTGCCTGAGGGTGGAGAATGAGTAGTTCGAATAGATTCGGCAATTCTCATTCTCCACAACGGACTCCACCGAAGCATGAGGCAATAACTTTCGAGAGTCTCAGTTGGTAGTTCAACACTCGTAGAGCCGCGTCACGCTTGTGTATTCAGACTAAAACCTCATGAATTTGACAAGCAGACAGCAAATGCATCATGGTCTCGGGAGCCCTACGACAAGCTTTCAATCTAGTGCCCGGCACCTTTGAACCCACCACGCGACTACGGCAGACCAGTATGTTGGAGACAGCATTCTGGCAGGCACTTATGGATCCCTCGGTTTTCGACTTGAACCCACTTTTCCTGAGGAATGCAAAACTGATATTTTTTGATAACCCAGGGTCTTTAATATTCTCTAAGAAGTCCCAGAGCATTTGTTTATCCTTATGTAGCTGCAGGAGTACATCAGTCTCCGCAGCTCTAATGTGAGCTTTTTGCTGAACGAGTTTCGACTTCACCACTTCAAAAGAGTAGAGTGGGATCGAACGAAAAGCATATTAGTTGCAACAACTTTGACCTTTCCCGACAGTTCTGTTGGCCAAATCTGTTGGATTTTATGCTAGTACTTGCCGCGGAGAGAGTTTTTACCGGTGGTTACCTCTTAGGAGCGATATTGTTCCACCGCTGGGTAAGTATACGTCCCTCCGGTATCATGATGATGTAGGATGCTTCCATATACAAGCTGAACATCCTCTCCGTATTTATTGTATCGTCCTGTTTTCGGATGAACCGTGGCCTATTCGTTAATCCCGAATTCCATTGCGATAACATACGTATATACTCTTCTACTACCCTCAACATTTTCTCCCGAAGAATATAGTTTGAGGTCATCTATGTAATATAAATGGGTGGCCTCTGGTTGCGGTTGCTCATGGGGGTGCCTCAGTTATGCATCCACGGGTTTTCGTTATACCAACGGAAAATGACAAACACGCTCCTTTTAATAAGGATAACTTGTTCTATTTAGACTCTGACTTGACTAGATATTATATTGAAGCGACTCCTCCAGAGCGGCATCAGTTGTCCAATTCATCTAACTATTTGATCGGGCACCGCAAGGCATCTGAGCAAATGCTCATGATGCGCTCATGCGATGTTTCATCAAACGCCTTA
This sequence comes from Chrysolina haemoptera, assembly GCA_958298965.1. Taxonomy (NCBI): domain Eukaryota; kingdom Metazoa; phylum Arthropoda; class Insecta; order Coleoptera; family Chrysomelidae; genus Chrysolina; species Chrysolina haemoptera. Next base: position 21,483,851 of record OY282595.1, read on the forward strand.
TTGTAATCGATCCAGTTCATCGAAAGGTTGCGTCTATACTGCACTGATACATCTGTCGATCCTTCTTACAGCTAGCCACCCCTATCTTTTCTCATAAATCTGTTCATACAGTGGTTAACGGGGGAGTATTCGCATATATATGATGCGGGTAAACATCTTTTAACATGCGTTCAGGCATTTTATCGAACTCGATTGATTTTGGGGATGGGCACGGTTTGCCCTTGTCAAACAAACCTGGAATCTGTTGCTTCTCATCTAGCCATGAGTAGAAGTTCTTCGAGTCTTAAGGGGCTTTCGAACTTCTTCCGGGATTATCGGCTTGCGCAGAGCATTGTGCTCAGGCAAACGAAGCATTCTGCAGGAAGCTTCGAACTACGCGTTGAGTGGTTGCGGATACTCGAATATGTTCTCCAAGAATGTTTTTACCTGACGAGATGCTAGCGGGTTATCCACACAAGGAGGCTCTGGGAAGAAGCGAGAAGGTTCATCACGAAACTTATTGCTTTCTGCGATGCCTTTTGCAGCTACCAGCATTCGTATCCTATCATGTCAGTGCTGAATGATGGTGGACAACACGCCTTGAGCTCGTCTTGATTTAGCGGCAATTGTGAAAGTCCTATTGGCCGCCACGCGTCCACTATACATTAGATACGAAACGCTTGTTCTTTCTTGTATATGCACCGCTCATGCCTCCCATTAGAGGGGTGGTATCCCTACTCTCCGTTTGGGTAAAATCACTTGATCTGCCTCTTTTGAAAGACCATCGTGAATCTCCATATTCACCCGCGCCAGTTCTTGTGGAAAGAGGGGAATAGTGTTGTGATAGGCCCTGTGAGTTATCTTGCCCATTATTGGTGGTATGAAGTTAGCCTCCTCTACAGCCAGACCAACACATTGCATATCTGCTACCCTGGACTCCGAAGATGCGATACATATTCCCTAATGTTTGGGGTGTCTTTCACCCCACAGACCATACTTTATTGCCATGTATCCTTTTTGGTAATGCAGAAGATCATCCCTTAGATCATTCGTGCATTCAAAGCAACCCCTATTCCTAAAGAGATTGGTTGTGGAGTCTTAAGCCTCGCCTTTTAGGAACCGAGTTAGAGGATTTACTGGTTATCCCAGTACATCCATACCCGGCACCAGAAGACGCGCATGAGCTGCCGGTCCGATATGGCATCATGTGTTCTGGTTAAGTGGTGTCGGAAGTCACTAGGTCCTCAGATGTTGGTTGGCCCCCCTGTCGGCGAACATCTGAGTCTTCCTTGCCAACCTCTTTATTGTTATAAATGTATGTCAGGAAAAATCACATTCGGAGATCAAATAATTAGTTTAATTCGTCTTGTCACTTACTTAACGAAACGTACTTCAAAAATAGACAAGTAAACTATCAAATAACACACTAGTGTGTTATAATTCATAACTCGGTAGTGAGTTATGGATTATAACTCACGTAAACTATCAAATAACACACTAGTGTGTTATACGCCATAACTCACTAGTGAGTTATGGATTATAATTCACGTAAACTATCAATAACTCAATAGTGAGTTATGGATTATAACTCACGTTCATATTTGAAACTTATTATATTATCTCATGAAACGATTTCTTCCACTTGTTGGATAAAACATTGTATGCCACTCGTGTGTTATGTTTCCTAAGTCACTTGAGAATTAATACCAGTCGGCCTGACTTAAACTAAAACTTTCTTGCGTGACTTATTTTCAGGGGTAATATAATAAGTGGTATGATTATTACCGATAATTTTTTGGAATATGAATGAATTGCAATCCCAAAGCTGAAAATACAACGAGTCCGCAGGACGAGTTGTATTTTCTTGCATTGGGATTGCCAATGAATTGATATTCCAAAAAATTATAGGTTTTTAATCATACCACGAATTATATTTAGGACGACAATATATCGATTTGAAATAAAGAAAAATCGTGTCACCTGGTAATTGATGCTTTACTTCTAGCCGTATTCAACGGAATACTCTTTTCCACGGCCTCATCTATGATACCAATGGACATTTGTCCCCAACGATCGCTCATATTGATAAATAAAGATAACTAGTCAAAACACATAAATTTGACGTTTATAATTTAAATCATTATTTTCACTTGACAGATAGTAAAACAAAAACTAAGCAGGTTTATCACCGTGAAAATACAGCGACAAGCTATATTTTCACTGTAGTTCCGATTCTATTGGCTGAATTTCAAAATTTGAAATCCACTGATTGGTTGTTAAGCAAGGAAATATATTGTCAACATAACACACTAGTACCACTAGTACAGAACTCTTCAGGAGATCGTTTAGTTACCAGATTTGCAAAATATATAATTTCATTCCACCAGGTTTCAAGACAGGAAGTATCCAAAATTTCAAATCCAAACTGAAAAACTTTTTGTTCAAGAATCATCAGTAGGTTTTCATTCACTATTTCCACATAATAAGACCGAAAACTGCTACTAATCACCGACAATGTATAGACATTTTTTTTATGTTTTTTTTTATTTCAATAGGTACGCATAGGTATTTTTCCTACGAGCGTGCGGAAAAGTAACTTTTCCGCACGATTTTTCGTTTTGAAAGTTGTACTTTTCCGTACGATTTAAAATCATGCGGAAAAGTTACTTTCCCGCACGATTTTTACTTTTCCGTACGATTTTTACTTTTCCGCACGATTTTTGTATTGTTGAAAATGAGGATATTTAGGACTAACTAAATGATCTATGTAACTATTCTGTCTTATTAGTCATTTTGTAGCATTATTATAGAAACTTGTTTTTAAAAACCTTGTTTTTTCATAAATAAGATGGTCAAAAACACTCGTAGGAAAAATATTGTACCTAACTCTCACGGAAAATGTCTTTTCCGCCCTTAACGGCTTGCCCGAACTCCGCTCCGCGTCGTTCGTGCAACTGCCGTCGCGTGCGGAAAAGTACTACTTTCCGCACTTGTTAGGTAAATAACTATTTCAGGATTAAGTGGAAGAACAACAAAGTAGCACTTTGCGCTGCCAAGTTGAACTTCGCCCTTTATTTTCAGAAATGTATCTCAAAGGAATATTTTTTATTTGAATGTACTGAAAAAGGAAATAATAAAGGCGTTATTATTATTATTATTATAAATAACTATTATTTTGGTAACTGCGAAAATTATTTGTTTGATTCAACCTTCTTTACAGATATTGTGAATAATTTGAACGCAAATACACCACCAATTCCTGTGAATGTTCAACCTCCGTTATACGATCAACCGAAAATACCTGTATCTCCGGATTCTTCAGAACATCGGCTTAGTAAAAGATTTGTAGAGACCGACGAACGTCTTTCGAACTCGAAGCTATTCGATGAAATTTCCAAAAAACTGAAGAGCTATTTCTTTGATAAGCAACAAACCGATGCTGATACCCATAGAGGAATTGAAAACCAAGTTTATACTATGAAAAATGAGTTAGGTAAGCCAATATTGAAGTCGATTACATAACTATAATGTGATTTCTATTTCAGATGAACAACTGAAGAGCACTCAACGTTCATATTCACCCTCGGTTACCTTTCAAAATTACCATCACCTGAATTACCCATACAATTATTATCCCAGTTATTCCAATATTCTATCAAATGATATATCAAATAAAATTCACAGAAAAAAAGAAGACCTATCAAATTCCATCGTTCTCAAAATTTTTGATAAAATTATCGGTTTCATACCAGCTATTATCGAAAGAATATTTGGTCAAGCCTTTTATGGACTGTTTAACATAGACACTACTCAGTATTCGTATGCTTCCGACTATAATTTGATGTATGGTGATGAGAACGATATTAAGAATGTTTTTTATAATTTTGGTCTAGTTGGCTACATTCCTTTGATATTACTGAAGATAATTAATGTAGTAGATATATTCGTGAATATCTTAAAAAAGAACAAGTTTTTCAGAAACACTTTTTTACCTATTTTAGTTTTATTATTGGTATCTGCATCAGTTTTATTTTTGATATGGTGGTTACAACCTGATGGGACTTCAAATTATAAGCAAATAGGCTACGAACATCGTCAGGACTCTAATGGAGTGGAAAACTATAATGATTATAGGAACTATAAAGGATTAGCTGGAAACTCTGAGCTATATTCTGGAAACCATGGAAGCACTAACAGCTTTTATGGGAGGAATGGATATATGCCCATGCCATATTCGAGGAGTTATTATGAAAATGGACAAAATATAAATAATAATAAATTTCAATCATAATTCCATACTTGATAATTGTTCAATCTAAAATACCGTTCTAGGTATAACTATACCAGTGTTTACATATTTTATTATTAAATCTTGAATTCTGTTCTCACCTTCACGTTATTTCCCTCAGTCCGTATCAACATGGTGATGATACCTACCTCTTTACAGTGTGACCCATTCAAAATTGAAGCACCCTTATAAAACATACATTTTTAAACCGATTGGTACGAAGGCGTCGAAGGGCCGCAGTAATTATTTTTTTATAATTCCGACTTACTAAGTAGGAATTAAGCTAATTCCGACTTACTATCACGGAATTTGGCTTATTCCGACTTAGTATGTCGGAAATAACTAATTAATTAATTAATTAACTAATAAATAACTATGAATTAACTAATTCCGACTTACTAAGTCGGAATTTGGCTAATTCCGACCTAATTCCGACTTATTAGACTTATTAAGTCGGAATTAGTTATTTCCGACTTGTAGGTCGGAATAAGAAGTTACCAACTCTGAGTCTACAAATTCCCTGGCCAGTTTTGTGTAGTATAAGTATAGCAGGATCGTTCATTTGCTTGGATGACAATAATTATTCCCCTTATTATTCATTTCAATAGGGTGTAGCTCGTGAACCAATCAAGACATTGCAATTTTTATGAAATTATTTACTTACCATAATTACCTTTCATATAAGATATCACAAGGATATTGTGTTATTCCGTTGCGTTAGGGAGTTAGGGGGTTGCGTATGTTAGGGGGTTATGTCTTATTTTAGGAATAAATCTGCCTTCCAAACGGAATCGAATATTTTCATGGTTTTCTCAAAAAACATTTTTTGATATCGAAGTGGACTTTTTCAATGGCAGATTTTCTTTATTTCTTCCTGAAATGAGGCAGTTTTTATTTTATGGGAAATATACAGAACTGGGATATTTTGAAAGTAACCAAAAATAGGTGACGTGTTTTTATGTTTTAATTCACCATATACCGGGTGTTTCACAGTGGATGGAACAGAACGACAGATCATTTCAAAAATTTGTGGGCGTTGATATTAAAACATGCTCTATACGTCTAAAATATTTTCATCAATACAGTGTTGCCGCTTGTATCAGAAAGTAGTTGCTACTTTGTTATTTCAAATGGAGCACCCCGTATATTAATTCATTTTTGGAATTCCTATAGGATTCCCTATTAATTCCATATACCTAACGGTTTTCGAGATAAAAATAGCTTTTCCCAATATTTGTGCAAAACCTGACCATTGAAAAATTACAATTTCTTCCCAGTGCGAATTTACAAAATACTGCAATTTGGGTCATATCTGCATGAGACCATAAAATATTCTAGCAAATGAACTGGATCTCAGTTTCAGCATACAGGGAGGCTCAGAAGTGGATTCCTACCGGGTATTCATGGAAATGACTCAAACTCAGTGTTTTTGAATTGGACCATGCAAGTATTCTGCAATGCACTTAATTTTATGAGGAATAAAATTTTCCGACAAATCGATAAAAAAAAGTTTTCCTTATGGTGCAAATTTTTGAAACTAACTGTATACAGGGTGTTCCAAATTAAGTCGGCACCATTGCCAACTCCGTTATTATTCATGCTACGAATTCGGTTAAATGGGCAAACTAGTAGCATTTTTAATGGCCTTCTCGACGCCGAAAACAAAACAAAATTGACAGTCACGTTTTCGAAATATTTCATAAAATGATATTTTTTCAAATAGAACACTCTATATTTTATCATACATTTCGACTCGTAACTACATTCTCAATAACAAAGCTCCTATGACTTTTTTTCCTAAAGTTGAAAATGAGCGACTTATGTGGAAATATTTATTTTTTTCAATAGTACAAAAAATTTCTTTGTTTTGGCGAATAAAACCTCATGATTGTCCAAACACCCAATTTTGATATTTATACGAATGACAATATTTTCTTACTAACAGCAAAATAAGACAGTAAAAAGAAAAAATTGTGCTGGGATTTGAACTCGTGAAACCCGTCAATTGACACAACTGAGCTATTTGGTATTAATTTACAAAACGATAATTTCCATCTTAAAATCATTTCACTAGCCGTATTTAGTTTGTGAATCAAAATATTTCTGCCATAATGATAACTTTGAAGCCGTTTTTGTACAGAACAGAAAATGCTGGAGCGTCATATTAATGCGGTTGGAAATAGCTATTTGTGTATTTAGAGCGCAAAGTGATGGATTGCCGCTCGAACAAAGAGAGTTTAACCCGCTCTGCTTCGCGTCGTGCGGTAATCTTTGGAGAGCGGCAATTACACTTTGTGCTCGAAATACACACAATATTTTTTCGACAAACGCAGATCTCAGATACAGACAATACACTCGATACTTTATTGATCATTGATTACCTTATAATAATATTAATTTCTTTTATTATTTACTAGATTAAAATTGAATGTACAATTCTGACAATTTTTAATAGATATAGCCAAAGTCGGTATCCAAATTACTGGCAATACAATCCATATCTCTAACACATTAAAAAAAATGGCTAGACCACGATTTGAACACGGGTCGCCGGCGTGAGGTGAAGGAGCCTTAGCCTCTAAATAAATAAATAGGGTTTTATTTACAAATTAAACAGAAGCCGGTGTTTTTAAACATTTACTCGATATTTCATAGCGCTTCATCAAATCTGATTTTTCCCTTTGACAAAACTGACTTATTTTTAACTTTAGGAAAAAAGTCATAGGAGCTTTGTTATTGAGAATGTAGTTACGAGTTGAAATGCATGATAAAATATATAGTGTTCAATTAAAAAAAATATCATTTCATAAAATATTTCGAAAACGCGACTGTCAATTTTTTTTTTGTTTTCGGCGTCGAGAAGGCCATTAAAAATGCTACTAGTCTGCTCATTTAACCAAATTCGTAGCATCAATAATAACGGAGTTGGCAATGGTGCCGACTAAATTTGGAACACCCTGTATAGTCTGGATCACATTTTGATAGGCAACTCATTTTAGGCGTTTTCTGCTATCTATAAAACATCATAAGGAGTATGTTTCATCCGTTAAACAGAACGGTGAAGGTCGATCTCTCTTCGGCTCTTAGACTATTAGGAATAAAGGCCGGTTAGGTTAGTAGTGTGCAGGTTCAGTGATGAAGGTAGGAGGTTGGGTTAGAGCCCCGAGCTGAACATCGGATGCGTGCGAGATCAGCTTTACCTATGTAAACAGTATCGGAAACTTTTCATCTGTGGTATAGACAAAAATCTACGCGAGCAACAAGGAACGCAATGATATGATAATACCAGATAAATAAGAGTGACGCACTACTGCGCGCCTCTCCTGTTGCCTCGTCAGACGAATTAACAACTCACGTCGATATCCATTCCTCGAGCGAGTAGAGGAGAAATTGTATTGCTCTCTCAACATATAGCAAGGTTTTCTTTACGGTCTCATAAAACCACCATACCCCAGACGAAAACTTTCCGATACTGTATATCCGCGAAATAAGTAATTTCATGAAAAGTCATATTTTAGTACCTGTCAACAGAGATGAAATGTCAAACTTTTTTCCCGTCACACAAAAAAAAATCATTTTTATCTCGAAAACCTTCACAGATAGGTATAGGGATGGAAGTTATGAGGAATCCTATGAGTATTCCAAAAATTATATAATATATGGAATGTTCCATTTGTTCTATTCTCAAGATACTTTTAATGTTCCATCCAATGTGAAACTTGCTTTTATTTCAGAAACCTGACTATTTAGGTATAGGACCATAATACATCATTTGAAAGCAAAATTAATTGGTTTTCAGGATATTCGATAATATATCGGTATATTCGGTAATGTATATATATATATATATATACAGTGTGACCCATTTAAGATGGAAGCACCCTTATATAAAACTTACATTTTCCAATCCAATTGGAATAATTTTTTTTCCGTTAGGTAGACATTGAAAAAGTCTACTAGGGCACTAAATTTCATGATTTACTCTCCATTTCCAGGGCCAACTAATCTTATTTTTCAAGGTCAAAAATTTTAAAAAGTTACTAGCGATTTTTTTAGAAAAAATCTTACTACACCATTGGATTCGCATCATTTTCAAACGATTCGTATGTAAATAACGTTGAAATGTGTCAATCAATGAAAGAGTTATAAGGAAATGAAATTTGAAAAATATGCCGTTTAATCAACCCACCAATTCAATTTCAGAACTTTTATCAAAATTCGGAAAACACCACTGTATTAAGGAGGTTTTGATATATCACTAGTTCATCGAAATCTGTGAATAAATAAAAAAATTATAAGATAATAAAATTTGAAAAATATATTAATGGATTTTCAGAAAATGTCATTTTATCTCATAATTTTTATTTATCAACAGATTTCAATTAAATTATATTCAAAGTTTTGATCAAAGTTCTGAAATTGAATTTGTGGGTTATTTGAACGGCATATTTTTCAAATTTCATTCCCTTATAACTTTTTTATTCATTGTCGCATTTCAACGTTATTTACATATAAACCATTTGAAAATGTCGCGAATCTAGTGGTGTAGTCAGATTTTTTCTGAAAAAATCGCTAGTAATTTTTCTATAATTTTTACCTTTGAAAAAATAAATTAGTTGGCCCTGGAAATGGAGATTCATTCATGAAATTTGGTGCCCTAGTAGACTTCTTGGATGTCTACCTAACGAAACAAAAATCATTCCAATCGGTTGAAAAATGTAAGTTTTATAAGGGTGCTTCCATCTTAAATGGGTCGCACTGTATATACAGGGTGGCCCAGGGTTAAGCCGTCAAACGTTCGGTATCGGATTTTCGGGTGAAAATAAGTTTTTCTTTATATGAGCATGTGTCCCAACTTGCATTGTTTCCAAGATACAGGGTGTCAAAGTTTTTACGAAAAATATATTTTTTTTATTCTGAGTACATTCAGATAAGCCTTTTATTACCGCAAATAAGCATGCCAGGTTTTATCAAAATCAGCCAAAAAGTTTTTGAGTAAAGAATAAAAAAGTGATTTTTTTTAAAAAACTTTTGACATTCTGTATCTCGAAAACGAAGCAAGTTGGGACACATGCTCATATGAAGAAAAAAATCTTATTTTCTCCTGAAAAACCGATACTGATCGTTTGGCTGTTTAACCCTGGGTCACACTGTATATATATTGGTAAAATCACACATTTTGAAGGACCCTGTATAATGGAGGACGAATTCCCCTAGACATAACTAATACACAGAACATTGTCAAACTACATCCCAAATTTAAGCTTTCTACGAATGCAAATACTGTAGTAATAATAAACAATTAATTAAAGCTATGTTTCGCACAAAAACTAAGATAAGGTATGGAGAAGTATAGTAAAGCAAAAAATGCAATAATATACAGGGTGTCCTATTTGAAATATCGAAGTTGCTGCTACTTTTCAGTGCTGAAATGTTTTAGATAAACAGAACAAAACCAATTACCTGAGAAACCAAATTTTCAAAATGATCCTACGTTCCGTTCTCCAGGAACGTCTAATAGGCCATCAAGTTTCGGACACACTGTATACAATAATACAAAATTCTGATATAAAATAACTCATCTAATCATTCTCGACTCAATCAGTGCGAATAGTTGCCATTGAAAATGTCCAGCTCAATATCAAAAAATTCATTCTAAAAATACAATATGTTTTTGTGACCAACCCCCCAACAAACGCAATCTCCTGACCACCACAAACGCAACGGAAAAACATGAATATCCTTGTGATATCTCATTTGAAAAGTAATTATGGTAAGTAAATAAGTTCATAAAAAATGCAATTTGATTGGTTCACGAGCTACACCCTCTTCATCCCGCTCGTACTACAGAAAACTGGCTAAGACTCGGAGTTGGTAACTCCTACTTCCGACTTAACAAATAACTAATTCCGACTTAGTGAGTCGGAATTAGCCAAATTCCGATTTAGTAAGACAGAATTAGCCAAATTCCGACTTAGACAGAATTGGTTAATTCCGACAGTTCGTGTCTCAAATCGTGCAATTTTTATTCTGTTTTGGAACAATACATAGAAGCTACGTGGCTACTTCAACATCAGTGAAGTAGGTAACTTAACCTCAAAAAATGATTTTGTTTATATTTATTTGTTTTCCGTAAGTCATGATTAGTTTAATCATCATGTTGAAAGTTTTGGTATTTGATAAACAATGATTTATTTGACTCAGCTCTCGGCACCACCACTCATAAATAGTCGGCATCATTCGGTATCTCTCGGTTAACGTACGATTTCTTTACGTCTACGTGAAAGTCCGTAAGATTACGTATACCCGTAAACCATCTACGCACACTAACGCAATGAACACAATACTGCGCATGCGCAGCTGTCAATTTGTACGTTTACGACGTTTACGTCTACTACTTTCTTCAACTCTCTATTATTAAGTTATTCTGCATTGCCTTTATTTTAATTAGATGAATAGAAAGTCTTCACTAGTATTGAAAATTTATAAATGATATTATCAATAATATTTGTTGTCGATTTCTGAGCCGTATTTCAAGAAATAATATGAAATATGTAACTATAGTGAGAAAGCAGTTTTCCGCAATTTACACAACATTTTTTACGAAAAAAATACGTCCCCACAGAAAAATTTGCCAATTCTGAAATCAAATTTCAGAAAAACTTCAATACACCAGTTGTCACTAGTTTTATTCGGAAGCTGCGTAGCCTTTTGAAAAGATGTAGGCCTGATAGTCGTGAGGTCGCAGGTTCAAAAAGAGAGCAAAAATATATATTTTTCTACAACTGTCAAAAAAAAAACACTTTTTTTTGTGTGGTTTGTGTGCGCAAAGTAATACAATATTTTACTATAAACATATACGATTGCTCATTATTAAACGGAAAAGCGTAAAAAAAAGTGCACTTTTGCTAGGCAACCGGCAGTTTCATGCAACAACAGTGACAGATCCGAATGACAAGCCGTAACGAGGGCGGGGCAAGGGAGGCTTTGGCCGCGGGCGCTAGCCCGCAGGGGGCGTCACAATGACTTTTGGCTAGCCCGCAGGGGGCTCCACAATGACTTTCGGCTAGCCCGCAGGGGGCGGCAAAATGACTTTGGATCTGAATAACATTAACTATCTGAGGTTTTACTATTGTTAGGGGGCGAAAACCTACATATTCGCCACGGGCGCCATCCACCTAGTTACGGCTCTGCCGAATAATAACGAAATCCTATCATAAAGCCAGTTCTCATTTTCTTTGGCAACTAATAACCTATAAATATCTGATATACAAATGTTTCACCAATAATATTCTTAGCATTCTTACTATTAAATAAGTATTATCAAAATTCCAAACTATCGCGGCGAATATATTCAAAATAATAGCATATAAATACCTCTCAGGAACTGTTCGACCTAATCTACACTAGGTAATCCAAGCTATGGCTGTTTGGCCGTCAGAAACTAGTTGACAACAATAATTAATGAAATTTGTGAAATTGGGCATCTATCCAGATAACGAATTCTAGAAGTGATGACGATTGAACGGAGAAAATCGTGGATAGTGCAAATATGAGATTTCCTTTACATAGTTCAAAGAAAGAAAAATGTATTCATTGCTTCACGAGGATTGTTTATTTATTTTGAATTCAATTCTAAGAAAATGAAAAGTTACTTCGATGTACTAGTTATTCGAAAGTCAAGTCAACATTAATAATAGTACTAGGTATTGACCACGATGAATACGTTATTTTAATATTCGCTTCAAATTTTCCTTTTCGCGGGATAGTGTGAAGAGAAAGGGATTTCGACTCTGTCGAAATTATTCGTTTCATTTTTTTGAAAGTCAACTCTCCGGCATACTCTTCGAACTTTGTTCGAATAATAAATCAATAAAAATATGCCAAATTCATTTCATATTTGCAAAAAAATATGAATTGGTTATTTTTTTTGACAGTTGTAGGAAAAATACTGTATGAAACTCGTGAGTAAAGTGTTTATTTTTAAAAAAAGTATCACTTTACCCACTTGATACATAAATTAGTATTTTTTTTTGTTGAAAATAAAAAAAAATATATTAATGAAAATTTTACATATCAATATTTTCATGCATCTTTTTTTTGTAGTATGTATATAAGTAGTTCAGGTGAATCCATGGTTAGATATTTCCTATGAATTGTTAAAATTAAATATATTCTGGTGTGGAATTCCCTAACCGAATCCCCTGCGTGCTTGAATTAATTGCCTGGACATAGAGGAATAGAAGGTATTGAAAAAGCAGACCAACTTACGAGCATCTGACTTACCAATCACAGTTCCAGAATCAGTGTTTGGCAGTAGCGAAACCCCATGCGGAAACATAATGATTGAGTGGAAGAAAACAAAACACCAAACATATTGGTACCAAATCGAAGAGCATTGACATATCGCAGCCATGATGAGCCAAACACTGATAAACCAAAACAGATCTAAGATACGCACTATTACCAGCTTACTAACCGGACATTGCGGCCTTAGAAAACACCTGCATACTATGGAAATGAACAGAGAAACCCTGTAGTAAAGACTTTTGTGGCGACGAGGAGGAATCAGCCTTTCACATCATCTTCGAATGCGACGCGATCATAGAAATTATAATATATTAATATATATAAATATCTATGGACGCGGCGCACAATAGTCGCTACAGAATATTCGGATAGGCCGACCAACCTAGAAACAGGAAAGAATCCGAAACACACCTAGCGAAAAAACTACTTAAACTACTTAAAAAACCATGCACTGAACTTTTTGATGAAAATAAAATATCTGCTTGCTTATGGCGTAATGAATACTACAATCCTACAAATTTCTATTATCGGAAAACAATTTCCAAAAAAAACATAAAAATGAAAATATCGGTTTTTCGCATTTTACTCGGTAATTTTGAGGTTATGTGAAAAATTTGTTGATATCAAACTTATAGATTTTTTAATTATTTACAACTTTTGTATTTATTTTTTTTTTATAAAATACGTATTTACGCTGCAAATGGTGAAAAACCGATTTCATTCCCTTTAATCCCCAACCTTCCTCGACTCATATGTTGATTTTTATCCTCGCATTATTTATGCACTTTTATACCCTTTCCAACCTAGTTTACACTGTACGGAATTTCTCAATGAAAAAAAGGTAATTTACCTGACCCAATATAGTATGGACAATAGAGCAAGTAAACCTACAACTGGACTAGGCAAACCGCATGCATATAAGCAAAGCGTACCACGTTTCAATCAATGGAAGATATTCTAGCTCTTTGATTCGTTGTGACTAAACACAGATGCACTTTGCCATCCAGACTAAAACGTGGTGCACTTTGTCGCCCGGAAATTTATTCGAAAAAATTCCCTGTGGTGAACAGGTAAGCTAGGTTAGCTTGCTCGGGTTAGGTTTGTGTGTAAATCGCAAGCGAAATACTAATTCAAGCATTTTCGACTCGCAAGCTAGGTTAGCTTGCTCAGGTTAGGTTTGTGTGTAAATCGCAAGCGAAATACTAATTCAAGCATTTTCGACTCGCAAGCTAGGTTAGCTTGCTCAGGTTAGGTTTGTGTGTCAATTGCGAGCAAAAAACTAATTCTCGTTTCAGTCTGGATGGGCAAAATGCACCTGTGTTGTTTGGTCACGACCATATATTTATTAACTACGGTCACAACCAATGAGAGAGCCAGAATATCTGCCGCTGACTGAAACGTGGTACGTTTTGCTTATATGCAACCCGCATGCGCAATACGCATTTTAGTAGACACTCGACTTATTTACTGTAATACTGTAATCCGCCGTTTCTTACTTTCTTGGCACATTGAGAAACGCGCCCTCAGACGCAACCTGTTTTACAATATGCGCATGTCTTCAAGACTCATAAATCAAACCCACCTGCTATAGGTAGATTCTGCTCAAAAATCGAACGATTTTTTTTTGCACGTTCCAGTTTTCTTGATTACTTACGAAACTTATCTATCTGTATCTGTTGTCAAAAAGTTTTGTTTACTGGTTGCTAGACCTGCTAGATCAAAGACGCCTAGAAGTGTCAGTTTTATAAAATGAAAATGTCACTTTTGACTTTTTAGTTATTATTATTAATTTGAATTACTTTCGTTTGAAAATATAGGTATTTGATATTGTTATTAGCTAGAAACAAAATATATGTGTCTCAATCAAGGAAAAACATGCTAGGATTGTGCAACATAGTGTAACTGGATACTGGATAAAAAGGTCTTTCAAACAAGCGCGATTTTTCGCGATTTGTTTGTAATATTTTATTTGACGTTACAAGGTACTCCTGTCAGATCAATAATCATAAAACTTTTTGAACGTTAAATTTAAGTCGTGCTTCAAATAGGTAAAAAGGGACAACAATAGGCCTTTTCATTTAGATTAGTTTTTAAGGCGCATGCGCTCGTTTTGAGCCCCAAAGTCTCATTGGATATTGGGAAAGTGAATAGCCATTGGTTACGTTTTGAAACAATAATTTGAGATTGGCTTAGTTCAAAATTCGCGGTCTGTCAACCTTAATTTCATGACAACAATGTGCTTTGGCCCCAACAAAATGATCCATTGGCGTTCGTTGTCGTTATTTGTTACTGATAGTTGTAGTTTGTTTTTATTTTTGTGCGTTTGTGATAAAAATTATAGTGTAATTCGAAAAAAGTGACTCAATTAATTACCTCGACTCTCGACTTTACTGTGTTGTGTGAAAGTTACAATGGTATGGAAATGCTGTGTTTGTGGGAAAAAACCATACTCGAACCTTTCACTGGTAAGTTTTAGTTTACTTTGAAAATAAATTCAGAAGTCGAACGAATACATGAAATGGGTTCAAAGTGTCTATCTTGCAGTTATTACAATTTTATAAAGTAAGGAAAGTAGCATTGACCTTTGGACACTTAATTTTTGTTATTTCCAACCATAGGATCCGCACTGATGGAATAATGCTACTACCCCATAACTGAATAAAAAAATATAAAATGAAAAATGCCACAACGGAAGAGGATTTGCACATATAATCTGTATACTGAGAAATTTTCAATATGGATTCATTACCCAGAATACAGTAAAAACTAGACTCATTTGGGTGTATTTCAAAAACTTGTTTATTATTTTTGAAGCTACGAACTTTATTTTTTACCATAAACAATGTATATTTATATTTATGTTCATTGATTTTATAGCGACGTTGTATAGGTTTCTTTAATATGCCAACTGTGAGTACTGTTGTCAGCAGAATCAAAAAGCACCCATCATTTTCGGAACGTCTTGATCTTCACAATCTACCTATATCAAATATTTATTGAAACGTTCAAAGGACCACAAAAAACTGACCTGAAATTCCACCAAATCTCAAAAGTAGCGAGTTTCGCGTTTCATCAACAAAATTTCTCAATTCTTGGATATGTGGAAATTTAACCAACTTCTTAATTATTAATTTTTAATTTAAATTACAGATCTAAAATAAATGTATAAACCTTCATATGCGTTCTTTTGTATTAAATATTCGTTCTTAGTATCATTCTTAGTGTAGTTAAATCTACATACCGAAAAAAATACTTCTTTTCTGTGATGGGAAAAAAGTTTGACATTTTATGTTTGTTGACGGGTAATAAAATATAACTTTTCATGAAATTACTTTTTTCCCTGAGAACCGGGAAAAAAGTGAGTACTTTTTTCCCACTGGAAAAAAGTGAGTGATTTTTTCCCGGATATATGTACAAATAGGTAAAGGTAGATATCAAATCGTCGTTTTCCCTGTCACAGAAAAAAATAGTGTATTATAAACGGGAAAAATATTAGATTTTAGCTCTCGATTTGTTGTCTCCCTCCGCTTCGCGTCGGGAGACAACACAACGTCGAGCTAAAATCTAATACTTTTTTCCCTTTATAATAAATAACTAAATAGTTAGGTAATTTTAACCTACTTTATACAACCAAAAACCTTTCATTCTTATACAAAATAATGTACCCACACGAATTTTTCTGATGGTGAATTTTCTTCTCCATGTAAATTCAAGTTAACTATCCATGAGAAAACTCGGAAGGATTATTTTATTTCCTTCAAAAAGAAAAAATATTCGCCGTCACTGCCGTTGGGGCTGACAGGTAAACAAAGTTAGTCATTTGTCATCTAAATGAAAAGGCCTATTGAAAAAAACCATTATAAGATTTATAAGTCGTCGTCGCTACGGTCCTCCTCCAAACAATTAATTATCTTCGATCGGTAAAATGCATATGATACTACTAAACATAAATGTGCTCCCCGTTTTTTATATTCTTACTATACTATTTTATCATGTTCAAACATAATTATGATAATGAGAGGAGCAAATGGCTAAATTAAGAAGTTTCGCGCTGCTCGTCATTGCTACCAACAAAAAGAACACGATTCTTCTGAAGCCCGTGTTGAGCCCGTGTCTCAAGGTCGATTAGTTTAGTCAAAATACCTTGAAGTGACGTCATTTCTAGGGGGTTTGTTTCAAGAGTTTCAAGTTTTGTGAAACAAACTAATAGAAATTACATTTGACCGTGGGCTACGGGCTCAATTTGTTGAATAATCTGACAAGGACATATCGTCAAATTGGGTTCGTTGGCTATGAAAATGAAAAGGTGGTAGGTGGACAAAAGTCATGCCCATGTCAAATTGTGCGCATAAGTGTAAATTGATATTGTTTTCGTATATCCAAAATTATAATGCTGCTTGCGTAGAAATCCGTAGAAATGACATCACGAAATTAATGAAAACAGTCCTTTGTTTCCGAAAGCTTCCAGCTAACTTCCAGCGTTTCTAGTTCCTTGCAATAAATAAAAGTGCAAAGGTGCAAAGTTTCAATCAAAATTGAAGAATTATTTTTTTTAGGTTCTTGATAAGTATATTCATGATTTCACGTACACATATACCTTGCAATATTGTAACTACAGGTAAGATTATCGAATAGTAGTGCTAAAATACCATCGATTCTTTTTTTTCCAGATTATATTTTAAATATGGATTTAGATCCAATCGACTTCTTTCCTGGTTATGATCCATTCGTTTACGCAAGGCAGAGATCCAGACGATCGTGTTGTTGTACTGGTAAGTCGAAGAAATCTTTTAACGAGCAAATATCTAATTGAAATATAATATATCCATCTAGGTATCTCTAGATTAGTTACCTACTACAAATTAATATTGTAGATTTATTGTGGTTATTTATACCGGGTGTACACGGAAGGTGGCTCGACCCTATAACTTTTTTGTTTTTGAAATTATCGAAATGAAATTTGGAGGATCAGCTTCATGCAACTTTCGGACTCACAGTAAGTGATATGAACTTTTGATTTTTGAAGTGGACACCCTGTATATTTTCACTTTTTTTGTCTCCATATGACATTCTAAATACAACCATGTAGGTACCTATCACTTTTAAATATTATGGTAGATTTTTCCTTTTGAGAATAAAATAATATTAAAATTCATGTAGTAACCTGTAACCAACACAAATGATATAACAAAACCATAAATCCAAAAACTAATATCTTCTTGCATAAATTATATTATTAACATGTTTTTCAAGCAATAGCGTACACAATAGTTTCCTAATTTACTTTTGAAGAAGTGAGGTAAGACACAGCACCGGAATCGTTACATAGCGCTTGGGGTCATTCCATGGTGGGGGAGGTTAATCACCCTTTTCGAACATACCCATTACCCACCCTCAGGCACGCGCCATCACGAACAGCTGATTCCGGGCAATAAGTTCACAGCGTTGCCGCCGTTGCCAGCTGAATTGTGCAGCCACCTAACGCGTTCACCTATATACCGTTTAGATATTTAAAATTCTAACAACTTATATGCAAGTTTTCTGCGATGCACCAATTTTTATGAACAATAAAATTTTATGACAAATGGATAATAAACAAATTTTCCATTTGGTGCAAACTTTTTGAAACTCACTGTATAATCCATTTTTCATTATTTCGAGATAAAAGTCGAAATTTTGGGATAAAAGTCGAAGTTTCAAGGTAAAAGTCGAAATTTCGAGAGAAAAGTTGAAATTTCGACATAAAAGTCGAAATTTTAAGATACAAGTCGACATGAAAGTCGAAATTTCGGTAGAAAAGTCGAAATTATGAGATATAAGTCTAAATTTCGACATGAAAGTCGAAATTATACGAATTCTTAGAAGGGCCACGGCTTTTTTTATGCTCCATAATTTCGACTTTTATCTCGAAATTTCGACTTTTATCTCGAAATAATAGAAAATTATACGTGAGTTTCAAAAAGTTTGCACCATGTGGAGAACTTGTTTATTATCCATTTGTCAGAATATTTTATCCTTCATTGCAGAAAACTTGCATACAGTGACCGGCAGATTTATGGCAACAAATGGAAAAAAAATTTCACAGAAAATTTTTTTCTTCATAAAGGTACCAGCATCCTCCCAAACTCAAATGGCACTATCCACATTTCACTTATATCCTTTCGTATACGAGGGAGGTGAAAAAAATTAAAAGTGGCCCAAGAGTAAAGTACTTTTATTTTTCAAAAAACACAAAAAAGTTATTCAAAGCAAAGACTTAAAATTTAGAAAGTGTTCCAAATTTGAATTCACAGCCTCCTATTCCGAAAACAAGGTTTCACTGATTTTCTCCTTTTTTTATCTGACCCGCCCTATTTATTATGATGATTTATAATATCAGAGTAGACTCATCATTGAATATTATCTAGACTACCGGATAAACTTAAGTTTCGCCCAACTGTCATCTAGAAAATTGCATTAATCGTACTTGGTGCTGACAAAACCTCATGTATTGTGACCATTCAGAAAAAAACAAGTATTTTTCGAAATCAGCTACAACAAACGACATCTGCAGTTCAAAATCAATTGAAAGCAATCCAACTTTATTGTAACCAACGTGAAAACATGTCTCCCAAATGAATGGTAACCGTAAATGATCGTTTATTATCAAAACGAAGCTCTACAGTGAACAGAAAATTGGTATAATACGCAAAGTTGGCTTTGAAAAGCATTGGTAAAATAGTAGGTAAACATTATCTTGACATTTCATTTCTGTGTTGTTACAATGGCTGCACACCTTAATCTCCAAGAAAGAATTGAAATAGTTTTAATACACGGCGACAACTATCGAACTTGTCGCGAAACTTCAAATATATTCAATTTCCAAATAGAAATCTCCATTATGCAACGAAAATGTAAGGCACAAATACGTTTCGGAATTATTGAACAAATTTATGGAAACTGGATCTGTTAACAATAAAAAGCATAACCGTTCAGGAGTTGTCAACGATGAAGCTATTTCTATTGCAGTTTTAGGGCACGTTGGACTAATGGAAAATACGCAATCTCTCACTAAGTTATCTCGAGAATCAGGAATCAGTCGTACAAATGTTTTCAGGATCCTTCATAAGTACAAATTTCATCCATATAAGATTAAACTAGTTCATGAATTGAACGAATATGATTTCGATAGACGTATCGAGTTTTGTGAAATTCTCACTGAAAGGATCAACCTGCATCAGACTTTCTTGTATAAAATTTGTTTTTCGGATGAAAGTACGTTTAGTTTGAATGGAGAGGTGAATCGGCAAAATTGTCGATATTGGAGTGATACGAATCCCCATTTATACCGTCAAGTTCATACCCAACGCCCTCGAAAACTGAATGTTTGGGCAGGAATTTTAGGTGACCACATCATAGGACCTTTTTTTATCGATGGTAATTTGACTGGTGAGAAATATTTGGATATGTTGGAGAATCGAATAATACCATGCATCAATAGGGCAATTGAGGAGAATATGAATTTATTCGAAAACGAAATAGTTTTTCAGCAGGATGAGGCACCTCCTCATTATGCAGCTCCAGTGCGACAATTTTTGAATAATCATTTTCCTGATGGTCGCTGGATTGGCAGAAGTGGTCCTACAGAATGGCCACCAAGGTCTCCGGATCTCACTCCTTTAGATTTCTTTCTATGGGATCATTTGAAGTCTAAAGTGTATGAGATAGAATCAACAACATTAGAAGATTTGAGAGAGAATATCATGAGGCATTGCAGAGAAATAACTTCCGAGATTCTCAACAATGTGAGGGCGGCAATGGAAGCTCGTTTGTACCATTGTATGGAAGTTGGTGGAAACGTTTTTGAACATTCACTATAGAAAATATTTTTCTTCTCATTGTCAAGTAATCCGATTTTGATTCAAGAATTCAATAAAAAATCTCTTTTTCTGATTTATCGCTCCCTATTTGTCTCTAGAACGAATATTTCATAATGGGGCCTCCTGTATAATTGTTGACCTGTTTTTTTTCTATTTTTACTGCAAATCATTTTTCCAAAAGTTATTCAGGTTGGCTCGTTTTCTACTGAAATGATTTCTAGCTCCCAAACTATAAGCGTCAGACCATATGTATTATACTTTTTTGAAATCTGCCTATCATGGAGCATGTGATAATGCGAAATAATATAGGGTGATCCATTAAAAAAATATTGGTGACATGCTCTGGGGGTGCGATAGGGAAAGTAACATCATATCTGATTATGTCAAAATGTGCCCTTCTGTATACTATTGTTGACGTGTTTTTTTATTTTTCCTGAAAATCATTGTTCCAGAAGTTATTCAGGTTGGCTCGTTTTCTACTCAAATAATTTCTAGCTCCCGAACTATAAGCGTCAGACCATATGTAATATACTTTTTTGAAACCTGCTCATCATGGAGCATCTGATAATGCAAAACAATGTAGGGTGATCCATAAAAAAAAAATGGTGACATGCTCTGGGGGTGCGATAGGGGAAGTAACATCAAACGTGAATATGTCAAAATGTGTCCCCCTGTATATTATTGTTGACATGTTTTTTTTATTTTTCTTGAAAATCATTGTGCCAAAAGTTATTCAGGGTGGCTCGTTTTAAATGGAATGCACTGTATTTTGTCCAAGCTTGAGCTCATCTCTGAGGGAGATTATTTCTTTCATGTTGTAGGTTATCCAAGGGGCCGGAGGTTTACTCACTCTTTTGGTTTGAAGAGGTGCATGTATATTTTATTTCTGACCCGACAAGCCACTATGTTGCCATTTGAAAAAAAATAGTAATAATAATTTAAAAATTAAATTTCACCCAGCAGATGCATTTTAACCGAAAACTGTAAAGTTGTATTTTTTCCAATACTTCAGGAATAAAATTAATAATTTGAACGTATTCACAGCCCTCTAGATTCAAAAATTAATTTAAAAATTTTAAAAATTGTTTGCATACAAAAAGTAAGAAATGATACATGGTTGTATTCAGAATGTCATATGGAGACAAAAAAAGTAAGAATATACTGGGTATCTTATTTAAAAATCGAAAGTTTATATCTCTTCCGGTGAAACCGGAAGTTACTTGAAGCTGAGTCACTTGTCAAAAAGTGTATTTTTATGTATTATATAGATCCTTCAAATTTCATTCCAATATCTTCAAATACAAAAAAGTTATAGGGGTGAGCCACCCTCCGTGGACACCCGGTATGTCAGATGTAGTTCAATGCACGTAAGGAAAAGTAGTTGTTTTCTGTATGGTATTTGCCTCATATTTACAACTTCGTGTGAATGTGTGTAGAGAAGTGTATTATTTATCCGTCGTCGAAATTAATAGTTTCATTAATATGAACTTACCTAACGATTTTTATTTATAGTGGTAACTCATTTGTTGGCAGTTCTTCTTTCTATCGGGATTTGTGGATTAACTATATATTGTAAGTACTAAAAATATGTGTATTATATTTTCATATGTAGGTAGATAATTGAGATTACCAATTTTTTATAATACTTACGTATTTTTGGTGGCGCATTCATTTTTAGCTGTAGGAAAACCCGAGAAAACATATAGGGTATTTCAGGATGAGCGCATTTATTTTTAGCTGTAGAAAAGCCCGAGAAAATATACAGGGTATTTCAGGATAAGCTGAGTCGACATGTATATGGAAAACTACTGGGAGTATTTTACTGAAAATTACGTCATCACCTTTTTTTAGAATAATGTAGTTAAACTTTAAAGTTTAATCTTCCTCTTGAAGATGATCACTTGGTGATTAAAACACGTGTCGAGGTGTTAAAAATTGCGGTTTGGTGTTGGGATAAAACTCCATTATGTTGTTCATTTATACACCAAAGGTTCCAAACAGTGCCGTGAAAACCTCTTTTTAGGCCACTTCAATCTTCTCTGCCTAAATTGTCCTCTCCTTGGGCACGTTCTGAAGTCACCCCAGCTAGAAACATCCAATTTTTCAAACATATATATGCCAACGTATCAGGTCAATATATTCCTGAAAAAAATTAAGTTATCGTGGCACACAAAACCCACTCATTTTTTTTTTGTTTTAGACTACGAGAACCATTTCACGAATAATTTATTTCCATATGAAAATAACAATGAACAAGCAAGAAACCAAGCCAAACCTATCAATATCAAAGATATTATGGCAGAAATGAAAACATTGAAGGATAACATGGAAAAAACGAACCTGTGGAGGTAATGAAATAGTATATTGTATACCTAGGCGGTAAAGAGGCATTTTTCTGGCCATAACTGGCGCAGCCGAACCTGGCCACTTCTTTCGGCCTGAAAAAGCACTTTACTGTCGTGGTTTACACATAATTTTTTATCATACACAATATTTATTGGTAATATTTTTTCTACAACAATTAACTTTAAACAAACATCAAATATGACAACTTATGATTTAATGAATTTGCAGACATTGACAACTGCAAAAAATTTATTTTTATACTGACGTTTAGCCACCTAGCTTATAAAAAATCTCCTGTGCGTAAATCAATTTGTACACACTGTTCATACATTTATGCATTTTTGAAAAATATAACTCATAAGTAATTATTCACATTATTCCCATCATTCACATTATTCACATTCAAATTAATGATACAATTCGAATGACAGAACTATAACTCTGGGATCTGTAACGTGACTATGCCATCTGGAACCAATTAGGAAAGCTCCTTGTGATTTAATCGGTTTTTTCATAAAAAAAATCTAAACAGAATCTTCAGTCGGAAGCTAAGATTTTTGGTCATCTCAGTCAAAGAGACCAATGTGAGATGTTTTCTCTTGAGTAGGATTCAATTTAGACTACTTATCTGCCGGTTTAGGCTCAGAATAATTCGTCGCCAAGGGGAAAGCCGCTGGGAAATTTTGGTGTAGGTGCCTTGGGTATTAGTGGTATTATTTTGGTTCGAGGTATTACTCGAGTATCACATGAGTATTACAGAGGAATTATTTCATTGAAAGGCTGAAAAAAGATGAAAATCAAGCCATATGATGAGGATTGTGTATTATTCGAAATTTAAAAAGGTCTTCAACCCAAGGGGAAAAAAAGGTCCTCAAAATAGTACTTGACAAAAAACCTAAGATTCGGATAGTGCTCAATATTTCTATTACTTTCAATAATCGGGTATTAGAGGAATCACTTGGGCATTAGTCATTCGTGACATTAGTTCAGGGTATTACTCAGGAATTCCTTGGGTATAAGAGGTATTAGTTGGGATATTTGGGAATTAGTGTACACAATTTTTTCAGCGGTTTCCCCCTCGTTCGTCGCCTTATTGCCTATTGAAAATTCCGAACCCACTTTCCAAGTTCTATAATCAACATGTATAATCAACTCAAAAATTTCGACTGGCATGGCTAGTCAAATGACACGTCGTTGAAAAGAAAATGCAATATCCCAATTCCCAATTTCGATCTTTATGCCATTTGGAATTTTTAAGATTATGTACCCCCGCGCCCCCTGTCGAGCAATCACCATATTTTTATTTCAAAAAGTACTATGGATGGTACACCAAACCGTTCAAAAGTTAACAGGGGTTCTATAAAAACCAGCACTGTATAAAAGGGAAAATGAGAAAAACCATTTCCATTTCATTTCAATATGTTCATTCAATTTGGATTTAACATACAATAATACTGGTAACAAAATAAAGATAAAGTGTATAAGTAAATATTAAAAATTAATGAAAAGGATTTTTGTTTGAATTGATCATTTGATGTAATGTTCACTAACTCCTGTAAATAAAGCTCTTGATTGGATTTATGAATGAACGAAATGTTATACAGGGTGCTTCTGTGCGTTTTAATTTCTACTCAGACCTTGAAGAGCGCAAAAAATCATTACTTATTTCATATAATTTGCTATAACTTCTTTAACAGGAATGAATGCTGGGGATGAATAACCCAAAATCTCACACTTTTTCTGAGCACTCTTTTTCGATAAATTACTGTTATACAGGTAGATAAGTTTAAAACGTCAACGGTAAGTATTGTCAAAATACGAAAACATTTCTAGAGGGGCGGCACAAGAGGGTCTTCGCACGCGGGCGGCCGCCACCCTAGGATCGGCCCTGATTCGTCCATTGTCTTCTGGCCTTACTATTCTTTTTGTTGTACTGCCTGAGTTTAGCCTTGTATGTGGTCCAATCTTGGTTGGATTTTACTCTGTTGAAAAGCTTCCACACCCTACCTCCGAGGGTTTCTAGATGCTCATTCCACCAGTTTTGTTATTTTGAGCATTTTTTTCTCAGGTCAGCTTTTCCCGTAGGCTTCTACTATTGCCTTGCCCACTTCGTCTACTGCCCTCCCAAGGTTTTCCCTGTCTCGTATTTCAGTCACGGGCCTGTCGACAGGCTCACTGAGTGAAGCTGAGTATCTTTCCCAGTTGGTCTCTTTTAGGTTTCTATATATTTGACTAAAGTAAGCAGTGGGGTAACTAGATCGTCTGATAAATGATATTGGTATTTACGACCACTGCAGAAAATAGGCAAAAACACACGACTCACAGCCTTAGTAAATAGCTCCTTACGCACGGTAAACAAATCGCACAGTTTTCGTAAACAAAACTAACAGTTTGATATGTCTCGGAAACGGCTCAATCGATTTGGGAGAAATTTTGTATGTAGATAGGGCTTTGCGTTTTTAGTGTATCTATATAGGCGTCTTTCTTGAAAAAAGACGATTTTACTGATAATAATAATAGTAATGATAATTTTTGGATCTCGAAAACGGCTCTGATGATTTGGATCAAATTTTGTATTTAGATAAAGTTTCGCGTTTTAAGTTCGTCTATGTAGGCGTTTTTTTAGAAAAAGGCGATTTTACAAATAATAATGATAAAAATAATGTGAATTTTTGGATCTCGAAAACGGCTTCAACTTTTTGGATCAAATGTATTATTCAGATGAGGTATTGCTACTCAAGTTCATCTATATACGCGTGTTTTCTGAAAAAAGGTCATTTTACTAATAATAATAATATGACTTTTTGGATCTCGGAAACAGCACACTGTATATGGCCGTAGGTGAAGTATATAGTACGTAATGCGTGTTGTAAAGCAATTACGCACTCGCCGTACGTATTAATATACCTTTTACAACACTTGTTACGTAATATACTAATAATGATGTGAAATATTGTTTCGATGTTTTAATATTAAATAAAAAAAAATATATTAATTAAATAACTTGTATGTAATTTTTTAATAAGTGACCTGTACCTTTATTATATGATCTAAATAAGGTATGCGCAGAGAACTGGGGGGAATCCACTAATTAACTTCAATAATAAATTAGAATTTTGTAGTGAAAAAGTGGGATTTTCCCCAATCAGTTGAAATATGCCAATTTACAAGTAATCCTGGAGCCCAAACGGTTCGTTGTAGAAAAAAACTTGTATGGTAAAATTTGTAGAAAATGTTATGCTCTTTCATTCCTAAAATAAAGGTTATCAACGAAAAATTAGTTTTCAACTTATAAGCTATAAACCGCAGAAGAAAGTGATTTTTTAGGTTTTTTTGAAATTTTTTCAATGTTCCGTCACGAAAATTTGTTATCAAAGCTCAGATTCGGATTCAGCACCCCAAAACACATAGAGAATGGAAGTGATCACAACTACCCCAAAACTTTTTTGGAATAAATACAATTTGATCAGATTATTTGAGAAATGACAGTTGTGAGCTTTTGTTTATGGCTATTCCGTTTTAAGGAAGTTTTTGATAATTGTTGGAAAATATGGATTCTCTAATTACATGAGAACCTCAGTTTTCAACTGTATCTTACCTCGAAGCTTCCTCTAGTAACTGCTGACGCCGTTCGTTAGTTGTGATGATTTTCGTATCCAAATTTGTTCTAATGAACAATCAACGGTCTCTCGGCCATTTTTCAATCAGTTTGCAATTTTGAAAAACTATGTTTTCCCAAATTCCAAGCGCTTTCAAAAAATTAAAAAAATATACGGGATGACATTGGAAAGAAAATGTGTGGTGTCACTTCTCGTTATACCGAAAGAGGTAAATTATCAGTAGTGGCGTCATAATATGCGTATTCAATATACCGACATACCGAATTTGAAACCTGTATCTTAGAAACTATAGAAAAATTGGGGGCGTACCTCACCTCGTGGTCACCAGGATTTTTGCTGAATAACTCCATATTCAGAAATAATGAACTTATTCCAAACTTCTTATAATGTACATATAATATATTGTACATATAATGTGGCTTATTCTTTTGTTTAGTCAACAAGAACAATACATGCAAAAATTAAATTTGTGAACATTTTTTATTAATCTGAAAAATGGGAAAAGTAAATTTCTATGTTTTTGTACCACTTTATATTTATAACCTTTAGTTAAAACTATAGTTCAAACTGATAGTTTTGAAAATGTCCATATAGGCCGAAACTGCAGTAACTAAAGGTTATAAATATAAAGTGGTACAAAAACATAGAAATTTACTTTTCCCATTTTTCATGATGATCTCCTACCACATAGTAACGACTACATCGATCAATTTATTCTTATTAATCTCATTATGATTTGAAAAACTCTGAAATTCCACTTGTCTAAGAAATAACTAATAGTTGTTGGCGGCTACATTCAATTGTTGAAATTGTCTTATGAAATATTCATTATATTGCGTTTGGTAAATACTCGTCTCGTAACTAACGTGCATTGAAAATAATCATTCTTTTCAGGAAACATCTTGAAGAACTCTTCACCAAAATTTATTTCCAACAAGAATATATTTTCGACAGGAAAGTAGAAGAAGCTTTGGATATGTACGATGCCGACAAAATTGGACTATTTGGTAATTTTCAATCGATTTATGGGAGGGTCCTCATTGGAACACGGTATATTTATTAAAGTTTGATATAGAAAAACTTTGTCAAACTTAGCGACTTGGCAGTCCCGGTACAAACTTCCTAATCCTATGATTGAATGAATTGTGCGTGATTTTCGAGCCGAAAAACTCCATATGCGAAATAATTTTGGAAAGAGCCGCTAGAGGATATTTCTGATCATTTCGACTGTCAGCCAAAATTCCTCGAAAAAATCGGACATTCGAAAAAAATTACAGAAATATGGTGAATTTTGAAAAAATACTAAATTTTAATTTAAAGAGAAATTTCTTCAAAATCGAAATTTCAAATAAGGGAAACACTGGAACATCCAAATTGACGTAGTTTTCGTGTTCACGTAAGGTTTCCGACGTCTTTGAATTTGTATTCAAACGAAAGGTTCTAAATATTTATTAACGTTCCCCAGATAAGTGCTTAAAATTTTATCAACAGTAAAAACACAGGAGTTTTTGTTCAGATTTTTGTATCGTTTTTCAACGATAAATCCACTCCTGTATGAAGAAACCATTGAAATATGACGTTTGAGTCATTTTGGCAGCGATAATGTGCATCCACACCGGTCTCGCAATTTTTTCATGTCAGGTTTTATCGTGAAACTACTGATTATTTCGTTGAAGAAAGTTTATCGGATAAAGAGAAGCTCTTTTGTTGTTACTAAAGAATTTGGCCAATCAGTTATTTCACGAGAAAAACCCACATGAAAAAATTGCGAGACCGCAGATGGAGCAATTTTATCTAATGTCACTTTTTCGGGTAAAGTTGATGATGGAAACATTTTGAGTTGAGAGAAATGTATGCGATAACAAAAAATTCGAATTTTTATTAGCAAGATGAATCTATATAAATGCACTAGGTACAGTAAGTAATAATCACCTTCATTGAAACGATTATTTGAAAGAGAAGTTATTGAAAACACGATTATTATTACATTTTTTGTGATTTGTTTAGACGAAACTTCCCCAAAACGACTCATATTATGACAGCAATACTAACAATCATACTTGCCAAGTCTGGTTTTGAGGAACAGGCATTTTTATGGTGATAAAAAACGATGCACCTTTTTTATCGCTGTCAAACTGACTTGGACGTCATCTACAAATGAGTTTCTTTCTGCACTTGAATTATCTTTTTTTTATTTTTTACACCCAACATTTTCGACCAATTAAAAGCCTTTATTTTTTATCGTTATCGTAGCAGCTGAAAAAATTTCCGGAAATTTTTCTTCTCCTAGGGCTATATTATTTTAACTTCTGATTTAATTAATACTAAATAGTAGTTTTTTTCAGTTTTAGATGTCAAAATCTGAGTGATTGAATCTTGTCGCTGGCTGGGGATAATCCTCCACGATTCACTGTTGCGTTAATAATTAACAGTGCTGCTCCTAAGGTGGCGTATGGAGTTAGTAACAAGGCCTATCCAGAACACGTGGCTAATGACCATAGCAGTCGATCCCAACACACACACAAAAAAAATACTAAATAGTACTTCGGGTTCCTTATAAGAACATATATTTCTACCACTTCAGTAAAATGAATTTGAAAAAACTGAGAAATTGACTTATTTTTCATTATTTTGTGTAACTAAAGTATGTTAATTGTGTTTTATTCAACCTAACAATGTAATGCATGTGAATTTTATTAATACTAAATACTGCTTCGAGTTCCTTGTAACAATAGTATATTGTGCAACTAGTGTGGAAAACAGGATATTTATTATATCCATTTTCCGCACGAATTGTACACTATAGTTTTCCGACGACCTACATGAAAAACAAAGGTATGTCGAAACCTTCACAATTAAAGTAGATGTTACATCATTCAAATCGCATACACTGGCCAATTAATCTCGTCTCAGAGCTCCGCTTATATCGAATGCTAAGGCAACCTAGAAGGATTAAAATAAACATTTGGAATTTCTCTAGTAGTGAGCACTGTATGTTGACAAAAAAATATATAATTTATCAAATCAAATCAAAATTAATTTATTGTCTGAAGAATGATAATTCCTATTGACAAAGTGGAAAACAGAACAGTAAAAAACAAACATCAATAACAATTGAGTATATACCTATTATTCATACATACTTACCTCGTTACATATTCAAATATATTAAAAATTTAACATGTCATTCATAACATAAAATTTGTAGAGCGGTTACTACACGTCAAGTTATTTATTTAAAAGTCATAAATATATACAAAAAACAAATACATAGAATAAATTTCAACATTACTACTGTTTGTTACTAGACGTCAGTTTTTTAAAATTGGTGGTGTTATTTATAGTAATAAAGATGAAGGATACCTCAGAATTTAGAATTCGGATCTTGTCAATTGATTAAATGTGATAAAAATAAAATAGAAATAAATATTAAATAGAATACAATAGAATAGCACCTACAAAGCGAATGCGAAACGTATCAGTCGATCTAAATCTAAAATTTCACGGACTAAAATTCATCCAATGTGTAGAATGCTCTACCGAGTAAAACATTTCTCACAGAAACTTTGAATTTTATTTTATCCATAATCGTTTTAATTTCGTTAGGTGAATGATTGAACATTTTTATATATATATATATATATATATATATATATAATGGTCATTGATCATTTGTATTATATATCTACTATAAAATGAGTTTATAAGTTACATGATTATTACTCTTTAATTATGAAACATTAAAACAGTAAAAATCAAAAGTTGCTTAGGCAGGGATTCGAACCTACGTCACACTGCAACACAAAGTCGTGTGAATCCATTTACCTATGCGTTAACGGCTGGCGCCACCGCCAATAGTAGTTTCATTCATCAAAAACAACTATCTTCACATACAAAACATTTATCGTGATGCAATATCGAAGAATACTTTTTCATTGTCGGATGACATTGCAGCAAAGAAAACTTTGAAAAAATTCTATAATTCGGTATTTACATAGTAAATATTAACACACTGACACTATAATGTTAGGAATACGAATTTATTTTTAGATATGTCATTGTCACAGCTACCTGATATAACTAAGTAAAATTAGAGCATAATTAACTATATTATAGGTAATCGCACCACACGTAGTGTGAGGGGACCGTGCGCAATATTTCATTTGGCACTAGTTACAAAGCCAGCTCATCGTCCCCTTTTCACCAGTTGCGTGCCAGATATGACCAGGTGAGCTACCGTTTTTCGCCGTGGAAGTAAAAATTTTCCGCCAACGGATTTGCTCCTCCAAATAAATAATCATCGGTTCTTATGGCATTCCATCGTTTTTGAACGACTTTCCACTGCTTCACGTTCGTGGTGAAGAGTAGGGGAACCGAAATGGCTGTTTGGGGTTCCTTGAAGCAGATGTGTTTAGGACACAGTTAACCATAGCCGCAACTTAATGACAAAGTTATAAAGATGCTACAGAAAAATCCTTCTCATCTCATTCATGGTTAATTTTGGCAATTTGAATATTGCCTAAACGTAAATGAATTCTGTTTTTGTGTCATAATAAGAATAATATGGAGCTTATTTCACATTCCAGATACCGCTTTTTATCTATATGCCTTTTCTCAACATTTTTAATTCAACAAATAAGGTTTTTTGTGAATTTTAGCTTTTTTTAGCTGTTTCAAGGTAAAATCCTGATCCTGCTGTCCCAGCTTTTATTATCACCTAATTTTTAAAAGTATTCAATGTTTTAGTAATGAAGTTACAGTAATACTCACATAGCTGTAACCGTGTAATATATCCAATAATAAGGCACTCAACATGGACGTTCGCGCAATAAATGAGAATTTCACATGTTCCACTAAGTGGGTATAACTGTACTTGCTAGTAAATCATGTATTAATGAAAATACTCAAAAAGTAGTTATACAATACAAAAAATAGCCCCGAACACATTTGCTTCGTAATCATTTGCCAGTCGTATGTAATTCAATAATTAGAGGGGCACTACTGCCCGGTAGTTTTTTCGATTAACGTCTCTCTACCTACAGCCATTGCGTCGAAAGTGGTGTTTTATAGTATGCTTTTTATAAGCAGATTTAAGCACGACTGTGTCTTTCTTTCTTAATTTTTCAGATTATGCTTCGGTATATGCATATGGATCTGTGATTTCCACTCCATGCACAGAATCTTACCCAGCTAATAAGTCTATAAACTTCTTCAGTCTGCTGAATTTCAATGTTATGTCTAATCCTGAATCTCTGCTGCAACCTGAAAACCTACCTGGGAACTGTTTTGCCTTCCATGGATCAGAGGGAAGAATTCGAATAAAACTAGGCAAAAAAATCACCATTAAAGCAGTTACAATGGATCATGTGAAGTTATTAGATAACAGCGGAAGTGCTCCAAAGAACTTTGAAGTATTTGTGAGTGGAAATTAATAAAATTATTTTATTATTCTAGCAATAGTTTCAGACCGAAAAAGCAATTTTTTTTCGGTATTGCAAATGGAACTACTTATTCCCAATAATTGTACCTATTGTTGAGAAAAATTAGACTGAGTCATTATCTCAAAGTCATTTTTCGTACCGTTCTGTTAGACCGTTCTACCTGTTCAAAACTTGAATATTTTACCTCAAAAATAGATTTGTAGGATAGTTCCCGTTCTTTCCACCGAAAAATTGATTCAGCAGTCAAATTGATTTTTTTTTTCTTCGTTCTAGGGGCTCCAACACCCAAACGATGATCCTGGAGTCCTACTTGGAATATTCACTTATGACCAGAATGGACGACCTTATCAAACATTCCAGATTAATAGTAATTTGACATATATCCCGTTTGAATATGTAGAACTGCATATCCTAGATAATTATGGAAAGCAAGAATTCACTTGTGTTTATCGTTTTCGAGTACATAATACATTCAACAACAGAACAAGTTAAGAAGTGATAAAGAGGTAATTTCTCCATTGATCAAAAATGCTATTGATAAAAGTTTATAAGTGTTAAGTTTAAATGTCGAGTTAAAACATTTTTTTAAATAAAATAAAACAATTCATCAATAAGTGTATTACTCCAATACTTATAACAATAAAGCTGTTTTATAAAAATTTCTAAAATACAACACTTTCCAAAAATGGAATAATACCTGAGTTTCAATTTGTCACTTGCCATTTCAGCTAACATTAAAATAGCACCATTTACATTTCCACTAGGTAAACTTGGTATAACTGAGCCATCAACAATGAATAAATTATTGGTACCCTTGACTTCAAAGTCGAAATTCACGACACTTGTTGAATCCTGATCCCAGCCCATTTTACATGTACCTACAGGATGATAGGCAGTTATCGTCAGGTGTCTGACATAGCATTCCCAGTATAATTTTGTTCCAAAAATATGATTATCACAACCAGGAAACACATTTTCGTTGAATCTAGCACCTAACATTTTCATTTCCTTAGTATTTGCTATTTTTTTTATAAGATCAATACCTTTCAGAAGAACACTAACATCATCTTCATGGCTTAAATAATTCGGATCAATAAGAGGTTTACTTTTGAAATTGGAGTCTTTCAAACGAATTGTACCTCTACTTTTCGGGTGTAGAAGTACTGGTAAAATGGTTATAGCCTTGTGATTCAATGCGGCAAAATATTTCTTCCACGCAACATCCTTTATACCAATCAAATGTCTCAAATGAATACCACTATCTTCATTCAAACTCAAAGGTATTACCATGAATTGTAGATCAGGTCGAACATGACTTTTTTGATCAGCGGCATCTGAATTAATGTCAAAAAATGCTAGGGTGTCACATCCACTAAATGTCCAAGGTCCTGTACCACTCCAAAAATAGCCTAACGCAGAAATTGGAGATAACATCTGTTGTATGCCGATACCAAGGGTCTGATTCAGAAGTATGAGATCAAATCCAGTTGTAATATGATCCTGCAGATTTTCTCCTACTGGAAGATTCACTTTCGATGAAATATTCAGCTCTTCCAAGTGAGTTTTTGGGCCTATGCCAGAATGCAACAATATTTTTGGAGTTCCCACTACTCCTGCAGACAAAATTATGCCTTTGGATGCTCTCGCAAAATAACGTTTATTTGAATAGCTGTACTGAACTCCGTAGGCCTCAAAATCTCCGTGAAACATTACTTTCTCAACAACCCTATTAGTACGGAGAAATAAATTTGGTTTCTTAGAATAAGTCAGCTCATGTGAGGGTGTCCAACGTTCACCATTACGATTACTGATTTTCGGCATTCCAAATCCTAAAATGATTAAGAGTTTTAATCTATAAATTTACAATAATATATAAGTTGATTTAGAGACAGTTCCTGAAGGAACGCCAGCAATGATAACATTTTCATTATCAGATTGATTGGGAGTTATAGTAGGTAATAATCAGAATACAAAAGGCATATTAAAATATTTTCCTTCAAATGTTTTATTTCATGTGAATTGAATATGAAAATTCATCAAGCATCTTCATAAAATGTTTTCTATAATTTCTCTAATGATATTTTGAGAAAAAGATGGTATATTACAAGTGGGTAATCAAATATTTTTATAGCTCCAAGTAGGTAATTCAAACAAAAAAATGTAAGCAAATATTCTCAATCCCCTTCTAATTTCAATGAACTTTCTCTCTACAGAGGACCCTACACTAACTCAATGAAATATTTCATTTTGATTTAAAACTAAATATGAAAATTTAATTTTTTTTTATTTCAGTTTCTATATTGTCATCAAGCACCTTAACAAAAATGTTTCTATAATTTTAATGTAAAAAAAGGTAAGAACCTGGCTAGTACCAAGTTCTTAAATTTGTTTATTGATCCAAGTAACTGAAACTCCTGAATGACAAGTTGAGTGAACATTTTAAATCAATACACCCCTCTATTTTATCATTCAACTGTTACACGACAAAGGACCCTACATAACTCTTATGGAAAATGAAGTTCCTTGAATTTGGCTGGGGTTTATTTGATATTTTGTAGTGAATTTCTGATGTAAAACTGAATATACCATCATACCAAGTTGCAAAAATTTCATAAGTACCTATTTCACTGGATTCTGATTTGCAACTTGCCTCTTATATCAGAGTTACTTCTACTTCAACTCCAACTTGTCTGTCTGCCCGAAATACTTATTCATATAAGTAGTTCCTTCCAAACATCGAAACCTCCTATGGCATCTAGAAGGCCTGGAAACGTCCAGCTGTGGAATTATGATTATTATGAACACTCAATCCGATGGAGTTTGATTGAGTTTGACATATGTCAGATTTGAGGCATTATGAAAACCAATACAATTCAAAATATATTGATTGCAACTTGATATATCAATGTCCTATATGGTAGATAAAATTCGATTCTATCTCTTTTCAAAGAAATTTCATAATTTTGATTTCGTTTTGAATCGAGAACATACGTTCTAGCCTACGGATCGTGACAGCTTTCGCATAATAATCTCACCCCTCTGTTCCTGATTCATCGGCGAGCCTCGAACTCTCAAAGACCTTCGACCTTCGAGTCCTTCGACCGGCATTTCGAGATGCATCGATGTAACGTATGGACTGAAATCCAAGAACTGTATCGTCACTTCGCAACGACTTTTTCGTCCGTTATATTTGCATGCCGTAGCGTGGGGTATTGCGTAACAATATTTTATTATTGGTTCATTTGACGCTTTAAATTATTATTGACATCTACACCTTGCATGTTATTTCTAATAAAAAAAGGCACGCAAAAGGTACAAGTATTTCTTTCTGTTTGTCTGAATTTTTATCCAATCAAAATGGAAAAATTTCGGAAACACAGTTTTATTCAAGGCCAAAGATTGAAAAACCAGTTTTTCACAATTGTCTCCAAAACGATGAGGGTTATCGTAAAAAAGTTTAAACAAATCTGTTTATTATACGATTCTCTACAATAGCTCAAGAATGATAATTCATAAAAATTTGAATTGAGACCATTTTTGTATCAAGGACTCTTTTGTTTTTTCTGCAGTTGAAATAGCAAATGCGCCATCTAAATTTTATTAAGTCATCGCGAAAGGCATACAGGTTTTATGTGTGTGTGTGTGTGTTTGGAAGGACTATCACCAGTTAATTGACTTCAAAATCAGTTATAGCTAGTTAATTGAGTTTTAAAACTCCTGACAAATTATATTTTGGCTTTGATGAGACTCATTAGGTACAAAATTCTTTGTGGAAAACCAATATTATTAATAAAATTTTGAGATAGATAAAATCGAGGGGACTTTTGACATTTCCTGGGAGTGGCTCACAAAATGATGAGAAGTTATATACAGGGTGTCCCAGAATAAAGGGGACAAACTCCGAGGCTAGAATCCTCACTTCATTTTAAGGCTAAAAGTTCCAATAAACATATATCCTAAAATGAGTATTAACCGAGTTACAGGGTGTTGAAAGTGACACAAAAAATATATTGTCCAGAATAACTCCATAACGGCTTAACTTTTCTTAATCATGTGTTTGTAACTCTAAACAGGGGCGTACGGCAGGTGGGTACCCCTATTCGCCCCTCCCCAACTTTCACGCCACTGGATTAATATCGATTTCGTCTTCTTTTTCTTAATCCCCAATATTTCCTGTACAAAAATATATTTGACGTTGAATAAGGGCGTGAGTATCAAAATCTTTACTATTTTTGAAAGGAATGTGATGGTAACTATTTATAACATTAGGTATAACCAACATATTTATTCATACGTTGCAATGAGCATACATTCAAATATTTCGAAAATTGTTGGCATTTACGAGGGATTTTGTTCACAAAAATTTCCCGACATTTAAAACTTACATAGCCACTAACAAAATAATCATTAATGAGTATCCGTATCACATACACACCCACCTATTCAACTTCAAATATCTCGAAAACCGTTGATATTTGTGAAACGAAACGTATTCCTATTTTGTATAGGAAATATTGGGGATTGAGAAATAGAAGACGTGGCGTGAAAGTTGGGGAGGGGCGAATAGTGGTACCCACCTACCGTACGCCCCTGTTTAGAATTACAAATACATGATTTGCCTTGAAATATGAAACTGAATGCTGTTAAATGACATACCAAATTTTATTAAGAAAAGTTAAGCCGTTATGGAGTTATTCTGGAAAATATATTTTTTGTGTCACTTTCAACACCCTGTAACTTGGTTGATACTCATTTCAGGGTATATGTTTATTGGAACTATCAGCCTTAAAATGAAGTGAGGATTCTACCCTCGGAGTTTGTCCCCTTTATTCTGGGACACCCTGTATATACCTGACAGAATACAACAAGTGCAAATTGACAAAGTTTTTAGTGATCCCATAATTTTTTGTTTTGGGGTACCTCAAGGATTTTCTTGGGACCACTACTATTCAATCTCCATCTTAAATAATCCATTTAGTTAAGAGTGTGATAGAAAAGTTCACGCTTCTGCTGATGATACTATTATTTCTTACAGTGCTTCAACTTGGGATGAATGGAAATGAATAGTTGATGAAGATTTAGGAAATATAAATTATTGACTATAAATTCTGTTAAAACCAATTATCTTCCTTTCACCTTATATTCATAGAATTCATCGTCAAATTTAGTTTTCCTTCGTTTTTATCACATATGCAAAAACATTAAATTCACCAAACACCATATCTCATGGGGACAGTGTAGAGTCCTCCTTTCGTTTAAGTTAGGTTATCAGGTCTGTTACAGCTTCAATTTGTACTCATCCTATAATTTTTCTATTCTTAATGAAATGAATAAATACTTACCTTTTTCGCAATCCTCAGTTTTATCCGAAATTGTAAACCCAAGTCTTCTTGCAGCTTCATGTATGAATCTTGGTAGTATAGAACTGAAGGTCATATTTCCAACGAGTGTTGATCCTCGATGGGGATCTTACATAGAACAAAAATAATCAGCCAATTAAGATAATAATAGAATCATAATTTTTCATTAATTTTTTGTCCCTACAGCATAATTGATAATAAATGACATGTAGTGATAATTAAATTCAATATCAAAAGGTCATCAGTCTTTTCCCTATATTTTATTTTCATATTTCCAATTTTTTATATTCTCTCATTATGAATGAAATGGAGCTATAATACATATTTTTGAAAAAGAAAAAAACATTGGATTCAACTCTTCATTAAAATAGTAGGTGAGAACTCAAAAACATTTCAAAATATTTTCAAGCATTCAGTCCGAAGAAATTTTCTGAAGCATAAAGTCAAATATTTTCGATCTCAAGGAAATATCTGACAGAAAACTACTGCTTCTCTGGTCATTAACGCTATATACTGGGTGGCCACGAGATTTGTTACGTTACGCCATTTTGTTATTAAGATAGAAATTTGAGCTTTGGATATGTTGTATGAGAGGTAAATATAAATTATTATCCGTATTGAAAGTTGAAATACGACTTCCGGTTTCACCAGAAGTGACGACATCAACTTTTGTATTTCAAATGGAAAACTCCAGTTTTTATTCATAATTTAAATTTGTTATTCCATTCTGAATCCAACCATATGCTATATGACGTAATTTGTTCTCAAAATGGCGTCACAATTCGAAGTAAATGAAAATCTGAGGTAGTTTCACAACGCCAAATTAAAAAAGAGTATTGGTCAAGTAGGCTTTGGAAATGAAAAATGGGCCCATTTCATGGGTAAAATTAAGTAGACTTGATAATTATCTATCGATACAAATAAATGGGACATTTATTTATAGCAACTGAAAAGCTGTTCACATAATACACGTAACTTGCTTTTTTTAATGGAAAGTACCACATTTATTATGTTCAAAATTACGAATGAACCATATTTTAAAGTCTTGCTCAAACAGAAGCAATGTCTTGTAGTTAATTTTCGAGAGTAATCCCAACAAGTGGATCAGGGGGAACAACATCTGCAGGAAAGTCAAACTATTCAATATCTGTGAAACAGACGCTATTTCTGTAGTTTGCAAAACTCATTCATTATTTGCATAAATATTTTATTATTCAGGGTATTGGTCAAGTAGGCACGCGCGCAGCCAGTAAGTGAGAGAGTAAAAGAGATAGGTAGTCAAGTTCACGTGATACTATCCAACATATGAATGAAAAAAATAAGCTATTGAGGAGACAACAAATAACTTCACTTTTAATTTTCTACCTATAAACTAACAAACTGAATGCCTAATTTAGTATTTCACCTACTGATGTCAATGATAATATGAAATATCTGGGAATCTGGGGGAGGTAAGAGGTAAAATGAATGAGTTTTGCAAACCATCGGAATAGCGTCTATCTGACAGGCGCCCACTAGATTCTAAATAGTTTTTCGACTTTCCTGCAGAGAATATCCCGCTGAACCATTTGTTAGAATTTCTCTCGAAAAAGAAGGACAAGACGTTGTTTCTGTTTGAACATGATTGTAGAAGATGGTTCATTCGTAATTTTGAACATAATAAATGTGGTACTTTCCATTTAAAAAAAGCGAGTAACGTAAATTAGGTATGTGAACAGCTTTTCAGTTGCTATAAATAAATGTCCCATTTATTTGTATCGATAGATAATTATCAAGTCTACTTAATTTTACCCATGAAATGGGCCCATTTTTCATTTCCAAAGCCTACTTGACCAATACTCTTTTTTAATTTGGCGTTGTGAAACTACCTCAGATTTTCATTTACTTTGAATTGTGACACCATTTTGAGAACAAATTACGTCATATAGCATATGGTTGGAAGTCGTATTTCATCTTTTAATACGGACAATAATTGATATTTACCTCTCATACAACATATCCAAAGCTCAAATGTCTATCTTTAAAAATTACAAAATGGCGTAACGTAACAAATCTTGTGGCCACCCGGTATATTGTATACAGGAATATTGAGAATTGTTTGGCAATATTCAAAAAATTCTAGATCAGCTAATATCTATACCCACAGATCTTCCGAAACTCCCTAACAAAAATGTTGCGATTAATTCATTGTCTTATAGAGGGGGATGTCAACAGCCCAAACTAATCAATTCGTTGCATCGGTAAACAACCTCCCAACAAGCCTAGACCATTGAAGAGGCTATTTGAGTAGGTATATACCTGCGTTTCCCGAATTGGATTATCATTTTTTGATATTTATTCATTATTACCTTGGACAGTCCACTTTTCTAGTTTCTTGAAATAAGGTAAAATATCATATTCGAAATTATATCCCCGTTGGTTTTTGAACCAGTCATTAAAATCTTCCAGATGTCCTCTAACATAAATCATATTGTTCAGCATACCAGTCCCACCAACTATTTTTCCCATTGGCCATGTACTTGCCTGAAAAAACAAATATTACGGATTTGCTCTAAAACTGTAAGCCCATATTATTTGCATGGATGGCATTCATTCAACAGATTTAAATTCACAAAGTTACGGATATTTACCGGAAAATTTTTGGAGTATTATACTGTCTAGTAATATAAAGAACTAAATTTGGACGAGTACCTAATTGAAAATGAATTTCACTAGAAAAACTCATATTGGGAATGGTTTATGTTAAGAATAACTCTCCAACAGAATTGAACCAACATTAATACGATATATCTCATTAAAATCCATTTATCCCCGATCATATTATAATAAGAGTTCTATTCACACAAATGAAGCATATATAAGGGGACCTATTATCCACTATCGGAATAAAACTTATTACATTTCTTCAGTGTGGTGATTGTGGATAAAACCAAGGGTGTAGCTGACACCCCTGCAACACCCGCAGTGCGGGGGGGCGCAAGGAAACCAGAAATTGGGTTGGGTAATGGCGCAAGAAGGTCCCTGCGGGGGCTCGCTAAAAGTTGAACGTTGCATTGCATGCGTCTATAGATGCATTTCATACACTTGAGAAAATTAAACGCTCGAACTAGCGTTCTCGCGTTCAAACATTCTTGTGTTTTATCTATACTTAAGAGTCATTATTATTAAGGGACATCAACCAAAAATAACTTAATTCCACTTGTGAAAATGGAAAAATGTAGGGAACATAATAACTTCCTAACTTCCTGCTTGCATGTTAATCAAGGGCGCACCCAAGAGGGGGGTTCAGGGGTTAGAACCCCTCGCCCGAAATTCATCAATACCACTTGATTAATCACTGAAAAAATCTTCTTAAGATGAATTTTTGGTTTTGGAAATCCAAAAGATATAAATTAACCCTCCCCGAAAAAAATTAACCTCCCCGAAATCAATTCCTGGGTGCGCCCCTGATGTTGATAGATATTTTTGTATCTAGAATGCGAAATGATACTTTTGACAACGCAAAAGTATTTCGCATTCGAGATGCAAACATATTTTTTTTCGAAATCTGCATTAAAACCAATTGAGAATGAAAAATTAATAAATACGTTTCTGTCATTGTTAATTCACAATTCAGGTTTGAACCAAAACGAACGATCTAGGTGATGTTATTTGCATGACTATCGTATATCGATTGCAAGGAAATAAGTAATAAACAGGACGTAATAGTATATTGTCTATCTAGTAGTAGAAGCATTACATTCCCGGACGACAATGTGAATTGTTGGCCGAGGGGACGAAAAGCATTGAAGTCTGGGAATGTGCTTTTACTACGAGGTACACATACTGTTTTTTCTGAAATCGTAATCAAACCTTATCATGAATTAAGAAATTTTTAGAAATGCATAACAATTTTTGATTGATGTCATCTTATTGACTATGAAATCGCTTCTAGCTTCCTTGACAATCACTGTTTGTTTATTGTTGAGACGCCGGCAAAAAATTTCCCGGGCCGTTTTCGATACGGGAAAGTTCATTGTCACTGTTCCTTTATTGTTAAGACGCCGGCAAAAATTATAAAATTCGTTCTATAACAAGAGAGAGCCACTTCGCTAACTGAGATTTTAACGAAAATGTAAAGGTTAGTTCGTTCTGGTTCAATTATACTGAATAATTACTTTTCATAAAATGTATGTATTCAGTTTCCCCACACTACATTATTATATTGAATACATGTTTATCGTACATACGAATACATTTCTGTTGACAAACACAGGTAAAATTATAAATAACATGCAATATACAAACTCTTAAAATTTAAAAAATAGCCAAATAATAACAATGCAGGCATGAAATATGTTAAATATAAAGTTCATTATTTCAAAATTATAAATGTAAACATTAAAATGAATCGTCATAAAACTCCGATAAACTATAATAATATGCCTTATCACTAAGTAGTTTTTTTTCATATTTCTAAAATTATTGTAGCTTTTTCCTTAATTTCACAAGGTAATTTATTAAATATTTTCACCCCATTATCAGATCAGATCAGAGAGCCTTTTATTAGATTTGTCATGGGAAAGGGGAGCTATAAACTATTTTCGTTTTGACGTGTAAAATAGGTGACATTATTTACTCCTCAATTTAATAATCTATTTTTGTGGATTAATGAAACCGTTTCTAATATAAAAATTGAAACAAGGGCCAGGATCCCATGTTCAATAAAGATTATGTAATATAAACACTGACTGAAACAATTGGTTGTAACAGACTCCCCAAAATGATACACCTTATAACGCAAATGAGACTCCACAAGCGCGTAATAAAGCGATTTTGCAGCAGCAAATCCCATTTCATTAGACACCACCCTCAAAACATAACTACCAGATGCCAGATTTTTTATTTAAGTTTCTTATGTGTTCTTCTTTCAGATTTCTATCCAGGTAAATTCCCACAAATTTTTCTGTGTCCTTATTTCCTAATATTTGACTCCACATCCGGTATAAAAAAAAATATATGATATAAATATAAATATAAAATTATTATTAGTCATTAAACAACCTTCCGATTAAAAACTCTTGTCTCATATGCCCGACAGCATTACCGGCTCTTTTACTAATATTTTCACCGTTAAATACGCAAGACATAATTTTTGAGCGGGGATTGGCGCAGTGGTAACGCCGGGGCTTCGTGATCGAAAGGTCGCGGGCTCGATCCCCAGGCGGGGCAAGATTTTTTTCAGTTTCAGATATAAATCTAAGTGATTGAATCTTTTTACTGGCTGGGGATAATCCTCCACCATTCACTGTTGCGTTGATAATTAACAGTGCTGCTCCTAAGGTGGCGTATGGATATGGAGTACGCAGAACACATTATATCCATAGTAATTAGACCATCAGGTCTGTTTGGATATAGATATAAAATATAAAAAAAAATATAAAATATAATATCACAGTTTTGAAAGAAATGGCACTTGTCTTTTCAGTATTCAGTTAAAGTAATTAAGACCATGTCACTACACATTATGGTGCTTAAAAGTTCATGTGTTCCTTCCTTTCAGTTTCGTTTTATTATGGTTTCGTTCCGTTCCGTTTACAACAGCTATTTTCATGGTGGTTATCTAGTTGACACTGACATGCCCAGTTCCATTTTTTGACAATCCCACTCATGTATAATAATTCCCATTTGCGAGTACAAAAATCGTAGTTTGCTATCGGCTAAATAGGAAGGAACAGAAATGCAACTGGATAAAAATACCGGATAAATTACGTTACCATAGCAACGCTAGCATTTACTGTTCGTTCATCAAGCATTGCGCGTCGCATCAGTTTGACAATTGTAATTGTCAAAAGCACAATTAAACAGCAAATAATATTCCAGTAAGTTTGTCGATATTTGGATTTGGTTCTTTCTAAACATTATTCTTCTACTTATTGTTCTTTTAGTTTGTTAAATGAAATTTAATTGAATTGAATGTTCTATTCATGGGATTGTCTTAACAAATACCACGCGAGCTCAGATCTAGCGGGATATTTTCTACGGTGGTTTTCTCATACTTACTTTCATATAGGTAATTTAGCTCGATCTGTTCTGACAAATCACTCGAGCTACGCTCTCGTGATTTTGTCAGAACAGCTCTCGTTAAATTGCCAATGAAAGTAAGTATTCGAAAACAACCACAAAAAATATCCGGCTAAATCTGAGCTCTTGTGGTATTACCCCCGATGATTTCACTGAGTGGGAGGTGGGAGGTGCTCGATCAAAGCGTGGAGCACAATGACGCAATATGCAGTGATATTATCAGGAAAACCCTGGTATACCTCGACTTTACATCATCACTGGAACTTTTGATACTCCCGTCTCTTTTGGAATAATTGATAAGTATTCTGATGAGTTCTCTTTTACAAAACTCAATTGTCCATTCTCTTTCGGGTGATTATCTCCGTTTAGAGTTAACATACGATTGGTGCTCAATA
Organism: Chrysolina haemoptera; assembly: GCA_958298965.1. Lineage (NCBI taxonomy): Eukaryota > Metazoa > Arthropoda > Insecta > Coleoptera > Chrysomelidae > Chrysolina > Chrysolina haemoptera. The sequence goes on from OY282595.1 coordinate 21,527,512, forward strand.
TATTGAATGTTATACAGTGTCCGCCAAAATCTTGGAACCATATGAGAAACTTTTTTATTAATGGTTTCTCAGAAAATTTCATTCTACATAAAAGTTGGTGCATTCAATCAGACTAAATACGCGCATAGCCATTATTATCAGTGGCGTGTTACTAAGCAGGAATCGGCCGATACTTCAAATTCACTATAAAGTGACATTACTATTGTTAGAACCACCATGTACCTATGAAAAATATGGGACAGCAGTTTGACATGTGATTGACTTTTCAATATATTATCATCGTTTTTGGACATAGTTTATTCTTACGACGAGTGATAACAGTTGGCGACGAGGATGGGATGAAAAGTTTGGTTAGCCAGCGATTGACAAAGCAATTGAAGATTTCGTTCATCAATGTGACAACTGTCTCCAAGCTTCCAAGCTACCAGTAAAAACTGAGTTAGCATCTTGGCCAATACCGAACCAACCTTGGGAAAGGTTACACATGGATTTTGCTGGTCCTGTAGATGGATCCACATTCTTCATCATTGTGGACGCATTCTCCAAATGGCCAGAGGTATTCCAATTAAAAAATACTACATCTTCAACTATAATCAAGAAACTGAAGAAGTTATTTTCAACTTTTGGACTTCCGAGAACACTAGTTTCAGATAATGGAACACAATTTACCAGTTCAACGTTGAAAGAATTTTGTCAATCGAATGAAATTGAACACATTCGTACTCCAGCCTACCATCCACAATCCAATGGTTTGGCTGAACGATTCGTAGACACATTCAAACGTTCGCTTAAAAAAATGAAGGGCGAAGAAACGACTCAAGACATAATAACCACCTTTCTGCAAACATACCGTTCAACGCCTAATAGAAACGCACCTGAAAAAAATCTCCTGCAGAGTTGATGCTCGGAATAAAAACAAGAACACTGTTAGATGTAGCTTTAACTTGTTCAACATACGAGAGAAGAATTGATTCAAAAATGGAACAAAATTTCAATGTCAAACATGGAGCAAAAAAGAGATACTTCACAGTGGGTTGGCCTAGTTTTCACAAAAGTTGTATCAAATGGCAGAGAGAGATGGGTTCCAGGAAAGGTCATAGAACGCATTGAAAAAGTTTTATACAATGTCTTTCTAGAAGATCACAAGTTGGTAAGAACCCATGCGAATCACATGAAAACAAGAGTTGATCAACACGTCACTGATGACCATTCTCACCACAAACTATCCATGGACATTTTATTGGATACATTCCAATTAAATTCTACCAATGATGATGATCCTGTACAAACAAATGGTTCTCATGAAACAACAACATCTCAAGAAAATGAGGAATGTTCAACTTCAGAACAAAATGATTTCAATTCTGATGAAGTCGAAATTGGAAGAATATGAAGTCGGTCATTTTCGAACAGGGAGATGTTAGAGCCACAAATTGGAAAGAATATGAAGTCAGTCATTTTCGAACAGGGAGATGTTAGAGCCACCATGTACCTATGAAAAATATGGGACAGCAGTTTGACATGTTTTAGATGATGAGAAATTGTGATTGACTTTTCAATATATTATCATTCGTTTTTGGACATAGTTTATTCTTACGACGAGTGATAACAACTATGCAAAATATTAAAAAATTATATGAAATAGTTATTTACCTAACAAGTGCGGAAATTAGTACTTTCCCGCACGCTACGGCAGTTGCACGAACGACGCGGAGCGGAGTTCGGGCAAGCCGTTAAGGGCGGAAAAGACATTTTCCGTGAGAGTTAGGTACAATATTTTTCCTACGAGTTTTTGTCCATCTGATTTACGAAAAAACAAGGTTTTTAATATATAAGTTTCTATAATAATGCTACAAAATGACTAATAAGACAGAATAGTCAACACATCATTTAGTTTGTCCTAAATATCTTCATTTTCAACAATAAAAAAATCGTGCGGAAAAGTAAAAATCGTACGGTAAAGTAAAAATCGTGCGGAAAAGTTACTTTTCCGCACGCTCGTAGGAAAAAAGGTTTTTTGCAACTGTAAGATATTCTGTTTTTTACGTGTTGGCCTATTAAAAACTAAGGCCAACTCATTAAGCTTTTGATCGTTTATTTGCGAACAACTTTTTCAAAAACCTATTTCAATATTTTGCACAGTAATGTCACTTTATAGTGAATTTAGAATATCGGCCGATTCCCGCTTAGCCGTACGCCACTGATAATAACGGCTATGCACGTATTCAGTCTGATTGAATGCATCATAATAAAAAAGTATCCCGTATGGTTCCAAGATTTTGGCAGAATAAGCTTCGACTATGGTGTAATCGCCATACGCCATACTTCTGGAAGCATACGAGTACATGTCGAGAACTTCCGAGAAACGAAGAAGTATTGATAGCTCATATTCCATTTGTTGAATTTGTCTTGAGAACCAGAATCGTACAGTGCGTTTAACTTCTCATGGAAACACCTCTTTAACTTACGATTTTTTTGCCGTGAAATTCTGAATTATGTAGAATCGACAGATAACCAAAAATGACCAAATGACCTCGAGAAGATAATTATAATAAAGTTACAGTATATTCTATTCTATTCCATACGCTCCAACAGGGATATCGATACTTTTCTTCTAAATCCTTCTTCGTAATTCGGAATACTGTAGTATTGAAACTAATTAAATCTATACTGTACTCTGGTCTCTGACTCAGAATCCCATTGACTCGGCGGTGGGAATCGATTAAAAATATCTGAGAACTACTAGTCAGTGTTGATATTATTGACATGACTGAGATACTTCAAAAACTTGCAGACGTTGAATAATATGAATAATAATACTCGGATAGAATAAAAAAAAAACATAAGAGCTGATATGAAGCAACGCTGACCGCGGCCACCACTTGAATAAGGGAGTGACGTACTTTGGTCCCCCTGCCCAAATCAAAACAAAATTATTCAATTTGAAGAGTTCCAAGAATATGTTTGATATCATTCAATACCCGTCGCGGTATTAGCTAGGCCGAGTAGTTGTTTTATACTAGTATTTGCCATAATAGCATACAGCAATGTAGGTGGATGGGAGACAAAAAAAATGTTAGTTTTCTTTTCAATTTATTCAAATATACATATGCAACAATGATTCAAATTCAATATGCGGTTTAGCAGAATTTCATTAAAAAAATACACATATGAAGTAAAATTAGAGCAAAGCGAGTTATATAATATTAAGCATACAATATGTTAGAGCTGGTAAAAATAAAATAATGACTAACTAAACTAAAAACTAAAAAATTATTTCAAGGTATCATGTCAAATGAATCTGTAATAAGTTTACGTTTGTCATCATGTGGATTTAGTCCAACTTTAAAGTGTCCTATAGGAAAAAACTCATGAAGGTAAGAACGAATCATTTGTTGGGTTACAGTATGGTCCATGGTAGTAGAGTATTCTATTCTCAACCATATGAGGGCGTGGGTTCAAATCCAAACACGGTCACCGGTCCCGTGCATAACATCACACGTTAAAAGAAAGAAGAGGGCCTTTTATTCCCTACTTCGCACAAGTATCTCGAAGACTTCTCTGGGTTGCTCGTGAGGATGCAGCCGGTTGGCGGAAAGAATTTACTCTTAGCTCGTGAACAATTTACATAGTCACAGTAAACCTAATTTACTTGACCCTCTAAAGGTTTCCTTCCCTTTTCTATATGATTATCTATAAATACTGTCTAATTTATAACTATACATTTTTGAAGGTAACTCAGCAAAATACCTTATAATTTTACCGCTGACTTTATCCTTCATTAGGCTCAGTATTTTTTTTTCTGTAGCGAACATTCCAGGTTTCCAGATTGAAACCCTTTGGAAGCTTCTGAAAGCCTGTGACGGTGCTCGGATTGGAACCAACGCCCTCATGGTTGAGGAGCGAGCACACTACCACCACGGCCATAGGGTATGTCATTTTTTATCGGCAAAATAGTCAAATTCATCAAATTTTTCAAGATCGTTTCTTTATTCTAAAATTTGTTCTCTCCGGCTACCGACTACACCTTAAGAGCAACCGTCAGAAGTCTCCGAGAGACTTTTGCGAGCAAGGGAAGACGAGGACCTTACCTTTCAACGTGTAATTCCAAACACAGCCTAGAATTAAACTTTTTTGGGTCCGACTAGGTAAGTCTAATCAGATTTTTAAGAGGTAGCAGCCATCACAGTTGCTTGACATCACCAGTACCCGATTTACCCACTCGATAGCTGTACATACATCATCACCTGTCTACTCATAAATAAAGCTATATGTTTTGGTATACATAATGGACCCCTAATGGTAGGTGGCACGAGTTACTATCTCACTAATGTAGCATTGCGATGTAACTAATGTAACACTGTGATAGTTACAAATGTTTTCCATTGTCTTCTGTTTTCTTAAGTCACTTGTAGCTTAAGTCCTCAATCAATTAATACATTCAATGCACAACTTCCATTAAGTTGTCTGGATGTATTTGAGTTCTAGTCAATTTCAATCCATGTTCTAGAGCTTGTTTCAAGTTTCAATAATTTAACATATATACTCTTTTTTCATGAAGAGTTGAATCAATTTCGGTAAATTATAGTCGAAAAAAAGTGGAAGTCCTTAGGTACCTCATATAGCGCCTTTGAATATTTAAATATTTAAAATTACTTGGAGAATGTAACCTTCGGGACCGTCATCGGGAATTTGAGTTACGTCGATGTTGGTGTTGTCAACACAAGCAAATCCATCGTAAGTTAAGGACTCACTCATGGTCTTCCCATATAAGTTATTCACATCGAAATAAAGTAGGTACTTGGATAGCTTTTCAGGGTCATAATTGGTTAACAAGTACTTATTACTTGCTTCACAATACCTATTTTCGACAAACAATAAAATATCTACATCTTTCAGGATTCGTAATTTACACCTCGTATACTTGAGGATGCAAGTATCGTAAAATACCAAAGCGGATCGAAAGAGTATGTTTTCATGGAAGACGTTCGGAAACTTTCTATAAAGTCTCTGATGTTTTTTTAACGTAACAAGTGGTACTTCGTTTTGATACTGTCAGTTTATATGTGTCTCACATGTGAGTTTGGATCAAGAGTGAGTCCCAATAATTTAAGAGAGTCAGTGCTGTGTATAGATTTACCATCTAAATCATAGTCTGGTGATTTCGTTTTAGTTAGAAATCTCATGAAATATTTTTTTGAAACATTCATTATTAGTACATTTTGATTACAGTATTGTGTTAACAGTCTGGATGCTTCGTTACTACGCTTAACTAGACTTCCAATATCATCACTTGACAATAAAATATTTGTGTCATCCGCATAAAGTATTTTTTGATCACGAATGGTGCAGAATGTATCTATATCACTCAGAAAAATTATAAACTTTTGTGCATCACACTCATGCACCTTAAATATTAGAGTAATTCAATCAATTATAAAGATTGTATACATTTTGCAGCTCGATTTCATTCAATTTTTCATCATTATCAATGTATAATAAGAATTTCAATTAAGTAATTTTCTGAATACTTTTTTGAAAAATTTTGAATTACCATTTTCAAAGTTAACATGAAAGCATCGAGACTTGCTCCTAAGAAACGAAAAGAGTCAATGAATCTAAATTCGATGCTAGATTCATATTGATATCGAATTAACGAAATTATTGGTAGTACACTCACGTGACTAATCTTGGAAATATTTCGAATCAAGAAATTACTATAATAGAGACTACCGAAATATTGTGAAATGTTATTGGCACAGTGAAAATATTCCTAAAATTGATAAAAGAAACCCCTTGATTGAGGTCTCTTACTATGATCTTGCTTTGAAAACAATTATTCGCAAATATGACACACCCTAGCATTAGCAATATCAGGTTTACATACCATTGATATAATATTGTTGAATTTGGATTAAGCGAATTTAGCAATATCAACCAGTTATCCAGCATTCATGTATACACAATCTGAAGATATTTTATATCAGCATTTTCACTGTAAGCGGTGGAGCGTCATCATAGTCACTAAGTTTTGGAAAATATATGTTTTGAATCAAAAGCAAATTTACTTGATGCTCCGGCTTTTTTATGTCAATCGTACTGTTACAATATAAAATGTTTTCCACCATTATTCCTAGCAGAATGGAGCATGTTGTCTATGCTAGATGATGGGTCGGTATTCTCAATATTTATGCAAGCATATTTTTTAAAAATTTAGGTAAGCAGTCTAATGAAGGACCATCCACTGTCCATTTCTCATTTATTGATGGCAACTTGCAAAAAGCCCAACAAACTCTCTCAATTTTTCATAGTTACATCAAAAGTGATAATTTTAAACCGATAACCTAAATTTGTTCCTGCATCCTCAATAGCATTTGTTTTAAAAGGTTCACGATCTACTATATCATTATCGTTAGACTTTTTGATGAAATCTCCGCAAAATGAACAGTTAACTTTCAACATACTAAACTCTTTTAGGATTTTCAAAATTTACACTTTTTTCAATTTGAATGAATCACTCAGGAAGTCCTTTATTTTTATATGCCTTAAATTGAAAAGCCCTCTTTGAAGTATTGAATTGAAAATTGAATTAATTCACAACCATCCCACAAACTGCATGCTTCTCAAATCAGAAGCAACATGATATTTATTCATTGTTCTTATGTCAAATTTCATTTGTTTGTGCTTCCCAATGTCAGTTGATATTTTGTATTTTTGTTCAAATTGTTTTAAACGGTCATTCCTAATTTCCAAGAGTCATTAGTTTCATTGAAATTGTTTATGCTATAACTGCTATAGCTGGTACTCATTGTTGATGTCTTCATTACTGCAGTCTCCCTTCTTGACAGGAATACACTGGCATCCCTCAATTCGGCTGCAATAGCCTCCCCAAACTTCTTAATATATGCGACTATGATATTTTCAATCGAGTGTGGGTTGTTCATTGGGGAACTGTTCGGGGGTAGAGTGGTCTTGAATTCAGTGGTGATACTGGTTGCAGCCTGATTGATTGCTGAAATAGTCATATTCATGTATCAAAATATATCATTTTCCAAAGTTATACATCAAATTAAAAAAATTGTTTGAATACCAAGTAATCTTTAGAAATGTTTCTTGGGATCAATAAATAAAGTAAAGTATATTAAAAAAATCAGTGTAAAAAGAAAACAAACCTTACTTTATTAGAAGGTCGACTATTAGCGCACACACACACACACACCCACACATACGAAAATAATTAGTTTTAAAGCAGCTATCTGACTTATGACTGTCACTACCCACTATGATCAGTTTTATTAGGTGCTGTATGCTGATAAGAAAGCCTTAAAAAATCTAGAAAAATTATGTTCACGTCAATGGTCGCATTTCAATAACAACTTTCCTATTAAGAGTCTATGAGCGCGACCATATTTGGGACGCTTTTTAGAGTAAAAGAGTCAATTGATAACTCAGAAACGGTTCGTCGTATCGATTTCAAACACGGACAGGCTTCTAGAGGACGTTTGATTCTATGTATGTGCTGTAATGGAAATTGAAATTTCAATCCACTTTTTCACAAAAAATGTCTCAAAAATGTCCCAAAAATGCAGTTACTTTGAAGCAATTTTTTAGGTAGATGAACAGATAATTCAAAAAAACATTACAGCACGTACATAGATAGATCAACATTTTACCTTTCTTTTGATACCAAATTCATTTTGATTGGATGAAGATTGCTTCAAGTTTCAATGGAAGAGAAATACCACTGCAGCTACCTGGATTATATACGAAAAGTATCGTGAGGTGCTGCCGCAGACATAGTTACATAGAATCAAACGTCCTCTAGAAACCGGTCCTTGTTCGATACGACGAACCGTTTTTGAGTTAACAATTGACTCTTTTACCCCAAAAAGCGTCCCAAATATGGTCGCGCTCATGGACTCTTAATGCGGCTACTTTACAAATATGATAGTGAACGAGAGTTTTTCAAATAGTGATTAGGTGTGTTTCATGATTTTGAAGATGAGCATGAAATGACATACATTTTTCATGAGTAGGTATATAAAATTTTGTAGTAAGATAATATCATGTTGGTTTAGTCAAACTTGGCTCAAGTGAATTACTTCCAGCAATAAATTCAAATAATTGTAACTTAGTTTCTATTCTAGATCAAATTTGAACATGAAGAAGTTGTGATATATTTGCATAGAACTCCAATAGCTAAAACGATAGATGTCAAATATTATTTTAATGAAGCTGATGCAGAATTTACTGCAGTTTTAGCATCTAATGTTCTAGTGATTTATCTGTAAAGGTCAGGAAAGTGCAGATTTTTTAAATTTATTTGAACAACTTTTAACAAATGAAGTCTAGGATTTGGAAATATTGTAATTCTTGGAGATATCAATGTAGAAGACTTTTAAAAGGAAACAGGAAAACACATTCACGAATTGCTGTAACTCATTAGAAATATTATTAACAATATAAATTGGTATCACTATTATGTCAAATTATCATAATTGTTTAGCCTTTCTATGATGAATTAAAATATCGGTGGATGTGGCTTTTTCCTTGAAAATTAATAAAATAGGATTTAAAAAATGTTTTGGAACTCATCTTAATAATACTAAAAAAACTGTAGTGAAGTGCAGGTAATTTATCTCTTAAAGTTAACATGAGTCTAAAAGTGTAATTACAGGATTAATACTATAACTCTTGAATTGTCCAAAATTATACGTCTGAAACGTGCAGTTGCCAAATTATTTAGGTTTAGGGTTATCCTGTATATTTGGGCAGTTCTATATTTTTGTGATGATTGAAAAATGCAAAATTATAATAATCATCCATATTTTATTAAAAAACGTCATGTGACAAAGGATATTGAAGTACCTGTCGTTCTTAAACTAATCGTTTTAGACCACAAGTGTGATAGTTTGTTGGAATTTTATCAGGAGGAACATAGAAATGCCAAAATTTTCAGGTTGTCCCATTATTAATTTTGAATCTGACGTTACGTGACCGAGAACAAAAAGGTCATTGGGTTCGTAAATATCATGATATTTATCGTATTATCAGGAAGAACATAGAAATGCCAAAATATATGGTGGTCTGGCGGTCTAAGGCGCAGGCTGTTCAGAACTTCAGTATAGCAGTAGTCAGTTCGAGCCCGATGTACGTACGAGGGATTTTTTCTCAAGTACGCAATATCGGAGAAAAAATCGTGTTTGAAAATGGTTAATTATCAAGATTCATAAGGGCATACTTGAGAACGCTAAGAATTTTTTTCAGATTCATGTTCAGACCAAATTACGTAAGTAATACCACTTTATTGTTTTATATTTCAAGGTGGATCCACATAAACTTCCCTCACCCCTCTTTCAATGAATTTGTCATTTTAAAAATAGGGGTGAACCGAAAGTAAATAAATAAAACAAAAATCCATATGCACGCCAGCAAAAAAAATAATAGCCATCCCCCCACAGATTTCAGCAACATCACATACTCTGATTCTGAAATCTTTCAATTAGAAAAGTCATCAACGATATACCTAATCAATTAAAAAATTAATGTGACCTGCCTAATTTAGTGAGTGAAATATTTTCTGCATAATATTCATATTCGGCTTGATATTCAGTTCATTATGGAAAAAGGGCAAACATTTTACAAGTTATTAGAATACACTTGATTCTATTTTCATTGTATCAGTTCTACTATCACTAACAGTGGTTTTTCATTTGTTGTCCTTCACTGTAATCTAGGGATGCGTTCATAAACTTACTCAGAGTAAGGGCTTATACTCAGAGTAGGGACTGCTTACTCTGAATCGTTTGTAAACATACTCCAGCTTCATGGAGTATGCATTGACAATCGACCAGAAACTTACTTAGAGTAAACTCTACGTTCTCTGCTTTTGAAAAGAGTAGTGATATACTCTGGTAGTAATGACAATGACAGGGAATTTATTTGATTGTGTGTGTTTGTTGTTATTTGTATGTTCACATTTCCATGTGCTTTCGAAGTACAGCAGTAATGATTGACGTGTACTTTTTATCACATGACCATACTCTTACTCTACTCTCCGAGTAGGTTTATGAACGCAGCTTAGATAATATGCTCCAATATTTTTGATATAATATTCACATCAGCTTCCTAAAACATGAATACTGGTAGCACCCATAATTTCTTAAAATGATGTAAAATAAATATGAATGAAAGTTTCACTTTAGATTATTTACTTACATTATTGTTCATTGCTAAACAAGATTTCAATTGTGATGTTGTCTGATATTGCCAATCAAAATGTGTATTTTGTAGCAATACACCCAGTGCAGGAATATTCAGTAATTTATTACCATGATTTCCAGCTTCCAGAACAAGTACAGTTATATTTTTGTCTTCTGTGAGTCTTTGGGCTATTAGTGCACCAGCAGATCCACATCCCACTATAATGTGTACTGGTTAATATGAGAGTTGAGACAATTTTTTTTTCAACTCACCCACAATATAATCCACTTTGGCTCTAGGAGGATCTACTTCCATAGAATCAAAATAAAGGAAAAAATCAGTTAATTTTAGGATACCTATGAAAATTCCAAACAAATTGACAATCATGAAGTACATCAATATCAGAATCCACCGCATGGTGAACACCATTTCGATTCTTTGAAATATATAATGATTTAATCCTTGTTATCCTTGTATACTTGAGATGCACTTTTCATTATTCTCTTCCTCATTGGATGTACAATTATAACCCAGATAATCTGATTGCATCTTATATTCAAGATAATCATAAAATGAATAGAGAAGAGAATATGGAATAGATATTTCTATTATTTTTTAATTGATCCGAATCCGATGAGTGTTGTTCTCAAGGATTTTTTGTCATGTGTACCATGTGGTCCATGTGTACCACATTGAAAGACCAAATTGTATCATAGCGTAACATGGCGGGAATTTCAAAATTGAAGCAAGAAAAAAATAAATAGTGCAATTACCGATTAATTTGTAGCTAAAATGGAATGACATTCAAAACAAGATAATATAAAATTTTTAAGCCTATTCCACATAATGGCAGTAGCAGTGGCGTCACCCACTCTACTGTTAAGGTAACCAATGGCAAACATGTTTTGGCGACGCTGAAAATTCAAGGTCATGCTGCCGAAAGTTTGATTCTTTTAAACTCATTCATTCATTCAGATAACAGCGACGCTGAAAATTCAAGGTCATGCTGCCGAAAGTTTGATTCTTTTAAACTCATTCATTCATTCCGATAACAGCGTCGGTGTCACTGCCAGTACTGCCACTGATACTGGCTTTATGTGGAATGGCCTTAATACATATAAAAACGAGAAATTTATAAAAATAGGCACAAACAGTAATGAATCACAGACACGTATCAATCAGAAATTAACATTTTCCATTTCGATCGGTTTTATCGATCAGTTCGCAAATAAAAGTTCAGGCACATTTTTTTTATGAAACCACATAAATTGTCTTCAGCCTTCATGATTTTGTTTACCAACCGGTACAACAACGAATAGTCTGGATGTCTGGAAACTGGAAACGAAAATACAAGTAGAGAAAACTCTCATAAGTGTAGGCTTATTCAGTGAAACCCAATCTCCAGAGATGTCGTTTTTTGCCAGATGGAAATTCTAACATATTAGGCATATTTTAGGAGATGTCATAACACCGTAACACGACATGCAGATTGTACAATTATTGTTACAATTGTAACACTTGGCACAACGCTGAGTCCAATTGATGCTCCGCCATAAAGAGTAAAGAATTTAAAAGACCGATTCAGATACATGGGTACCCACCCTGCATTTTTGACCCCGCATCGACGTTCACACCACACTTGTGCTTGTCGGCGTACGTGAAAAACGTGAGGTGAGCACGGAACATGTTCTAGTTCACATAATGAAAGATTAGTGAAATATTAGGACAACAATTCCATAGAAATTATAAAATATATATACTTACTCAGTAAGTATATATATTATAACTTCTATGAATTATAATATATATTCTTAATGGACATGAACATATGTGAAGTGAATAGAGCAGTCTTCAATGAACAAGCCTTTTTATTGACACTTCTGTGTACGTAAGGTGTTCTGTGGTTTGGCAACACTGTCAACAAATAAATTCTGACAGCATGACAGCAAGCGAATTTTCTTATTTGCCTCTTTTAGTCATCGGCAGTCGTTGCTCCCAGTGGCATTTTATCACGTAAGATTTTCAAAGTTATCTTTAGAAATATTTGCAATCCTTCTCAATTTTTTCTTAATTTTTATTAAACTCAATGATCCTGAGTTCAGTGTCAATGAAATGGCTTATATTTTTTTTAGTATCCTCTCGAGCTTTGCTTAACCTAAGTTTGACACGATCCATCGTTTAACATTCACTATTAAACTTTGTAGGAAATTAAGCAAACGAAAAAGTACTGCTTGTTCACCATATCGAAAGTGTAATGACTTCAATAATTATCAAAAAAGTGAATGTTCAACTTTGTACATTTTTTAGTTGATTGGTTTCTTATCTATCTTTTGTAAATCCACATTTTCCTTCCATAATCAAACAGGTACAAGTTTAAGCTCTGATATGAATAAGTTTACTTGCAATGCACCGCTTGAATCCTTCGGTGTAATACACTGAAATTTTATCCAAACACCATACCAATACTTTAAGCATGTCAACTCAATATGCGTTTCACTTACCAAGTGTATTCATCAATAAATTGAACTCTTATTTCACTATTGAATTATTTATGCAACAATTTGGTATACATGAATGATGCTCCCTTCTTTACTAATTCCCATTGATAATTCTCAATTGTTATTAATTTTAATCACTATTGATACTTTGATTCCAGGTTTATCGTAACTCATTTAAAACGTAAAAATGTCGGGAGGTCTAGAGGTTCTAAGCCTCAAAGAGGATGATGTCACCAAGATGTTAGCTGCTGGTACACATCTTGGAACTACTAATGTAGACTTCCAAATGGAACAGTACATCTATAAACGCCGTGCTGATGGAGTACACATCATCAATCTTCGTAAAACGTGGGAAAAACTCTTGTTGGCAGCACAAGCCATTGTCGCTATAGAACATCCCGGTGAAGTTTTCGTTATTTCATCTCGCCCTTATGGACAGCGTGCTGTACTCAAGTTTGCTGCACATACTGGAGCTACTCCCATTGCAGGAAGATTCACTCCTGGTAAGCACCAAAAATATTGAGGCGAGACATGTTACAGAACTTGATATTCTGTTACCTGGAACAACCAATCCTGTTTTGACAGTTCCGCATTTTGTTGTTGACGATCTATTGAGAAAACAAGATAAGTTGTTCTAGGATGAGAACCTATTAGCAAGCGTTTGATGACCTTGGGCCTAAAAGATATATATTTGAAGTCAATTTTTTTTATTGAATCATCTGATTCAAATTACATTTACACTTATTATGTCAATGAAACGTGAAAATATAGATTTGAATATAGTGCTCATTTATGCGGCATGGTTAGAAATCCGGCAGTGGAGTGTGGTGTTCTGTAGCAATCTATAAATAGCTATACCTAAATGGTGTTCCGTTTATATAGTTTGCTGCAGTTTTTTAAGAGGTTATAGATATTTAAACCATGCACCTTAGTCTAAGTACCACTTAATTATACTTACCCTTGTTGAGGTATTTTATGTATACCGGGTGCCCACAAGATGAAAAACGCCCCCCAGTTTTTCTATAGTTTTGAAGATACAGATTTCAAATCGTCATAGTACTTGAATACTTATATTTTGACATCACTACTTAAAATTCACTACTTCCGGTATAACTGGTCGACCTCCGAGGGTTTCTAGATGCTCATTTCACCAGACCGTTTTATTTTGAGCCTTTTTTTCTCAATACAGCTTTCCTCAAAGGCTTCGGCTATTGCCTTTTCCACTTTGTCTACTACCCTCTCAAGTCTATTCCTGTCTCGTATTTCAGTCGCTGGCCTCTCGAGAGGCTCACTGAGTGACGCTGAGTATCTTTTCCAGTTTCTATATATGAGTGAAGTACGTGGCGGGGTAACTAGATCGTATAATATATGATATATAATAATTTAATCATTTGAAATATTTTTTCAAGATTTTTGTTTGAATTTCAAGTTTGGACGATTTCGTACCTCATTAAATAACTTGTATGCAATTTTTGAAAAAGTGACCTGTACCTTTATTGTATGATCTAAATAAGGTATGTGTCGGTCTCAGGTTATTTTGGGTTTTAAAATCCTTTGGTTTATAAATTATTTGGATCAAAAAGATATTTCGACTGAGAAGACCAATGTTTTATTTGACAATAAATATATATTCAGTTTTTCCTGACCACTATTCGGAAATAAACAAATACATTTCATAGTATAGGAGCCAGTATAACAAATAAATCTAACTTCTGCAGGAAAACTCCCTCCCGGTAAAGAACTCAGTTCTTTACCTGACATCATTTGGTTTGTCTACGTCGAGTAAGCAAAGCTTAATTAAAGGTCTTCTGTACGTTCCCATTTATTTATTTATTTATAAACGGGGAAACCCCTCTTTACAATATATAGACAATAAACTATAAGAATTAATATAAAAAGGTAATAATATATATCACAAGATATCACAGAGTAGCTACTTCATTAAGTGAATTTTTAAAGGTAAACAAGCTCACACCAGTTATACATACATCATTTGTGTTAAGTAGATTACCCAGTCTCATAATACGAGATATACTGCTATTGTAGCCATAATTAGTATGGTGAAGAGGAATGCTGAAAAGTTCAGAATTACGTGTTGGTATTCTATTGAATCTGAAATTGATTTGTGCCAACAATTCTGGGCATGATATTACGCCATGAATTAATTTGTATAATAAAATTAAATCAGATCGATTTCTGCTAGTTTCTAAGGTATGAATTGATATATGCTCTAAGATTTGGGAATAATTGTATGTACCCTGGTATAAGCCCATTTTATAGGCAATACCTCTCAAAAACTTGTTTTGTATACGATCAAGATGATGGATATGAACTTGATAATGAGGGCTCCAGACAGGAGAGGCATATTGGAGACAAGAATATATGAGTGACATGTATAATGTTTTTGTTGAATGAATTGAAAGTTCCTGTGTATTTCTAAGAACAAAACCTAGTTTTCGAGAGCTGTTGCTTACAATTGAATTTATATGCTGAACAAATGTAAGTTTTTCATCAAATAATACTCCAAGGTCCTTAACAACCGATACTCTTTTAATGATCTTATTATCAATATGATAGTCATTTTGAATTATAGAATTTGCTCTACTACAAGTAATACATTGGCATTTATCAGGATTTAACAACATTCCATTTGTTTCTGACCAGTTTATCAAGGAATTAAGATCATCTTGTAGTTTGTTACAATCAGTTGGTTTTGAGATGTTTGTATATAATTTTAAGTCATCAGCAAAAAGAAGAAATTTACAATTTTTAAAAATAGTTCCTATATCATTGATAAAAATGTTAAACAACAAGGGACCCAAGTGCGATCCCTGTGGAACTCCTGATGTGACAGGGAAAGAATTTTAAACGAAATTCTTTATTTTAACTAACTGATGTCTATTATAAAGATAGCTATGTAACCAGTCTTCACATCTACCACCCGAATATGTCCATCTTTTCCTTGTTCACCATATCGAAAGTGTAATGACTTCAATAATTATCAAAAAAGTGAATGTTCAACTTTGTACATTTTTTAGTTGATTGGTTTCTTATCTATCTTTTGTAAATCCACATTTTCCTTCCATAATCAAACAGGTACAAGTTTAAGCTCTGATATGAATAAGTTTACTTGCAATGCACCGCTTGAATCCTTCGGTGTAATACACTGAAATTTTATCCAAACACCATACCAATACTTTAAGCATGTCAACTCAATATGCGTTTCACTTACCAAGTGTATTCATCAATAAATTGAACTCTTATTTCACTATTGAATTATTTATGCAACAATTTGGTATACATGAATGATGCTCCCTTCTTTACTAATTCCCATTGATAATTCTCAATTGTTATTAATTTTAATCACTATTGATACTTTGATTCCAGGTTTATCGTAACTCATTTAAAACGTAAAAATGTCGGGAGGTCTAGAGGTTCTAAGCCTCAAAGAGGATGATGTCACCAAGATGTTAGCTGCTGGTACACATCTTGGAACTACTAATGTAGACTTCCAAATGGAACAGTACATCTATAATTTTAAGTCATCAGCAAAAAGAAGAAATTTACAATTTTTAAAAATAGTTCCTATATCATTGATAAAAATGTTAAACAACAAGGGACCCAAGTGCGATCCCTGTGGAACTCCTGATGTGACAGGGAAAGAATTTTAAACGAAATTCTTTATTTTAACTAACTGATGTCTATTATAAAGATAGCTATGTAACCAGTCTTCACATCTACCACCCGAATATGTCCATCTTTTCCTGGATGTACTGCAGTGACAATGCCAATGCAACTATGATGACCACATCACCAATCTTGATTTTCCTTTGGGACGATGAATACCACTTGGTCCTCTTTGTCAGAACTGGCAAATACTCTCTTATCCATCGTCGCCAGAAATGGTCAGATAGCAGCTGAGATATGCGCCACTGTTTCCTGGTGAATAAATCATTTTCTTCAAATTTACCAGTTATCTGAGTTGCACTTGATGTTCCCAACAAGAAATGATTTGGTGTCAGCGCTTCACTAGCTGCTTAATCCAAAGACAGATGAACCAAGTTTTGTTTTCCACGAGAGGTGGCTCCAACAAAATGTTTTTTCACTTCAGGTGTATCAATTTCATCAATTTGGATTTGTGGCCATTTATCCTTTTCGCTCTTCAGAAATGGAGGACCATTCAACCATCTGCTACTGGACTCCCAGTGATAAAGGTTATTTTCCCTTGTGGCTTCATCCGCGACGTTTTCTTTGGTTGGAACCCAATTCCAGTTTGAATATTGTAGATTCTGCTTTGATCCAGCCAATCACAGTTTCTGAGTCCAATAGAAACATGTGATTGATACTGTGATTTTCCATTATAGTTACTGCCAGTCTACTACCTAAAACTGGAGTTCGAGCCTAGGAATGAAAACCTGTTGTTTTATAGCAGTAACTCTAGATTTTGCCATCACGAAACAGGTGTCAAATGATTCGTTTTTTGTTACTCTAAAGTATGCCACTGTTGAATAAGCCTGAGCACTTGCTTCGCAGAAGATATGGAGTTGAATTTCTTGAGCATCAAATAAATTTGAAACATAACATCTGGGAATCGTCAGTGTGGAAAATTTCTCAATTTTTGTTATCCATTTTTTCCATTTTGCCATCATTTCTTCACTTATATTGTCATCCCAACCTATTTTTGTTCTCCAAATATCCTGCAGTAAAATTCTTCCTTAGGACGGCAGTATCAATATGTTCCCCCTATAACTTTTTTGGTTTTGCAGATATTGAAATTAAATATGGAGGATCTGTACGAGACATAAAACTATTATATTACTACTATTTTATTTTCAAATGGCAACATAGTGGCTGGTCAGGTCAGAAAAAAAATTAGAGGATTTGTATATGACTTGAAAATGCATTTTTTGACAAGTAACTCAGCTTCAGCAAGTTCTAACATTTTTGTGGAATATTGTTTCCAGTTGAAATGTTTCTGCTATTTACAATTCAATTTTAGAATTTGTATTACTAATTTTTTACCTCTTTACTGCTATAGGTTTCAAACAAACTTTTGTTAAAAAGATTACTTAAGATCTTACTTGAAACCAAACACCATTTCAGATTAAAATGAGATTAAAATGCATTGAGTAATTAAAGTAATTAAGCTGTATTGAGAAAAAACATTACTTGTCGATGTTATTTTACCTCACTTCTGCAAAAGTAAATTGGAAAACTGTTGTGTACATTATTGGTTAAAAAATATGTCCATAATGTTATTTATGCAAGGAGATATTAGTTTTTGGATTGATAGTTTTGTTGGTCACAGGTTACGAATTTTAATATTATTTTAATCTCAAAAGGCAAATCTACTGTAATATTTTAAAATTTGTTTACGAAAGTTTGTTCGAGACCTAATGGTGTGCGGGATCAAATTAATCGTAATGAAATGCTCTTTTTTTTTGACCCAACAAGCCACTATGTTGCCATTTAAAAAAAAATAATTTAAAAATTAAATTTTACACAGCAGATGCATTTTAACCGAAATCCGTAAAGTTGTAATTTTTCCCAATACTTTAGGACTAAAATTAATAATTTGAACGTATTCGTAGCCCTCTAGATTCAAAAATAAATTTCAGAATTTTTAAAAATTTCGGTTACAAAAAGTAACAAGTGATACATGGTTGTTTTCAGAATGTCATATAGAAAAAAAGTTGAAATATACTGGGTGTCTCATTTTAACATCGAAAGTTTATATCACTTCCGGTATGACCAGAAGTTGCATGAAGCTGGCTTTCTTGTCAAAAAATGTATTATACAGATCCGCCAAATTTCATTTCTTTTAAAACAAAAAAATTATAGGTGCGAGCCACCTTCCGTTGACACCCGGTATAATAAAGAAGACATGATTCAAACCAAAATATCCCAAAGTACACAGAATACCAAAGAAAGAGAGTAATAAATAATTGGGATTCTATAGTTGCTAGGAAAAGAGTACACTGAATTCCACTGGAAATTAAACTAGGATACAAAATATCTATTTCCTGAAAACTTTGGATCAAAAATCTAATATTTATCTCAAAAAAGGTCTTTAGGTCTGAAAGCATTATATTTAATGTTTTTTTTAAAGAAAAAATTACATTTTTAACAAATTCATTTCACATTACTCACTAATGACAACATAATTGACTAATGACAAGTGACAATGGGTCTGTATATGTACAGCCGGTTTCTTGAAAACTCATAAACCGCTATTTACCGACCTGAAATTTCGGCGATATACGGATCATACCCAAAATAGATAAAATAACTATTTTTGGGCTACAAAATTTCATTGAACATTGAATTCCATCTGTTCGAGGTGTGAGCATAGTTTTTCAACACTTTAATTTTTGGAGTATTCCATTCCTTCTCAGTAGTTCAGTATTCGCTAGAGCACTATAACCCAGGAAGTAGTTGTTTTCTACAGACGTCTGACGATCCACAGCACCTATTGTATCCATGAAACAGAAGTAGTCTGTCGTAGGTTACACTGTTTATTAAATAAGATGGGGCAGAATTTTAGTCTTGATTAGTTATTCACAATAATAAAGGTGTGATCAAGTTAATGTGCAGAATATGGCTGAAGTACACAAACTTATTATAATTGCTTTAATATAAAACTATCTTGCCAATCACTCACCATTATTTTTTATGATGATAACACTAAGGAACCTATGATAAGTGATTATACTTTGTGACTGATTTTTTTTGTTGTTGTCATAGCTATTAACACCTCTAAAATTCAAATGAGATGTGATTTCCTTTTATTTTTTTAAGGTGCTTTCACCAATCAAATCCAGGCCGCCTTCAGAGAGCCCCGTTTATTGATAGTTACTGATCCATCATTTGATCACCAGCCTATTACTGAAGCTTCTTATGTCAACATTCCAGTCATTGCTCTGTGCAATACTGATTCTCCTCTGAGATTTGTTGATGTTTCTATCCCTGGAAACAACAAGTCTCCACATAGTATTGGTCTTGTTTGGTGGTTGTTGGCTCGTGAGGCAAGTACAATTTTCTCTATATAGGATTACAAAATTTTTCCATTTCGATTATTATTTTGGACGAGTTCATTAAACAATTTTAATCTTAATATGATGAATAACTGTTCCCATATGTATGACTTCTCTGATGTTATATAATTTTTCCACCTGACTTTTATTATATAAGTATATCTTTGTTTTAATCACCAAGGCCAGATTTGATATTTGATTATTCCAGGTCCTGCGTCTTCGAGGAAGTATTCCCCGCGATACAAAATGGGATGTGGTGGTTGATTTGTTCTTCTACAGAGAACCAGAAGAGGCAGAAAAGGAAGAACAGGCAGCCAAAGAAGCTGTTGCAGCAGTTGTTAAACCAAGTGAAATTGCTGCTCCTATAGATGCACCAGAAATTGACTGGAATACTAGCGAAACCACTGATTGGGCAGCTGAGGTCACACCAGTTGCCCCTGTAGCAGGTGCAACACCAGCATATACACCTGCTGGTGCTCCTCCTACAGAGGACTGGGCAGCTGAAGTCGCTCAAGAGCAATGGATTGCTCCAAGCACTGTGCAACCACCAGCTGTCACTCCAAACTGGGGAGGTTCCAGTGATTGGCAGTAAAATGTTTATTTTTTTTTAAATAAATGACGTGTGATACACGATTTTGTATCAATAAAAGAAATTCAGGTTTTGTTAATTTTTTTTCCTTACTTTAAGGTATTTTAAATATTATTTTTTGGTGGTATTAAACAGTCTACTTAAAGACCACTCACACATCTTATTGAAAAATGTTCTTTGGTGAGAATCGCTGGATTTTTCATATGTTGTAGCTGGAGCCATCGTATGACTAGATTCGGCTATAGAGGGCGCCAAATCATGAATTTTGTGATTTTTCGAGAAATTTAGATCAATAAAAAAATATTTTTATCTCATTTATATTCAATACTGTATGCGACGTGGCAATCCTGAAGTTCCTGAGAAATATTTTTCCATAATACAGAAACAAATAGTCTCTAGTTTTTCTACAGGGTAGTTCAAAATATACCCAATTCCTCAGTGAATGAATTCGCCTACAAGGTTATGATTTAATCGAGTTCATCATTGAGAATCAGTTGGAATGGTGTGTTGATCGACCAAAATATAACAAAGAATGAATACAGGACCACCAACTTACTACAGATACACTTTTTTTTTCTGAAAAATCCGAATTTGTCACTTCTCACGGAAACCCTCGTAATTATTGAAGTAGAACTCTGTAAATTCCAAGAGCGTTTTTGCATGAAGTTGATCTGAGTGACATTAACTGCACGCCAGGGGCGATGAACCTAGCCAGTTTAGCGAAAAATTATATTGGGTGACAATATAGGCTCAACGGATCCGGAATGAGGACACCAATTTTACCACCAATACATATTTTCAAGGGTATTTCACAAGAGGTTTTCATTTTATCGGACAAACTTTCATTTTGCACGAAAGCCTGGTTGCTCTGGTAATTGACGAGAACATAATTAACATAATAAAATCACGACACCGAATTTATCTAATGTTGTTTGCTCGAGTCATGTTACAAGCTACCAAGTTTGAGTGGAACAACATTAAAGTTTCGAACCTATTTTTTCCCCTAGTATGTTTTGCCGTAAAAATGGGTTATGCTATCTCGAGTGATGAGCAGTGTATAGCACTACCAACAGGAATAGATAAGGAATATTCAGTGTTTAAATATGATAATAGATAAGTAGGTACTTTTAAATTTTAATTAATGTTTGAATGTGTATCTATTCCTCTATGAAGCATTTGAGAGTTTCACTGCTGTCTCGTTCTCACTTTTGGAAATATTTTTTTTTTTATTCTTTAGTCTTACAAACACACGAGGTAGTTACAGGTAAGGCAACTTACTCACTAAACTAAGTAGGTATATTAGAGACTAAATTAATAACGAGCAGCCGAAGCATTAGTTCCAATCAATCAATCATAGTACAATTTATTGTAGAAAAATTACATTCTCGTAGACAAAGCACAGGAAAACAATAAAACACCTGTTGAAGCTGAATTCAATATCCTGTAGATGAGATGGACTGGAACACCACTTGTTTACGTTTATTTATCACATTTGTATAAAAAAAGAGTTGCAGTTAGTTGCCAAAGTATAACTTTGAAATACTGTCAGTTCAATTGAATAAAAAGTAAAAAAGTCGTGAAGAAGGTTTATGTTTTAATTCTAATCAGTTACAACACCTAAGAAGTCGAACAGATAGCATAGAGTTAGTATGCCTTCCCGAAAATTGACGTTGAGAGTGAACAGGCATCTCTATAGTATCTGAACAATAAGTTACTGGTAATAAAGAATAACCAACGATTGGCCCTCAAAAGTGTAAAAGTATAACATGAACGTTTTTAAATGATGATCAAAGTTACTGTGAGCAGAGGGAAGAATAAAGTTAAGAATAGGTAAGATAAAAGATAGTGTAAATAATAGGCTTTTGCAATTAAAAGCTTTTTAACTTCTCTTCCAAATTTTTTAGCACACTAAATCTTTTATTGCAATAGGAAGGTGATTCTACAGTTTTAAGCTCTTATAAATGAGTGAGTTTTAAGTTGGAGTTGAAGTAGGGGTAACGAGTGGAGCTTTTGGTGTGGTAAAATTGTGTGCTGGCATGCAAGTGTTGAGTTTTTTCGCTCCAGAAACAGTGGTTGACAAGAATTCTGATGATTGGCTTTGCATGCGTATCTGCTGGCCCTTCTTTGTACATTTTAAAAAGATATTGCAAACACACGCCCCAGAAGCAAATGCCATAACGGAGATGAGACTCCACCATTGAAAAATAAACCTTTCTTGCAATGGTGGTATCTAATTCATTTGATGTACAACGTAGCAACCTGAGGCTAGCCTAGTTTTTTATGAATGTGTAACCCCAAAAACTCATTGTCTGTATGCCTAGATGGTTCAGGTCATTTATATACAGCAGGAATAAAACCGGTCCAAGAACGGAGCCCTGTGGGACAGCAGAGTTAACCACACATTATTTGGATTCAGCCTTATGTAAAACCAATCCCATACACTCCTAAAATCAAGTGCAATAATTCAAAAAATCTTATAAAAAATTACTACAAAAGTTTAATATCGCAATTTGAGAGTGGTACAGATCAGACAATACATTTTTGATTTAAGCTCTTATTAGAAAACTGAGTGGTAGAGCATTATTATTGTTATGTGCAAGAGCTGACCTGACTATTTGGTCAATTATTAAATAAGCTATAGCTTGCAATTAAGTTTCATCGATCAGATAAATTTAGACTTTCCGGTCCAAGATTGGATATTACTCACATCATACAGAAAGAAATACGTCACTACTTGAGATATCGATGTCAAGACTCCAGAAGCTCAATTGTATCCAAAATTAATAGTTCTAATAACGCCCTCAGTGCAGCCAATAAACTTTTACAAATTAAAAATTATCTTTCTTTGAAAACTTTTATTAGATAATGTTTGATTACGCCAACCCAGACTTTCTAGAGAAAGCTATATGGCACTCGTAATCGAGGAAGAAAAGTTCATGTATTCTCAAAACAGAAACAATCCTCTGAAAAATAACACACACAATTACAACAACTCAAACTATAAATTTCACCTCCAACAAAATTAGATGCTTCCTTGAGCTTAAAATCAACATCCGAATCAATATATTTCAGATCCAAATTCCAAAATCAACTTGATTACTTGTACTTCGGACTTCCATCGTCTTAATGGTTGAAAGATTTCTACTTCTTTCAATTTTTTCACAATGTTTCAATTGCTTGAATCTGCAATCGTCTTCAGGTTAATCAACCACAACAAAGAAAAGTACTTTACCACAGCTCCTATACCCGTACCAGAATTTTTCAATATACAGTTGTTAATCCCACTGATTCAGAGAGGGATTATGACCACTTTCCTGCTGGCAGGATAATGTCAGCTCCTGTCAGACGTGAAGAAGTTCTTTGTTGTGCCCCTCTTGGCTGAGCTTTTCCACTTTGTGCTGATATTGTTCACCCCTCGCTCAATTCAATTTTGGCCCTCATGAGTTTTCGCCTTTGAGAGCTCCCGTTAAATGCGGTTGCTTCATGCATGGCCATCCTCTCGAGATCCTACACGAACTCTTCAGGTAAGGCCCGCTGTGGCCTCACAGTTTCGTTGGCCTTGGTACTTCCCAAGAGCTTTGAGTTCTCCACTCCTCGGTTCTTGGGAAGTACTAAACAAGTCTCGTGGTCGGGAGATCTTGGTTTCCTATTCAGCGGGGGCTGGAACCAGTTTCGGATCAATCATGAAATTCAAGAAATTTCTATGAATTCCATAAATCAAATTTCATCAGAAATTCTCAATTCTGATTCCATCCGTGACGCTACTTCGACCGACGAAGGCTTAAAGAAATCAAAGCTCGAATCGAAACGGATCCTGAATTAACACTTGAATACACACTAGACTACTACATCCTCTCCAAGGATCAAAGAATTGTACCCACCAAGAGCCCAAGTTCACCCATGGGATGAACCGCAACATAATTGGGGTCGAATACATATTGATTATGCGGGTCCATTCCAGGGATGTTGGTACCTTATCGTCGTGGACTCAACATCTCGATGGGCTGAGATAAAGATTTGCCGCACAGCTCCAACTTCAGCTTCAACAATCGACATGCTCTCAGAAATATTTTCTGCACATAGCTATCCTTTTGTAATGGCATCTGACAACGCATCAATTTTTGTAAGCGATCAATTCAAAACATTTTGCTGTTCAAAAGGAATTTTCCAGAAACTGATTACTGCGCCGAGACATCCTGCAACTAACGGGTTAGCCGAACTTAATGTTTATACGCTAAAATCAAAACTAAAGGCTATGTCAGATGATCCCGTTCCAATGGAAACAAAAATTCGTGAGATCCTGTTCCGCTATCAAATGACTCCCCTCGCAAATGGTTCAACTCCAGCTAAGAATTATCTACATCGCAAAGTCCGCTGCGAATTGGATGCCCTTCGCCCAATGCATCATTCCAGAAACTCTCATCCTGACCGGTATGCTCGACAATTAAGCGTGGGAGACAAGAGTCCAAGCTCGTTACTTCCAGAGAAATCAAAATACGTGGAAACTCGGAAGTGTTGTTAAAAATTTGGGAAAACTTCACTACCTGATTCGATTTGATATTCCTACTGGTGTCATCAAAAGACTTATCAATCAATTCTATCGTACAGATCGTGAGCTTTTGACACCCCATGTTTTTCTTGAAACGACTAATACTTTAATTTATGAAATGCCTTTTGTATTCTATTCTTGTTGCAATAGACTGTGATTGGATATAAAATTATTAATAACACCTGCTGTTTCATCATATTAATTTATGCATTTTCAACTCAGTTTGCATGCGGCTTCTCATTAATTTAAACTTCTGGCCATTACAGTCACAAATCACTGATCTTGTACATTTACGTGTCATCTATATGGATGTCTGGCCGGTTTTAACTTTTGAAATGTTTGGTGGTAACAATATCCTTCTGTCTTACTTTACTATTCAATATTCATTTTGATTCACAGTTTTCAACAGAAAATTATCCAGTTCATGTATGCGACATATCCAGTTCATATCTATCACCTATCAAATGTTTACTACAACAGGTCCAATATAGGATCATCAGAGGTAAATGGTATATTTGTCACGTACAGTGAATGTCCATTATAGTCCATAGTTTATTTTTTCAATTTTTCCGACTTCAAACACGGAAAATATGACTTTAAAGTCGGAAATTGCTACTTTGAAGTCAGAATTTTATTTTTCCTACATGAAAGTCGGAATTTTGGAGTTTAACTAGATATTTCAGTTCTTTTGCTTCATACAAGTCACACATTGTTAATCTTCTTCAGTGTGACGAAAGCTATTTTTGTGTACCGAGTATCAACAATCTAATTGAATGATAAGTCATTGCCGACCGATGTTTCACCCTTTTTACTCTAAAATACACACCGACGTAGGCTTATTATGGCAAATACCTGTCAAAAAATAATTACTCCTCTGACTAATACAACGACGGGTATTGGATTATATCTAACATATACTTATGCAATGTCCCCCACTGCAGAGGAGAAAATTACAAGTGCTCCCTGCAACAAACTAACATAATTTTGTTTTGATTCGTACAGGGACACCACCTGCAGATTAGTTTCTCTTATCAATGCAATGGTAGGTCAACACAGACAGCTCTGAAGCCATCTGTTCCCTGTTCGAATCAACTCATCATTCCGACTATTTGGCTGCTCTGGTCTCGCGCGATGAACTAGCAAACATCTAACAGAAAACAACTACTTTCCTATTTAATACCACGACGGACATTGAACTACATCTATCAGATATTTGTGCAATGCTTAATGTAACTAAACAGTAGATTATCCTTCATTTGGCTGGGGAAGACCACCTGCAGATGTGTTTCGAGGTTCTTATCTCTCATCAGTGACGTAGGGTCGGACAACATTAGAGTCGTCCTGCCCCAGCTCAATGAATTATAATCCACTATAAAACTAATATTTCCTCATAAATGAAGCAGCGACTTACAGTAAAGTCAGTCGCAGTGCCACCCGCGGGAAAGATCCAAAAAGCACTCCCCGGTAGCAAAGAGAACAGAGTTCAAGAATTTTTGCCAGAGAGTATCAAATAAATGAAATAGTTAAATCGACAATGTCGAAGTTCCCTTCTTTCCAAATATTTCCACCATGTGGAAAATATGAGACAAACATCTGACAGAAAACAACAACTTCTCTGGCTAATACCACGACGGACGTTGAACTACATCTGACAGATATTTGGGCAACGTTTTTCCAAGAAGACCCAATTGCAAATGCTTATTGTAATCAAACAGTAGATTATCTTTCATTTGGCTGAAGAAGACCACCTGCAGACGCGATTTGATGTTCTTGCCTCTTATCAGTGTCAGGGTAGGTCGGACAGCATTAGAGTCGTTCTGCCCCAGCCCAATGAATTATTATCCTCTGTAAAACTAATATTTTCTCACAAATGAAGCAGCGATTCACAGTGAAGTCAGTCACAGCGCCACCCACGGAAAAAAAACAAAAATTCACTTCTCTGTAGCAAAGACTCCAGGAAGTGAGTGGACTACAAGAATTTTTGCCGGAGAGTAAGTATTGAATAAATGAAATAGGTATTTGCCATAATAAGCCTACGTCGTAGGTGTATATGGGAATAAAAATGGAGAACCATCGGTCCGAAACGATTATCGTTCAATTGGATTGTTAATACTCAGTAAACAAAAATAGCTTTCGTCACACTGAAGAAGATTAACAATGTGTGATTTGCATGAAGCAAAAGAACTGAAATATCTAGTCAAAGCTCCAAAATTCCGACTTTGAAGTCGGAAAAATAAAATTCCGACTTTTAAGTCAGAAATTCCGTGTTTGAAGTCGGAAAAATTGAAAAAAAAAACTATGTGGCCCTTAAGACGTTTTCGTAGCAGACAGATATCTTTCTGGACATGAACGGACTTCCAATAGATATTATTTGTCATGTCCATTGGGTACATCCATTGGATGTCCATCGTATGTTCATGTATTACCTGGGAACTGGCTACTTCAGCTAACTTAAAATTCTGTCGCACAACCGAAAATATCGAAAACTATTAAAAAATTAAAAATATATACTATGAATTTTGGTTAAGTTTTTATAGTTTCACATAAGAAATGAAACAGTGTCAAACAATTGATTCAGGAACAGATCTGGTTAAGTGATCTATAAAATCTATAAAATTATACCAATAAAAAATACAATATTTTAAAAGTTTATTGACAACAAAAATATTGAAAACAATTTAATATACAAAATGATTTACACTTATGCAAACTTATTTTTAATAATTACATTTTATTCATTGTGGGCTATTTTATTCAATTCTATAAACTCATATAATGCAAAAATAATAAAAATTAGATTCTGCCAATCAGTAGAAAAAGCATATAGGATATATACAGTAGTAGAAGAATGCTGAATAATCTAATTGCATAAAATAGGCACTCTTTGTAATTGAGCTTTGATTAGGAGTTAAAATTAGTGATATATATATTGATGGGAAATAAAAAATAAATATATAAAACAATCCCTACATAAGTACATTTTCTGTATAACTTTGTTACGATTATTTCTATAAATTATTAATTTAAGTTTTCAGCTTCCTTGAATTTAAAATAATGTGAAGCAATGACAATCTACTTTTTGTTTCCAAAAGGCCTACCGAAATTAACATGTAATCAAGTTATAAAAAAAATATATTCCTGTCAAACATGTACAAAATTTTATCTTATGATATGCAGTGATATAGTTTTGAAGTATCCCAGTTCGTGTCAGTTTCTAATAAAAATTATGAACTTTCAGAAACCTACCACATTCCATTATCATTAAAATCAAGTAATTGAATTATTAGAAATATAATATATAAGTGGACTTTGAATGAATTAACTCTTCAATAATCCAAGACACAGAGTTTGTATACTGGATCATAAAATCCAAATAAATCGCCAGTACAGTGTTAAATATAGCTGTAAAAAGTAACTTCTATAAAAATTTCTTCATAATTCCAAAAAATCAAAACAGCTGGTAACATTTTCTATGGAAATTACATAATTTGAGTCAAACCAAACATCTGTTGATGGCACATGAATGTTACAAAAGGTATCACCTAAAATGTGTGGAAGTGGATTCAGAAGGATTTGAGTCTATTCTGAGGAACCCAAGTGAGACAATATCGGTTGAAGGAATAAAAACTAGCAAATGCTTCTACAATAAATCTGACTCTCATAACTCAACAAAATGTATTGGTTTGTTTGTATGACTCAATGAAAAAAAATGGATTAGGATTGGTTCAATTAGACATAATGAAGGTAACTCGCACTATATGACATTAGCAGCAGAAAAAAAAACGGGCATACAGACCGTCAATAATTAACATTACTAACTGGTGCAAGCTATAGGAATATGCAGGTGTATGTGAATGAAAATTATAAAGGGTAGCTCAATGTTTTACTGGCTACTGTACCTCTGAAACTGAAGGGATAGACAACCCTTTAAGAATGAAACCCAAATAAGTTTTATTAAATCAGCTCTAATATGTGAAAAGGAAGTAAGTGAATCATTTATTTTAATACACAATATACAGTGAGGACCAAAAGCCCCCCCCCCACCGTAAATTCTTTATTTTATATATTACAAAACAAAAAAATGTTCAATACATAAGTTATAGGATTTCATTCAATCTCTTTGAAGGTAGGTTCAAGTTTCATTTATACAGAGTGTCCCAATAAGCGCATCAGCGACTTAGAAGATTATTTTTTTATGATCTGTTAGGGATGATCATGAGGAATCCAACAATACCCAGTTTGATGCTGTTATCTCCAAACACTACGGAGATATCGTCATTTATTTCATCCATAAGCTCAATGAGTGTGAGAGAGAATCTATATTGACCCGACAGAAAGAGTTTCTCTCTCCACTCATTGGGCTTATGGATGAAATAAATGACGATATCTCCGTAGTTATTGAAGATGACACCATCAAACCTGGTACTGTTGGGTTCCTTATGAGCATTCCTAACCGATCATGTACAGGGTGTCCTATTTAAAAAAATTAACTTCTGTGTCGCTGCCTATTTTTGAGACACTATGTATAAATGAAACTTAAACCATTAAAAAGATTGAATAAAACCCTACAACTTATGTAATTAACATTTTTTTGTAATGTGTAAAATAAAGAAGTTACAGGAGGAGCGACGGACATTTTGTATATTTTCTCTTAGTGAAGAGCATTGTAATGATGCACTTCTCTATAATACGCTCACAGTTGAGTTATGGTATTCCGGGATGGGTTCGTGTAAAAAACACTTTATAATTTTAGTAAAATAATTATTTTTGCGAATATTATAGAAGTTATTGTTTTTTTTTTATCTTCTATATAAAACTTTAAAACTTTGATATTCTTCAATTGTTTGTTTATAGAATATTTTTGTTTTTGAATAAATAAAAGGTGTGGATATTTTTTATATGACACAAGATTTAAAAAGAGTATAACTATTAAACCTAAACTGAAAAAAATAAATACAAGAAGCTTCTCACTTATTATGCCAAAATTATTTGATATACCACCAGATATTATTAAAACAATTAAATCTTCATATTTCTATAAAAATAACGTATAAGAATGATTACTCACCACCGATAAACACGTTTTTTGTTAAATCAATATACCAACTTTTGGTGTATTCAAATCGACCAAAAAATATATACAAAAATTAACCTGGATTTTTTTCCAAACACATTTATAACATAAGTTATCGAGTTACATAACCTTACAATAAAGTTTATTTCTATGGTTCTCTAGAGAGTTTATTCATTTCAATCTATATGTTAATCAAAAATAATGTATTTAGTTATGAGTGAACTAATATTACGATTATTAAAGCAAAACATCCACTTCGAAAATCATTATTTTCTTCCTCATTTATATCTATATTGTACTGCTGGAATGATTTTTTTAAAATTATCCAATGACTGTAAATTATAAAATATGAGAAAGAAACATAGATATAATTACTTTACTTTACTTTATTACTTAATTATAACACAAATTTCATAATTATGAAAGAATAATGCAATGCAATAATGATATTGGCCATTTTATGACTGATTTGCCCAGATTTCTTGCTAGGAAGTGATATTTGTAAGAAAATGATATTTTTGTGAAATTAAATAATTATTTGCTGGTATCATATAAAAAGAAGGTTAATATTTTGAAAGGTTGTTTTTGTGTAGGGAATTCGTTTATTGACATGGTCTTTTTGGGATTTAAGCCTTCCACTGTTTGCAAATGAAAAAAATACAACATAATGGAAATCTATACAAGTGTAGAAGGGGAAATTGATTAATTTGCCCTGCTAAGTTACTGCGTTTACAAGACTGTTGTATTGAAAAAATATTGTAATTTTAATGGACCATCTTATTAATCAAACATGAACATTTTTTTATATTCGCGGAATAGCTTTCAATTGGATCAAATAGTACCTAAAAGATAGATGTCAAACAGTAAAAATTAGAGACAAACTACAGGCCGAAATGTCCAGTCTTCAGTATTGGACAGATCATTGGAGGATCCCTAGAGCAGTACTGTTGGTCCATTATTATTCACTATATTAGTCAATGACATAATTAAACTATAAACTACACATTATTCAATAATCTGTGAAATGGAAAATTCGATCACTGACTCGGCAACAAAGTATTAGTAGATGGGAGAATCCAAAACAAACTAATGTGGAATTGTTCAAAGCAAATCTGAGTTCTGATATTTCACAGAAGGCCAGTTTCAACTTATATAATCTATCATTCAGTCCATACTCTTTGAAATGTTTGGGCATTATTTTGAACGAAAACCCTCAAATCAGACCACCATATAGAGATTTTTAATTAGTAGTCTAATGCAGACTGCACGTTCTATCAAACACCTACAATTTCATCACCAGAACTTTATGAAAAAAAAAGTCTCATTTATTACAAATTTTGCAAACATGACAAACATTTTTTTATGAGGATCGATGATGTTAAATATTGATCTACTATCTCAGTCAGCGAAATATTTTTTTTCGACAACCGCATAACAAAGTAGCCTTTGGCGCGTTCAAATTTCAACACAAAGTTGATAGTGTCTGGGGAATGTCATTAATTGACAGCATTATCGCTCTAGAGCGACAAAATCGAGAAAACGCTCGCTTATTCGGAGTTCCAATCTTGGACTATCCCGTTTTTTATGTGTTAGAGATATGGATTGTATCGCCAGCAATTTGGATACCGACTTTGGCTATATCTATTAAAAATTGTCAAAATTGTGCATTCAATTTTAATTTAGTAAATAATAAATGAAATGAATATTATTATTGAGTAATAATGTATGATCATTAAGTAGCAATTGTTTTTTTTGTATCTGAGATTTGCATTTGTCGAAAAAATATTGTGTTTAATACGAGCAAAAAGTGTAATTACCGCTCTCCAAAGATTCTCTAAATACACAAATGGGTATATGACATGAGATATGTAAAATACATTTTTCTGTCACGAAATCCCATTGGATGTATATTCTCTCACTTTTATTGATACAAATTTACATTCAGCATTTGTTTCATATGATTGAACCATATTTTTATCGAATGCATGCGCTCCTGCTGATTGAGGATAGCTCACAGTCTATTACTACTTTCTCTCTTCCCCGTAGCCCGTGCGCCAACAAACTGAGCGTCTTCAAATAGAAATGCTGAATCCATCTGTATTTATACGATATTACACGTCTATGGTTCTAAAAAGTAATTATTAAAATAATTAGATAGCAATGATGCCACTAGGCATTTTTGGGCAATAATTGACAGGAACTTATTACATAATATAAATTATTCTATATTGAAAAAAATTAAAATGTACTACTACATTACACATTTCTAAGCTAGCACTAAAAATAATTCAATTTTTTTTCAGGAATAGCTCAAATTTTCCTATCAAAAGCATACCCTCTGTTATCAAGCTTTCTTTTTTGTGAAAAACACTTTTAAATATTTTAAACAGCGTGTTTTTTAGGAGTGAAGCCATGTCCATCCAAAACAAATATAATATAGCAGAAATATAGCAGAAAACAAAAATTTCTTTTATTCAATGTTCAAGAGGACACTAACGGAGACTAGACAATGAGAAATTTGTTATTTTATATAGTTCTTGGTAATGATTTCAGTTTTCACAAAAACTGTTCAGAATATTATACAAATATAAACAAAAATAAATAAAAAATGTTATAAACATTTTTTATCAGCTACTGGAACACACTACTGAAACAAACTAACCAAGGAGGAACAATTTGTAGAGAATGTTTATGTTAATTCATTGAGCAATGTTTTTTTTATCGGTAATCATTGACCATTAGTTACAATACACAAAACCCAGAAAAGATCATCGTCGGATATCAACAGTTGATAAAATAAATATCACCTGTTTTAATCCCAATTCCACAGAAAATATTGATCTTGGTCAGATTCTTGTCACATTTGGAAATATCAACTAACAGAAAACAATATCCAGATGTTATTTTTACCCTACGAAATCTGACAAATTTGGCTTTGAAAAATATAGGTAACATCATTTTGAATTAATTTTCAAACTTCATGAAATGAAAATTGTTTTCGAGAGACCCGTTTTATGCGAATTATATACATCTATCTCACCAGATAATGATAGTATGTGATGTAAATGAAGGTAATTTAAAATCTTAAATATAATTTATATCACCAATATATATCTCTAAAAGGCGATTGGCAAGCTTTTGTGATTTCTGGATTTTTTAATTAACAGAATTCTGTGACATTAAAAGAGTGTTTAACTGTGCATAATATTCATCCTAAAATGTTTCAAACAACTCTTTCTGAATATTGTATCACTGCACACCTAGATATAAATCTCTATAACCTCATCAAATTATAACTAGATAACTTTTCTATGAAATTCATCTGTTTCTCAATCCTTTACAATTTCAACCTCAGTGCCGTCAATATGAATAATATTAACATTCAAACTACCAAAAGAAGAAATGTATGAACACTTGTCTAAGGTCGACGGTGCTAATAAGAGCCCAAGAGGCCCCATAATAGGGCCTAGGGCTGTGAATCCCGTCACCTTTTTCCTTCGAGGGTATAAACGTTAATACAGCAATCAGAAGTACCCGCAGCAAGAGCAATTTTATGTGGATGGTAGTTCAAACATGTTACAGGTCCTATTCTGTGACCCATGAATCCTTCATAGATGCGAATGGTATTGATCAAGTTGCCCTTTAATGAGTAAATGTTGATGAACTGATTCATGGACCCACTGAAAAAAAACAATTTAAAGATTTATTAAAATTAATAAAATAAAATGAACATACATTGACAGTAATAAGAGAACACGTATATTTTATCATGAAGCATCTTCAATGATGCCTGTAATTTAAAACGAGTGAAAGGCTTGTTGAGAGTATCCAGGAAAGATTAAGTTTGGTTACAATGATTTCTTAAACTAGTGATGAAAGTTCTAAATATTCCTCTCAGTATATTCCAGAGAAGTGAGGCGAGAACAAAACTCAATGGGCTATAAATTCCAAGGAACTTGAAAGGGCAGTCAGATCAGGTCACATTGACATCAAGAATCAAAACAATTGTAGAAGACCAAATCTTCAAAATGAGATCAGACCACATGAAACCACAATACTCTTTTGAAAAAGGTTTAGAGGTGACTGACCATATACTTCTATCACGTCATTGTTATCTGTCACTGAAGTATTGTTTTAACGAGTTTTATTATTTTCTTTATTTTGCATTCAAATGTATTACAAAAACAGTTTTTCTCAAAGCTGAATGTTTCTTGAAGACTAATGAGTAGAAAAATTTTCCTGCCTATGTGCTGGTTTTGAATGAAATATATTGCTGTTCATGAGAATTTGATTAGTTTTGACTATAATTTGTCATTTGTTTGTTTGGCAACTGTAATAAATATTCAATAAAATGTATGGTGGCTCCTCTATCGGATTAGTTTTCCACGCAGTAGTTGTCGGCGACCGTAAACTAATTAAATTGGGCATGCACACTCAAATTTGTGATGATGAAAAGTGCTTTTCTTCGCCTCTTGTTAGCTGGAGTACTCTTTAATAATTAACTCAATCATCTTATTCACCCAAAAACAATAAAATTCGTGATCTGGAGTAATTACACATATGTAATATGGACACTTACAATCAATTCTGATTGATCCTCAATGATAAACTCAATCAACTCATAATCTCGTAGGCGAATTCATTCACTGAAGAATTGAGTATATTTTGGACTACCCTGTAGAAAACAGAGGAATTTTTGCTTTTGTATTATGGAAAAAAATTTCTCACGAACTTCAGGATTGCCCAGTCGCACACAGTATTGAATATAAATGAGATATTGATATTTTATTATTCAGCTGAATTTCTCAAAAAAATCAAAAAATTCATGATTTGGCGCCCTCTAGCGCCATATCTAGTCATATGATCAAGTTGGGCCAATGGAGACTTTTACTCAGGATGGCTCCAGCTACAACATATAAAAAAATCCAGCCATTTTCACAAGATGTGCGTGTTGTCCTTTCCCTCCTTTTTTGACACTACTCGTATATGATCGACCAATTTTGAAGTTTTGATAATTGAAAATTAGGTTCTCAACATGCAAAACTTTTTATTAAGATTCACTTTTTTTCCATAACATACTTTGCCAAGTTAGGTTTCACTCTTGATTGCAATTTCCGTTTCTATTTCCATAACATTTTCAATTAGATATCTCAAGTACTCGTTTTGGCAAGGAAGAGATAGGGTTGAGCAGGACATCGACAGGGAGTGAAGGATAAGGAAAGCGCGGGATGGACTGAGAGAGGATATAGAGGGAGGCGAGGGATATTTAATAAATCAATTTCCCACAAAATTTCACTCACCAGGCATATGTACTTGCACTGCGGTGAATAGACATACATGACATCCCATAATTTTGAATTGCTTGTGTACTGTGTACGGAGTCATTTTTGCGGATATCATATATTTTCACATCGCCTCCAGTGCTGAAAACAATACAAAATTCAATCAAATGATTAGTGAGGTTTTATACAGGGTGTTTCCGAAATTGGAACAATTAAGAAAATGGGTTATTATGTTATATGGGCCATAATGTATCAATAATTGGCAAGAATATACGTTTTTGAAGAAGTCAAAAATTTTCGAAAAATTTTATGAAATCGCTTTCAGTTACCTTTGTTTGGTAGGCACTGGTTTCATTCTCCAGGCCCGCTGGCAGTGTTTCAGCACGGTTTCGGCAGACCATGTGGCTTCTTATCAGTGATTACCGAAAAAGTCTTGAAAAGTTTAAAATTCAATCTCCCAAAATATATTTTTTTTCATTTTGTTTTGTTTTGTCATCGTCTTCTTCTCATTTCATGTATTGCGCCAATTTTGGAAACACTCTGAATAGATGTAAGATAGTCTTCAACATGTGAGTGAGATGATTTATTTTAATATATTGATTATTTTAATGATACTTGAGATGAACTTTTAGAATTTTGAAACTTTTTTTTCAAGTTAATATTTTCATCTGCCACATTCTTATGATTAATATAAAATGTCTCATAGGACGGGATCAAATAACAGTTTTGATAGGAATGATGAATACCAATAAGGTTTTTCACAAAGAAAAATACGTAAATCACGACCTCCCTACTCAAAAATCATCAAAAAATTAATAGAACCTCTAAGATCTATAAATAGTGATTTGTCCATTGAATACATAAGAACGTGATTACATATAGATAACAATAATAATAACAATAATAATGATAATAACAATAATACTCCCTTATAAACACTAGTGTAGTATACCCAAAGGCATAGCCTGTAGAGGACGGCTATTATCATTATTTGCCGTGGGGCTCCGGGCAACTTACTGATTTTTGGTGGCATATTTATTTTTCAACTGTAGGAAAACCTTCAGCCCCCCATATAGACATATCTTTATTGATTAGACATTTTACATTCTATTCATTCAAATAATCATCATTATAATATATGAAAACTATCTTATTGAAATTACCTTCCACTAACTACTATGTTATCTCTTAGCTGAACAGTCAGAACACTTCCTATATGTTCTATCCAAACTTTTACTCTCGCCTCACTGGGACTGCATCTACGATCAAATAACCGTACAGAGCCATCGACACATCCCACGACACACATCCCAAGTTTGGGGCCATAGTGGAACGGTTTTGTATCAAAAAGATATCCATCATCATCATCCATATGGCGATAGTTTTTATAGTTTTCTTGGCTTATGCTGGAAAACGTTGAATCAATGCAAGTCACTGAGCTGTCCGTTCCTTTGATCACCGGAAAAATAGAGAAAAAAAAAGTGTGATTATCACCATCGAATGAAATATTGAACAGAAATACTATACTAGCCCATGTCCTTTCTTGTATCTTGAAAAATAACAAAACTACATGCAAATGAAATTTCAGCTGCATATTTTTTACATCTTGCAATGAAATTGACATTTCCAATATTTTGAGTATCACTAGGAATTTTTTCTTTTCAGGTACTTTTTTTTCCATGGAGATATCCACTGAAACAGGCTCGAAAAGATGGACTATTTATTTTTGAAGTGTCCATCATTGCAACTAAAATTCTTAACAGTATCATGTAACACTTTAGCTACTTATGGTGATCTGTGGCAACATATGGGTGATCGGAAAATGTAGTATTTTTTATATATACTCCATTCAAAATGGAAGCATCTTTATGAAACAATGATTTTCAGTTCAATCCATTCTTATTTTTCAAGGTCAAAAATCTAAAAAAAAATTCTCGACATTTAAAAAAAGTTTATGCCGAAATTCTTTGAACTGAATTGTGACCATCACTAAGAAAATTATAGGGGATAAAATTTTAAAAATATGCTGTATCAGGAAATCTTGAAGTATTACTGATCAGAATTTCATTGAAATCTTTTCACTACTAATAATTTTATAAAATAATAAAATTAGAAAAATATATTGTTTAATGGAATTTCAGTTCAGCAAAATTTTATTGTATCTTAATTTTTTTTTTGACTGAGTTTAGATTAGAGAAATTCTGATCAGTGATATTTCGAGTCTCCCTGGTGTAGTCAGAGTTTTGAAAAAAAAATTAAATTGAAGTGGTGGGCTGATTAAACAGAACATTTTAAATATTTTATTTTCCTATGACTTGATGGATGCATTTTAACGTAACTTAACATTAACTATCAGAACATGTCGCGAATCCAGTGGCGTAGTCAGATTTGTTAAAAAAATCGCTAATAATTTTTTCACATGTTTAGATTTGAAAAATAATAATAGTTGGCCTTGAAAATGAAGATTTATTCAAGAAATGTAGTGTCTTAGTGGACTTATTGAATGTCTACTAATAAAAAAAAAAAAATTCTAATGCGTTGAAAAATGTATGTTTTATAAGGTGTGTTTCCATTTTAAAGGGTAACACTGTATATAAAAGCCAGTGAAGATGATGAACAATATAACCGATTATACAACTCATCATGAAATTATCCAACCTTACTCTCAATAGCCTTGTTATACCCGCAAAACCATAAATTATTTTGCTTATTTTCGTCAAATATAAGCACATGAATTGGTTTTGCAGGCATAAAAAGGCTATTGAGGGTAAGGTCAGGATAGTTTTAAGTCCACATCGTAAAAATTTGGACTTAAGATAGTTCTGCTCCAAGGTGACGAGATGAACTTAGAACGCAAAACTTTATCTAAGTAGAAAATTTTATCCAAATCATAAGAGCCGTTTCCGAGATCCAAAAATTCATATTAGTATTATTATTATGACAAAAATAACATTTTTTCATAAAAAGCGACGATATACAGTGTGACCCACTTAAGACCGGAGCACCCTTATAAAATCTACATTTTCCAACCGATTGAAATGATTCTTTTTTCATTAGGTAGGCATTAAAAAAGTCTACTAGGACACCAAATTTCATGAATAGATATCAATTCCAGGGCCAATTAATCTGATTTTTCAAGGAAAAAAATCTAACAAAATTAATAGCGATTTTTTTAGAAAACTCAAACGACACCACTGGATTCATTATATTTTCTAAAGGTTCATATGTTAATTACGTTGAAACAATC
Organism: Chrysolina haemoptera; assembly: GCA_958298965.1. Taxonomy (NCBI): domain Eukaryota; kingdom Metazoa; phylum Arthropoda; class Insecta; order Coleoptera; family Chrysomelidae; genus Chrysolina; species Chrysolina haemoptera. Next base: position 21,565,988 of record OY282595.1, read on the forward strand.
AATAAAAAAGTTATAAGGGAGTGAAATTTAAAAAGTATGCCGCTTAATCAACTCACCAATTCAATTGCAGAACTTTTATCAAAATTCGAAATACACCACCGTATCTGTTCATCTGTTCATAAATAAGAAAATCATAGGATAATAAAATTTGAAAAACATGTTAATGAAATTTCAGGAAAATGTAATTTTATCTCATAATTTTATATTTTCTTTATTTATCAAAAGATTTCTATTACAGTCTGTGATATTTCGAGACTGCCTGAATCCAGTGGTGTAGTCAAAGTTCCGATAAAAGTTTTGAAATTGAATTGATGTGTTGATTAAACGGTATACTTTTCAAATTTCATTCCCTTATAACTTTTTTATTGATTGGCGCACTTGAACGTTATTTACGTATGATCCATTTGAAAATATCCAGTGGGGTAGTTGGAATTTTTCTAAAAAAATCATTATTAATTTTTTTTATTTTTGACCTTAAATTTGTCACACTGTAGATGAAATTAAGTGGGAATACCTTATCTAAATACAAAATTTGATCCAAATCGTTGAAGTCGTTTTCGAGATCCAATAATTATCAATATTACTATTTTTTAGTAAAATCGTGTTTTTCCAAATAAGAACCTATAAGATAAACTCAAAAAGCAAAACCCTATCTACATACAAAATTTCTCCCAAATCGATTGAGCCGTTTCCGAGATATATCATTTTGTTTAAGAAAACTGTGCGATTTGTTTACCGTGCGTAAGGAGCTATTCACGGAGGCTGTATGTCGTGTGTTTTTGCCTCTTGGTGTCATACATGATAGACTGGTCCCCCGTTTAATTTTCGGTAATCGGTCATAGTTCACCCTGTATGAGCACACAGAATTCATACTCTGCTCTACCACAGGTCACCTAAAGCTATTATGGTATTCTGGAGGTTCAAATAAATCAAAGTAATGAGTCAATGATAAATGATAAGATAGTGAGGCGAATAATTGGTCACTACCAGTTAACCACATTAATTACTATAAAAAATATTTTGAATTGTTACTCAGAAGTCAGAAGAATATCTCATCCTTACCAGTATGTAAGTCATAAGCTAGTAATTCACGTTCAGCATCCCAAAATCGTATCAATCGAGAGTCTCCAGCTGTTATGAGAGTTTGTGTCCATTGTTCCCATGTCATCAATATTCCTAAAATTAGTTGTCCCTATATAAACATTGCATGTTTCTTGGGATCGAATTGATAAATAAAAAAAAAATAAAATAATTCATTAACTATCCAAATTTTGTCAATGTTTAACTGTGGTACTCTAATGAAAGCAATGATATTTTAAAACAAGAAAAACGATTTTTAACATTTGATCTCATTAAAAACTGTGCCTTATTGTCCAAGAAAAAGCGTGAATAGGTAATACAAAAGTGGAGAAATCCACTGTGAACAATTCAAAAAGTAATGAATATAATACAATAATAATAATAATATATTGGATGATAATAAAATTTTTCTTCAACGAAGTCAAATAAAATCTTCTATGAAATTTGTTATTTGGATACATATGATGCCGGTATCACCACTATGTTATTTCTTACTTCTTCCCTGAGAAGAAATAAAAGTTTGTTGAAAAACAGTTCATCAATAAAAGAATGCAGGTAATTTCTTTCAACTTCCTCATTTCTTGGTTTGCTTCTCTCATTTTTATATCACTCCATTCCAACATATGACCGCAATTAGATGTGAGAATGTGTTCGGATATTCTGGGAATAGTCATTTTTCGATTTCTTTGTTCTTCCTGGTGCGTATAGTCAATGGTCTCCAATATCCACCACACGAACAAAGGTATGTAATAGTATATTGTATAACTAGTGAAGAAAATAGGATATTTCATTATCTTGTCACACGAGTATGAAATATCCAGTTTCCACGCGAGTTGTACACTATACTTTTCCGACCACCTACTTTGTAGCAAAACAACCCACTTCCCCATGAATGGGGTTTCCTCTTTATCAAAATAGATGTCAGTGTCGTCGACCTTTCGGGATTTTAAATCCAAGAAATGATATTAGGAGTCCGAATTATAATTTATTGAACCTTTTGGTTTTGGGCAACTACATATCATATTGTTTAATATTTAATTTTTTGCCGCCTGGTCAATATTATGGGTAAGTTTGTACTATGTACCTGAATGTATTGTCTACTTGTTAATTTGTTTTTTCGTGATTTAGATTGAGGTGAATATTATAGTTGTAGACTACACCGAAATAAAACACCTTTGTCTGGAGTATTGGATATTATTTCCATTCAGGTCTCAAGAACCCACGTGTAAAATCAAGGCGCCCTGAGATTACTGTTTCGAAACAACATGACGTCCAACACATGTGGAGCTGAATTTATATCCAATGAACCCTTTATCACTTGGCTAGTAATATGGAACATACACCAAGTAATTGCAACCAGAGGCATAGAAAATCACTCTATTATGAGAGAATGCATCTGGGAACACTGGACAGTGAGTCATCTGAAAATGACGGTAGGAGTGAACCAATTATTTCTGATAATCAAGGAAATCTGCAACACACCCAAAATATCAACCCACAATTGCAAGGGGCGATTCCAAAACATACACAAGTCCCCACTCCAAAATTCTCATTAACAAAGTGTGTGTTAGTCATATAAGATCTAATGGAAATTAACATGAGTGATAATTTATTACATAACAAATTAAATATTTGTATATAAATTTGTAATAGGTATTAAATACAGCACATTAAATTTAAAAAATATGTAATAAATTAATAAATAAATATATAGATCCTGTTAACTGGACTAAACTATAAATAATTGTCCGTGTTGGGTAGCCTAGTTACTTTGGCAATAAAGTTCAGCAATATATATATATTTTTTTTCAAGACCCTAGTAGATCACAGAATTGGGCAAAATAGGTATTTTTTTGGTATTCTAGTATTTTTTCACGTTTCCAGGACCGGTAATAAATCTAGCAATAAATCTTAACTTCCTTATTATAGGAACTCTGCCAGTTTCATATTTCAGGAGAACAATCAGGATCATGCCATAATTTTTTGGGTTTATGACCTTCCACAATCTGAAAATGAAAAAAAATTTTAATCCAAAGAAATCTGTACAAGTGTAGAAGGGCAAATTAATTAATTTGCCCGATAAGTTACTGCGTTCACAAGACTGCTGTCTTGAAAGAAATTAATTTTTGTCAGTAACGTACCCTACACTGAATTTGCCTATCTGAAAAAATGAGATCGAATTAACAAAGAATACTTCTCTTTTTTTGAAAACTGTTGACGTTTCGGAGGCTGTATCACTCCAGCAATAAATCTTAACTTCCTTATCAGGAACTCTGCCAGTTTCATATTTCAGGGTAACAATCAGTATCGGTTGAGAAAAAAACCCACATGTTCAAAATAATTTTTCCGGGCGTCCAGGGCCGGCATCACTCCGGCAATAAATCTTAACTTCCTATTTACTTATATTTCAATGATTATTTTTATCAGTCTTTTTCTATAAATTGTTTGATTTCTTCATTAATTTGTATTTCATATATACTATGTATTGTCATTAATCAATTTATGTAAAAATTAATCCCTCTATAAACAGAAATGTTTCTTGGGATCAATAAATAAAGTAAATATTAGGAACTCTGCCAGTTTCATATTTCAGGGTAACAATCAGTATCGGTTGAGAAAAAAACCCACATGTTCAAAATAATTTTTCCGGGCGTCCAGGGCTGGCATCACTCCAGCAATAAAACTTAACTTCCTTGTTAGGAACTCTGCCAGTTTCATATTTCATGGTAAAAATCAGGACTTTTCCGGGACGCCCGGAAAAATTATTCTGAACACGTGGATTCTTTTCTCAATCGATCCTGATTCCTATTCTGAAATATGAAACTGACAGAGTTCCTAATAAGGAAGTTAAGATTTATTGCTGGAGAAAGGCCGACCCTGGACGCCCGGAAAAATAATTCTGAACACGTGGATTCCTTTCTCAACCGATCCTGATTCCTATTCTGAAATATGAAACTTGCAGAGTTCCTTATAAGGAAGTTAAGATTTATTGCTGGAGTGAAGCCGGCCCTGGACGCCCGGAAAAATTATTCTGAACATGTGGATTCTTTTCTCAACCGATCCTGATTCCTATTCTGAAATATGAAACTGGCAGAGTTCCTTGTAAGGAAGTTAAGATTTATTGTTAGAGTGAAGCCGGCCCTGGACGCCCGGAAAAATTATTCTGAACATGTGGTTTCTTTCCTCAACTGATCCTGATTGTTATCCTGAAATATGAAACTGGCAGAGTTCCTAATAAGGAAGTTAAGATTTATTGTTGGAGAGAGGCCGACCCCGTACGCCCGGAAAAATTATTCTGAACACGTGGATTCTTTTCTCAACCGATCCTGATTCCTATTCTGAAATATGAAACTGGCAGAGTTCCTTATAAGGAAGTTAAGATTTATTACTGGAGTGAAGCCGGCCCTGGGCGCCCGGAAAAATTATTCTGAACATGTGGATTCTTTCCTCAACTGATCCTGATTGTTATCCTGAAATATGAAACTGGCAGAGTTCCTAATAAGGAAGTTAAGATTTATTGCTAGATTTATTACCGGTCCTGGAAACGTAAAAAATTATTACCAGTGCTAGAATCCCAAAAAAATACTTATTTTGCGCAATTCTGTGATCTACTTGAAAAAAAAAAAAAATTGCTGAACTTTATTGCCAAAGTAACTAGGCTGTGTTGGGTAAGGTTGCTGAAAAAGTGACCTGAAAGAACTCCTGAACATTTTAGAGAATTTGCTCAAGAAAAATATTCTTCATAGATTATACTCTTTAATACTCATATTCCATGGAATATGAGGTTATTTCTCTAAAATATATTATTAAGGATTGTTTTCTTTCAAATGTATTGAAAGAGGAAGTAAAAAATGATAGTTATTTAAGTTCAATACACCATATTTATCTCCATTCCAGGCATAAGTAATCTGACCAAAATTGTCCCGGATTTCATTCAGCAAGAAAAATATGAAGGAACTTGCAATCCAGACGCCAAAGGAGTAAACAAAAGGTGGAAAGTGGGAAAAAGCAAGGGATTTAAATAAAGAAAAACGTTTGTTGTGAAAAATCTCATTTAACCCTTGTCTATCCGGAATTCACCTTCACGGTCACGTGGAGGAAACGTGGGTGTTCAGGCTTGAACTTGTCGATGGGTGGATGTTACTCCAAATAAATTCGGCTCGATAATAACTATTTATTTGATGAAAAGAACAAACTATATTTGACTGTACTCGTCGTGAAAGTTGCTTGAATTATTTCTATTGCTTCTTGACATTGACAGCTACCCAGTCGGACTGTTTATAAAATTGTTCGGTTCTTTTTTCCTTTCGACATACGCGCACTTCGACGTGAGAAAATGAAGGTTTTTCTTTTAAACATGGATGGCGCGGATAATTGAAATAGTATTCGTTTTGTCTCAAACAGTGGGAAAGTGCTCGTACCAGGCGATTCAGGTCAGGAGACTAAATTTTTTATTGTTGTGGGGTTTGTGTGTGGAATGAATTAAGAAAGTTTTTATATTGGTGAGTTATGAGAACAATTTGTTTTGATTTAAACACGGCGCGAATAAGACCCCGAAAAAAATTCACAGAAAGTTTTAATGGAATTGACAGCTTGTGAAGAATAATTTTTTATTTCTGATATTTTGCATCCTGGAATTATATATAACAAAGTTTTTTTTGACACAGTTCACAAATTAAGGGGCTCTGGAATTCCTGTGAAAAATCTGTATTTTCCAATTTGAACTCAAGTTACGCTTGTATCGACACTTTCTTAAATTTGGATTTGAAGGCCCCTACTACCCAAACGCTGGTAAACTTGAAATGAAGAATCATGTCACCTAACTGTGACCAAACATCCGTCGATATTGAGACTGTGCTGCCACTGCCAACTAATGTGGGAACCTTAAAACCAGACAGATTTACTGTTATAACTGGTGACCTACAGATATGGTGTGGTCAAAGTCACATTCTTCCAAGAGTTCTTCTAGGGAGTTATTTGGAATATCCGAGCTTCGATGTGAGAGTGCTCCTTGTTTCCCGCAGAACTGATTTAATAAAAATCCAAATAAGGAACGTTTTTATAATATTTATCTGCATCACGTAACCTTATAATAGCCTCTGTCCAACTATTAGCACCCAATAGTAACCTTGCATTGTTTGGTGGGAAATGAGGTGCTAAAATTGTGATAAGTTCAGCGGGCGTGTAAGGGGGTTTGTAGGTGTTTTGCCGCTGACACCCAGTAATTAAAATGATTGACAAAAGAACCCTCACTATATGTTGCACATTTCTAATTGTAGTTTAATTTTATAGGCAAAAGTTTCATCAAATCACTGAGAGAAAAATTATCATTTCTTGTATGGGAATCGTCATTATTTGAATTACGAAACCCTGAACAATTATTACAGTTTGGTCTTACAGAGTTAAAAAATAAATTATCATGATTTTTTTACTAGATTATAACTGTAATACTTTAGAAACTACTTCTGTGACAATATGATTAGGATTTTGAGTCTCTGAGGGTACAAACTATTTGCATCCCATGGTGAAGTTCTTAGGGTTCACTGTAGGCTGCAGATTGTGCGTACCCAACTGGGCCAAGTGAGCCTAAAGTTGTTCCTAAATTAGAGGTAGCTCCCAAAATCGGAGTTGTCCCCCGATTAGATGTTATCGCAAAACTACGAGGCTTTTCAAATGAAGTAATAGGGCGTTAATTGTAATTTTTTCTGATATTTCTTAATGCCTTGATGATGGGTGTCCGATTTCCAACTTGTGTATCTTTTGGAATCGCCCATTGTAATTGTGGGTCGATATTTTGGGTGTGTTGCAGATCTCCTTGATTATTAGAAATAATTGGTTCACTCCTTCATTTTCAGATGACTCACTGTCCAGTGTAATGGGTCAGTTGAATGAATAAACTGATTTGATTTGAATATTATTTATAGAATAATAATAAGTTTTATTTGTAATAGTGTATTAATATTATCATTCCAATATTGGTGTGAGGTTTTCGTAACAATCCCAGTCAAAATAATTTTTAATTTTTGATTATGTATTATCATGTCGATATTATTGAAATTATACAAAATATCTCAATCTATTTGAAGCATACATTTCATTACCCTGGAGATCATGCAAACATGTTATGTAAATTAAACGTGTTGTAAAAAATTCTCTTAAATTGAGTTTGAATTTACATTTGCCAAAATGCTCATTATTTTTGTTGAACAAAAACAGAGACATTTGCCAAAAGTAAAAAAAAATACATTCATGAAAATCTTCAGTTATGAAACATTCCTTTGTATCATCATGAGCTTATTATTAATAATTTATTATTACCACATTGATATTCTAATATTCTAGCAAATATTAAAATAACAAAGCTTGATGAGCATAATAATAAGAAATGAAATGAATAATTGTAAAACATACCCGAAAATTTAGGTTTAAGTTCATTGAAAGCTTGCCAGGCACTTATAAGTGAAGGCTCACGACTAGATCCTACGTTAGGGCGCCACAACTTCACTCCACCATCATCAGAAGCAACCATCAACATTGCTACATCGTGACTATTGATCCATTCTAAAGCAGTTATTTTGCTAGAGATCATTTTTGATGATTTATTTTGGCCAGATGTGGTCTTTGCTCCTGTTCCCCAATCAAATATCCTGCAAAGATTAATAATAAGAATATCAATATTTTTATTGAGGAAAATGGGGATCTGGATAAGAAGAGAGAATCCAACAACTGAATAAATATGTTAGCCAGGCAGTGCAGGTGTCATCTGCGTGAGTTTCAGCTAGTATTGGATGTGGGTTCAAGTCACGGTTCCTGTAAAAAATTTCTCAAATGTATCAAACTTGATAAACTCCCCTGTTCTTGAGTGATACTGGTAGTCTAGATGTCTCACGTTCGTTTAATGTGCACTTCGGGGTATTGCTGTACTTTTCTGGATGTACCGCAGCTGGAAAGTGAATGTGCCACATAAAAATTAAAGTAGGTTGCTCTGGAACACTATTGCAAATAAAAGAGCATTTGACAAACCATAATCACAATTTAACAATAATGTTTTCTCAAATATATCATTTTTATTTGAAGAAAATCTGATCGCAATCATATATAGATAGATATAGACAGATAGTTTTTTTTTTATCCATTTATTAAATCCCAAAAAAACTGTACAACGGGAAGTACAATCTTATCCAGGGACACCTCTGTTCATCACTTATTTAATAACAGTATAACAGTTGGTAATTAACTGAAAGTATTTCATATATACATAATTGCACTAGCAGTTTCGTCCTAAAAGATACACATTTATACATATTTCTAGAGATAATTATACACAAGGAAAATAAAATAAAATAGATGAAGAATGTACACAATCATGATCAGCATTGTTCATCAAGTACAGAACATCTATATAATAATAATTTGTTGTTGGTAGAATTGCTTTAAACTTGACTTGAACCTGTTATCCTTTATGACTAGTTTTATTTCTTTAGGAATATTATTATAGTTTTGGACACCTTTGTATAAAATTGAATTAAGCCCTTGGTTTGTGAAGACTCTTGGAAGAATGATATCTGTATTTTTTCTTGTGGAATATTCATGTATTTGGTTTGCCTGTACCAGTTCAGTAATGGAATGTCTAGTTCCATTGACTCTTTGGTGTATGAACATACTACTTTGGAATTTGTAAATAATTTCCATGGGCATTATGTTAAAATTTATGTACAAACTTTTTGTGGGATATTTATATGGGAGTGAGTATATATTTTTTATTGCTTTGTTTTGCATGACTTCTAGAGAGGGGATGGATAATATTTTTATTTGTAGAATTCCAAATCAGGTTCAAGTAGTTAATATGTGAGTGAACAAGGGCAAAATAGATAGATCTTAAATATGCATTAGGAACAGTATAGCTTAATCTTTTTAGGACCCCTATTGGACCAGAAACTTTCTTGATGACATGAGAAACATGGTCTGACCATGACAATTTGTCATCGATTATCAAACCCAGGAATTTAATTGATTTGCAAAAAAACTTTAGTAATTTATTATCGGGTAATTTCATTTCATTTACAGTGGTATTAGTTTTGCCTATCCACATATAGGATGATTTGTCTGTATTCAGAGTTAATTTGTGGCTGCTTATCCATTCTGTTAGTATCTTCAAGTCAGCTTCGATAAGTTGCTTTATATGTTCAGCTGAGTCCGAGAAGTAGACAATAGTCGTATCATCCACATATTTTTTCGTTTTTTAGGATATAATTATTGAAATAGAACATATCAATGCACCTAATAGCTATTCAAAGTAAAAATGGACGTTTGGTATCTTTAACCACATTCAAAATCGAGTATTCATAATATTGTTTTCTAAATAATTGATTTAATGAAACTTTTGCAGCTGAAGCAATACACTGCACTTTTCAATAGAATTAGATTATGCCACTACAAATTACGGTATGTAATAATGATTATAATTAATTTTTGATCACAAACAAAAAGTTTTAATAGTTTTTCAATTGTTAGATGGATATTTACTACGTATTTGCTTAGGATACATCAATAATTTCAAAATATAAATGCCCCTAGGTCCCCTAACGGTGAGCAAAAACAGCTTCATCAGGAGAAAAGCTTCATATAATTCATATAAATCATAAGTTTGCCGAAATAATTCAGTTTAGTGAGATAATAACTATGAGAACTCAGTCAGGTATATAGTTGGTTTCAATTTCCCAAGGCAATGAACACAATAGTAATACTGATTCTGTGATTTTGAGTAGAAGGGTTATTTTCGATTTGATATGGTATAATTGAACAATTTTGAAAGCTTGACAATTTAACCCGGAGTTGAAAAGTAATTTCTACTCAAATGCGGATAACCCTATATTTTTGGGTGGGGTTGAAAAATTGGCCCATCGGAAAAGTAAATCGACCTGTCCGAGAATTTTTCCGAAATATCTTTATAATCAGAAATAATGAATTTATTCCATAATTTAGCACCGCACTTTATATATAAAGCTCAGAAACTAACAAGTCAGCAAATACTTTTCCTCCGGTTTATATATATTCTGATACGTTTTATTTTTAATTCGAAGATGCTCCCAAAGCTACAGATATTGTCTAGTCTTTAGAACATTGGTAAATATTTTTTATAGAAAATGTGTCTGCCTTTAATTTTCCTGTTGATAGTTGGCATTTTCCAATGAAGTGTTTCATTTACGTATTCTTAATTAATTGTTCTGGTTTCACGAGATACAGAGTTCTGTGACATCGGTTTCATGCTCAATTAGGAAAGAGCAAACACTTATTATCAACTCCGCATGATCTTGAGGTTCCAGAACTGATTTGTTGAAATAAGAACAAACTTGATTTCAAAATTTTCCCATAATTATAATAAGATACTTACGCAAAACTATCATTTCCAGCAACTGCTATTTGTTGATCGAATGGATGGAGCTGTAGTACACTTGGAGGAACTGCAGTCCTAATGTGAAACATTTGTGAATCTATCCTAGAAGCTAAAGCTCTTCTTTGTTCTTCATTTGCTTCTAACCTTATATTTGTATTTCTGGAAATAAACACTGAATTAACATAATATACCCGCAGAATAGTTATTTACCTAACAAGTGCGGAAAGTAGTACTTTTCCGCACGCGACGGCAGTTGCACGAACGACGCGGAGCGGAGTTCGGGCAAGCCGTTAAGGGCGGAAAAGACATTTTCCGTAAAAGTTAGGTACAATATTTTTCCTACGAGTGTTTTTGTCCATCTTATTAATGAAAAAACGAAGTTTTTAATAAACAAGTTTTTATAATAATGCTACACAATGACTAATAAGACAGAATAGTTACATAGATCATTTAGTTAGTCCTAAATATCTTCATTTTCAAAAATACAAAAATCGTGCGGAAAAGTAAAAATCGTACGGAAAAGTAAAAATCGTGCGGAAAAGTAACTTTTCCGAACGATTTTAAATCGTACTGAAAAGTAAAACTTTCAAAACGAAAAATCATGCGGAAAAGTTACTTTTCCGCACGCTCGTAGGAAAACAATATTGGAAGGTATTGCCATGGTGCCTCCTAATATTTAATTTCTAAATACATTGTTTATCTTAAAAGACTTTTTTAGTCCAAAAACAAATTTCACATGATGAATTGCTAAAGAAAGGGAAAGAACTACTGAATAATCTGGGAATTTTTTAAAATAGAGTAACAAAGTGCAGGTTCCCATAAACAAAGGTCCGTAAATGCTTCCTATGAGAACTACGGTCCTCTGAAAGTGACCAACATAAACTGATTCTCATTGAGTATCTGAGAAGCTCTTCAAGATATCCCAATGGAAGTTGGAACACAAATCAATAATATCATTGAGAGTTGTCATTTTCTTAATCAGACAAAACCAGTTCCAATCACAAGCGTACGAAACCTGAAGGGCGCAATATTTCCGTTCCGTATTTTTCCAGTGAGTTTTTCGACAATGCGATTACGAATAATAATTATCTACTTGAAATTACATGAATAAGGTTTTCTGATTGTATTACCACCAAAACATGATTTGAAATTACCAATTCCTAGAATTATCCTCATCAAAAACCCGATAATTATTAATTAATGTAAAATATCAAATATCTTATATTGAATACCAATTAAAATAGTTTACAAGTTTTGAACAATGTTTACTATGACTCATCATTCTTGATACAGAAGGTTTCCCAGAGTAATATTAACGCTGTGGTAGCAGGAATCCCTGATTGGCAAGTTTGCTTAACTTTTCCATCCTGTCCAGAACCCATCCACAATGAATGATTCAGATGATAATTAAAGCAAACCACAAGGAAGTCAAATGATTCATATCTAAAACAACTATGTCAGCAACGGTAGGTAGCCAATTTAATTTATGAGGTAGCATCATCAATAAAATATTTTTATTGAACACATTTATATTTGCATTAAAAAAATACCTTGTTTGCCTCCAATCCTTTTCATAGAAAAAAATTGATTCTGTATCTCGCATACATTTGTCTTTTTTATTTGATTGTGCAAATCTCTTCGAAGACCATTCCACAAATTTAGTACGAACCAAAGGTTTGCGGCAGAAAACCTTATCTTCGCTATTTTCACTTGAGACATTTTTGTGCCTTTTTTTTCTACTAGCCATCATTGACCTGCAGAAAAAATAAATAGATTTCAAACTTAAGTCATTGGAATACTTACCTAGAAAACTTTTGTAAATCTCCAGTTGGGTGAAGTGTGGGAGGGCTTTCTCCAGAAAAATAATTTCCCTTATTTGGACTAGGAGGTAAACTCAAACTCGAATTATTCATACTACTCAGAGGGTTGTCTGCATATTCACGATGTTCCTGAAAATATTCCTCTGAACGTGTGATCCACTTGGTTGAGACATTACTCACTTTGACTATTGCCCTAATATGACTGGTAACAGTACAGCACATCTGAGCAATACTGGGATAAGGGTCAGTCTCTAAAGCACTCAAAGCCATCCATATTTTCATGTAAATTGAGCCATATCCCCCGAGAGAAGGTAAAGTACTTAAACTTCCTGAGTAATTTTGTGACAACCCTTGATAACTCATACTGTTGATGGCCGAACTAGAGGAGACTCTTTTCATTCTTTCCAATGAATCCCTGAAATTTTCAATTTTTGAATATACAAGAAAAACCACCCAAGAAGACAGTATATCTGTTAATTTACAGTTTTTAACAGATTTCCTTGATTTAATATTTTTTCCATTTTCAGAGTGTGGAAGGTTAAATTCCCAATAAAAAACTAATTTCCCCCACAAAATCAAACTTTCAATCAATACATGAATAGTAAAATATGACTTTTATTGCACTGTAATATTTAACATTTATTCAGAAATACAAGAGTACTTCTCAAATCAATTTTGGACATCTGGATTTGACTTAAATCAATCCTGATTAATCAAGTAATTTACACGATTAGGTATTTTTTAAATGGTCTTGATCATAACAAAATTACAAAATTAGGGGAATGAGAGTAATTCTGAAATACAATTGTTATACAATACAATTGTTACACAATTGTTTATGCTAAACGTATACCAGTGTTATCAATAAAAGACAGGTTTTATAGATCGTCAATGATATTGATTTTCAAAACTGTTAATAATATATTACAGTCATATTTTGAAGAATTCGTCATCTGTCGAAATAGTAATAATAATAGCTTATCTAGCTCAATGAAAATAATGTTTTAAAAAGGTTTGAATTAATATAATAAACTGCCTCAAGACACGAAACACATCATAGTCTATGACTATAATTGACACTTGTAGAGTGTTATGCGTTTCTGAATTACGTGGGACTGTCTTCAGAAAAGAACTTTTTTTCAATTGGTGCCCTTTTTTACCTATTTAAAACACGCCTCAGCCTGTGCAAATCGAACTTTCAAAAACGCGATATTTTTAAAGTTACCATGGCTGTATCAACAACTCGAAAACCATGAAGTCTAAATGACAATTTTATGATTATTGATCTGACAGGAGTACCTTGTAACGTCAAATGAAATATTACAATAAATGCAAAACTTTTATTCAAATATTAAGGAAAAGTATACTGATGTCACATCACAAATTCAACCATTTTACATTATAAGTTCTTATTTCCATTATTTGCAATACTGAAACCAGTATTCATGATTTCGTAGTGCACCAATTGAAAAAAATAAAGTATTTGTGAATAACTGATCTTTCAAACACTTGCTCTATTTCGAGTAGTCCGGCTGCGACGACTTGCTAGAAAAATCGCGCGTGTTTGAAAGAAGTCACAGACCACGGAATAATTTTAGGACTTCCTTAAAGCTGGTTTTGAGGTTTTATGCCTATACCCCAGTGCTATAGACTGGGACGCCCTTCTCCAAGGCAAGGATCTATTTGAAATGCTGAGTATCTATGATGCCCGGTACTCATTTATCGAGGCATTTACCCCCATCAAGAGGTTCTCCAAACGGTTGTTTCCCTTTTGGTTCAGTTCCCAGCTAATTCGATTGACACATGAGAAGAAGATTGCACATAACATTTATAAAACTACAAAAACTTTTATAAAATTGAGTGAACTAAGAGCTCATAAGTCTTTGTCAAGGCCTTCTAGGATTTTGTTAATGACTTTAAAATGGTTCTTGTTGATTCTGTTGCTTCTTCCTGCACTGAAGTGGCTAATCTATTAGTACGTCAGTTTTCCTCAGTATATACAGACCATATTTTAAATCACAATTGTCACATCAACTCTAAAGTTAATGTTTGCTCCTGCCACATTTTCTCCTATATTTGAGAAGCTAAGCAAACTTGGTTTTAGAAAGGGTCCGGGAGTTGACCCTATTCTTCTTAAGAACTGTAATTAAACAGGGTGCTTCTAAACAACATGTACATCCGAAAGGAGCACATTCCTTGGCTTATCTTACGACTCAAAGTTCACATAAACATAGGTCCACAAACGCTTCGTTATCAACCTACGGGGTGTTGAAATTTCAAGTTTTTTTTTTGTTTTTTCTTTATAGGTCCTGCAGTTTTTGAGATATTTGCCTCAAATTGAAAACACAGGTTATGTTATAGGGCTTACATCAATGGACATGTCAAATGTTTGTAAGAATCTACAGGGTGATATTTTTTATTGATCATGCCTCCTTTTCTCCCCTTGAACTTTTTTGAGGTGCGCCGCTGGTGAATTCTTAAAGACAAAATTAATTTTTTGGTTCGTTTAAAAACGTTTTTGTTTCTTGTAGTTTTTACGTATCTACGACCCTTATCGAGAAAAAAAATGTTTCATTCGCTTTTAGTAGGGTATACTAAAAATTTTAGCTGAAGGATTTTGCAACAACGATTTATTATACAGAACATTTAAATAAAAGCCATAACAAGGAAGTAGTTGTTTTCTGTTAGATATTACAAATAAATCACATTTTTCATTTTTCAATTTTCATGAAGAATGTTCCCCTTTTCAAGGAAACTACGTTAAAACAATTGTTGAAAGTGACCTCCTCCATCCGCGTCCGCTCTTCTCATTGATGACCGTACTCTGTCAACCACCACCACAGTATTTCTCACCGTTTTAAATAAATTTAATATTCGATTTCGTAAGACATCAATGGTATTCATAACAAATTTACACCATACAATTAACAATTTAAACACATGAAAAGACAACTAACGACTCTGCATGTGAACTATCAAAATTAGTGACAACAAGGGACTATCCACAATAACGTCATTCAAAAATTTAACTTTTTTTCAGCAAATTACAAGTCTTTTTCTATTTTTTTTTTCAGATAGTTTGTCTAATAAATCGTTGTTGCAAAAGCCTTCAGCTTTAATTTTCAGCAGACAGTGGCGAATAAACTAAATTTTAGCTAATTACAAAAAATAAATTTTTATTTTTTTTCTCGATAACGGTCGTATATACGCAAAAACTACAACAAAAAATTTTGTAAACAAACCGAAAAATTCATTTTGTAGTTTAGAGTTTACCAACGGCGCACCTCAAAAAAGTTCAGGGGGAGAAAAAGGGGCATGACCAATAAAAAATATCACCCTGTAGATTCTTACCAACATTTGACATGTCCATTGATGTAATCCCTATAACGTAACCTGTGTTTTCAATTTGAGCCAAATATCTCAAAAACTGCAGGATCTATAAAGAAAAAACAAAAAAAATCTTGAAATTTCAACTCCCATAGATGGGTAACGTTTGCGGACCTATGTTTATATGAACTTTTAGTCGTTAAATAAGCCCAGAAATTTCACCCCTTCGGATGTACATGACGTTTAGTATTATCCCCAAATTGTTCGAGGGCATCATAACTGATTACTTGACTTGATCACCTAAACTAATTTTCTGTCTGAAGCACTAGCTAGGGGTAGTCAGGTTGAGTCAATCTATCACTTGTAAGAACTCACCTCAATTCCTGTTCCTTTGTTCTCCATATTATGCAACTCATTTCTAAAAATTGGTGTTCAAGTTTTCTTAATAGTGGATATGACTATCTTGACCTGTCTCTAATCATTTTTGTAGTTTCTTCACAGTCGATTAACCAGACAAAAAGTTACTTTTCATATTTCCTACTATCATACTAACATTGCTTATTTTAACTTTATCCCAAGATCCTTCAGAACGGCCTTGATATTGATCTCTTCTCAATCACTCTAAGTTGAAAAATCAACTATGTAAGTAGTCATCTTTGTCACTCTAGTCCGTAATATTATTTTTACTGTCCATTAATATCCTTTAGTGTTTTTTGTACTATTCACATAATGTTATACTTTGTAAAATCCTTAATTGGGCTTGCCCATATAAATAAATTAATATATTCAAGTCTAAATGAAATGATTTTTTTAAATTTGTTATTATTGTACCTATATATATTAGTATTTTTTAAATAAACGATAAAACTGCTGCTCCTCGATAATAGAGAGATATTGCAGATCCCAATAACGTCAAGGAGTAATAAAATCGCCGTTATTTTGACATGTACGCACGCGCAGTGAGAATCTGGAATAAGGAAAACTTTACTAAAACTAGGCCTGCCTTTATTAGAGGCCCTATGAAGGCGAGAATTAGAGTTCCTTTATTTCCATTTCGGCCAAGATCGTAATTTATCGTGGATGTGACATGACTCATGAATGATAAAAATATAAGGTTTATAACAGGAGTGGATGTTTCAACCCCTGTGAGCAACTTTATCATTAGAATAATTCTATCTAATTCTGAAATAGATTATGTACAAAGAAAAATTGAAGATTCACGAATGGACGGAACTTGCAATATGTCTGTTTTTATTCACAGAATAGTGGCAGTCACTATTGAAAGAAAGTAACCTTAAATATCTCTCTAAAATTATTTGTTTAAAGTGTCAAAATTAATTAGAAATACCTGAGAATGACATTTTGAGTGAACGTTGAGAATCAATTTAATCAATGTACCTCAATAGATTTCAGTTGAAATTGTTTTGTCAAAAATATATATTTACATTCCAGCATCTCAATTGGCGAAGAAATTAATCTTTCCCAATACAACTTGTTCCTCAAATTTTATCACATAATTTTTTATTTTCAAACTCAAACTTTTTTATTTGGGCCAGAAACATTCAAACAAACCGAATTAGATGAAATCACGAGTTCGTTATAACTTATGAAAAAGATGTAAACTCAATTTCTTACCTGCTTCCCATCCTTTTCAAACCTGATGAAGTCAATATGCTATCTTGAATAGGCGATATACTGTGTTCTTTCAAAGCAACATTGATGAATGCTGGTTCAAATGCCAATACCATCCACTGTAGCGCATTTACCAGTTCTTTGCGTACTATAGGACTCATATCATAGATAACAGTGTTCACTAAAGTCATTACAACAGAATGATCAACATTATTAGCATGCTCGGAACGTTCTGATACAGAATTAATGAATGTCCCGAGGGCATACACAGCAGCTGCTCTAACCTTAAAAAACATTGTATTTTATGTATAACTGACAGGAAGACGTAATTTTTATGCTTAAGCATACAGTAATAAATTTCAAGAATTATGGAATAATTAGTTAATCACCTTTTGTCAACGGCCAAAAAAAAAGGTCAGATTAATTTCTCACATATACATTTCCGAAACAGGTAATCTGTGCTGTACACTGACAACTGAAACTATCTCAACCTACAAAAGTTTCTACTTAAACTTTCAAGTTCAAGATTGGGTTGGTGATTGAAGTTTTATATTGCGACGAAAAATTTCTGAGTTCTATTAAAAAAAAAAACCTATTCGTTAAGCCTTTTTATATTAACTCAGTATTTCTTCAAATATTATGTAAACAAAGAGTAATCCTCCTGGCCATAGAATGATACATGACCCCATCCATTTAGCCTGATTTTTTAAGTTGATCCTTTTGTGCTTCCATTCATTTCTTGCGCCAAAAATATTTACTTTTATCTTAGTTGAGTTATGAAATTTTTTTTGCTGAAATAACTTAGTATTTATGTGCCTTCTGCAACGGCCAAATGTTTTAATTCGAATACGACCTAAATTTACTATGTATGTATTTATCCCATATTTATATACAATAAAAATCTTCTGTGCATCCACACAAAAGTAAATTTCTGACTGGACAGATTTTGATGAAATTTTGTGTGTGTTCAAGTGGATTCGGGAATGGTTTGAAGTCACAATTCGGTCCACTACAAAATGTTTTTTTGGTTCGCCATAAAATCGACTACGGGTTAGTCGGCGAGCAGGACAACGTCTGCTGGGACCGCTAGTATTATATAAAACTTGGTCGTTAAAAATGACCCCTGGAATACCGTTTCTTCACTGAAGCTGTCCTGGGCCTCCCACTGGTGTCACCTCGGAGAAAGTGAGACATACCAATACAAAGGGTGTAATCTAACCTCTTGCACTCTCGTGAAGGACAGGTGTATAATGCCATTTTATAACGAATGGCAGGTGTGAAAATTCCAAAAAAAAATTGTGGAAAGTTAAAATTTTGTTGGAAAATTTGGAAAATCTGGGAAATAGCTGTTTAAAATTACACAGTTTCTTCCATCCGGCAGTTCCAGTATTACTCCGAAGTCCCTGTCAGGACTTCTGTATATAACGACAATTATCACTGATATATTTACATCTAAGGAGTTACACCTAATTCTCGTACATTCAATATTCAGTTCTACACGTACAAAATCAGGTGAACTTTTCACATTTCTCCTCTTGGTTCAGACTTAACCAAGATAATTTCCTTATATCTCCATAAAAATGAGGATAAAAGCGGTTTTGATCCGCTTTAAAATGCACAGCACTGTGCATTGGTTTGACTGTCAGAAACCCAGCGCATAACAGTCACCATGAGAACTATCTTCAGTTCATAAATAGGATTTTTATTGATCTGAGGATCAAAGTAATAAATATAACATCTTATTTTGCACGAGTTTTTTTTTTTTTCATTGAAATGAAACAATGGCACATTTTGCCTCCATAAAACAAGTCATGACAATATACCTTTTGAGCACTTTGCACTTTGCAGATAGATTTCGGCACCTCAGGCTTTGTCGACATCACGTTTTTCACGAAGTTTTCTAAATCACATCTCAAACAAGAAACTGAATTGTGGCAGAGATCAAAATAGCTAAAATACTAGCTGAAAAAAAAAGAAAACTCCGTTTTGTAAACCTGAGTTGAAGTATAAATACATTTATAATGTGATTTTAGTAAGCTTCAGAATTACTAATAATTTGGATAAAAATAATGATACTCTTTCTCATAAACACTCAAATGAGTGTGGGCAAGAGATAGCCTAGTAGCCTGTACAGGTAAGGACTGCAATTGTCATTTTCCGTAGTTTGCTGAAATAATCATTAGGTTCTATTCAGCTCACCTCCGGACATGGATCCTTCAGAAGATTATATAATTTTTCATGAGCTATATCTCGTACACCAGTCCATCTTGCTTTCTCATAGTGGTCCCATAACTTTCCAAGGCAAATGGCTACCCACTGTCTCAGTGGTGGGCTAGGATCGTTCAGCTGTTCCAAGCAAATACTAACTAAAGAGCCTTGTAGAGCTGCTTCCTGCCCATCACGATAATTACTGACTATACATGCTAGTACAAATGTTGCTTGAGTTCGATGATCTGACTACAAAAAACATATATTGAAAAAAAGGGTACCTCATCTCCCAAGAATATTTCAAAAAGTCTATCACAAGAGCAATAATCCAATTTGGTAACTGAATTTATTTTACGATTTCCAAGAGGACATTGCTATACATGTACTACTTTCTGTACAATAGCTTTAGAGGGCTGATGTACACGATTTAGGACTTTTGTATTTTTACTGGCCGGGTGCCGTGTATATACTACGCTATATCACATTAAACATTACCGAACGACGTAAATGTACGTCAGAAGTATTGTCTTAGAAAGACTGATGCTGTACATGTACGGCAATCATAAAAGTCATTCGTAGCAGTACGGCTGACGTACAAGTACAGCATTTTGTATCTCGAATGGGTTAAGAGGTAGGAAGAAAAGCACGAAATTATTCAGACTTAAAGGCCGATTCAGATACATGGGTGCCCACCCAGGGTTTTTGACCCCGCATGATAAATTCCTCTAGTATTAATAAAATTAATACTTCTGAACCAAAGAAAATATTACTTAGTGATAGAAACGTAAGTAAAAGGAACGTATGTGAACTGTCTTGAAGTTTATAGGCACAAGAGTAAAAAATATTTGCTTGTAAATTGCGCGAGCTTGAAAAACTGTGCAATTTACTCCTTTTAATAAGTTGTTGAATAACTAAGTATTGAAATAAAATTTATTTCCCCACTGCCGACACTGTAAATAGTCCATACATGCTTAGCAATAAAAAACAGGTAAATGGCCCATATTATTCGTTTACTAATTCATCTTGACAAAGGAATGTAAATAGTGTCATTATCATGCCTAGGGTAATAATGACTTTGACAAGTAATACCTTCAGCTTCATTTATATCAATTTTTAGGTTACGAGACTTTTTGAATAATATTGTTGTCTGTTTATTCGGTCACTTAGTTACGCGCACACAGTGGCGTGCCCAATGGGGGGGGGGGGGTTTGGGGTTAGAACCCCCCCAAGATCCGACCGATAGAATACTTCACGACATTTCTTAGATCTGGAAGCGTCGTTTTCTATTGGTGGTTATCGTGATGTTGCGAGCCGTCGAAGCGTTGTCCTAGTTATATGGATTTTTTGTTGCTACTAAAGACATTTTTGTATTTTATATTTATCATTTAGTTTATTTTCATGTTGCTAGCAGCTGTAAGCCTGTAGTCCGGGTGTTTTCAAAATAAAATGATGTTTTTTTTTCTATGAAACTATTGAATCATTGATTGAACTGATAACCCCCCAGAAAAAAATCTTGGGTACGCCACTGCGCGCACAAGCAACTTAGAATAAAATAGCGGAACGAATTATTATGAAGGATGGGTAAGAAAACAAACTTCAATCCAGGCAAATTTTGAGAAATGTCAACAAACAGCGGGAAAAACGTAATAAGTAACTCGGCAAGCCACAAGCCTCGCTTGTACTTGCTCACTTCGAATGTTAAGACGTCTTTACATTCCTTGTTACTTAAATAACTATTACTTACCGATATTGAGGTATCCTGAAGCACTGACAAAAAGTACTTATGTCCGTTATCCCTCACAAGATCAGATTGGCAAGTCTGGAAAACAATTTTTTTTATATACATATATATATATATATATATATATATATATATATATATACTATGGAATATCACGCAATATACAGAAAAAGGTGATACTGAACTCCAATTGATTTTTTCCAGGTTTAACAATAGAAGTGAATTGAAGTAAATGGCTTATTCAAGAATGAACAAACAAGAAAGTCCAAATCCTATAGAGTTAACATGAATCAGGGCCAGAGAAGTTGCTGGGGAATGTGAATAAAATCTTTTTTGTACAATAATTGAATTAACCTAGAGTTATTCTACAGACAAATGCCATTGCTCATTTTAATACTACTTGAGAATAATATAATGAAAAGGGTATAGTTGTTCAGTGAAAATGCTTTGGAAGCATCTGAAAAAAAACACAACAGTTAATTCAATGTATTAATCCACGAGGAAGCAATGTTTTCTTTCTCCAATCCACGAATACATTTTTAATGATGCCCTATGCCTTGGTCACATCTGAACTGCTTAGACTATGGCGATTATGAATTCAATCCACACCATTTTATAAACGAATTTAGTGATTTCACTCTCCTCGAAAAGTACATCATCCATCTTTTTAGAAATCACTACGGATGCGTCATGCGCATACATTGTCAAAAATATTCTATGATGAAAGTATTGATTTCATTTTTACAGAATAAAAATAATATTGGGCACTGATCCTTGAGACATCGAGAAGTTCAGATGTTTGCAGTTGAATATGTCAGTGGGAGATTCGTTTTCATTTGATTTATTCATTCATTTAGCAGCATTAGCTAATACAATTCACACTAAACAGACAAGAACTAAATATGAAATCTTAGTCAATCAGTGTTTCGTTCTGTTATTGTTGCTGGTTCATCAAATACCTTCTCAATTTCAATTTGAGCATGTTTTATGAATCAACTAAGTATCATCGTATATCATCATAATAAATAAGGACCTTGACTAATATAGAGTGCATTTTTGGAATAGGAACTTATGTATTTCAAGTTGTAACAAAGTTTTTTTTTCAAAGTAAGGAGATGATAAGTCTGATCTTAAATTGTGTAATACCATGGTATTATTTGTATACTTATATTTTGTTGTCTGCGTAGATGCATACTCCCCCTCCCCTTTCTTGAATACCCGTGCAAAGTGTGATACATGTTTCAAGTCTTAGATTGGTGTATCACTGATTTGTTCTTTTGTGAGTCAGTGTTCACTGACACATAGAATATTTGCTCTCTTATCTTCCATTAAGATAATAAGATCCTCCACTTTTTTGCAAGACCACCTTGAATATTGGAGTTAATAATTGTAAACCATTGGTTGTTGTTACTTATATTGTGATAGTTGAAAAGGCTGTTTTTTGAAAATCCTTGCTTTGAAACAATGTTGGTCGATAGAAATTTTGAGAGTTGAAATTAAATCGATTGAATACAACACCCTTTGGCCAATAAAAACCTATATGCACTGAACAAAATTTAAAGAAAGGTAAAAAGTATTGCTGTGTAAATAAACATTCTAAGTGCAACAAAATAACAAGAACAGATCCAGTACTATTCATTATTAGTTAAGATTTTGGAATTTAAGTTGATATGATAAAATGGCTAGGGCTTACGCGGCCGAAGTTGTCACTATCACTAGTTTTATTCGAGTTTTGAGGCCGTCGTCTTTTGGAAATGTTTCCTAACGTTTCGTTATCGCGAGTGTCTAACTTTTTCAGAGATCTGTTCATATGCGATATTATTGAGTTAGCCATTTGCGCTAACGAAACGTTAGGAAACATTTACAAAAGATGATTGCCTCAAAACTTGAATAAAAATAGTGATAGTAATCAGCATGGAAAAAATAACTCAGCTACCGCTACAGCTCGATTCAATAAAAATTTTTGAAACTCATCTTGTAGTTGCCACAACAAAATCATTTGATTTTGACAATTTTCAAAAAAGATTGAAAAAAACTATTTCCACACTCATACAGAATTTCTTCAGTAAAAACAATGTGGCGCAAGACAATAAGGAAAGCTCACCACGCGCCAGCCCCGCTCACACGGTCATTAAAACAGATTTTTTCAATTGGTGCCCCTTTTTACCTATTTAAAGCACGCCACAGCATGAGCAAATCGAACTTTCAAAAACGCGCGTTTTTTTAAGTTATCATGGATACATCAACAACTCGAGAACAGTGAAGTCTGAATGACAAAGTTATTTTGAATTTATTTTCCCTATTATGAATCTTCGACGTTTAAGTCTTCTGTGTTCCCAGTTTCCTCCATCTTTTGTCAAGTTTTCATATGACAGAGAGAGGTTATTACCGAACTCTTATATTTCTCTCATTTTAACTGCTTGTTTTGTTGACTGAACCGCAAGATTGACATCTCTAGGTTCTATATAATGTTGATTTTGAGTTTGGTTTCTGTTTGTATTCAATTTTTGTTTTGTTTTCTTTAGGACCATTAAGCTTGAAAGTTTTAATTTCTTCTTCTTTTCTTGAAACTGTAGTTCGTTGTCTCGTTAGCCTTGACTGCATCAGCTGATTGCTGTCAAACACCACAAATTTTGGCATCCCTAACTTCTCTATATTTTGATGTTAATGAGCATGGCCTTGTCTATTTGAACACTTCTTATCAACAGTGTTTTTTGTGACATCGGCAAATGTTAGTTAGTTGCCTCACTTTTTCATCAATTTTAAATTTGGAAATTATATCTTCGTATTGATGAATTTTATCTTCTAGGTCCCATATTTTATCTTGCATTAGATCCTTATTCTCCTGCATTTGCAACAGCAGCCGAGTTAAACAACTGTTATTTTTCTTGAGAGATAGAAGTAATTGTGCGTCGTCATCGTGTTCATCTCAACAGGACGGACAGATTAATATGTCAGCTCCCACAATTTTTAATCCATTAACACGCACAGCACATGAAGGATGATATTTTTCATCACATTTCACACATTTTGCATTTCCTTCAACACCTCTGTTACAATAATTACAATTATAATCATATCATTAGGCAAACCGTCACTTGCCGCCATCTTGACTACACTTCCCATGCTTAGAGCTGGAACTTTTTTGTTAACTGGAGTCGTGCAAAAAGTAATTTTTACATTAATAGATATCTGATTTACATCCATAAACCATTGCCGGTTGAGCCTTGGCTTGAGAATAATCGGAAATCTTAGAGTTAATATTACCAGTTTGACACTTCACATGCTTAAATCTTACACTTCTTCGTTGACTGGAGTCATGCAAAAGGTCGTTATTATCTGATTCACATCCCTGAACCACTGCCGGTCGAGGCCGGCCTCTTCTTCGGCTTGCAAATAATCGAAAATCTTAGAGATAATATTGCCAGGTTTGACACTTTCCATGCTTGGAGCTGGTACTTCTTTGCTGACTGGAGTCATGCAAAAAGAAATTTTTCCATTAATTGTGATCTGATTTACATCCCTGAACCATTACCGGTCGAGGCCGGCCTCTTCTTAGACTTGCAAATAATCGAAAATCTTAGAGATAATATTGCCAGGTTTGACACTTTCCATGCTTGGAGCTGGTACTTTTTCGTTGACTGGAGTCATGCAAAAAGTCGTATTCCCATTAAGAGTGGACAAGCAGCAAAAGCAGCACCTTCGCTGTTGCTTTCGTTTGAGGAAACTAAATATGTTAGCAATTTTCTGTAAGGGGTAGCTCATAGATAGATAGATAGATTTATTTTATCACATTGGATACAAAATGTACAATAGTGACAAGTCAGCCTGACAATGTCAGAAACACAATAGTTACAGTTAATACAGGAACACTTATTACATTTAAAATAGTTATTTCTAAAATTAAAACATAACTAACAAGTTAATAGATTAATGTCTCACACTTCAAATACTCTTCGATGGAGTAGAAACAGTGTCTCAATAGTGAGTGCTTAACTCTAACCTTGAAACGGTTATAACTCAAACCGGTAATGTTTATTGGTATTTTATTATATAAATGTAAGTTGAGTGAATTTCGAGCTGATAGATAGGAAAAGGTTAATACGATGCTTATTGGTACTCCTGAAATCAAAGTTATTAACTGAGAAGTCAGAAAATATAGACGAAATATATTTATTTCGGTAATTTTTAGGTAGTTTTCAGTTTTTTTCACATACTCGAGAATGAATTGCCAATATTAAACTTCTCAACAAGCACCGTTTAAACCTTCAACTACCTGAAAATAATTTTAATTTGTCAAAATATTCGGTGGTTTTGCTAAACGAAAGCAAGAGCGACAGCTCTACCGATCAAGAAAACTACTCAAATTGATACCGATTTATGCTGCCCTCTGGTGAAGCACCTCCTCTTTTATTACTGCTTCATTTCAATCAATGGGACCGACTTATGAATGGAAATAATAGTATGGTTGATTGAAGTTCTCATTTACATGAATATGGTACAGGCGATACGAACAAAATTGGGAAATGCTGTCAAATATCAAATTCTCATCTGGAACAAATATTGTAAATATGATATTCAAGAAAAATTAAATACAGAATTTCAATAATTTTTCCGTCTTATTCCAAATGTGACAATCAAAAATTGAAAAAATACAAGAATCTTCATTCAATTATGAATTTGGTGTTCCAAAAAAAAAGATGAATTGCGGTGAATGAAGTCTGTGTAAATCCCTGCGAGAACTAATTTCCCCCTCTTTCTCTTGCGTATTCTACGGAATGGTACCTAGTGGGAATACGTAACTTATTAGCATTTTAGTTTTAGTTTTCTTTGTCGTAGTCAGTAATTAGTTATCAGGTCTGCGAAAAGAAAGAAAGAAAGAAAAAAAGAAAGAAAGAAAAAAAGAAAGAAAGAAAAAAAGAAAGAAAGAAAAAAAGAAAGAAAGAAAAAAGAAGGAAAGAAAGAAAAAAAGAAAGAAAGAAAAGTAATATTATCTTCAAATCACATATACAGATTGTCTGGGAGTTTGTGTAGAATGTGAATAAGTTTGTGAACAAGGAGGAGTGAATGATGAATGTGAGTAATCTGATGACTTTTTATATTCTCTGTAGGTTCTTATAATGTTTTTTATGAGTTTTAATATGTTTGACTAGTCTGATAAGTTTTTGTACCGTTGTGTAAAAAAAAAGCTTCAATGATGAATAAATTATCTATCTATCCATCACTATAATCAATTTCTAGGAAATCTCTTGAACTGATGAAAGTGAATCGTTGAAGCAGCATTACGGCATCGTCAGAAAGATGGGCGGCGCTACGCTTCGATAAAGTCGTGCTCGGTATCGCTGCAGCAGCGTATGGCTATTCATTTCAATACGTTTATTTTCTTTCTTTCTCTTTCTTTGGTGTGTTGGCATCGACTACTATGGTCATTAGCCACGTGTTCTGGATAGGCCTTGTTACTAACTCTATACGCCACCTTAGAAGCAGCATGATTATTCATAGTCCCGTCAATCATGAAACGTGGGAAAGGTATTCTTCAATAACCCAGAATTACGTTTATTTTCGTCCGGGATATGAAAATATTATTTTCAAAGCACCATAATCAATATCTAGGAAACCGTGTATCTCTTGAACTAATGTAAGTGATTCGTGAAAGAAGCATAACGGCATCGTGAGGAAGATGGGTGATGCTACGCTTCGATTTTATGTGAATTTGCTGAGAAAATAAACATCTTATCTTCAAAGCACCATAATCGATAACTAGGAAACCGTGTATCTTTCGAACTAATGAAGGTGAATCGTGAAAGCAGCATTACGGTATCGTGAGAAAGATGGGAGGCGCTACTCTTCGATAAATTCGTGGTCGATATCGCGGTAGCAGCGTATGTGTATTCATTTTACCACATTTATTTCAGTCCGTGTGGATGAAATATTTTTATATGAATTTTCTGGGGGAATGAAAATCATATCTTCAAAGTACCATAATAAATAGCTAGGAAACCGTAAATTACTTGAACTGATAAAAGTGGATCATGAGTTTGGAGTCGCTTATAATAATATTGAACAATTGTTAACATTTTTAGTGAAATTTGATTTTGTAGCATTTATTTAACCCCCTTCCAAAACTATAGAAAAAAAAATGTTTCTGGCTCTCTATATCATCTTCTTGCAATCTTTCACGAAAAATATTGAGAAATGAAGTATTGATTACATTGAATGTGAAAGATTATTTAGTCGCATTGATTTGACACCCTTTCACCACTCTAGAAATAATGAAAAAAAAAACGGCTCTCTATATCATTTTGTTAGTATTTTTTTAATCTTATTTCTTATTTCCGAAACCGCAATTCAAATTCAGTTTCTCCAGCGTCTTTCCAAGAAGTTTTGATAACGGAGGCAGATACAGCCTCCGAAACGTCAACAATTTTCGAAAAAAGAGAAGTATTCTTTGTTAATTTGATCTCATTTTTTCATATAGGCAAATTCAGTGTAGGGTACGTTACTGACAAAAATTAATTTCTTTCAAGACAGCAGTCTTGTAAACACAGTAACTTATCGGGCAAATTAATTAATTTGCCCTTCTACACTTGTACAGATTTCTTTGGATTAACATTTTTTCATTTTCAGATTGTGGAAGGTCATAAACCCAGAAAATTATGTCAAGAATGACCAAGGTTTTTTTTCCACCTGCTGTTATTGAATTTTTCTTAGCTGTCTTAGATAGCAGGTAGACAAATAGAAAAAATAGCAATATGACAAGTATAGTTACAAACCAAGCAACTGTAATCAATTAACAAGACTACCTAAGGCAGCAAAAATTTAACTTACGAAATAGAAAACCTTGAAATATCGGTGAAATATCAAAATTGAGCAAACCTCTGAAGAAGTTAGCCACTCGCGTTTACGAAACGCCAGAAAACCATTCCAGAAAACGATGGCCTTCAAATTCGAATGGAAATAGTGATAGAAAAACCTCGGCTGTGATAGATTAAACTATATATGAAAATCGTCTCTAACATCAAATATTAACAGATAACAAATTTCTGAAATAAGTATCATAAATAAAATGTGATTTGGTGCTTTCGGTGAAGAAGATATATGCTTCTCGGTTTACAAGGGAGTTTAGCGATATTGGTGAAACACGAGAGTCATTTTACTTGTTCCCCGTGTCTTCGTAATATACTGATACTTTATTGATCCCAAGAAACATTTCTATTCATAGATGGATTAAAAAAATAATACACTGAATAATATCAGTACTTATGAAACAAACATAACGAAGAAATTATACAATTGTTGGAAATTAACATGATGTATCTGAAAGATACAAAACTGAAAATGATGGAATCAGAAAAGATTTATTATTTGTTTTAAACTCAACTCATTGTTTTTTTAAACTGATTATGATTAGTGCCTACTATGGGTAGTTCCGCTGTGGTTGGATAATGCATAGAGATAATAATGACTATGTACTATATTAATCTTGTATGCTTGCTCACGTACAAACCTTGTGAAGGAAAATTAATGGTGTCATTTAATTTACCCCTTTCTGCCGGAGAACTTTGTTTAGAAGAATCACTAGAACTTTTTTAATGTTTATGTTTATGGTATGTTATAAAATCGAAAATTATTTGAAAAATCACTCACATTGTCTACTGCCAATATTTTAGCCCAGATGAATACCAATAAGGGCCTTAGTTCTTTAGCACAGCTCTGAAGCAATTTTAAAACATATGGAAATATGCCCACAGACAAAGCTAGATTAACAGCCCAAGGTCCCAGGTCTAGAAATTTACCAAGCAATTCCAGCGCCCTCATTCTATGAACTTGGCTCAGTAAAACTTGCAAAACTATGGGTAATTGTTCTGGCGGATGTCTTTCTTCTGACCCTGAAATAATGAGTAATGAGACAAAATTATAAATAATAACAAATTATTGACATTGTTGATCACATAAAATGACTTGTATGTTAGTGTACATTAATAGTTATTTAACGAACAAGTGTATTAATAAGGGCCATTAACAATGGATATAATTTAAGCCGCGAGCGGAGTGAGCAACAATTATATCACAGAACCTAACGGAGTCAACAACAGGAAGCCAACCTTATGTTTGCGGCTTTGGTACAATTGACGCAGAAACCAAAGTTGCCAGCAAGGGGATATACCGGGTGTCCACGGAAAGTGGCTCACCCCTATAACTTTTTTGGTTTTGCAGATATTGAAATGAAATTTGGAAGATCTGTATGAAATATAAAACTGCATTTTTTAATAAGTGACTCATATTCGTGCAACACAACATAATTATGTATAAATTTATATTTTTTGCACAATGAATAAAGACGATTTATTATTATTATTAAATGGAAATTTTGTGAATTTCATTACGATTATATTGATACCGCTTCACTGTTATAGGTTTCAAACTTTTATTGAAAAAACTTGAAAAGATTACTTAAGATCTTTCTTGAAATGAAAAACCATTTCAGATTAAAATGAGATTCATATACATTGGGTAACCTGTGACCTACATAACTGATAGAACAAGGTAATTGAGGTGTATTGAAAAACATGTTAATAATATCATTTATGTAAGGAACTATTAGTTTTTTGATTGATGGTTTTGTTATATCATTTGTTTTGGTAATTTTAATATTATTATAATCTCAAAAAGAAAAATCTAATAGTGTGCAGTATCAAATTAATCATAGTGAAATGCTCTTTTTCCTTGACCCGACGAGCCACTATGTTGCCATTTGCAAAAAAAATAGTAATAATAATTTAAAAATTAAATTTTTCCCGGCAGATGCATTTTAACCGAAAACAGTAAAGTTGTATTTTTCTCAATACTTTAGGACTAAAATTAACAATTGGAATGTATTCATAGCCCTCTAGATTCAAAAATAAATTTCAAAATTTAAAAAATGGTTGTATTCAGAATGTCATATGGAGAGAAAAAAAGTGAAAATGTACCGGGTGTCTCATTTAAAAATCGAAAGTCGAAAGACCGGTGAGACCGGAAGTTGCATGAAGCTGAGTCACTTATCAAAAAATGCAGTTTTATGTATTATATAGATCCTCCAAATTTCATTCCAATATCTTCAAAAACAAAAAAGTTATAGGGGCGAGCCACCTTCCGTCTACACCCGGTATATACATATTTAAAAGGGATAAAATCTTTGATGGCAGAAACCATATTGTCGATGGTGCACAATTACTGCTTTCAATAGATGAACTTTAGAATCTATCAGAAGAGCTACACATGATAATCTATTAATGAGATTACATGTGTTTAAGTCGAGGTGGAGACATGTTTTGGACAACGCAAATAATTGAATCAACGACCAATCTATTCTGCCAAGTCATCGCATTTACAGGGAGAATTATGACCAATTACCGAAAATAAAAGTGTACTAGTCTTCCATGTGGAAACACACCTGTAAAATTTCAGAACAATCTGAGACCACTTATGTCATTTTTTTGATAGCTTTCTGTTTATGATTTCTCGATATTTTGATTTATATTCAGTTCAATATGTGTGAAGTTAAAATTTAAAAAAAATGGAAACATTACTCACCTAGCTCTAGCCAAACCTGGAACGCTGTCAATTGTTCTTCAAAAAAAGGTAAATGCTGAAACGGTTCATCTGTCTTGATTATGTTTGGCAGCTGCCCCAAACTCAAATCTAAAGCTAAATCCCATGCATTCCACATGGGATGCTGATAAGTTGAAGGAAGTTGAGGATCACTGATAGGTGTGCAATCACATGATCTCATAATTCTCTCAGCTAAGAGGAAATTCCGGAAAAGACTGGCAACAAGGAGGTCTTGGCGAAACAACTTTTGAAACAAGTCTGAAAATTAAAGAAAAAAGTGAGGTAGATAGGTGATATTAAAAAGTTAAATTGTCTTATGTGTCTAAAACCATATTTCTGAGTGTAAAGTAAAATAATATTAGAAACGCATCAACTTCAGGAATGGTAAATCACACCCACGTAAAATAGCTTTCGGCTAATTTTGCTCAAATTTTGATATATTGTAGATCTTGGCATCCTCATTATGTAGTCCAATTTACAGATCGATCCTATGACCAGTTTTCGAGGTACAGGGTGTCGAAAATTCGATTTTCGCTTTTTTTGGTATTATGCATCGATTTGATTTTTGTGCTCTAATTCGAAATTGAAGTGTCTTAGAAATGAACTTATTATATCTAGGTTGTAGCTAATGAGTCTCTCCATACGAATAAACAATGATATCTCACAAAGGGTGTTGGATTACAGCATGGCAAGAAAATGTTCATAGAAATAGTTAAAAATCAATACCATAATCGTTTTGATTTTCACTGAATTCGTTAAAACCAGAAAACAAACTACATGAGGATTCATATGATTGCCTGTCCAACAGTTTTCTACGTACAGGGTGACAATTTAAATGCTTTCAACTGCTATATCTCATGAATACAATTATATAATCATAACGAATTGTCTATAACTGTTTCTAGTTTATTAAAGTTGAACTGGCTCAGAAAATAATCCTCCCCATCACCCCCATCCCCCCTCCCCTTAAAGCCAACTCCCATCACCCCCCTGATTCACAACCACCAGCATTCAAATACTCTCAATAGAAATCTCTACTTGTGATGGGACCATAGAATGATTATCATAGATAGACGTAGAATTACAACAAGGGTGGTTGTGATTGTGTGAAAATGACTTACAGTCATGTAAAATTCTACAATTGATTATTCAAAAATCTTTGTCACCACCTTCAATCAAGATATTTTTCCTAATATCACGATGTTATACTGATAGATTGAAAAAAATGCAAGTGAGCCATGACAAAATTACAAATTCATAGTGTCATGTGTTATTTCATTAATCAACACTATTAACAGAGTACACGAATAATATTCATAAACAGCCCGTAACTAGGTGGATGGCGCCCGTGGCGAATATGTAGGCTTGCGCCCCCTACCAATAGTAAAATCTCAGATAGCTAATATTATTCAGATCCAAAGTCATTTTGGCGTCACCTGCGGGCTAGCCGAAAGTCATGGTGGAGCCCCCTGCAGGCTAGCCAAAAGTCATTGTGGCGCCCCCTGCGGGCTAGCGCTCGCGGCCAAAGCCTCCCTTGCCCCGCCCTCGTTACGGCCCTGCTCATAAACACTCTTAGAGTACCCAAAGGCTTGGCCTATGCGGGTAGAGAAAGGATATTATTTATTTGCTGTAGCACTTCCGACAACTTACTGATTTTTTGTGACGCCTTTACTTTCTAGCTGCAAAAAAATCTTGAAAACGTACAACACCACCCAGGGAGCTTGGTGCTCATTCCAAGCAAGCTTTAGATGCTAGGATTGGCATCTGAACGACCCACATCACACTTGCCTTGAAACAAGGCATGTGGGCTTCCAACCATACATTTAAGAAAATGTTTTTTCCTGTGGCAGGTCGTAAACCATCACCTAATGATAACTTCAATTCAAGCGACTGAAACCTAGACCGCTCGGCCAACCGATTGTTATTATGATTAATGTCAAATAACTTAATTCTTGGTCATCATCGGCACAGTGTAGCCACAAGATCCAAAAGGTGTAAACAACTGGAAGCCATCCGCATATTTGTGGCTTCAGTTAGAAGGCAACAACACATCCCCACGCAGGCAGCTGTTCCAAATTAAGTCGTAACCATCGCCAACTCCGTTATTACTAACGCTACGAATTCAGTTAAATGGGCAAACTATGTAGTGGTATTTTTCATGGCCATTTCGATGCTGAAAACAAACAAAACTTAACAAGCGCATATTCAAGATATTTCATGAAATTATTAAAATTAAAAGTGGAGGTTTCTGAGATAATTAAGAAAAACTGAACAAATGTCTTGACTACCAACGAAATATCATCTGTGCAATAATCCGATGATGCTAATTTCTTACAACATATCGAAATATTTGTCAACCTCCTGAACATTTATTAATGTTGGGAGAATCAGAGACACAGTACGGGTGGGTCAGAATGAGACCGACAGACAATTTTTTCATTCATCATATTATTTGACCGAATCGATGTCGTGAATTTACTGATATGTTACCATACTTTCTTGCATATGATTGTTTTGACAGATTAACTAACAAACAAAACTCCACCCTCAAATTCATAATACTCCACTCGGATAAGAATTAAGGTTTGAAATAACTTTCGGGAAAAAATTAAAGAAAATATTCTTAATTTGTTGAATTTTAAGTTGGAGCATAATTTTTAGAGCATTTCTGATTGATTCATCTACTAATCAATCAATTCCTGTTGGCTTTATTTGAATGTTCTAAGAATATGTAAATTTCTCAAAAGGTAATTATTGTATTAAAGAAGCTCTACCTTATGCAAAAACATATATTTCATTTTAATGGTGGATTAGTGAATAATGTACATCTTAACTGAAATTTCCTCCGGAGCATTCTCACCTATTAACAGTGAATCTACCACTCAGAACAAAGACTACATCGAGTTTTATTATAATTATAAATTCATTATAAATTCCAATAATTTTTTATAATACAATATATTTAATGGTATGAATAAATACATACAGGGTGAGTCAGAATAAGACCGACAAACTCCGACTACAGATTCCTCGCCTCATTTCAAGGTAAAAAGTTCCTATCAAGGTATGTCCTAAAATACAACCCCTCTGAGATACAGGGTATCAAAAGTGCAAAAAAAAATAGATTTAATATTTTTTCCTGAAGAAAACAATTTCAAACTTGGTACACCAACCAAGGTTCATCAACGTGATACTTTGCAGTTACAATTTTAAATTTTCGTAAACCAGTGGCGTAGTTACGATGGTACGTGGTCATATTTTCCAATTTTTTTTTGGAAAAGTGAATAAACAAATGAGCGTTCAACATCAGTTAGGCTCATCGATAGTCGACCTAAAAGTCATAATTTTCCATGTGCCTAAAAGAAGAGGTTTCTGAGATAATTCAGAAAAACTGAAGATATGCCCTGAGTAGCAACGTAATTTCACTTCGAGAATTTTTGCCGGAGAGTATCCTTCTCTCCAAAATCTGACAGAAAACAATTACTTCCCTGGCTTATACCACGACGGACATTGAATTACATCTGACAGATATTTGTGCAACATTCTTCTAAGAAGACTCAGTTGCAATTGCTTATTGTAATTATACAGCAAATTATCCTTCATTTGGCTGGGGAAGACCACCTGCAGAAGTGTTTCGCGGTTCTTGCCACTTGTCAGTGACAGGGTAGGTCGAACAACATTAAAGTCGTCCTGCCCCAGCCCAATGAATTATAATCCACTGTATATCTAATATTTCCTCACAGCGACTTACAGTCGCATCATACAGTATCATCATTGATACTATTATCAATACTTGTTTTTAAATGTAGGAGAAAGTGAAATCTATCCATATAACAAAAACTGTCACATTGTTTGTTAAGTTGTTCTTCTTTGCGTTACGAACATTTCTCATTGTTTTTGTGTGTTTCTAATACAACTTCAATATGGTGAGATGCACTGTAGAAGAAAAACGAGGTATGTACGAATTGTACATTAAACTGGAAGGAGAGAGCTAAACAAAGGAGGGAAGACATTTTTTATAATAAAATAGTCAAGAGACACGTATACCATGACTACAAATACTAAGCGGTACAAAAACTCTATCCAAGTGATCTCGAAAGAATATTGCGATTTTGTAATTGATTCCAACAGAAGGTAAGAAGTAATAACAGCTTTGCACACAATATCATTTGGGAAGACGAAACAACAAATTCTGGTATATTCAATTGAAGAAACATTTTTATACCGAGGAAAATTCTCACATAATCCAAGAAGTGGGACATCAAGATCGTTTCTCTTTGAATGTGTGTTGTGGTTTGTTAAATAATAAATAACTGGGACCGTATTTTATTGATGGTAGCCTGACTGCAGAAAAATATTTACATATGCTGCAAGGACGCGTTGGATGATCTCCATATAGGAAATCGTAATGAAATCTGATGCCAACCAGATTGATGTAGTTCACATAATTCAATTATTTGATCATTAAGTTCTGAGAATTCTTCCCTTTATTAATTTCCAAACTCTCTAACATATAAGGACATATTATGGCTGAGGTATTAATTTGTATACTCAATAAAGTTTATTTATGATTATTATTATTATTATTAGGGCATATTAGGGCATAAAGGAATAAATTATATAAATGTATTAGAATAATTGAAAAAAAAATTATTGTTAGCCATCGATTGATTGTAGGTCAGGTACAAAACTGCCCCGTGATTAATTGTTGGGTGGAGATTGAGGATAACGTTTCATAATTTAACTTGGTATATATACTTCTGGATGAAGAAGCCATTGTATGGCAAAATAATTATCGCGGTTTTTCAAACCAAAATTTGTAAAAGTTAACTTTAAAGTTTTATTATAAACGTTAATTTTTATTCAAACATCGCCCACAATCGTCTACTTGCAAAATTGCATAGCATGAAACTTGCAAGAAACTGGCACAGTGAAAAGCGGCCTTTTTACACTTAAACCTCACCAAAATATGATGAAAAATAATTTGAAAAAATACATAATTCATTATATACCTCTTGGTAACGTATTCCACGCAATTGTATCTGTTATTGCTGTGAATATCCAATTCAGTTCTCCTAACATTGTTCTTCTATCCGATATCTGACCAGGAATTCTAAAATAGAAAAAAAATAAATATTGAAACATGTCATATATTTAGGCTCATAAAATCATTCAAACAATGTGTGTGTAGCTTAACTTTCGATAATTATTTCATAATTATTTGTTGGGCTGGGACAGAACGACTCTACTGTACGACCTAGCCTAGCACTGATCGAATCATATCTGCAGGTGGTCATTCCCAGCCAATGGAAGGATAATATCTAGTTTGATTGCAATAAGCACTTGCAATAGGGTCTTCTTTGAAGACCGTTGCACAAATATCCGTGCGATGTAGTTCAATGCACGTCGTGGAATCAGACAGGGAAGTAGCTGTTTTCTATAAGATATTTGTCTCATTCTTACTCTTTGGTGGGAATATGTGGAGAAAAATATATTTTGACGCTAAAGCTACATTCCAAACTAGACTATGAGACCCTATGGGATCCACCATAAGAGCAATAAAACCAATAGAATTGGCAGCATCAATGCATATTTAAGTGGAAATCAATATCCGTTTTCTGCAAAGAGATTTAAATCATCAATCATCCCAATAATCAATACCACAGCGCATTCATCAATACACATATTACTTAAATCAACCAATGAGACCACAATCTCAACAACTCACCTTCACACCACATTGGCAGCAAAATACCCAAAAAAGACAAATGTGGTGTCAAGCCCAACCACAAATTTTTTTATAGACTCAACCAAATCAACAGAACAGATAGGTTAGGTTTAGGTTTGAACGTGAGTGGGCATCAGGCCCTCCTCTGTGGTCAATTGCCTATTGTGGCTCAACAAACAGATAATAACCATCAAGGAGCATGAGAGCTCATAGAAATATAATGAACACTAAAACGCCATACTCGACATTCGAGATTCAGTTTAACGACCCCACATAAGGAATGATCGCAGACCCTTGCACTTGCGCAGAATGCCTTTTCTGGTTAGGTCTTTGCCAAGTAATCTGTTTTCTTCGCATGTTTCAAAGAACGTTCGGAATACACAGTGTGACCCATTAAAAATGGAAGCACCCTTATAAAACATACATTTATCAACAGATTCGAATGATTTTTTTTTCAGTAAGACATTCAAAAAGTCCACTTGGACACTGGATTTCATGAATGAGTCTTCATTCTCAATGCCAACTGTTCTTATATTTAAAGGTCAAATATTAAAATATATATAATTATTACATATTTTTCAGAGAAAATATTATTACACTACTGAATTCACGACATTTTTAAATAGTTTATGTTAAAATTACGTAGGAATGCGTCATTGATAAAAAAGTTATAGGGGAATATAATTTTAATATTATGCCGTTAAATCAACCCACCACTTCAATTTCAGAACGTTTTTCAACATTCTGGCTACACCACTAGATTCAAGATGTTTAGAAATATATCTGATCAGAATTTCATTGACATCTGTTGATAAATAAAAAAATCATAAGATAATAAAATAAATATAGGAATGAAAGCTTTCACGGCTGGCGTCAATGTTCTTGACCAAAGAAAACCACGACATAATAAAATAAAATTTTCATGAAATTACATTAAACATGTTTTTCAAATTTTATTATCTTATAATTTTTTTATTTATTATCAGATTGCGATGAAATTCTGATCAATGATATCTTGAAACTTCCTAAATCCAGTGGTGCCAGTTGTGGGTTGATTTACAGCATAATTTTCGAATTTCATTCCCCTGTAACTTTTTTACTAATGGAAGTATTATTACATAATATTGACATAATAATAAAAATGATAACTTTACTCAGTGTAATCCGAGGTGCTCACTTCAAGACACAACTCTTGTATGACGGCTCAAGAAAGAGAACTTACCCAACAGTGTTTTGTGAGGGCTTCTGCGGATTCAGAATAGCAAACACATGTTCCTGAGGTAACCCAAATGAGCCGGCATTAATAATTACAATGACATTTCCATGGCAGTTGATTGTTTCTTACGCAACCGCAGTCCCGATGGCCAACTAAGAATAAGTAAACTCAAGAATACGTGATTTTCTAGAACTGAGATATTGAGTTGAGTGTAGGGATAGATAACCATATTCAAAGTTAGCTTCATTTTCGATGCTGAATCGAGTGAGAATATAAAATTGAGGGGTTTCCATTTGAAAAAATGGACTTACAATAATTTTTTTAACCGCATCTATATCATTTTCTGGCGAACGCTCTGTATAACTCCAATTGAATTGATATCAAAATTCTGCTGAATTGGGTCTTCTCCTACGAATAAATCGATACACAATCAAAAATAAATGATCATGTCCAGAAATAAAAAAAAATATTTTTCACTCTGCAAACGTAATTTTCACCTTAAAATTTGAAATATTTCGAAAACTTGGGTATAAAACATTATACATGAAACATGTTCAGAATTATACGTAAAATCTAAAACTTTGATAATAGACAGGGTGCCCCGTTTAGAAAAAAGGAGCTGGGGTCCACTTTTGGTATAACCGGAAGTGTTGCATTCTTGAAAATATTTTAGTCGGATAGACCTTTTTAACAATAGTGAATAAATTTTCAAATTTATCTCACCTATAGTTTTCCTTTTTCAACCGCATCTATCATTTTCTGGCGAACGTCCTGTATAACTCTAATCAAATTGATATCAAAATTCTGCTGAATTTGTAACAGTATTAGTTCAATTTGTATTCTGACTATATTTTAAAATTCTTTAATGGTCCAATTTACTCCTACACCTTTTAGGATGTTTTGTTTGAACAATACATTGAAAAAATAATAGTTTAAAAAACTAAAGAACACGCTTTACTTCCCATGGACTAAAAAGTAAAAAATAATTGACAATTTAATTTCTCAAATGTAAAGAAAGCGTGGGTGCTTTCGATCTATATTCTCATATTTTTAGTTTAATTTAATAATACAGAGCGTTCAAGAGCTCAAGAGAACTTTATCAAGCACCCCACGCTTTTTTTACATTTGAGAAATTAAATTGTCAATTATTTTATACTTTTATTCCATGAGAAGTAAAGCATGTTCTTTAGTTTTTTAAACTATTATTTTTTTTTAATAAAAAATCGAAATCTCCGACCCCGAAAACCATACCAATTTTGAATCGAATCTGACCATAATCACAATACTCGTCCATCATCTTGGGCCATTTTGAATTCATAAATTTTTACGAAAAATTTATAATCTCTGACCCCGAATACCCGTACACACTAATTTTGAATCGAATCAGAGCATAATGACATCTTGGAGTCGCCATTTTGAATTCATGAATTCGGATAAAAAAAATAATCTCTGACTCCGAAAACCCTTATATACCAATTTTGAATGGAATTCGGATAAAAAAAATAATCTCTGACTCCGAAAACCCTTATATACCAATTTTGAATGGAATCGGACTATTATCACAAATCTCGTCCGCCATTTTGAAGCTGCCATTCTGTTTTTTTATAACAAAAAAATGTCATATTGCACTGTCACCGGAACTATGAACACCTGCCAAATTTCAAATCATTCGGATGTCTGGAAATGGGTGAAAATCACGCCCTAACATACAAACAAACAAGTGAAGCTAATATAAAACGCTTGTAAAAAAATGTAAACCGTCCTAATGAAGGAAACACTTGTTATTCAACTATATAAAGTAAATATTTATCAATTTTGATCAGATTCATTATTAAATAATTTAAAAATAGTAGTTTACCTAACAAGTGCGGAAAGTGATACTTTGCCGCACGCGATTGCAGATGGCTGACCGACGCGTTAGCGTTAGCCAGAAATCGCGTGCGGAAAAGACACTTTACACTCGAGTTAGGTACACGATTTTTTCTACTAGCGGAAAAAACACCCAAAAGTTAAGATAAAGAACATTTATTATTAAATATATATTAAACTATACAACCATACTTGGTAAGCTTTCTATTTTAACCTTCTGCGACGCAATATTTAAATGTCAGTATAATCCGCAAAAACTAAACAAATCTACTTTTCCGCACCAAAATGTTTTTTCCGAACTAAAAAGAGCGCGGAAAAAACTTTTCCACTAGTGCGGAAAAGTGACACTTTCAAAACTAAAATGAGTGCGGAAAAGTGGATTTTTTCGCACGCTGGTAGAAAAAAAAATTGCGACTTTTTCAATCCGGTATGAACGCGCGTTGTCGTTGGGTTGTAACAGTCATTACCCATACGAATAAATATTATTATTATTTTATTATTATATATTTTTTTAAGAATAAGAGACAATATTTCCTTTCCTAAAGATTCTAAACATCTTAGTGGAATGGGTAGACTGGTATCCACCAATCACTTTCACCCTCTAAGGCTACATTCCTCAGGAGAATCTCGAGCATAATTATGATGCATATCATAGCCTCTTGAATCAAACTGTACGCTAGTGTTGTTATTGTTAATTACATGAATGAATATCATTTATACAGGGTGTTACATAATTCAATACAAATATTTTAATGACATATTCCTGGGGTCAAAATAAGACTTTTTTTTCCTATAAACATGTGTCCTAAAATCCACCCCCTCCAAGCTACAGACATCGCAAGATGCGCAAAAAAATCTTAAATTTTGAATTGTGGCTACAATTATGCATCAAATATTTTGAAAATTCACAGGCACTTGTATTTTTAGACGATCTATTCATTTCCTGATTCAAAAATAAGGTAACTCGAATCGAAAGGGGTGAATGAGGGTTGCATACAGATTTGATGGCAAACATTTTCTATTTCCTCCAAAAAAATTTGAATTCAGACATCATCGTTGAGTTGGCCACTAAAAAATCATACATTTCAGTCTCTTGCATTTTCTTGAATTAGCTAACCGTTTTAGAGAAAATCGCTAGTAAATGAAAGGGGTGTATTTTCAAATTATTATACTAAAAAAACTTAGTGAGCTATGATTATGTTTGTCTCTGGTAACTAATGATTAATTAATATCTTTTATGCCAAACTGACATTGTGGTATGTCATAACCGTCATGTCACAATCGATTCACTTTCCTCAACTTACCATTACACGCTCAGAAAACGGTTCAATTACTACAAATGTTTGTAGAAAAATAAATAATAATTAACTTTTTATACTGAAAATGATTTATTTAACGGTAAAAAACACAAAATGAAATCTACTCTAACCTTAATTTTGTTAAATCAAGTGCTGGAAATGCCCTCCTCTTGCTACAATACAGGCCTCCATTCTCCTTCGCATAGACTGACGTACGCGTTCTAAAATTCTAGGAGTATTTCTTATGTGGTTAAAGCCATCTATGATTCGTTGACGAAGTACTTCAATCGAAGGCACTGGTCCTGCATCATAAACTAGGCTCTTTAAGTACCCCCAGAAAAAGAAGTCCAGCGGGTTACAATCTGGTGAGCGGGGAGGCCAAGGTACTGGACCTGCTCTGCCAATCCATCGATTCGGAAACCGTAGGTTTAAATAATTGCGCACTGTTATTCGAAAATGCGGTGGAGCACCATCGTGCATAAACCTAGGCGCTGACGAATTAGTAAAGGAACGGAATCTAAAAGACCTTCTAAATTGTTTTCTAAGAAGTGTAAATATGTTTCGCCATTTAAAATTCTTGGAAAAAGAAAAGGTCCAATTAGTTCATTTTCCACTATTCCGGCCCAAACATTTAGGCTAAACTGCACCTGATGACGATTTTGTCTAATCTCGTGCGGATTTTCTACAGCCCAGACATGAGTATTGTGGAAATTTACAACTCCATCGCGGCTAAAGTTAGCCTCGTCAGTGAAAAGGACAAAGGATAAAAAATTTTGATTTCTTTCGCACTTTTTAAGTACCCACCTCGAGAACCGCAAGCGTCGCGGGAACTCCTGAGGAAGCAATCCTTGTACTTGTTGAATATGGTATGGGTATAAACTATTTTCGTGCAACACCCGCCAGATAGTTACATGACAAATATCTAAATCCCGGGCAATTTGCCTAGTGCTCAATCCAAGATTTTCGTCAATGAGGTTTAAAATTTGCTCCTCTGTCGCTGGGTTACGGACTTCACGCGGTTTCCCCGCATCGTTTCTGGGATTCTGCAATTTTCCGTACTCGCGAAGATTACGATGAGTGTTTGCAAAAGTTCGTGCGTTGGGTAGACGGCGATTGGGATATCTAATTGCGTACAACCTTCGAGCTTCAACTGCATTACCATCAGCCAGACCATAAACAAAATGGATATCAGCGAGATGTTCGTTTGAATAATTTGCCATTTCAACGTTTACTACAAGACACAAAACACAATTTATACTAAACCAAAAAACACAAAAAGATAAACTGTTTAACAAACGTCAAACTTACAAGTGAATCAAACAAATTAAACGTCAAAAGCGTCAATAGGGGAAACAAAGTGAAAAGTCATAGCCCTCTAGGTATTTTTGTTTGTTACTTCAATACACACTTTCATTTACCAGCGATTTTCGGTTAGCTAATTCAAAAAAATGCAAGAGACTGAAATGTATGTTTTTTTAGTGGCCAACTCAACGATGATGTCTGAATTCAAATTTTTTTGGAGGAAATAGAAAATGTTTGCCATCAAATCTGTATGCAACCCTCATTCACCCCTTTCGATTCGAGTTACCTTATTTTTGAATCAAGAAATTAATAGATCGTCTAAAAATACAAGTGCCTGTGAATTTTCAAAATATTTGAAGCATAATTGTAGCCACAATTCAAAATTTAAGATTTTTTTTGCGCATCTTGCGATGTCTGTAGCTTGGAGGGGGTGGATTTTAGGACACATGTTTATAGGAAAAAAAAAGTCTTATTTTGACCCCAGGAATATGTCATTAAAATATTTGTATTGAATTATGTAACACCCTGTATTCTCCCTTTGGAAACTAGTTCATAAATTATGTGATTACCAATATTCTAATTGAAAAAGTTTCAAATATAATAATGGAGTTGCTGAATTCAACTTATTCCTTACTTGTCTATCAAATCTAAACTGACTTTTGGCATTAATTTAGAAGTGGGTTGCAAAACGAACCACCTCAATGCCACCTTGATCGGTGTTGTCAAACATGCAGTAAACAAATCAGCTGGTAGATCTGGGTTCATCGGTAACCCCTGACTGGCACTGCAAGCAGCTAGCTGTATACAATTTTTGAAGGAGGGTAAAGGAAGGGCATTTCTTCCTGCTTGAGCCATAGCTTGCTGTAAAAATAAATAATAATGTATAAATACACACATTCAGTTTTTTGGTAAAAAAAAATCAGATCCCTAAGTTTTCTATCAAAACTGAATTGAAACTGTCATTCAAGCTTCACAGGGACTAAAACAGGATCAAATATACTGACTACTGTCTGCTAGGTTCGAATCCTCAGCGACTTCAGATTTTTATCTGATGGCCCGAGAAAGTGCTAGGAATCGCACGTTAAAAGGTAAGACCTCGGTAATCCTTGGCTCGCACAAGTTTCAACTTCTGAGGGCTGCCGTTCGTAAGGGGAGGACAGCTGGTTAACGGAAAAAACAATTTTAACAATTTTTTTTTAACTACTTAAGAGCAAATATTGTTTTTAATATTCAAGTTATCCTTAGAAACTTATGCATTAATCACCAAAGTATCACCATTCTGGATCAATGAACAATTTATATATATTTATTATATTAATTGAAGAGATATGGCAAATAATTCCTGCCAAATAATCTAAGGACCTCATACAGTGACCGCCAAAAAGTATGTACCATATGGGACAAAAGTATTGGAAAAAAAATCTGTGGAAAAGTTTGTGCATGTCCGATAACAACCTAAAAATCGAGTTTGACACATGTCACGTGATCGCTGGTATGGCGGCAAGTTGAAAAAATTGCTATGAAAAGGCAAAAAGTGGAGTAAGATGGCAAGATATATGAAGAGATAATGCAAGAACATTGAAAATAGTATTTTTTTT
Organism: Chrysolina haemoptera; assembly: GCA_958298965.1. Taxonomy (NCBI): domain Eukaryota; kingdom Metazoa; phylum Arthropoda; class Insecta; order Coleoptera; family Chrysomelidae; genus Chrysolina; species Chrysolina haemoptera. Next base: position 21,609,798 of record OY282595.1, read on the forward strand.
ATTTTCCCATCTATATGAAAATATCATTTTTTTTCTCTTATGAATAGCTTGACTATACTGAAACTTTTGTATTCCAATAATATTGGCAAAACTTGCTCATTTTCTCCACATCAGAGAGCACTAAAGTTAAAAAAAAAAATTATTTTGTAAGAACCCTGGCTGTTACATTGGTTCGCATCTAACGGTGATATCAGAATTCTACGACCATTGTGATGACATGACACTCCAAAAACATTGTGTTTTTCAGATTATAATCAAGTTCTGATGATAATCTTACAAGAGTGTTCAACTTCGCATACAATCTTGAAAACTCTAAGCCTCTTTAAGACGCACTATTTTTAAGATTATGTGCGAAGTGAAACACTTCTTCACAATTATCATCAAAAATTGATTACAATCGGAATAACACGATATTTTTGTATTGTCCTATCATATCATCGCAATAATCGTGGAATTCTGATATAACTCTTAGATACGAACCAATATTCTGGCAACATACATTTTTTTTTAACTTGTGCTTCTTATCTGATGTGGAGAAAGTGAGAAAGTTTTGCCAATATCATTGCTATTTATGAGAAATAAATTTAATATTTTCATATAGATAGGACAATATTCAGAAAAAAATTGCTATTTTCAATTTTCTTGCATAATCTCTTCAAACTTTGTTTGTATGTATAAAACTGAATTCAAAGCAACTTTTTCAAATAACTTTTTTGCATATCTTGATCTTACCCCCCTTTTTTACTTTTCATAGCAATTTCTTTCAATTTGCTCCCATACCGACAATCACGTGACATGTGTCAAAATCGATTCTTAGATTATCGGACCTGCCCAAACTTCTACAGAGAAGTTACTGTATAATTTCAGAAAAACTTAATTATACAATAACGAGGAATGAATGGAATACAATAGGTCTTTCTCATGAGACGGCGATTTGTGATTTGATTAATGAACAGTAAAATATATTTTTTACACACTCCAAAAATACTTTTGTTTTGAATTTTGGACTAGCAATTTACTCAAAAAATCAATTACAAGTTTGAAATTTTAAATTTTCTTATTGGTTAGTCGACTGACTCGTCATCACTCAACTTGCCAATAAAAAGCCTGGTAAACTGGCAACCTTGGTTAAAAACACATCAACATTTTGAACTACTCAGATGAACTACCGATCTGAATAGGTCTGTTCATTCTCTTACACCATTTTTACACCGTATCACTCTCTGATGCAGCATCTTTCCGAGTCCCCATGGAACAAACAGAGAACGCATGTAAAATATGAAGGTTGTTGTTGGTGGATTGATGGAATGGAACGACCAGTGAAGAAAGAAAGGGCCAAATGCTGAATACAACAAAACAAAATGTAAAACGATTAAAGTTGTCATATTTATTCAAAGAATTGATTATTAAGTTTTTTCTAAATCATCTTTTTGCATTTTAATTGGTATTCCAAGAAGAACAAAGGCATGACAGGAATTAATAGCAGGTAAGTGCTATTTACCTAATTTAAAGGTAGGCATAAACAACTAAAGTTTTCTCAATGTTTCAGGCAGATTTTAGTATTCGATAAACCAGTCTGGTCCAATTTCACATCATCGACATTGTTTGTGGAGTGAAAATTAATTTTTCCAAATGAAGCACTGTTTTATGCCTAATTGTGAAAATAGTGACGAAAACACTAACAAATAACAATAAGAAATTGCATTATCTCCGTAGGATTCTTTGGCAGCACTGATATAAAATAGATGAATTGAGTTAGAATAAAAATAAGTGAGTACCATACTAACTTTTTGGTTTTTTCATGACGTACTTCAGCACTTATGAATTTCATATAATTTGCAAAAAAGTCATGGACCATTTCCCTGGTTACTTCAGGTAGATTATTAGAATCTGCTTTCTCGAAACCCAGAGTCAATCTATTAGACATTTTGATTAACCCAATTCCCAAGTCACACAATATAGAATACAAATTCAGCACACCACAGAAACACAATGTTTTGCTTATAAATAAACAAGGAAATGTAATCTGATAAATTGTATTAGTTCAAAAGTCATCTCATTTTGCTGTCAATGTCGATGCTGTACCAAGGTTGCCATTTAAAAGGAAAACTTTCAAGTTTGAATTATTTGAGTTTCGCGCCCAAAAAATGAAAATATTGTTTTTTTGGCGAAAAGAGAAAGAATTTTTTTTTCTTTTGATTATATTATATTTTAATGTTATCCTTATTGGAAACTGTACTAAAAAAAATCGATGAGAAAGACCCATTTCTATACCTCATGGCCAATCTGACATCACAACGCAATAAACACAATCTTTCTTTAGACATAGAGGAAAGACAAAACACTGAACCAATAATTATACAGTAGGTATCAGAAACTTTTCATCTGGGGTATAGACAGGAATCTACTAGAGCAACAAGGAACGCAATGATATGATAATGCCACAATAATAAGAGAGACGCACTATTGCGCGCCTCTCATGTTACCTTGCCCGACGAATTAACAGCTCAGTTGATATCCCTTCCTCGAGCGAGTAGAGGAGAAATTGTAATGCTCTCTCAACATTATAGCAAGCTATTCTTCACGCTCTCATAAAATCACTATACCACAGATGAAAACTTTCCGATACTGTATACAGTCAATACTCTACTTATTGATTTTAATAACAAAATAAAAGATCATAAATTCGAAAAAAGTGATTACCGTCAATGGAGCAAGCAATATCAGTAAATAGCGATGTCAATTCATAGATCCAAATCTGATTTAGATGAAACAACAAACATTTTATATACTATTTTATCGTTTAAACCACACATTCAACAGCTGCATTACAAGAACTTTGCGATTAGCCAATAGTAACAATGATCTCGAGATGTTTAACACCTCCTTGCATCATTTCAAAACTCAATTACGGAATACAGAGCTTTAATATTTTAGTGTCTTAATGTTTTAATGCTAAAATGTTTCAATTTATAGCATACGTCTTATTCATTCTTGCTGTTTTTAAATTCTAAATTAACCCCTTTAAACTTTAAATTTACCCCTTCAAACTCATTATTAGTTGCAATTTGTATTTCAGTACTTTACATTTCATTTTATTTTAATTATAATTTATAATTGTAATTTATACTTTAAATGGGCTTGCCCCTAAATGAATAAATAAATAAACATTAAACCCTTTGCAAATAAATTACTTGATATTGCTGGGTGGCCCCTCGCTAGAGAAACTGACATTATTGTCTTTGCCAAGTGTGTATATTTGATGAGATTTATAAATGTAAATGTTTCCATTTAAGTATGAAATTGGCGATGTTTGATGAAAAATCATTTTCATCATTGAAATAATTAAATGTGAAAGAGGATATTTACTAAGGAATGCGGAATATTTAGTCAATCTATAACTAAATTTCCTTATTTGACGTCCATTATGATTATTAATATAGGTCCAAAATGGTAATGAAGTTGAAATTATGTTTGTGTTAAATACTTAAGTATTCGAGTTCGGTAATATGATCGCAGATTCGAGCAGATTTTAGTCACGAGGCCACAAATTAATCGAATTAGTCGGTAATAAACGAACGAAACGGATGAGATCAGCGTGGGATTGACTTTGGCAGAATGTTGTTAACTTATTTACATTTAAATTTGAGTTGTATTGTTTTGTAAAACAAGATTCAAGTTTGAAATTTGAACTGTCTCTATTTCAAGGTAATTATTTCATTTCGATTTGAACTTTCAACATCAAACTATTATTAACAAACCACAAATGTAACATAAACATAACCTCACATTCAAATCAATCGCATTCGTCCGTCAAAGGTCTCCGACCAAAAAGATCAGAAATTGTTTTGTCAAATCAATCAAATTTTCAATAACAATATGAAACGTACTACCTGGTTTTCTAAAAAAGTATTATCTATCAATTTTTCTGCGTGGAGAATGCAAGGTTGTCGGATTGTCAAAAAATACACAGTTTTCAGAAACAGTTTACTTATTGGTTCAATTTGATTAGGAAAGCGGTTTTTAATCAATTTGAACTGATATTGTATTTTCTTTCAGTTTGTGGATATAATTGCGGAGTGAACAAAAATTGAACCCATAAGCCAAGGAAAAGTCTCAGAAAGGAAATATCATTCTGTGAGTATAATTTCGATTTCACAAATTTCAAACTGAGCGAAGAGGGTACAGAGGAAGTATCATTGATATTAAAAAATCTTCATTCAGCTGGATCAATCTCCCAAACAGAAGAAAGTACTTGAATCTATTGGATCTGAACTGTTAACAAGGCAAAACACAAGTGAGAAGAATCTGGCAATAAAATACTTCAATAACATTCCTAAGATTATTAAAAAACACTAAAGCATACTGACTTGAGCTGTCTATATACTACCAGATTGTTAGAGCTAGTTGATCTGACGAAATTCCGCCGTTATTCAACCTCTCTTATAATTTGAGGGTATTTCCGTCCAACTGGAAAATTACAAGAGTACAATCAGTCCCCGAAAAAATTGAAAAAGACCCTACCCAACAACTACAGACCTACCGCACTATTTGTTATCTCGAGGGTCATGCAGAAAGCTATCAACATGGAGCTCGCGAAATATCTAGAACACTTAGGAATTATCAATGATTGACAATACGATCAACTGGTGACCTGCTTGCTTATGTCTCACATATTTGGAAGCAATCTTTCGAAAAATATGGTGAAACTCTGGCAGTTGCACTACATATCTCCAAGGCGTTTGATCGCGTTTGGCACCAAGAACTCCTAGCCAAACTTCCATCTTATGGCTTGCCTTCCCAGTTGAGTTCCTTGCTATCTAGCTTTCTCTCAGATCGATTTCTCCACGTGGTGGTCGATGGAGTATAATCCGATACTCTACCAATGAATGCTGGTGCTCCGCAGGAATCCATTCTAGCAACAACACTGTTCCTTCTTCACTTCGATGATTTGTTGTGAGCTACTACATGTCCTAGGCACAGCTATGCGGATGATAGTACCCTTCATACCGCTTTCTCTTCCAAAGCTCCAATATCAGCCAGTGAATGCAGAAATAAGCAGGGAAGAAACGTGAATTGAATAAATACGAACTTAGGAAAAATTCTAGAATGGGGGTCCAACAACTTGGTGGCATTCAATGTGAATAAAACCCAAGCAAGTATTTTTTCTAGAAAGGCCGATCTCATAGTGGCCAGTGTAACTATTTCAGGAGTATCTATAACCATTAAATCTTCCATTTCAATGGCCCAGGCCCAGACATAATGGCCATTCAAAGAAAAAGTTTAAGAACCATGGCGAATGTAAGCCCAAGAGAACATGCTAAATCACTATTTGCAGATATGAAATTTCTAACACTGCCCTGTATCTATATAATAGAGGCAATCTTGTGGGTACACAATAACAAAAATAAAAGCACTATTGTAACACAAACTCATGACCACAATACCAGAAATAAGGATTTATACAGACTACCTCAAGTTAAATACAGCAAAACAATGAAGCAGACTGAATATTTGCCTTTGAAATTATAAAATATCATACCAGTGGATTGGAAGGACTGTTCCTCAAAAAATCTGAAATTTCTATCGAAAAAATCATTACTTGCTGATCCTCTGTACGAAATTAGTGATATCTATACTCATAAATGGACATAAAACAAATGTCTTTCAAACGTTCTCTTGTGTACTTTTAAACTATTTACATGTAATGCTGACGTACCTAAACAAATCGCTTGTGATACTGTGTGATTCTTTACATACTTTTATATACCAATTATGTATCTAAAGGTGAATAAAGATCTTATCTTATCTTAATGCTCGGTATCACCATCAGCAGTACCCTTTCATGGGAGAACCATGTGAGGCCCATTGCCTCTCAAAAACTGGGTTTTCTGTTTCGCTCCAAGAAGTATTTAACTTCCCGTCAATTGATTATGATTTATAAAGCACAAATTCGACCTGTTCTGGAATAGTGTTCCCATATATGGAGCACCCAAGCACACATCGAAACTTTTAGATTCTGTCCAAAAGAGAGCTATTCGTTTCGTCGGTGATACTTCGCTCACAAGCTCGCTTACTTCTCTGGAACATCGCAGAAAGGTTGGCGATCTGTCTCTGTTTCATAGATATTTTCATGGGCGATGCTCTTCCGAAATATCATCAATCGCTCCACTGTTAACGGTCCCATCGAGACTAACCCGTCGTGCTCAGTCCTCACATTCATATACCATTACTTTCGAGACATGTCAAACATCTGTTTCCCAGGGCTTGTTTTGCCACCGAACGTCAAAGCTTTGGAACTCACTGCCTCTGGAGTTGTTCCTTGAGGCCTACAGCCTTCAGAAATTCAAGAAGAACACCAATTCCTACCTACTTTCCCTCGGATCTCATGATGTTCTCTGAACAAAACAGGAACCAAAAAAAAGGTCTTCGAACCAAACTAACTACTCTTGTCTTAACGTATGCAATTGCTTTCATGAAGTCATTATACTGACAGAAACCTGGCTTACTGCTAAAATAATGATTCTGACTCAGATTCTCACCTGATAGAGGAGGTGTTCTAAGAACTGTTACAAAGAAACTGTATGGGAAATAAAAGATTTCTGCTCTACTTTGAGTGTTGACCTAATTCTCCACTGGTCGAATCTGATGCTGCTGAAGTTGTTTCATCTATCTGAGCACTTCAAAATTTATTCCAGTCGAACAACATAACAAATGATTTCATAGATGTTTTACTCTTTACTGTTATACAGGTAGATGAGTTTATAAGGTCAACGTTAATTATTACTCAAAATACGAAAAATGTTCTAGAGGGGGGAAATTAGGTCTTTGCACGCGGGCGTCCGATACCCTAGGATCGGCCCTGGCGGCAGACTAGGTCCAAAGAAGCCATACAGAAAGTTTGGAGAGAGTATCTATCAGTAAAAATGTTGCCGATGTGCACTATAACTACAAGATCTTACATTGATATTCAAGATAATTAACAACAATAGGCATAACTATTCCTTTAATTCTTTCCTCCCAAGAACCCTTCGTCTGGCCAATTAATTGAATAATCTCGATTTGATTGGCTCATCAATTGTTACATTTAAAAATCACTTAGGAAGGGTACATATTTAGGTAATTTGACGATTGCAATGTAATCAACATCTTTGTATTTAATTTGCTATTTTGTTGCATATATTATTTGTTTGTACTTATTTTTGTTTTGGCACTGTATTTCTATTTTCTCATGTATTCCGAATTGGACTTGCCGCGAATCAATAAATTATTAACTCTCACTGCTGACTATGCAGGAGATTGCACCATACGACATAATTTAATAATAAATAAGTATTATTATCATTATTATTTAATTTATACAAAACACGAAAATTTGGACAAGTAGTCCTATAAATCACACCCCTAATTGAGCTCTATCAACAAGTATGGGTTACATGAATAGGAAGCTAGGTGTACAATCAATTATTAGGAATAAAAAATATATTTACCTCGTTCTCTTGTTCATGTTGATTTGCAAACTGTTTGAATGAATCCACAATAATTCCAGCATTGGAACAGTCATATACATAAATTGATGGAGCTCCCATCCAAGTTTGCAAGTCATAAATAGATAGTGGAATGTATTGAGTATATGTCTGAAATAAATAACAAATAAATTGAAAAAAAAATAGGTATTGATCTAAAATATTGGTGAAGAGAAATTATAAAAATATGAAGAAGACGATAGAGGGTTAGGTAGGTAGTTTATGATAATATATTACGATATAGTGACACTCAAAACTAGGTGGATAATAATATTAAATAAAAATTTACAAAATTATTAGTAAATTACACAGCTGGCATTTTATAAAGTCATAATGCTTCTGTTTACAAACGCCTTATGACTGCTTCTTTGGGACATTGAAACAATTGATGGACGTAGTTGTTCCCTTGAAAAGGGTAAAAATGAGTGGTACAAAAAAGAGAGATTGGATGATCGTAGGCATCAGAATATCTAGTAAACGAAAGAAAATACTTTATCAACAACAAAGAAATGGAACTATTTCCAGAGATACTTATAAAAATTACTGAAGGATTTTAAAATCGGTGGTAGATGAGCCGAAAAACCTATCTAATATTACTTATATCAGAATCGAACAATAAATCTAAGGCAGTATGGAATCTTGTTAAGACATATAGTGGCCACTCAAAAGGTATGAAGGACACTGTAATTAAAAATGTTGACCCCGATGAAAATGATAAAATATTGGTTTTAAATAAAGTAAATAATTTTTTTATTAGCAGTTGTCCAGACCTGAGATGTGGTAATTATATAGAAAATGCACGTTTTATGCCAAACCCTTTCGAAAATAGTATATGATACAATTATGAAGTTAAAACTACTTTTCAAGAAAAATGTTTGCACCCATCTGGAATGATCATCAATAAATGTAGCAAAATAACGTGCTCCTCCTAGGGATTCTATTCTCATGGGGCCGCAGACGTCGGAACGTACAAGGGTCAGTAAATCTTCAGCTCTCGAATTTGATGAACTTTGAAAAGTAGTCGCAGTCTGTTTACTCTTTATACAAGTTTCACAATGAGGAAGTTTATCGAATGTATTGAATTTCATTCCTTCAACCAAACCCTAAGAAATGAGAATTTTTAAGTCATTTTCATTGAGATGTCCATAACGCTGGTGCCACTTTTCAGGTTCGTTCTTCTCAGTTTCGACCGCAGCTATTGACTCTGTTGCCGTTTCAACATCTTGGATGTAATATAGTTGTCCATTCCTTTTTGCTCTCAATATAACCTCTTGATTTTGATTCCTTATTTCTGCAAAGTTTTTCGAAAAATGTGTTTGTTTTCCATTATCTGCTGCATTCGATATTGATATTAAATTCGTTTTCATATCAGGTACGTCCTTCAAAATTATTTGTCTCAGTCCAGATGCCCCATTGTTGAGGTTATTTTAACAGTACCTTTTCCAACAATATTTGCTGTTTGATCAACTGCCAGCCGCACTTTTTCTCCATTGATAGCGATGACATTTGAAAACTTTGATTTTTCATTACACATATGAGATGTCGCTCCACTATCGAGACATCATCCATCTGTTTGTGTTCCAGTGCATGCTGCCATCACGCTGCTTTGCTCATTTATTTTATGGAAATGACTAACTATGAAGGCTTCTTCTGCATTCGATGCATAATGTTGTCTGCTACTTTCATTCTTCCTTCTGCATTCTGAACCTTTGTGACCAGGTATTCTACAGAAATTACATTTGTAGCGAAATTATCTGTTTCTTAATTCAGAAGGTGCTTCTCGGAAACTTGGCTTATTCTTCAATTCGTATCTATCTGATGCTTTCTTCTAATTTGATTTATATTTGGTGAAAAGAGCATTTTCGTTATTCTCTTTACCTTTTCGTGCATTGAATTCATCTAGGAGTTTGATTTTTAGAGCTTCTGGTTTTGGAAGTTCATCTCTGGCTTCGATTGCGCAACGAAAATTCTCGTATGTACTTGGAATGGAATATAACATCAGGATAGCAAGGAGATCATCAGCAACGTTGATTTCCATTTCTTTCAACTTATCGATATTTGAGAATGAAGTTAAATTATCTGCTATATTGTCATTATCACCCATTTTGGTAAAAAGTAACTTCTTCAGCAATGTAGCTTTCCTCACAGGACCTTTTGACTAGTAAACTTCCTGTAATTTATTCAGATGATGTTTGACAATGTTTAACGAGGCATAATTCTGCAGGCTGCATAGCTAAGATTATATCGGCACGTGCTTTTTGATCAATTTTCTTCCAAGAATCTTGTTGGTTAATATCTAGTGGTTTTTGGGTTTCACCATTAACATAAGCCCAATGGTCATTTTTGACTAGTATTCCTTCCATTTGCATTTTCCAAGTGTGGTAGTTGTCTTTAGACAATTTCTCCACTTGCATGATGGTCGACATTATTTCTCAATACTTTTGTGATCTGCTTTACTGGAATATCACTACTAATATTCTGGGCCCATAACCTGATAGATTTTATGGAATAAACTGAAGAATTCTTTTGAGAAGAATATATTGACAATACCCTACAAATTGTAATGTCAAGTCACTTTTTTATGAACAAATCTATATAAACATTCCCTTCAACTGTTAATAATATTCAAATACATATACAGTGAGATAACAGTCGTTGCACGAACTCCAACAATAAGTATATGGTACAATATGCTAATGACTGCTCAATTATATTTAGTTATGATGATCAAGAATCAGTACAGGGCAATATCACTAAAACATTGAATAAATTGGAGGAATATTTTACAATACATAATTTGAAGCTTAATACCAACCAAACTCAAATAATTAACTTTACTCAAAAAAACAATATGGACAGCTTCAACCACGGTACAACCTCCTTAAATCCAGTATCTAAACTTTCTTTTCTTGGTATCACACTGGACTCAAAGCTAAATTGGAAAAGTCATAAAAGTGAACTTTCGAAAAATATATCGAGATACTGCTATGCTTTGAAAGTTATAAGACAAAATAAATATCCACAGAAGCAGCATTGCTAGCATATTATGCCTATGTACAAAGCCACATAAGATATGGAATCCTTTTTTGGGGAACATCTACTGATGTTAAGAAGATATCCATACTACAAAAGTACAAAAGCGTTGCATAAGAAAGAGACAGTTGTAGGCCTTTATTCATGAATAAGAAGATTCTTACTTTGACCAGTATATTGATCTATGAAACAGTAATATTTGTGGCTGAAAATATGGCGCTTTTCACAAGTTATGATAGAAATAACAGACATAATACTAGAAATAAAAACTATCTTCTGAATATTAGACCCAACCTCAGATATACACAGAAAAATATCCCCTTCTTAATAATCAACATATATAACAAACTACCAGCATACTATTCAATAGACGAGTATTTCATAGATAAATTAGAGTAGTGATATCTATTTTACTTTACTTATTTTGTAATACTTATTTTACTTATTTTGTAATTTACTGCTCTAAACTCTGATTTTATCTATACAGTTAATTTTGCATATGTCGGTTTGTTTGTGTGTATGTATATATGTGTGTATATATGTACTGCCGGGCTAAGCCCATTGGCGGTAACTGACAATCGAAATTACTGCGGGAAAAAAAGTTTTGAATTTTTATTATGATATTTCAGTACATGCTGAATTTGTACCGTCACTTGGATGCTTCAATTGTTAATGAATGAAAGTATCCCAAGTGAAGGTTCAACTTCAACATGCACTGAAACATCAAAATAAAAATTCAAAACTCTTTTTCCCAGAATAAAATCGAATGTCAGTTGCGGCCAATGGGCTTAGCACGGCAGCGTATGTATGTATGTGCATAAGTGTTTATATGTGCTCATTATAATAATTTTGACATGTTCCACACCTGAAAAGGTATTTTTTTTAAAGGAACTAATAAAGAATATCTATCTATCTATGAAGTCAATAAAAAACACTGGTATCTTATTATCAAAGAGTTGTGCTCTATTGTGTTGCTTTCTTTCGTGTTTTATAAGGATGATAAGACACTTTTTTTCTATCTATTCTATCTATTTATCTTGAATAATCCCTGTATGAGGAATAACTAGAATATCTGTCATTCATGCAATTTTTGTCATATTATGAACCGGGTGGGGTAATAATGCGTCAATCCGACTGCTCAAGTTCTATGATTACTAGTGGGATGATTCAAAAACAATAGTAAACTAGACAACATAGTCTATAACTAGACATTATTGCAGAATTTATAGGGTGAACAGAAAAAATCTACACGATCAAGTGCTTTTTTTTTGATGGAGTGTCATGTATATTAGCACATTTTCTCAAATATTTCAGAGATCTCCATCCGCTCCGCAAATATTATTGACCCTCACCAACCACTTGGATGTTCTGATTTTTTCTGACGAAATTATGCCGTCTACAGATGCATACCGAAAAAAATCACTGTCGTCATGATTATACAATAGGAAATAATCATAATGCCACTTGATAGACTTCATATCCGTTCTCATGCTCTTAAATTATGCAGCATGGCTAAAAATTATTTTTTAATTCGGCACTCTTTGGATAGAATTTTCTCTAGTTTTTTCAAATAGAACACCCCGTATATTTTTTCGACTATATGATGTAGGAATAGGAGACAAATAATTTTTGTATGTACATTGAGTATAAACCACAATATACACACACGAGTATTTAAATAGTCAGCCAATTTCAAAACAACATTTCAATACAAAACTAAAGCAAATATTTAAATACTTAAAATATATTGTCATAAAATTCTTTCATAATGCAATATGCTCTATCCAGGAATAGCTCCTTGACATCCTGAAAATATTATGTGCCACCAATAATCAAATACGTAAAGGTGTTTATGCACTTAAGAGATTAAAAGGGTACTTTTAATCCCTATTTTCAGGGAAAAAAGTGGTACTTCAAATTTATTGAAAATAAATTTCTAAATTTAGCTTTTATTGTAAAGAAATTGACAAATCCCTAGGGATTTAAAGTAAATTTTAATGTAAAACTTTTTTATTACTGATTTCACAGAAAAAATTATTTGTGATAAAAGTTGTGCTTATTAAGAAACTCATAATGGGTTATCGAAACGTTATGTTAGGTTTCTGAAATAAAAATCATTTTTGGTGAAAAGACATCAGGAATAAAGTACCTCTATTTTTCAAAATACAGAAAAAACTCATTGGGAATATTTCATTGCCATTTCATGCACCATTCAGATTCAGATTTTTATCAATGTGCTGCAGTATTTAGATATTGTTCAACAACATTGAAAGATAGGATGTTAGATAATATTGTTGGTTAAACACTAAAAAAAACTTACCCTATTAAATACCCATATTTCACCATTAGAGGTAGGCCTGGGTACACCATGACCATTATAATGGAAAAGTACTCTTTCCTCTTTCGCACTTCTACGAAGGGATGAACATAATTTTTTGACATCATCTGAAGTTGGATCTAAAGATTGTTTATATCTTGCTCTGGGTTGCCATCTTTCATACTGAGTTTGTAGATTTTGTCCAATTTTTTCTAAAGCTTTTGAAGAAGACAGAGATGATGGATCTAAAAAAAAATATAAAATATTTTACTATCAAATGGTTTCCTAATGGTTTCCATTATTACATAATATGTGATATAGACGTTGAAAATAGAAATCATCAATCAATATTACCCAGTCTTTTTTTTCAAATATCTTGTGTTCAGAAAAAAACGAAGTTGGAAATTTATCAACTAATTGTTCCAGAAGAACACCTAAAAATAGCATCAACAAAGTAAAAAACTGGTGAAAACATAATATCTTACCCCAGTAAAGCAAGCAGAACCAGTTTGGAATTTTAAATTTATTTATAATTTTAGGCTAATTTTAGGCTAATTTATTACTTTATTCCCGATTTTTTTTCTCTTCAATTGTTAGAGATGATATCACGGGTTCTGCTAGCTTAACGTTAAGCTGGCAGAACCAAATCGCTAAACGAATGTTTATGTAAAATCTGATCACTGCATAATTTTAGGCTCACGTTTGAACCTATTGCCGAATTTTTTGGAATGCGTTTTTTTAGAAAATCCTGGGTTCTGCTAGCTTAACGTTAAGCTGGCAGAACCAAATCGCTAAACGAATGTTTATGAAAAATCTGATCACGGCATTATTTTAGGCTCACGTTTGAATCTATTGCCGAATTTTTTGGAATACGTTTTTTTAAAAAAATCCTTTGTTCTGCTAGCTTTACCGTTAAGCTGGCAGAACCCCACCATACAGAAACAACTCAGAACAAATTCAGTTGGACAATAATTATAGGCTCTATTCAGGCTAATTTATTACCCAAGTATATATTTTTTTGTTCTTCAGTTGAAGTAGAAATCATAGGTTCTGTAAGCTCACCACTGAGCCGGCTGTACCAAATCGCAAAACGAATATTTATGAAAAATCCGGTCACTTCATAATTTCAGGCTCACTTTAAAACCTATTGTCGAAAATATGTTATAAATTTGAATCATTCACCTTCCTATTACCGATTTTCTCAAACTGTTGTGGAATTAAGCATGTTCACAATTCACCGGGTTTTACTAGCTTTACCCTCCAACTCAAAAGTCAAAATGTTTAACGATAAAAAAAAACAAGAAAAAAAACGTATGTATATATATTCCAGTCGAAAATAAATACATTCATGTATCACATTTTCAGTTACAGTGCAAGGAGTAGCGACAGAAAATTTGCACATATTTCTACAAAGTTATTTTTTTGGCATTTTTTTCATCAATTACGATAGTAGTATATTATATACCTAGGCAGTTAAGTGGCATTTTTCAGGCCAAAAGAAGATATTGTCAAGAAAATTACGGCATATAGGGCCTTTTCGGCCTTTACCAAAGTCGCAACTAAGGTTGCTACCCTTTGCTACACTGTGACTAGGGATCGTAACTACAGATAGTAGCACTGAAGAGAAACTCGTTAGATATAACTACAAAATACAAATGTTTTATTTGAACAATTGGGGCATTGGGATATGAAGTTATATACACAAGGAAATAAATATTAATATAAAATACATTTCTTACCCTACAATAATAATACTACTTGATGCAAGGCCCAAAAGGGCCAAGCCCTTGGCCATAAACAATGACTCTCGAATTTTGGATTGACGTGGTCGTTACTTGATGGAAATCCATAGTTATGACACTAATCTAAAAATGTACTACATTCGCTTGAAAAAGATACTGTGTATCGAAACATGTCGCAAAAACAAAAAATATTGTGGAAATTTTAATTGTTTTTTACCTTAGTGTCATAACTCTCGAAGACCAACTCCCCTTAAAGAATTTTGACTGCCTTTTTATACAAATATCATATCGCTACAAAGTGCTCGTTTCGCAGTAAACACAAACACATTCAGTCACTCATAATGGTGACAATGAAAACTGTTAAATACATTGGCCGTGACTCTGTTCATGGAGTTAATCGACAGTCATATTTAGTTTTTAGATGATTTTTGATAGAAGCGAAAAAACACAGAGTGATTTAGTCATAGCAAAAATTCCTTATTTCCTAGACATCACTTGCTATACAAAAGAAATTCTCATGCAACTAATTTTGTTGAAGTAGTCCAATGGATTCTTCCTGACACAAATTTTTCTTGTAGTTTACCAGCTATTGGACAATAAAATGTGCTTCAATAGCAGGATTTTGGAGAACTTATTCTCGAGGTAGTGGTCAATGAATTTTGTTTTGTTTTCGATAGTAAATGGGGTGACTGGAGACCATCAAGTAGAAATGAGAAATCCCTCGAAACCAAAGTCTCAAATATAAACACTGGCATTTTTATCAAGCAATACAGTCAGCTTCAAAACAAACTGTATTGAAGATTTTATTATCTCTTAATTGTCCAATGTAGATGTTATATTCCTCCATACCAAAGGTAAATCTTACCTGTCCAACATTCAAGTCTTGCACAAGGTTGAGTTTTAATAACGTCTGGTGGGTCAACTCCAACATTCAAGCATAAAACTAAAGCAACACTAACAGTTTTCATCTAAAATAAAAAATTAGAGCTATAATTTGAATCGATCAATATATATTGGCTCACCCTTTCTTTCATTCTCCACATTTGTGTTATACATTCTATTCCAACCAAAGGCTCCAAATGCCTTTCCTGTACAAAACTGAGTGGTAAATCCCAATCACTAACCCTGTCTTTTTGTAACATTTTTTTTTCGTCACCATTTACACTTAACTCTGTCATTTTTGAATTATAAGTTATTAATGAATTTTGTTATTTGTAATAAATTTGAGATTATTCAATACTCTAATATAAATTAAACGCAATTTCCTTGAAGCATGGTTACATGATAATTCCCATTTTATAATATCCCGTCAATTCCGTCAAAAGTCATAACAAAACCTATAAACCTAAAAAGGTCTGTTCGTTTCGTTTGTTACAAGGTCGTGTTTTTTAATTCACCAAACTGGTGTGGTGGTAGTGTGGTGGGTCCACCAAATCGTTTTCATTTTATATTTAATGTGGTGGATGTGGTGGAAGTGGTGCACAAACCATTTTCGTTTTTTAATTCAACAGGTTGATCCACCAGGCACCAATTTCTATTCCTAAATTTCCCAACGGCTGGAATGGAAACTATGGAAAGGTTGGTGAGTTTGGTGGATCAATTATTAGTTAGGTTATGTTTATGATAGCAGAGTCACAAAACAATTTTGTTATCTGCGCATTGAGTCAAAATGAAATTCTATCAGAATTTCTTCAGCCAGACTTTGTAAATCCCACTTTATTGCTTGTTTTTATTATTTCACTAACTGTAACACCCGGCGTTTATGTTTATGTTTATGATCTTGGACAATTGAGTGTTTTTTCCCGTACGTTCTAGAACCTTACTCTGGTTCATTTTACGATTTCCACGAATTTTCTAGAATTTTATAGAAATCTCGAAAATATTCCAGATTTTCATTTAATTTTCTAGAAATCAAGTACCTAGAAAGTTTCATTACCCTTCTCTTCATCCTGTTCAACGAACTTTCGAGAACTTCACTTGAGTGTCTTTTCAGTACATTCTAAAACATTACGCTTATTCCACGAATATTTCGAAATTTTTATAACTTTCTAGAAGGTTCAAGAGCATTCTAGAACTCCGTATATTCTAGAAGTATATTTTTGAATTTTTTATTTCCTGATGGAGATTTCCAGAACGTTTCTTCACCACGCCTTCTCCCTGATCTCGAATTTTCTAGAACTTTCCAGAAGCTACAATAATATTCTGGAATTTTCTTTCCTATATCATAGGAATGTCTTTTTCATATTCTAAAATATTCCAGAAAGTTACATCACCATGCCCTGGTTACCGAACTTTTGAAAACTTACTCAGTTGTATTTTCAGTATGTTCTAGAACATTATTACGCAGGTTATGTACTAGCTTATCCAACAAAGATCTTGATATTTCATGAAGTTTCTTCCCCACGCCCTCTTCCTGATAGCCAAACTTTCGAAAAATACACTTGAGGGTGTTTTCAGTATGTTATAAAACATTACGAAGACCCTGTTCTAGTTTATTCCACAGAAATTTCGAATGTTCTAGAACGTTCCAAAAGCTTCAAAAACATTCTAGGATTTTCTTTCTTATATTATAGAAATGTCTTTTATATTCTGGAATATTCCAGAAAGTTATACATCACCTCGCTCTCTACCCTCTGTGACCAAACTTTTAAACACTTGATTGTTTTTCCAGTATATGATCTAGGACATTACAGAGGCTCTGTTCTAACTTATTCTACGGTAATCTCGAAATTTCCGGAACTTCTCAGAATTTTTATTCGTATATTCTAGAGATTTCCAGAACGTTTCCTCATCACGCCCTCTCCATGATGGCCGGCTTTTGAAAAACTACGCTTAATGGTACGATTTTATGGCGAAGGCGCTGATAGCAGTTTTCAACTTATTATGAATAAAAAATAATATATATTCGGGTCAATTCTGTTTCTCAATAGCAAGATTGTTATCATAGCAAGACAACTTTCATAGCAAAATATATCACAATTTTGTAGAAGACTTGATATCTACAATACTTTATTGGCAGGAGATGATGTGGCAGCAACATCTACTACCGATAGATTTCAAGCCTTCTACAAAATTGGAGATATATTTTGCTGTGAAAATTGTCTTGCTATGATTACAATCTTGCTACTGAGAAACAGAATTGACCCGATTGTCTAAATTTAAAAACACGCCCTATGTTAAAACGGGAACTTTCTTGTTCGAGGGGGGATAAAGGGCTATCACACTATATATAAGTCCCTTTATCGTGCCGGGACTCCTTTTTGAGTTTTAGCGGCACGCACATTTTATCAACTTAGTTTTTTATTATATTATATGATAATGATATGTCTATTGGAAATATTTTCATATTTTATTTCCCAGCTCAACCACACCAGTTTGGTGAATTGAAAAACATACGCGCCCATAAGTAGCTACTTATTGACAGTTCTTCATCGCTTCATCCTTATCAAAAGCTGAAAGATCAGTTGGAATTTCCGTAAAAAATAAATATACTTTGATTTAACTTCATTTTACCTTGATTCAACGACTATAGACAGGCAGGATGGCTCATTTCAGTCATTTCCCATTTCAGTACATTGGACAAATTTCGTCGTTTTCTATAGTGTACCTATGTATTTGGTAAAAAATTTGACTTTCCGGTTGATGTTTTTCCAGTGCCATAAACATCTTAGTTTGTCATAAATAAGTGAAAATTGAATCGGGCAAGTTTTTAAAATCATCGATGGATTCATCGATGAGCATTATATCCTTATTTAAGCAATGGAAAATGACAATGACAGCACGAAAACTCGCCCATCGGCTGTTGAGTGCGTGTCATAGAAATTATAAAATATATATACTAAGTATATATATTATAATTTCTATGGTGCGTGTTGAATCGCACTTCGTGATACGAGATAGGGGCAGCGTTGCCAGAAGTGGTATTGTACCACATGTGGTACATTCTAGGCGTTGAAAGTACAGAGTCGTACTACATCCTCGAAAATAGTCGAAAAGTGGTACAATTGTATACTTTCAAAGTAATGATACTCAAGTCTATGTCAACTGTCAAATGTTAATTGACTGTGTTAATAGGCACTTTTTTAATTCACTGGTAGCTCCACCAATCCACCAACTGCGTTTTTATATTCGTTGATGGATTTCAGTTTGACGTCCCAATGCGTTTTTTTATTACCGTTGCATCAACCTAAATTGCAAACAATATATTTTCTATCTTGTCATTTTTTGCCGATACAACAATAAGTTAAAAATTGATTGTCAGTTATCTGATAACTGCGTTTTTTAATGTACCACTGATGACTCCACCACGTCGGTGCAGCGGTGACTCACCAATGGTGAAATGAATATATGGTGGAAATAAAAATGTGCTTAATGTCACCATCGTGTAATTTACACTCGATTTTAGTATTCGGTTGCAGATTAATTTGACACATTCCTTTGTTTGAACTGCACTCAGTGACACTTGATTCAAAATGTGGTGTAAGTTACACTACACAACACCTTGATGCAAATGAATAAACCTGAAATGACATATAGACTCCGTAACATAATGGCAGTAGTAGCACGTAGTAGTGGCGTCACCTCTCCTCTACTGAAGGTAACCAATAACCAATGGCAAACATGTTTTGACGACGTTAAAAATTCGAGGTCATGCTCCCGAAAGTTATTAAAACTCATTCATCAGCGTCAAAAAGGCGGAGTCACTGCCAGTACTGCCACTGCTACTGCTTTCAGCGTGAGCTCCCAATATATCGTTTTTGCTTTTCGCGTCGCACGTCACGCATTCCAATTGGCGAATTCTCGACACGATTCACCAATTCGCTAATCAGAGTGCGTGAAAAAGGCGTGACGCGCGACGCGAAAATCAAAACCCATACATTAGCGGCGTTTTGTTGACGCTAACCTTAACCTGGAACAGCTATTCCAAGCGTTTTCTTGATGTATTCTATGAATTCGCGCCAATAATTTCAAAAGTTATTTTCTCTGGCTGCTCGATGGATTTCGATCGAGCAGAAAAAGGAAAGGAGGGAAAACAAACAAAATGGCGGTTAATCAGTAGGTGTTGAGCAAGGACATTACATACAGGACTGCTGGATCCCTATCGTGACGTACCTCAGTGTGTAATGTCCTTGGGTGTTGAGGTTGAGTTTTGAGTTCATTGAGGTTAGGTTATGTTCCATGTTTGGTTATCTTATCTGACCAAAACACTTGATGATTTTAGAATTGATTTAATAAGTTTCAGTGAATATGGATTCAAACAATATTTCACTGCCAGAAGGATTTTCTTGGATAATTGTTGATGGAGAAGTCATTCAAAGTGGAAATTTATTTTTGGCATTAAGAGAACATGGTAAAATATATAATCAGTTTTTATCCGTTATTTATTAATAACCAATCCAGTCGATTAAAAAAAAATAAACATGATAGAAAACTTGGATAGAAAACATGATTAGAAACTTGGATGAATGACATTTATATTGTTACAGACCTGAAATTTGATAAAGACTTCTCGAATTGTTCGAGATCGTTCGATGAATTAGATGGAAAAATCTAGAAGCACTAACTTTTGTTCTGGATCAATCGTCGAACATTCTATTTGTGTTCTATTGATTTCTTAAGTTTTCTAGAACTTTATTTGTATATAAAAGCGATGCATTTGTTAGATGAAGGGAGTTAGTTAGGAAGTTACTTTGAGTTACCTTGGATACAAGTATTTTGACAGTGACTTGTATAACAGTGTTGCCAAGTAAAGTTTGAATAATAAAGGCGAGTTCATACCAGAGTACACTTATTTTTGAACCCGAAGACGCAACAATTGGTGACAGCGGCGGAATAAGTGTTACTGAAGAAAGAAAAGTAAGGCAGTTTTCCAGTATTTGATGGTGAATACTCGAGCAAATAATTACGACGAGATGGCGACATCTGCAGATATCCTTGAGTTTTTAAAGGAACAAGAAACCAAACGAAAACAAGAACAAGAGGAACAGGAGGCGCGGTTAGTCCAGCAGTTACAACAACAACATGTTGATATTCTGCAACGTATTAGTCACAGCCAAAGTTCTTCCAGAATGAAATCACCGAAGTAGTACAAGAGGTCAGAGGAGAAGTTCAAGAGGTTAAAGGTGAAGTTCAAGAAGTCAGAGGTGGAGTCCAGGGAGTCAACAGAAGGGTCCAAGACGTCGAAAATGAACTGTCCAAAATAGATGAACGGGTGGCACGAGAGGTGAACAAGAAATTCAACGAAGAAGTGGATAGGATCAAGGAGAGGTTGGAAACGCTACACCTTCCACACAAGCCTGCACCCTCTGAGGAAATCTCCCCCACCAGCGAAAAGCCATCCTCACTGACAACTCCGATAAGGCCTACACAAGTGAAAATTTTGAAGCCTCCAACATTCGATGGGCAATCCTCGTGGCCCATGTATAGACGTCAATTTGAAGCGGCAGCAAACGCAAACGGCTGGTCCGAGGAGGAAATGGCTACCTCTTTAGTCCTGTGTCTACGAGGACAAGCATTGGACATCCTTCAGAACATCCCCGAGAGTAATCAGAAGGAATATTCAAGAATCGTTGAAGCTTTGGAAATCAGATATGGACAGCAATATCTCAAACAAGTATTTCAGAGCCAAATAAAGAGTCGATACCAAAAATCCAACGAAACCCTACAGGAGTATGGAGCCGACGTAGAGCGACTCATTAATTTGGCATACCCACAAGCACCGAAGGAGTTCATAGAACAAATTGGGGTGCAGACTTTCATCGATGGTTTGAGAGATACTGACATGCAGCAAGCCCTTCGACTAGGACGACTTCAAACCATAAGCGCAGCACTAATAGCATCTTTGGAGTTCGAGGCCGCGAAAAACGCATCAAGAAATACGAGGCCCAAGTTACGTGAAGTTAAATTCAACGAGGATTCTCCTACAAGCGAGGCGCTATTGAAGAAAATATTGGACTCCATAACAGCATTAAGCAACCAAGTGCATTCCCCAGAAGACAGGAAGAGGCGCTGCTATAACTGTGGGAAAAGCGGCCATCTACAGAGGAGTTGCTGGGAGAGATCGAGATCCAGAAGTCCAAAAAGAAAGAGGTCGTCATCAACGAGTAACGAAGAGAGATCGAGATCTCCGAGCCCAGGAACAGAGCAACGTGGGCGATATACCAGAGGAGCCTTCAGGAGATCGACTACGCCAGAAAGGAGACCTCAAACGTCTGAAAGAGGACTTGCTCCCAACCAGGAAAACCAGAATTAGTCGACACTAGGGGGCGCGTGGCGACTTTCAGTGTTCAAAGCCCCAAGATCCATATATCGTCATTGAAGAAAAATGGCCAAAGTCTACTAATACAAGGCTACTTAGAAGATCGGAAATGCACCTTCACTATTGATACAGGAGCTTCGAGATCAGTCGTTCGCCCAGACCTCATACAAGAATCTGTGAAGCCGATGAAAAGGAATATGGTTTTGGAAACGGCAACGGGACAAACCGCGCCAGTCATTGGGGAAACACTTGTACACATCCAGATAGGACCTATTACCATGGAACATTCTATGTTGGTTGCGGAAATAAGGGATGAATGTGTTTTGGGTCTGGACATCATGGAGAAAAACGACTTCATCCTTAACATCAGACAGAAAATTTTGCGTATTGGCAATGAAGAAATCTTCCTGAGCAGATACAATGAGAAAATCCAACCAATTAAGATTTATGTTGACGAAGACATCCACATTCCGAAAAACTCCGAAACCATCATCATGGCCAGAATGGATAAAGAACCTGGAGATTTGAGCACTGGAATAATTGAAAATGATGAATACCGCCAAGATGGAATTTTAATTGCCCGATGTCTTGTGAACACAGAACAACTAATTCCTGTCAGGGTTGCCAATACTTCGGAAAATAAAGTCCTTCTGAAGAAAAACGACCAATTGGGATTCTGCAAACCTGTCACTCGAGTTATCAATTGTGAAAACCACACTCAGGTACTGCGAAGAAATACCACTAACACCGATCAGAGAACAATAGACAAAATGATGGAATCCACGGAACATTTAACTATGGAAGAAAAGCAGAAGGCCAAAGAGTTTCTTGATAGCCATCGTAACATTTTCTCGACAGAGACTTCGACGGGACGTACCAGTCTAGTTCAACATCGCATCAACACCGGCGATGCCCGACCAATCCGACAGGCTCCGAGGAGATTACCGTTTGCCAAACAGAGAGAGGTAGCAGACATGATAAACAACATGATGGAGGATGACATAATTGAAGAAACCACAAGCCCATGGTCCTCACCGGTAGTATTGGTAACTAAAAAGGATGGATCAACCCGATTCTGCGTGGACTATCGTCGATTGAATGACGTAACGATGAAGGATAGCTACCCATTACCAAGAATTGATGATACACTAAACACATTATCCGGTTCCAAATGGTTTTCAACGTTGGACCCACCGACATAACCTTTAAACTAGACTGCCAAATCCATATTATTAAAATTGATCCAATTACGAAATTGACTGGTGGCCATAGGACATGCGCAGTGCATGCGCATTGTGTCTGTCATCTGTCAGAATCACATTGGCGTACTTCAGGAAAAATTTTTGGGTCTAGGGTCGAGAACGAAAGCAGGTGGAATGTTGAAAAATTGAATTTTTATTTGATGACGAGAATATTTTATAACTGTAAATCCGTGAATAATATTTCCTCTCCTACTTTCACTTTGTAGGAGTAAAAGGAAAATAGGTACCCAAGCAATCGTCAGCAACTGATATTTCCCTTGGAGTGAGTACCACAGGGCTCAGTGTTGGGACCGGTACTATTTATTTGATATATAAATGACTTAAACGTGTCAATATGTGATACTCCACCTACCATATACGCTGATGATACATCAGTGATTGTATCCCAAACAAAATTATATTTCACTACAAAACAGTGTAGTGACATTTTCCAAAAGTTGAATGTATGTTTTTACCAAAGGTCTTGCTCAGAACTGTATATCGAAATTAGTGATAATCAAGCGGCTCAAAATTGTACAAGTGTTAAATTTCTATGTCTCCATTTTGACAGTACGTTAAGTTGGAAAACTCACTGTGATAAGTTGGTCCAAAATCTTAATTCTCATAATTACTTACTCAGAAACTTAATGGAAGTCTTGAATACAAAACAAACATCCAACGTGTACTATGGACAGGTGGAATCACAGCTGGAATGTGTGTTTTCGGGGTTGGTCCGCACATGCAAATAACGTTTTTCTTGTACAAAAACGAATAATTATAACCATCTGTGGAGTTTCGGGACGGCATAGTTGTAGGGATTTTTTTTTATTGAATATCCTAACATTACATTCACTTTATATTTGAATTATGCAGTTAAATTTTCAATAATAAAGATCAATTCATCAAAAGATCAGAAATTCATGATAAAAACACTAGGTACAAAGATAATTTTAATATTCCGCAAACTAGACATTCAATCTCGTACCGATCTCCTGACAGTGCTGGTTTGAACTAACAAAAGTGGAAATTATAATGTAAGTACCTATTTTTGTATTAGAAATAATAAACAAAAGTAAACAGAAAATTTATATTATAAAAATATTTCCTTATATACAATTGAAAACAAAAATATACAAAAATGGCTTAATAGTATATTCTCATATCTTGAAGTAAACAAGAATGTTTGTGTTATATTTTTACAAAACCACAAAAAGAGAATATTGTGAAAAACTAATATGATATTAAAAACAATGATTCATGTTCTATGAAAAATACTCAATTCAGTAATAACTGCTTTATAAGCAACAAATAATTTTTCTACGATAGTGGGTAAAGTGGCACTTTTTAGCACAAGTGTGTAAAAAAATCACCTGTGCGTAAAAACATCAACCGTGCATAAAAAAATTATTTACGCACTGTTCACACATTAACACATGTTTGAAAAAGACACTGTTTTTTATTGAATTTGACTAAGAAGTCATCATTTGATAATACGCCCAAAATTGAAAACTTCATGAGCTAAAACATTCAACAATTGCTATAATTTGTCAATATAATAACTGTCGTAGAAAAAATATTGTATGACACACTTTTGTAAAGAGCTGTTTTGTACTCGCGTGTTGTGTTGAACTCGGCTGCGCCACATTCAACAAACTTCATGCTCATACAAACACAAAAGTCTTACTTTACGAACTGGTATCATAAATAACTATTGTGAACCAAGATGAGCATTTCCCTTTATGCCTATTTGGCTCAATTTTCTTAGTAGTTTGTCAAAGTTTACTCAACAGTAGCGTTAATCTTGCAAGTTACATTTTTTTATTGGTTTTGAAACAATATTAGTTTGGAAAATTGTTTTCTTATCACAGTACCCCTTTCAGTTTCAGTTTGTTTCCTTGAAATCTCATGGAATCTCAATTTTGTATAAATTTGTATGACAAGCTTCACGAGAATTGATATGTGGCTTTCTGAAAAAGTTACAGAATCTAGAAGGTGATCATTCAGATTTAAAAAAACATCCTTATTGAAATCCAAAAATTTCAAGTAACATTGCAGAGTGAACTTTTCAAAAAAGTTTCTTTGGGTTGGCAGTTTATTACCAGTCTTTGCTAGGAATATTTTAAGTTGTAACTCTACAAAGCGTATAATCGATACAACATCATCAGAAGGTTTAATCAACCCACCTCTATTTTTTCTACTCAACAATTTGGTGAAATCGAGACAGTCATCTTTTGTGTTATTGACAACAACCTCTAATGCTAACACACATTTATCACATTTCAGAACACTTTTGATTTTTTTAACTACAAAACCAGCAATGTATGTCAACACATTTTCAGTAATAACATCGAAAACAGGTGAAAATTCTTGGCCAAAATCATGATCATCCATAACTATTGCATCATCAAACCCATATTTCTTCATGGAACTCAACTCATCAATTGATACCTGTTTTTGTTTGGGTTTAGAAATACTCTTAATAGTTAAAATTGAAGTGGTGTCTAGAGATAAACAATTTCCTCCACTTTGTTTCAAGTCATGGTACAGCATCAGTCTTTTGAAGGTATAATTGAACTGATATGGCGTTGGATTGTTGTTGGAACCATTTCGGGATCTAAAAAAAAAAAATATTTTCCAGGTAATGATATAGAAACAGCATCATTTTAAGCATTTAAAAGTTTCATTACTTTCAAAAGGCATTTTGTACAAATTAATATTAATTTATTATAATGTTGGAGAACTTAACGTAAAGTAATTATTTTCGTAACAAGTGCGGAAAGTGATACTTTCCCGCACGCGACTGCCGGCAAGCAGTCAAGGGCGGGAAAGACACTGGCATGAATTAGGAACATTATTTTTTCTACGACTGCATAAAGATTCAAAAAGCACATTGAAAATCAATATTTTACTTCAACATTCAAAAATTTCAATGAAAATCCACAAATTATTATTAATATTAAAAACACATTCTGCAAATGAGTCAGA
The DNA here is from genome assembly GCA_958298965.1 of Chrysolina haemoptera. NCBI lineage: Eukaryota > Metazoa > Arthropoda > Insecta > Coleoptera > Chrysomelidae > Chrysolina > Chrysolina haemoptera. Next base: position 21,635,900 of record OY282595.1, read on the forward strand.
ATAGCTGGTCCGGTTGATGACAATTTGGTTGTCATACTACACCAAACCACTTGACTCAGCTTTGTTTGATTGTTATTTGGATTGATTTTGAGAAATGTATAGGGTAGATATGTAAAAGTATGGCAATTTATATTTCATTCTAATGAATGAAAAATTTGCGAAAACAAGAAAAATAATCTGGGTTAGATATTAAAACCTATACAAGTTTGAATAGTAATATACAGGTAAAATCAATGAAATGTACATATAGTAACGTTAATAATCATAATAATAATAATAAAGTTTATTCATTATAAATTGATATATTTTACTTTCCCGCACTAGTGCGGCAAAGTGACACTTTCAACACTAAAATGCGTGTGGGAAAGTGGGTAAAAACGCACGGTCGTAGAAAAAATTGTATTTCAGTTCATTATAGAGACTGCATTCGGTAGACACAAATAACTCTTTTGTTCAGAATCTTGTAGTTGGGAATAGCATGGGCAAGAGTATACATACCTTATAGTGAAAAAGAATAATTCCAGGTGGTCTTGGCTCATTTTGTAGGTCAACAAGTGATCAATTGAAATGTTGGTCTTAATGTATGTATCATAGATACCCATCAGCGAAGTGGCAGTTATGATGAATCCTTTTATTGGAGTGCTATTCCTAGTTAAATAGAGCGGAATCCCTGCAGAGTTTTTCAAACCTTTCAAATATAATATAATACTTAAGTTACGCTCAGATAATTCTTGGGGTGTGGGTATGATCCCATGACATGCTCAGTTTGGAAAATATACTCCAGTAAGTTCCTGAATGTAACCCTAATAAATATTTTGATTGATATAGAAACTCACTATGACATTTTAAAGGGGCGATGCAAGGAACAGACTCAGTCTATCTTGAATCAATTTCGTTTTATGTACTATTTTGTACATAAAATCTTGGGAAAAGGCCAGGTCAGTACCACAATAAAAATTATATTTAAGAATGTGCTTGAACTATTACTAATTAAATTAAAGCAATGCCAATGCACTATCAACTTTAAGGTATTGGTAATTATCACCAAAACATAAGTCATGGTTTACCATGAAAATCTTAAAAAAGTCCCCTCCTCGATGATGTAGACTGAGCCTGTTCTTAGCTAGTTAATTACAGCTCTTACCTATAATTATGAAACATTCTTAACAATTTTCTCCTTTTTTTCGGGGTCCCTCTTAATCCTTCACTGTCTGAAGAGGAGGGTATTACTATTTTTCTCTTCCTGCAAAACAAGTCAATACTATTATTTTTTCAGTACACGTTGAATAACCATTTATCTTTTATTATTTTGATTCAATGTTACAAACTGAATCTTTCATAAAATAAATAAAATGTAAATGCATCAATGTGAATAATTTTGCATCGTATAACTGTGTTTCTCTATTCTTCCTGTTTCTCTGAAAAATATTTGTGTTAGTGCCAACAAAAATGTATTGGGCACCTGCAAATCCTGATACGTTGTTACACATCCTGATACGTTGTTACACATCCTGATAGGTATGAAAGATCTTTCGTGAGTACCGAAATCCTTTGAAAAACATTCTGTCAATCTCATAAATTTTGAATGCATTCAAAAAAATCTACCAACCTTCTGAATAATAATGTAAATTTTCACTCTCAACTTTTTTTCTGAGTTTTTAATTTCCTATCGCTAATGTTTCCTTTTCAACATATATTTCTTTTTTCAAAAATGTTCTGAATCATACATGCACTCACCTCTGCAAGTCATTAGGATTATCCTGTTGATATGATGTTGTTGCATAAGATTCAGGAATATCGGGCTGAATACTGAAAAAAGGAGCATTGAACAACTTTATATATAAAAACAAATTTGATTACAAACTTACCTCATTGGCATTTGTAGTTGACTTTTTAACTTTAAAGATGGAATTGCATCTGCCTTCAATGTTTTGAGCTTGCCAGGAACATTCAAATAACTTTCTGGGGCAAAATGCTCTGAACATATTCTTCTCGAAGAGACTGGATGCGGTTCTGAAGGTCTTTTAATAGCTTCCAACCATTCCTTGCACCTATCCTTAGGTATTCTAGAATATCAGTGTCAAGAAAATTATATTTATTAAGGTAAAAAAATAATAAATAACTAGATATTACATGAAAACATGCTGAAACACTATTCTGTTATAGAGCCTATAAAAATAATATAGGTCGGGTTATCTTTACCAGTGCCTAACAGTTTCAATTTGCATTGGTTTTCTCATTTGAAGATCTATTGTTTAGCAGTGATAAATCAACTCCTGTAGAAATAAACCCATTTAAATATGACGTCTGAGTCAGTTTGACAACGATAAAAAAGCATGCACCTTTTTTATCGCGATAAAAATGCATGTTCCTCAAAAACAGACTCAACTCAAAATTTTCCATCATAACTAATTAACTGACATGAAAAAATTGCGAGACCGTCGAGCAATTTTGTCTAATGTCAGTTTTTCTCGTGAAATTACTGATTGGCAAAATTATTTCGTTAAAGAAAGAAATTTATCCGATAAAAAAAGCTCTTGTTCTTTTACTGTTGAATAAATCCTATCGCCAAATGCATTTGAATAAAAATAATGGAAAAAAGCATATAACCAAGCCTAACTTAAAATAGCGTGTATGAAAATTCTTGATTTAGAGTGTATGAAAGTTGTTGCTTTAGATGGTTATATAATACAACGATTTTATGTAGTATGTTTCCTATATTTATCATGACTTACCTATGAAACATTACACCTTCAGGATGTTTTTTTGTCGAATTCTTACACCAAAGTACAAAACACTTCATTTTAACAATCTATTTCCTCAAGAAGTTAACAACAGGTAACAGCCAACAGGTAACGCCAATGAACACAAAACAATATGTCTCCCCACTCCCAGATTGTCAAATATCAAATTCTTTGGTGGCTCTTGCGCATTGCGCAGAGACGATTTCAGGATGTTCAATTGGATGAGTTTTTCGAGTGGTTGCATACGAATACTAGCAGTCTAGTTTAAAGGTTATGTCGGTGGTTGGACCTGAAAAGCGGGTATTGGCAAGTGGAAGTTCATCCTGATGATAGAGGAAAAACAGCGTTCTCTACCGGACAAGGGCTGTACCAATTCAAAGTTCTTCCGTTCGGATTATGTAATGCTCCCGCCACCTTTGAGAGACTTATGGAACTAGTATTGAGAGGTTTGACATGGAAAATTTGTCTAGTCTACTTGGATGACGTCATAGTAATGGGAAGGACGTTTGACGAACACCTGGATAATTTGGAAGAAGTATTTTTGAGGTTAGAAAATGCTAACCTGCAACTGAACCCAAAGAAGTGTTATTTATTTCAAAAAGAAGTTAATTTTTTAGGCCATGTCATCTCGGCCGAAGGAATTAAGACCGATCCTGCTAAAATCGTGGCTGTTAGGAGTTGGCCACGTCCTAGGGATAAACATGAAGTAAGAAGTTTTCTGGGGCTATGTACCTACTACAGGAAGTTTGTTCAAGACTTTGGTAAAATTGCCAAGCCACTCCACCGCTTAACTGAGAACAACGTTCAGTTTGATTGGAGCCCTGATTGCCAACAGTCGTTCACTGAACTGAAGAAGAAATTGACAACTGCGCCTATTTTGGCTTACCCACGAGAACAAGGCACTTTCATTTTGGACTGTGATGCGTCTCAGCAAGGCATTGGATCAGTTTTATCCCAAGAACAGGATGGCGAAGAGAAAGTAATAGCCTACTTTAGTAAAACTCTAGGCAAAGCCGAAAAGAATTACTGCGTTACAAGAAAGGAGCTTCTATCGATAATCAAAGCCATTGAACATTTCCATACCTTCCTCTATGGCAGACGTTTTCTCGTAAGAACTGACCACAGCGCTTTGCAGTGGATAATGAACTTCAAGAAACCTGAGGGTCAGATTGCGAGATGGCTAGAGAGACTCCAACAATACGACTTCAAAGTTATTCATCGCAGTGGCAGGAAACACAGAAATGCAGACACATTATCAAGACGACCATGCTTGGAACAGCAATGCCGATATTGCCAGAAACTCGAAAACAAAGAAGTCAATTTTTACAATGATGAACATTGCAAGGAAATTCTGCAAGTTACCACCGTAAGAGTAGAGTCTGAAGAATCTGATTTATGGACCACAGAAGATATGAGGAAGAATCAGAAGAAAGACAACAATTTAAAGTTAGTTCTAAGCTGGCTAAAAAATGGAGTTAGACCTGAGTGGCAGGAAGTATCCAAGTTTGGTGCAGTTGCCAAGGGATACTGGGCTCAATGGGATTCCCTATGTCTTCGTGATGGCCTATTGCATCGCAAATGGGAGAGCCCAGATGGAGCAACTGTGGTGTACCAACTGGTCCTGCCGAAAGCACTTACTAAAGATGTACTCGAGCAACTTCATAGTAGTCGTGCAGGTGGACACTTCGGAATCAAGAGGACCCTTGCTAGAATTCGAGAACGATTCTATTGGGTGAATTGTCGTCGTGATGTAGAAGAATGGTGCAGAAGATGTGACCTATGCTCTTCAAAGAAGGGACCCAAAACTAGAAGTCGAGGGAAAATGGCTCAGTATCTTTCTGGTGAACCATTCGAAAGAGTAGCAGTTGACATTCTTGGGCCGTTTCCTGTTACCGAGCAAGGAAATAAATACTTGATGGTAGCCATGGACTATTTCTCCAAGTGGCCTGAAGTTGTGCCCATTCCAAACCAGGAGGCAAAGACCGTTGCAAAGGCCTTCATAGAAAATGTAATAGCCAGACATGGAGTCCCACTAGAATTACATTCTGATCAAGGACGAAACTTCGAATCTGAATTATGGCAGGAAATGATGAACATTCTAGGTGTGAAGAAGACTCGTACCACAGCCCTACATCCACAATCAGATGGTATGGTTGAACGACATAATAAAACCATCAGTCAGTACCTGTCGATGTTCATCTCCAAAAATCAAAAGGATTGGGATGAGTTGGTACCACTATTTCTCCTATCCTATCGAAGTTCCCAGCATGAGTCCACCGGATATACTCCTTCAATGTTGATCACTGGGCGAGAAATGAAACTACCATGCAATCTGTTGTTTGGAATGCCACCTAGAAGTACAGAGGACAAAGTCCTACCAGAATATGTCCAAGAGTTGAGAGAAAGACTGGACCAAGTTTATGAATTCTGCAGACGTCGTCTTCAAATCTCCAGTGATAAAATGAAAAAGAGGTTCGACAGGAAGAGTCCAGGGACTATGTTTGAGCCAGGTGATGCCGTTTGGCTATACCAACCTCAGAGAAAGAAAGGAAAATGCCCCAAGCTACAGAGAAATTGGACAGGACCCTATGTCATCATAAAGAAGATCAACGACTTGGTATACCGCATCCAGCTCAACCCAAGGAGTAAACCCAAAGTTGTTCACATCGGGAGGTTAGCAGAATACCGAGGCCACGATCCCCCAAATTGGTTCCAGAGGAACAGCCAAAATGGTGATGGTGTTATCCGGGACGGAATAACCTAAAGGAGGAGGCAGTGTTACAGACCTGAAATTTGATAAAGACTTCTCGAATTGTTCGAGATCCTTCGATGAATTAGATGGAAAAATCTAGAAGCACTAACTTTTGTTCTGGATCAATCGTCGAACATTCTATTTGTGTTCTATTGATTTCTTAAGTTTTCTAGAACTTTATTTGTATATAAAAGCGATGCATTTGTTAGATGAAGGGAGTTAGTTAGGAAGTTACTTTGAGTTACCTTGGATACAAGTATTTTGACAGTGACTTGTATAACAGTCACAGTATAAGGCTTAGCCTTATACTGTGTAACAGTGTTGCCAAGTAAAGTTTGAATAATAAAGGCGAGTTCATACCAGAGTACACTTATTTTTGAACCCGAAGACGCAACAATATGTATATGTGAGTATTGTGAGTAAAGTAAGGTTATCTTATCACAGAGAGAGAATGAGAACACCACTTTGATCTGAAAATGGAATATATCTACATTCCGTTTTCTTGCACCACGTATTTATTCTATTCTTCGGGTTGCCAACAAAACGCAGCTATTGGGAACTCACCTTTAACGTGGAATAGCCTTTATAACCTTACTTTTTATTTTTATTTTCTTTTTTTAGTGTTTGTGTTTGTAGTCTGAATGTCTGAACTAGCCTTATAAACACAATAAAATTGTTTGGCGTAAACATTTTCAGTTTTTAGGGAGATATGAATTTAGATCAGGATACAAAATCAAAAATTGAAATCAAATTATACAGAAATGTGAAAAATGTTAAAGAATTAAGAGAAAAACTTATGAAAGGTGAATTACCTTGTTCTATTGTGAAACCTTCCTTGATATGTGATCCATTTCAAATTGTCGTCGCAGCTAATAAGGCTCTTACAAGTGAAAAATTAACCACCAAGTCGATATATACGGAGATTCTGTTCAACCTATCGATTTCTAAAAATATATCAAAAAGTTTACAAACATTCGGCGTTGGTGACTGTGATGAACAATTGTTGGTTGTTACTGTTCATGGTCCTGAAGATATGTGTAACAACGTCAACATCCATCAACAAATTACTGGTGAAGAAGTTCCTTTAGGACATTTAAGTGATTTTTGTGATATTCCTCTGATCAGTAAAGTTTATAGAATAAACTCCAAGGAATATAATGTTATCCCTCTACTAGACTCCATTGTGAGTAGAATATCTACTAAGGACTTTTTATCTCATTAGCTATGAAAAACTTGATTGAATTATAATGACTTCTTATTTTGTCTATTGTTTTTATTCAAGATAAATAATGGTCACACAATTACATACGTCAAACTGGTGTTGATTTACAAAATATGGAATATTAGAACAAGGTTGAAATTGAATCGCCATTCAGCACCAGCGTCTTCAATTATTCGTTTGCATCAAGGTGTAGCGCATTTTGAATCGAGTGTAGCTGAGTGCAGTTCAAACGAAGGAATGTGTCAAATTAATTTACAAACAAATACTAAAATCGAGTGTAAATTACACCAGGTGTAGAAAAGTGCTACACCTCGATGCAAACGAATAAACCTACAGTGTGTGTACTTCTCATGGAAATGCCCCTGTATCTTTTGTAATTATTAGAGTAGAAATCTGCAAATTTCAGGATCGTAGATGTACCAGTAATGAGTCCAAATTTTGTCTGGGGTTGATCTAAGTGACATGCACTGCCTGTCAGAGCAGATGAATAATTTTGGGAAAAATAATGATGGGTGTTCGTCAGCAGACTGCAAATATTGACCCCTTCGATTTTCAATCCCTCAAATGTTGAAGAGATTCAACAAGACCCTGCATATAAGGCTCATTCACATTTTCCTGATTATTTAGATTGGTTGAGCGAATTATCCGGTCTGGACTGAAAACATGGTCAGTAAATATCAAGTGTTGTTCGAAAATTTCTACAGGGAAGCCTAGAAGCCAAATTATAGTATATTACGTAACAAGTGTTGTAAAAGGCATGAGTGCGTAATAGACGAACTTAAATCAAAAAACTTCATCTAAATACAAAATTTGATCCAAATCATTAGAACCGTTTCAGAGATACGAAAATTCATATTATTATTATTAATATTATGAGTAAAATCACACTTTTTCACGAAAAGCGCCTATATAGATGAACTTAAGTAGCAATACCTTATCTAATTACAAAATTTGATCCAAATCATTGAAACAGTTTTCGAGATCCAAAAATTATCATTATTATTATTATTATTATCAGTAAAATCATGTTTTTCCAAGAAAGAAGCCTATATAGATAAACCTAAAGAGCAATCTACATACAAAATTTCTCCCAAATCGATTGAGCCGTTTCCGAGATATATCGTTTTGTTTATGAAAACTGTGCGATTTGTTTACTGTGCGTAAGGAGCTATTTACTCTTTACTGAGGCTGTGAGTCGTGTGTTTTTGCCTATTTTCTGCAGTGGCCGTTGGTAAAATTCTTTGTTTCGAAATGTCATACAATTAAATACACCGAATAAAATATGATTAAATACGCTACGACTACTGAAATCTAATAATTCACACGTTAAAACTACTTTTTCTACACCCATACTATAATAAATACACTTATATGCCCATAATCTGTTTCATAATGAGATTCATTATGATAATTTTTCATAATGATACAAATTTTTAATCAATATAAACCAATAATTTTTCAATCAAGCATGCTGTGCATTTGACGTTTGTCCTAGATTCCTGTCTAATTGGAGAGTTTAGCATAAGGTCACGACCCCTACCGGGAAATATTTGAACCTCTTTGTCAAGGATAGTTAGGTAAGTTAGGTTATGTTTTCCTGCATGAACTTGACCTGCTTTGTATAAAAAAAACACTCGTTTTCAACAATGAAAAGTTAAACACAATTTAAATTGAACGAAACAAGAAATAACAATGATTGATATTTCAAATTTCAAACATCATATTATGACAAACAAAACTGACAAATGACAAATGTAAACAACGTCCTTGACAAAGCCGCCATTTTCCTAGCGATAGTGGCGGCACCATCGGTCGATTTACTCGCCAATTGTTTTATTTGTCAAAATCAGTAGGTATTAAATTTTCGTAGAATTTAGAATATACTTAGCCAGGGCCGGCGAGTCAACTAGGCGAGTCAGACGAGAGTCTAGGGCGGCAACTTTTTAGGGGCGGCAAATGGACAAAATTTAAAGTTGTTCAAAAACAGAAAACTCGGGCAGGTGAGATGAACATTTTAAGCAGTCAGCAGCAACTTTAATTGTTATTATTTCGGGTGGATTCATATCTCTTCTCTCTAGAACTGATTGAGTCTGATATGCGATAGATAATATGCCATCGTATTTCTATTCCATAGTTGATCATCATCTACAAAAATATATTACTGTTATTGAAAATGATTTAGTAGTATTATATTTACTACAATAAGTACATTATTTCATATAGATATCTACATTTATTTTGCTGTTCATTTAATTTTCCAGTATTGGTGGATGTTTATTTTGGCTGTAGTAGGTATTTAATTAGTCAGAGTTTTCATATAGCTTATTATCAATTTGTACGGTTCTAAACCAATAGGGTTTGGGGTCTCCCACAAACAAGTTCAAGAAGTAAACAATCAAAATCACTTGTTGATGATTGCATGAATTTGGAATTGACTTTGACTGATGGAAATTGTAAGGATATTGAAGCTGCATAACTTTGCTGTGAAATACAAACAATAATTGAGATTATCAAGTAACTCTAACCTTCAAAATATTGTAAACTATATTTGTAAAAATAATCTCATCCACAGTTTACCGTACTTGTACATCGCCCTAAGAATTTTCCTAGCACTGCCGGTGTCTGTTGCCAGTGGAGAGAGAAGCTTCTTTTCATGGGCCACTTGTTGAAATCTTCCAGGTTAACTGTTCAATTTTGTACCTATATGCATGGGCTTCCTCTCTCCATTTGAGCTTGAGCATATCGGTAGTTTCTGAAGGATTTTCTTCAAGATCATTGGATTTTGGAGATGGGCTTCGTAATTCAAGGATTTTATTATACCTACTATATTGCTAACACGACCCGATCAACAAATGTGGTTTTGCATGTCATTTTGCTTTGACATAATAAATTTCAATTTTCCTAATAAAGTTTCGATAATTTGCTCGGGTTTTCCGAATCTCATCTTCAACGTCTCTATCACCTGATCTAAATTTTGTGAACTGATGGCCATCCCTGCAAACTGCTGACCTAGCCTCGTCCCTCAAATATTACTGAAGCTTGATCATTGCCTCTTCATCAGTATATCCACAAAGTTTGGATATTATCTTGAAACTGTCGATAAACATAGGCCAATTTTCACATCGTCCATCGAATATCGGAAATGTTAGTGTTCGTTTTGAGCAGAGATTTAAGAAAATTTGTGTCACTTGATGATTTGAAAAAAGACTTAAAGGTCGATTCCGATTCGTCACTACCTTTTTCAAACAATCGATTTGGGTTAAGTTTCAATAAGTGAGTGGGTCTATTGCAGCCCTCCACTGCTACCCATGAGGATCTATTGTGGCTCTTTGAGTATAAATATAAGTAATACTTCTCTGGGCGCGCCTTTGCTCCTTTCACATAGTCCGATTATTGGTAACTCTTACTATACTGAAACCAGTATAATATACTTAAAAAAAACAATCTATTTAAATCAACTGAATAATTTATGTACAAAAATTATAAAATGCAGCAAAAAATGTGAGGCAATGACGAACAATACAAACAGCAGTTTTCTATTATATAATATACAAATTCTAATATATGGTTCCATATTTGAGTTACTTTAGTGCAAACCCCATCTAACATTTTTTTTAAAGGAAGTTGTTACAATTTTTGGATCAACCATTAAGAAATTCATAAATATAATTAGCTGAAAAAGATGAATTTCACAAATGAGTAACGACTTTCTCTGAATCATGATGTTGTTGCTTGTGAGACAAAATCTTCCTCAACCTACCCTGCCTGGGAACTCTGTGAAAGCTGAGAAAACCACCATGAACATAAGCACGGTTTTGATATTGTAAAAAGGTACATATGCAGTTCCTGTCAAAAAGTACGTAACATATTTTGGAAAAAAGTTTATTATTAGAGTATAAAAAAAATAAATAAATAAATAAATAAAAAATTCAGGTGATCGATTATTGTCATGTCCGACAACCTGAAAATCAATTTTGAAATATACTCGTATACCGAGTTTAAACTGAAATTTTGAGATAATCGAAAAACATTTTTTTTATATTTTTTGATATTTTTACAAATATCATTTTTTTTTTCTTCTGAATAACTTGACTAGTGGAACATAATCGTCACATAATCTTAAAAATTGTGCATCAAATTAAAGAGGATTGTACTTTTCGAAATTGTGTGCGAAGATGAACGCTCTTGCACGCTTATCAACAGTAATTACAAAAGTGGTAGTAATTTTTTAATAATTTTAACTAGATGCACGAATCAAAGATCCAATCAAACAACGTGAAATAATTATCGGAGGTATATACATAAGAGATCATATTTTCATCGATAAATACATCTCTTCGGACCAAGAAGCTCAGTGGTTGAGACTGAAGCGTTCAAAACCATTGACTGCTGGTCAACTCCGGCTGTGCCGTCGTGCTCGAAAATTCGCGCGTGTTTGAAAGATCTTTTTATCCACTTATACTTTAATATACTATTATATTTCTATTGAATAAAATTCATATTGATTTCACAAAACTAAGATCTATTGATGAAGTGTTCAAGTCTTTTTGGGAAGATCTTATGTTTGCATTCAATGTTTCATTTCCGATCGAAAAAAGTTAAATTAGGAAATTGTAGGTATTAGAAAGATCTACCAATTGAATGGATTATAATTTTTTTATATCATTGATACTTTTCGAGTTATATCGGAAAAACAGTGAAAAATTGGGTTTTCTATAACTCGTTAACTGTAAGATATTAAAACGTGTTAATTACTGTTATGTGTAGCCTATGGCAAGCCAAAAAAGCATTTTTTTGAAAAATTGATAAACATTGATTATTTTTTAAAATATATGAAGTTTTCTCAAAAAAGATGCTCTTTTAATTTGGCTACTCTTGCTCGGGGAATGCTACAGTAACGATTCAGGGTTTATTTTTTTCTGTCGTACTTTCATATAATCGAATGATCGAATGAGTTTTTGATTTTTTCAAATTTAAGGGTCAAAAAATGACATAAAAAAATTTGTTCAAATGTTTTTTCTAAATAAATTCCTTATTATTGTTTTAATAGAAATAACTTTTATGAAAATAGATTCCTAGCATGATTTCATGCATTAAAAAAAAAAATGTACCTATTCCTACGATCACTCTAGGTGCCGAGATAATTTTTTTATTTCAAAAAAAAATTGTAAGGCGTAATAATCATCGTACAGCAGTCACCTTCATGGATATTAAGGTTGAACACCTATAATTTCAATAAAAATATACTAGGATATGTCTAGTTTATTTGCAGTATAATTAATTGATGAATAAAGTGAGGCGTGCAGGCGCGGATCGCGGCAGCTGTAGCGGGTGGCGGAGTGGGGATAGCACTGAAAACTTATTTCGTGCCTTCAAAGTGGCTTGCGCTTGAAAAATATTGAGTATCTCGGCTTCTGGACAACGCACAAAAATCCCTTTGTACTTAATTTGGCGTAGCTAGTCAAGAAAAACACGAATATCTCATATTCACAAAATGATAAAATAACTCTATTATGTACAAAACATTTATGAAATTATTTCAGAAAAAATATTCATACTTATACAGTGTGACCCATTTAAGATGGAAGCACCCATATATAACTTACATTTGTCAATCGATTTAAATGATTTTGTTTTCTTTAGTTAGACATTCAAAAAGTCTACTACTACACCAAATTTCATGTATAAATCTCCATTTCCAGGGCCACCTAATCTTATTTTTCAAGGTCAAAAATCTAAAAAAATTACTAATTTTTAGAAAAAATCTGACTACACAACTAGATTTTCAAATGGTTCATATGTGAATAACGTTGAAACGCGTCAATCAATAAAAAAGTTATGAGGGAATAAAATTTGATAAATATGCCGTTTAATCAACCCACCAATTCAATTTCAGAACTTTTATCAAAATTCGAAATACACCACTGTATTCAGGAGATATCACTGGTCAAAATTTCATCGAAATCTGTTCTCCCAATTTATTGACCCGCCAGAAAAAGTTTCTCTCCCACTCATTCGGCATAATGAGAAAATAATAGGCGATATCTCCGTAGTCTTTGGAGATAATAGCATCAAACTTGGTGTTATTGGATTCCTTATGATTGTTCCTAACCGATCATGCTATGATATACCGGGTGTTCCATTTTAAAAAAAATATTGAAGACGGCACTCAGCTGCCATTTTGAAACTTTCAGCTGGAATTTTTAATGGAAAAGTAGGTTTTTATCTCCTATTTAAGCCTTCCAAATTTCGTTGCGCTATACCAGGTGGTTCAAAAATTAGTAAGGGCAAAACGGGCTTTAGGCGGGCACTGTATACGATGAATAACCAATATATTCGTATTTTTTAAACAAAACATTTCGCCCAAACTCTGTGAAACTTCTAATGGCATTGATTCTGTGAAAACGAATTGAATCGGTTTTGATAGGGGGTGATTATTAGCCCCAATTTATCTACTCGTGATTTGTGTTAGTGCAGATTATCAATTTCGGAGCAAAACAAATCATCCCCATTTCTTATGTAGTCCAAGCCAAAATTGAAATCGCAATGAGCGAGGATACAAACGCCTCTAACATTTTTTCTTACAAGAAAGTCGAATTAATTACATTTAGGGGTTTGCATGAAGGTAATTCATGACGAAAGAATTACTTCTTCTAAATATCAAGATCATCTGTGTAGAAAAATTCTGATAAAGGTCCAAAAAGATATTTTGCAGGGGTTTCTTCTGGGTTTCCCAAGAATTCAGCATACAGCTCTTGGTACCTTGAAAGTGTTATACCTCCTCTTCTTCGATCATCATCCTGAAAATTGAAAGAAATGATTTGATAAATAACGAAGTGTCCAAAAATTGCTATTTAACAGTATGCAACAAATATTATCGCAATCAACTACTTGACGTTTTCTTTAATAATTGTGATAGATGATAAAACCATAAAATGCGTCGTCCACAAAGCAACCAGGAAGTGTATTGCTACATTAAACCAAACAGTAAAACATTAATCCCTTCATGATACCCTACTGCAGTCGCATTACAGTTTGTGATTCAAAATGTCATACTTATGTAATCTATCAGTACAGTTTGCCCTCATAAGCAAGAAGGTAGTATTTCCATAAATGTTTAATTTCGAGATAATGCAAATTTTGATAAACAGAGCTGAGACACCATGAAGAAATGTATGGATTTTGGAATTATTTGAGGGTTTCGTAGCGAACATCTTGTATGTATTGAATATCCATATGATCAATCCATGGTAATGTCATAAAGTCAGTTGTGAAGTTTTTTATGATAAACAAATATAATTAAAGTTACATAAAACCCTTTTGCAAGTTATTAGCTTTTTCTGGAATACACGGTAATATAATTACTGGAATAGCACGCTGCATCAACAGTTTTCTGGATTCCCTTACATCTCTGAAGTGAATACGTACGCCACTAAAAATACCATCAGTAAGTGGCCTCGTAGCGCCACGGCAATTAATTATAATTGCCGTCTTCTACCCATACACACTATACGAGTGTTTATGCGGGAGTATTATTATTTCCTCAACGAAAATCAATTTTGACAAAAAAAAACGAATAATTCGTTTTAATAACTTTACTCGAAAACTTTCTTATCAGTTGCTACAAAGTAGTCACCCCATTAAACTCAATTATACCAAATTTCGTAGAAAAACAAATACTGAATGAAATACCCAGTATATTGTTCGATACAGTGATGGTGTTGTCACCTACAGAACGATATTCGCAGGGTCCTCTTTTGCCAAATCATTTGTGGATGGACAATTCTTGGCATCAAGTCCTAGAGTACCGTCACTTTTTGAAAATACCTGAATTTTTTTTCGAGCACTTCTGCTATCTCTTCGATCATGCACACTGACATTTTACAAAACAAAAATCCTTCCCTCTTGCCAATTGATCCTCAATATGGGTTTCACTGACCAATGTTCTACGGCACACAATCCACCCGCGCTGAATATTAGGGATTCAACATTAGATGCCAGCGCCAAAAATGGAACTACTCTCGAGTACATTAGGTCAACAGAAGAATTGAATATTCACCATTTATATGTACCAGAAATTCATCACTCATCAATAATGATTACAGGTTCAACAAAATGCACATAAACAATAGCCAAAATATTGGGAATTTTGACGAAAACAATGATTTCAATGTACTTATCTATAGTGTCAAAACTTGACACCAGAGAAAGTATCCCTTATGTTGAATTCCCAATAGTGTTTGTCTCGCTGCCTCTGACCTGTTTTCCTATCTTTTCGTGTTTGGTTTCATCAAGTCTTTTTCTGTTTATCAGTTCTCTCTTTTAAGTATAATTTCTAGAGATGGGTACACATTGCTTCTGTTCGTGCTCGTGATCGCGCTTACATTTTGCTAGTTGTGTTTGTACTATTTGTCAAGATCGTTTTATTCACAAGCAAAGTGTTCACAATCCACATTTAGTTCCGTGGTTGCGCTCTTGCGCGTTATTGTTAACAGCAGCTGCCAGTGAGCCTGTTTGTCATCTATTATTGTAAAACAGAGAGAACAGGTAAATAGTGACAAAAAGACGGTGTTGGATGTCAAATATTATTAAAAATAGTACAGATGAGGAAGTAATCTTCTCCATGATTTGCAAACAGATGGGATGTTCCTCAATAATTTTTTCACATGACTAGTACCGATTTTGAAACACTAATTAATTTAGTTGGTCCCTGTATCGAAAGAAAGAATACTAATTATTAATATTTCGCGCTACTGGGTACTCGTGCACTTGTATGAGTTATTTAATAATAATAATAACTCGTCTTTATTCATTAGATGTTGAAAAAATTATAATATACCTAAATAACATAATATAAAAAATATATAAAATAATATGGAATTAGCTTAAGACTTAATCTGCAAATATGAATTGGCGAGTATCAGCAGAAAGCTGTTTTTCAACTCAACTTTGTTCGAATGTACCTATATGCATTCACTCTTCCTGGATCTGTACTACCCACAGAACTCAGAGAACCTAGAATGCTAATGCAAGCCGCAGGAATTGCGAAACCACATGTATGCATTTAGTTACTACGGATCATGCGCAAATCATCAACATCATTGCCAGTTCATGTACTTATATGATAATCTAATATTAATGCTTTTATGATTTATATACGTAGGTACAGTGTACATTGTGTACAGTCCCATAATAACAGCCAAAATTCGTCAATAATCAGTTGCTCAAGTTCATAAAGTTCACTACTTGTCTAATATAATCGAAACAAATGTCGACAATAAGTGGAGCACATAAACTCATGATACGAACCAAGATTTTCCAAAAGATAAGTTGACAACACTGTGTATGTAATTCGTCTGAAGATGTTCAAGTTCAGAGCCGGCCTTGTCTCTTTGTAGAATTCACGGCAAAATTCAATATCTTTCGTATTTTACTATATAACTATATAGTCCATAGAATTTCATTCAAACCCCCCCTGGCATGGCAGCCGTGTTACAGCGCATGATCATGGGCACCGTTTGGCGTACGTTAGGTTTCGTTTTTACACTACACTAGGTTCTTTTAGTTCTGTGGTGCTACCAAGGAGTGTTTCTGCTTTGCTCGCGAATGGCGCTGCGAATGACTTAATATTGTGTCATGGCTTCATTCGTAGCTGAAGGCTTTAAGCTTGGATATTATCATTCGTTGGATGCAACAGGATACATAATAATGTTCTATATCCTAGCACTAATGAGTGGCAAGAACAGTAATTAAGTTACCCCTGATTTTCCATTCATGGAGTGTTTGCATTATACCATATCTCCACGTTATCCGAGAGGGTAGCCCGAACGGTAGAGCGCATGGATCATCCATAACTCGAGCCAAGCAATGCTATGCAAAGTTATGGTTTGGATGGAGACTTACGGGCGACCTCCTTTCGAGATCTATTCTCCTCGGATCGTGCTAGGAATCGCACGTTAAAAGGTGAGACCTCGTTAATCCTTAGCTCGCACAAGTTTCGACTTTTGAGGGCTGTCGTTCGTAGGGGGACGACAGCAGGTTAACGGAAAAACAATTTTAAACAAAACAACAATAACAATTTAGATCATAAGCTTTCTCCAAATCGATAAATATTGCCGAGAGGTGTTTCTCCTTCATGAAAAAGGATTGTATCTCATATTGTATGCTAGCGGGTCTATATTGTTGAGCGGAATTTTCTGAAACCTATTTGAAATGTGGATATACAGAGTGTTTCCTAACTAGGGTTCCTAACAGCAGGGGGTGATTTGTTAGGTCATTTTAAGAAGAAAAGTTCCTATGAACATATATCCGGAGTTGCTTCGTTTCTGAGATACAGGGCGTTGAAATTAAAAAAAAAAAAACGATAATTATAAAATATCATAAATATCCTAGAATCGATTTGGTTGAAATTTGGTACATTTTTTTGAACTAATAAGGCGCTCATTTAGCCCTAACTAGATTGAAATTATTATGGCCAGTGGCGTCTCAGTGGGCACCATAGCCAACAATATTGTAAAAAAAGTACGCCACTGACTTTTTGAACAACTCAAAATACAACTTTTTGGTCTCTTGTATTTTCATCATATCTAGCTTCGTTTTCGAGAAAAAACAAAAACATAAAATAAAGACCAAAAATAAAAATATTAACAATTGCGATATTACAGTAAATGAGCAAAATGTCCACCTTCTGATAAAATAGACGACCGCATTCGATTTGCCATTGATTGTCTGACACGTTCAAAAATTTCTGGAGTAGTCCTTATTACATTGCAATTGTCAATTATTCGGTTCCTCAAGTCATTCACATCTAGTACAGGAGTTTTATAAACAAGAGCCTTCAGATGACCCTATAAATAGAAATCTAGAGGATTCATACCAGGGCTGCGAGCTGGCCAATGTTGAGGTCCTGCACGTCCAATCTAGCGATTAGGGTAGGTGATGTGGAGATGCTGACGGGCAAGAACACTAAAATGAGCTGGAGCCCCGTCGTGCATAAACCACATATTGCCTCTTACAAGTATGGGTACTTCTTCTAACAAAATGGGTGAATGATCTCGTAAAAAGTCCGTGTAGAATTCACCTGTCAATCTTTCTGTTAAAAAAAATGGGCCAATTAGTTAGTCACCAATAATTCCTACCCAAATGTTCAGCGAAAATTGATGCTGAGAATAATTTTCTCTAATAGCGTGGGGATTTTCGTCGGCCCAAAAATGGTTATTGTGAAAGTTCATAATAGCATTTCGTGAAAAATTTGCCTCGTCCGTAAATAAAATATTTGGTAAAAAATAATTATTGTGTTCCATCATATGAATTAACAACCTGCAAAACATTAATCTTGGATGAAAATCCCGAGGCAGTAGAGCTTGGACCCGCTGTATGTGGTATGGGTATAGGAGGTTTCTTTTTAGAACTTTCCAAACGGTTTTTGGGCTGACTTCAAGCTGCAGTGCAATCTTCCTGGTACTATTTGAAGGATCTTCTTCTATCGCATCAAGTATAGCTTCTTCTAGTTCAGGCGTTGTTACCGTTCCTGGTCTTCCACCACCTGCATTTTTATTGAAACTCCCAGTTTCACATAATTTTGCATGTAGCGTTCTAAATGTTTTAGCGCAAGGAATTGCTCTGTTAGGACATCTGTCCTGGTAAATTCTTCGTGCTTCTCCCGAATTTCCATTTGCTAATCCATAAATAAGATGCATGTCAGCCATTTCAGTGTTAGTATAATTATTCATGATCGAATCGCTGCTCATTGACAACTGTGAATTTTACTGCTATGACAATAATGTTGTCAAAGCGACATTACCTGCCTTTAAGGGCCATTATTCATTATCGTATGCAGGTACGCCTATCGCTATTAAATTATTACGGATGGTGAACAAATAACAACCAATAATCCAAAACAAAAATCAACTTTTTCAATTTGAAATGAAATATGTGTAGGAAAAACCCTACTATCAATATCAGCTGGTCTCCAATGAAGGTGTTCATGATATGCAATAGAGTGGCTTTAATTTTTTTTCTCGAAAACGAAGTTGGTATTAGATTATGTATTTGATGGAATTAATAGGCAGTTTGAACAGAACTTTACTTTAAAATACAATATTTAATATCTGACATAAACTATCAGAATTACACTTGAACAAATATGTTATCAATTACACGTTCTCAAGGAAACCATAGATAGCCAGGATGTTGAGGATTCGGCGTACATTTCCAACAGTTGGATATGAAGAAAATACAAGAGATCAAAAAGTTGTATTTTCAGTTGCTTATTAATCTAAAAAAAATAAAAATTTACCAAAAAAGTCAGTGGCGTACTTTTTTTACAATATTGTTGGCTGTGGTGCCCATTGAGACGCCACTGGCCCCAATAATTTCAATATAAATAGGGCTAAATAAGCGCCTTATTAGTTCAAATAAAAGTACCAAATTTCAACCAAATCGATTCCAGGATATTCATGATATTTTATAATTACCGTTTTTTTTCTTTAATTTCAACGCCCTGTATCTCAGAAACGAAGCAACTCCAGACATATGTTAATAGGAACTTTTCTTCCTAAAATTACCTAACGAATCACCAACTGCAGTTAGGAACCGTAGTTAGGAAACACCCTGTATAGTAGGTTATTGGTGTAGATACCAAATATAAGACTCCTGCAGTTAGGAACCGTAGTTAGGAAACACCCTGTATAGTAGGTTATTGGTGTAGATACCAAATATAAGACGGTTATTTACCATTTTTTTTCAGTAACTCACTCAGACTGCTGCTGAGGGAGATAAGACGGTGACTGTCACGTTTGGTAGAATCTTTTTCAGGTTTCAGTATGGGAATTATTGTCACTTCTTTCCATAGCTCAGGAAATATACCGGAGGACCATATTTTGTTGAATATTACCAAAACGTTTTCTTTCTGGTTCGTGTAGGTGTTTCAAGAACTCATAGTGGATTTTGTCTGAACCAGGTTCAGAGGATTCAGCAGATTTCTGTGCGTCTTCCAGTTCTTCCATAGTGAAGGGATGATTATATACTAGGTTTTCATCTGCAGTGAAATTCAGGTTTGCTTGTTCTGTTTGGGTTTTTATTTCTAGAAATGTAGGATTGTAATTTTCTCCAGAGTCGATTAAGTGATAGTGGTCGCAAAAAATTTCGGCCACGTCTAAGGGGTTGTTGGAGATTACTATTTCATAATCTACCAACGTGAAGAATACCGTGCAAGAATATTTTGTCAGAAAGCACATTTTCAGATGAAAAATTATTACTCGGATGTAAAGAAAGCGTGGGATGCTTTACAAAGTTCTCTTGAGCTCTTGAACGCTCTACCCAAACCATTCTGTTAAAATGGTGGTTCTGATTATAGGGGTCCTTGGTGGAATGGTGGACACACTGCTCTCGAACTTAAAAATCATACCGGCTTGCCGTAATATGGCAGAAATCTTAGCCGGACGAATGAAGAAGGCCGTCATCCTTGGTTCACTGCGTCTGCTCAGGGCACATGATTCTCGGACCCAGTAATCGCTTACCCACGGACGTGGGGAGTCGTTATCTGGGTAAACGATCCAGCGCGCCCTCCGGATGCGTCGGAGCACCGGAGACAGGGCCTGACTGGAATATCCTTTTAGGAAAAAAAATAAAAAAATAATAATTTTATTGTCTGCCTCAAAATAATTGGTACATACATAAATTCAACTCTTAACAAAAATTATGGCAAACAAAAGGTGGAGTGTTAGGTCTGATGACCGATTCTTCCACACTCTCCTAATTCTTCCACACTCTCCTAGTAACCAAAACGCTCGCTGAGTTACCATGGAAACCATAGAGAAATGTCAAATGTTTTTTTAGAAGTTTTTTGGACAAACTTTCAGGTCTCTCTCCAATTTTTTCTAATTTTTTATCAAAAACTAGCGGTGCTTGCAGACGTTGTCCTCTATTAATGTGTATATTTTCATTTCGCCGACTAACCCTTCCAATACATTTTTATTAATGTTATTGTCGAAATCGTTTTATGGCGGGGGGAGAAGCTGCTACATTGTTACAAAAAATTATATCCATCATCAACCGGCTGCCCCCTTACGAGCAACCCCCAGAAGTCTTCGAGAGACTTGTATGAGCTAGGGAAGATGCCGCCCTTACCTTCTTACGTGCGATGCCATGCACGAAGTCGGTGACGACGCGGCGATTCGAACCTTTAAGAAATGTCAGTTAATTTTTCATTTATAGGTAAGTTCGAATTGTGCTTGAATCCATTGTCCCTTTTTTAATAAAACACAATAAAAAAATTATTATAACCCAATTAAATACGAGACGCGAGACACCACACTTACGAGATAATAATTAAATAGGTACGTTACTTTTCAGTGTAGAGATAGACATGAAAAATCGAAAATTCAACAATAATTCTAAAAGTTTTCAAACTTTGGTCAAGTGAATGGTACATCGAGAAAGTAATAAATCTCAGTTTGCAACCTCTTCCGGAGTACGCAATATTGTCAAAATGGCAATTAACTTGAATTTTGCTGTATACTCCTTGAAAAAATTCCAAAAGTTCTGCAAACTTGGAGTAGTATTGATAATATATTATTTCCTATCACAAATGAAGTTGGCAACCAATTCAAGTGTACGGAGCAGTTTTTTTATCGACCTATAATGTTTTCCTTTGACATACCATAGGAGAAAATTCCAAAAGTTCTGCAAACTTGACTGATACATCGTAAAAATATTCCGACAGTCGTGTAGATTTGCAATCTTTTGCGTTGACCGGAACATATATTTTTTTAAATCGTGGTCATTTTTTGATCAAGGTGGTCTCGAAATAATTACAAAAGTTTGGCAACTTTGTTGCAAATTTAAAAAACATCTATTCTAAGGCATTCACAAATTTGCAACCTTGTACTTGATCCGGAACTTGTCATGCAATTTTGAAAAATCCAATTAATTTACAAATTAGATTTTTGCAAATTGCATGAAGTTCCGGATCGTGTACAAGGTTGCAAATTGGTGGATGCATCAGAATAGATGTTTTCAAAATTTGCAACAATGTTGCAAAACTTTTGTAATTATTTCGAGACCACTTTGATCAAAAAAATTACCACGAATTAAAAAAATATATGTTCTGGTCACCGTAAGAGGTGGCAAATCTGCAAAACTGTTCGGTATATTTTTCCGATGAATCTGCCAAGTTTGCAGAACTTTTGGAATTTTCTCCTATGGTATATCAACTTTTGCTCCAAAATACGGTGTGACTTGTCTAACTTTTCAATGGAGTGAAATAAAAATACAAAAAATTAGTTTAATGAAAAACTGAAGAACACGCTTTATTTCCAACATGGACTACAAAATAAAAAATAATTGACAATGTAATTACTCAAATGTAAAAAAGCGTGGGTGTTAACGATCTATATTCTCATATTTTTTATATTAATTTAACAATACTGAGCGTTCAATAGCTCAAGAAAACGTTGTCAAGCACCCCACGCTTTTTTACATTTTGAATAATTACATAGTCAATTATTTTTTATTTTTTATTCCATGTTGGAAGTAAAGCGTGTTCTTTAGTTTTTTTAAACTATAATTTTTTGTATGACTGAACAATCGAAATCTCCGACCCCCACATACCAATTTTGAATCAAATCTGATCAAAATCACAAAACTCGTCCACCATCTTGGGATGCCATCTTGAATTCATGAATTTTGACAAAAAATTCATAATCTATGACCCCGAAAATCCTCACACACTAATTTGAATCAAATTGGACCATAATGCCATATTGAAGCCGCCATCTTGAATTTATTTAATTCGAAATCTACGACCTAAAAACCCCCACATACCAAATTTGAATCCAATCTGACCATAATCCCAAATCTCGTACGCCATCTTGAATATATGAATTTTGCCAAAAAATTCATAATCTCTGACCCCGAAAACCTAACCAATTTTGAATCGAATCAGACCATTATCACAAATCTCATCGTCTGTCATCTTGGAGCCGCCATTTTGTTTTTTCTACAACAAAAATTGCATTGTCACCGGAACTATGAACACCTGCCAAATTACAAAATACTCGGACGTCTGGAAGTGGGTGAAAATCGCGTTCAAAGATTCCGTTACATATATAGATACATACATACAGGTGAAGCTAATAAAAGCATTTAAAAAAAAATTTAATGAAAGATCGTTTTATATACATGGACTTAACATTTATAACCCAATTTCGCCATATTTGGACTATTTTTTAATCGCGCACGTTTTAAAATCTCAACTGCCAAATTTGAGTTTATCAATAATCATTAATGTTTGCCAAATATTTTTGTGAAATCTGCGATTGTAGAAAAACTTGTGTGTAATTCGAGCGCAAAACTTTGCCGCGTTCGAAACATTGCCGCTCTCTTTTCTCAAGCGCCAGAGTATCACTTTGCGCTCTTAGAACACAAATAGCTATTGTACCTCCTTCCTGTACTTATTTCAAAAATTGTACCTATATTTTCCAGGTCCATACGTCTCGGACATTTCGGACGGAACATTTGGTTTCGTTCATATTTATAAGCAAGTTTTTTTTGGTGTAGGTCCTACTGATGACGTTATACTAAAAATATTTGTGTAAATTAATTTCAAGTTTACGTCGGTAAATTATTGTTGAAGTAAACGATTTGAAATGTACATAATTTATAGAGTAATCATTTACATGACTATTTTATACGATGTTGTGGGTGGTTTGGGTATTCAATTTTCGAGTTTTTCAAATTATATGTAGATATATGTGTTCATTTATTCAACAGTAAAAGCACAAGAGCTTTTTTTTTATCGGATAAATTTCTTTCTTCAACGAAATAATTTTGCCAATCAGTAATTTCACGAGAGAAACTCGTAAGGTCGAGCAATTTTGTCTAATGTCAGTTTTTCGAGTGAAATTACTGATGGAAAAATTTTGAGTTAAAGAAAGAAATTTATTCAATAAAAGAAAAGTTCGAGTGTTTTTTGGCAAGATAAATTAACGACAATATATAAATACACCACAATAATAATCACCTTGATTGAAACAGTTATTTGAAGGAGCAGTTATTAACAACATAATTATAATTATGGTTTTTGTAATCTGTTCAGATGAAATTTTCCCAAAACGATTCATATTGAGAAGGTGCCCATGATATCCGGTTTGATAATACAGAAGTGCTCTCAACCGCGAAACACTATCATGCCCGCCTTAATAGAGAAGCCATAGAAATATACAAACATAAAAACAAATTCAACAGAAAGGAAGAATCCCTAAAGCTCAACAAAGCCTGGTACCCAGCCTTGAAAAACACAAAAACAAAACAATTAAACAACACAATCAACCAGGTAGGAAGGGGCAATCACGACTCACTAATTAGGCAGGTAGACAATGGCTACATTCCACCCGGTCAGGTACCCCAGCCACCCCAAGCAAAACTAATTAACCAGGCTGCAACTATAAATTACGAACAATTTCCAACCGTTGTATCAGTCTTACGTCGTTCTTCGAGAAGACTAATCCTATGTTGAAGATGCTCACCGCAGTTGTGATCGAAACGTCCAAAGAAACCGCCTCCGCAGGGAGGTGAACCGACCACGGCCTCAAATCATATTGTGTCAACAATACTGAACAATCATTGCTGTCATGACAGAAATTAAGGGACTTCCGCCTACTAGATGAAGTTAGTTTTTGAGGAACAGGCATTTTTATCGCGATAAAAAAGGTGCATGCTTTTTTATCGCGATAAAAAAGGTGCATGCTTTTTTATCGCTGTCAAACTGACTCAGACGTAATATTTAAATGGGTTTATTTCTACAGGAGTTGATTTATCAGTATAATAATTATTAATGAACAGATATGGGCACTTGTGACAATATTCTTTTACGACAGAGGACAGCAAGAGAAAATAGTTTGATAAAGCGATTCAAACGATACTTTATTATTTCTTGAAGGGTCTCTAGCTGGTATACAACCGTACATGATCTATACTGCACTGATGAGGAAGAACAATTCCGAAACCAGTCTGTAGTTGGTCCCCCCTCTTTGAATCAGACCAAATCTTGATATTTCTATAAAAGAGTTCTTGCAGAGTTGTTCATTTGAAATAATGAATATTTGCGTCCATATGGCTGACATAGTGAGAACCAAAAGTCCGTCGCCCCACCCGTAATAGTCAAAGAGCCAGTGAACGGCAGATTTGACATATTTTCGGAAAGACCAAAATTCACCCAGAGAGTCTGTTGTACCTACCAACCATGAGGTGGGGGCTAGCTAAGCGCAGTCGCGGTGGCCCCAGCTACATTCAGGTGCGGTAATTTCGTAAACTAAAAAAGTATTTTAGGAAAGCTGCCGTTTGGATATGTCAAAATATATACTATTATAGCTATTCAAAAAAGGAAAGGCAGACCATTATCACGGTTCTAAAGTGATGGCAGAAATTTTGAAAATTTCGAAAAAAAAAAAATTTCAAATACTTTAGGAAACTTGAAATTTAAATATATTATTCTTTGGAGTATCAGAAGCTTACACTTCTGAAGGCAGACCAGTACGTCAGTTCCTTTGACCTGGCAGACAGTAAAACCTTTCTCCCCCGCGATTATAAAAATATATAGAACTACTTATTACAGTATCAAATCAGCTTACCATTTCATGAACTATTATCAATATAAGAAATAATATGAATTGTTCAAATGAATGAACGTACTTACTGTGCAGTTCTAAAAATAAAAATATAGATAATATATAAACCTGAAACCTGGTTCATTTCTGAAGCTATCAGCACGTTGAAAAGAGAATGTAAAAAAGTTGTCAAAATATTTCAAAATTGGGTCGTAATTTTCACACCAAATCTGATGCCAATCGTGTTGAGATTTTAATGTGACTTTATCCTTATTGAGTCGCATAATATGTTGTGTGCAATTTGGGTTAAATCAGAAATACAAAGCAATTAGAAAAAAATATATTCATTTTTGTTTGAACATGTAACTATGAATGAATACACCTCAAAACTTATTACGACTTGTGCGCACTTTCATGAAATGGTTAGCTGATTTTGTTTTGTTAAAATTGTTTTTTCCATTAACCAGCTGTCGTCCCCTTACGAACGGCAGCCTCAAAAGTCGAAATTTGTACGAGCCAAGGATTAACGAGGTCTTACCTTTTAACGTGCGATTCCTAGCACTTTCTCGGGCCATCAGATAAAAATCTGCACTCGCTAGGATTCGAACCTAGTCGACCAGCAGACAATGGTTTCGAACGTGAGTCTCAACCACTGAGCTACATGACATTGTGATTTATTTTAGTATTTTTTTAATAGTCCCCCTGTTAATTTTTGAACGAATTGACGTAGACACATAAAAAAAAAAACGTTTCGAGGGTTTCACTAGTACTACTTTTTGAAATAAAAAATATGGTGATTGCTCGACAGGGGGCTAATCAACTCAAAATTTTTAAATTGCATAGGGGGTCAAGTGTCACATAGTTGAAAAGAGTTCGAAAAGTTTGCCTGAGAGTTTCAAATAATTGAAACGAACAATTTCGACGAAGTTGAAATCCCTTTTCCTCCACACTATTTCAAAAAGTGGAAAATTTGAGCCAAATATCTGTCAGAAAACAACTACTCCACTATATGAACATTGAATTACATATGAAATCTATTTAATAATGCTAATAATGATAGTAATAATAATTGATTTTATTGACAGGAAATATAATATATACAACACAGTCAAGAGGCAAGATTCAATATGTCATATGACTGGTCCACTGGGGCATGAGTTTCGAGTGGCAGTCAGCTTTTGTGTTGCATAAAAGAGCAATTAGAATAATTACAAAATTGAAGAGGAGAGAGTCTTGTAGGGACCATTTCATAGACATGAAAATTCTCACTTTACCAAGTTTATTTATATTCAATCTCTTAGTTTTTGTACATAATAACAAGAAAATATATCAATTTTCCAATTCCCAAACCCGACAAACTTCCAATTTGATCATCTTACCCCCACATAACACAGCTTAATTCCAAAAGAGTGCTTATTACATGGGAGCCAAGCTATACAATATGCTTCCAAATGAAATGAAAACATACAATTCAAGAATGTTCAAAAATAAATTGAAAGAAATCTTAATTACCAAAGCATACTATTCAGTTAATGAATACCTAACTGATTATAATTTTACCACAACCATCTGATGTGGATTTTTGAATTTTTCTCATTTTTTACACATCATATTTTTTATTATATGCCATATCTGTTCATGTTCACTATGTGTCCATTTTTGTTATATTTTTGTGTTATTAAGTGTATCTTTGTAAAAACTCGAATTTTCCCACACATGTATATCATGTTTTCTGGAAAAAAATCTATTCTATTCTATTCTATTCTATTCTAATAGACGAACTAGGAATCCAAGAAATCTAATTCGCTTCTTGTTCTTCCATTCAACCTTGTGCAATGTTTTTTGTATTTTCAAAAATATTATTATTTTCTATGTCGGTGGAAATATTTGTTTGATAATAGGCGTTACTGGGTAACAATCCTGTCAGTGTATGGACAAACCCCGAGAATAAATAACCATGGAAAACATTAAAATGCGTTTTTCTCAAAATTATCTTTTATTTACTGACGAGGTTTTTCCCTGTACCCTTCAATTATTAACTTTGAAAGTTATAAAAAGTTTTGATTCGTGCATGGCATAATTGGCATCACACGTTAAAAGGTAAGCGCTGCCTGCGTCTTCTCCAGCTCGCACAAGTCTCTCGAGGACTTCTGAGATTTGCTCGTAACGGTGCAACCGGTTAACGGAAATAACAATTTAAATAACAAAAAACAATATAACGGTTTTTAACACGTTGTATGCTGATAACGTATCGTGTAGTTTTACGAGATGCTACTAACGACGCCGCAATTGGCGTCTTCATATAATATTTGGGAATGATAGAATTCTGAATGAAAATCTGTTCTCAGAGTTGATCAATGAGCTTATTCTCGAAAACTCGATGGTATATTTTTCCATTTCGTATTCATCGATTTTATTGTGGATAGAATTATTTTTCAACCGGCTTTCTTGTTTGTCTGCACATTTTGCAAGTGCATACTGACCCACTTCTAGTCGTCCGAATAACTTCAAATTTGGTGGGTGTTTATAATTCCGGTGACAATGCCAGTACGGAATTTCTAGTGGAAAACACAAAACAAAATGGCGACTCCAAGGTGGTGGGAGAGATTCGTGAATACGATCCGATTCTATTCAAAATTGATATATGGGGGTTTTCGGAGTCGGAGATTATGATTTTTTTCTGAAAATCCATAAATTAAACATGGCGGACAAAATTTGTGAATATGGTCCGAACCCTTTCAAAATTGGTAGGTGGGGATTTATAAGGTCAAAATTCGTAAATTGAAGATGGCGGACGAGACTTGGAATATACTTCGATCATTTTCAATATTGATAAATACAAGCTTTCAAGATGATCTCTGTATGAGGCTAGGAACCTATATGTGGCTATGAATTGTTTTTTTCAGTCTGTAAAAAACGCAGTTTAAAATTTTCTACACAAGTAGTCTGATAATTAATAATTTTTCATCATGACGAAGTGAAGAGAAATAACAGTAGTGAGCATTTCTTTATGGGTATACTATTCTGTTTTAAGGAAATTTTTGATAATTGTTGGATTATGTGAAACTCAGTTTTCAACTGTATCGCACTTCCAAACTTCCTCTGATAACTTCTGATGTCGTTTGACACTTGTGATGATTCAAGTAAATTTCGTGGCCAACTATGTTTGACTAAACAATCAACTGTATCTCCACCATTTTTCAATTTTGAAGAACAGTGTTTTATCACAAATTGCGTGGTCTTTCGGATAATAGTTAGTAAATGTTAGTATTTCTATAAGGAGGCGATCTCTTCCTAAGTGCCATGTCATCCTAGATTCCTAGAGCCGACCAGAAAGTCTTTGAACTGCCCGCAACCATAGCGGTATCCCTCCAAAGTTTGTTCAGTTCTTCTTTCTTCCAATCGTTGATGGTGGAAAAAGTTTGGCTTCTTGTGATGCCTAGTGCAGGCTCCGGCTCACAGAACGGCGCCGGCGTCGCGGGCCTGGTTCTGGTAAGTTCATCTGCCATCTAGTTTCCGGGAACCCCTCTGTGACCAGGAACCTATCCAATTCAAATGTCTTTGTGTATGCTAGTTTCTTACGAGCATCTCCACATTCCTGTACAAGTGCTGAGCTTGGTTATTTGGGATAGTAGATTACTTTGAGCGCTGTTTGATCCCTTCTTTCACTTTACACACGATTAGTATGAAAACGGTTGTGTATTTTCCCAAAGCGTAGCTTACTCGCAAACCTCTTCCTCAGAGATAGAGATGCCTGCACCTGAAGACAGCAAATTTTATTTGACCAAGTGATTAGAATAAATGTGAGATTTGCTAAATAACGGAATGAACCCACATTCTAACCAACCATCAGTCATGCAGCAGACATTCGACTGACCATTGATAAACCGACCCTAAATGCGGCCATAAAAGATTTGGAAAATTTGGTTTCGCTTGATAGTCGTTTGGTTATATTCTCAGGTTTCCGGAAAAAGTTCGATGAGCAGAGACCTGAATTATTCATTACTATGTAACTTATATTCTGACGCAATAGAAAAATCTCAGTGGTTAATTTTTTCGAAGTCGCATAGGTACATACTTAAGTAATGTTTCCAACTGGTTAGTTACCTAATTGAACAATATCAGTTGGCAGCGGATGCAACGTAATTCATAAATAATTGGTTGGTAAATTATGCCAAGTATTTAACTCCAAGAATACCTTATTATCTAGTGAACATCAAACCCTGCAGTGACAGCCTATGCATGGCGACTAAAAATAAATACATACCGAAATAATCATTTGAGAATAAAATGGGGCAGTCGTACTGCATAACATGTCTGTTCTATATTTCTGCATAGTGTAATAGTTTTGCCACTGATATTCCCTCACACTTCATCAATGAAGTCGATTATGTCAGTTCTCTGAACGCAAAGCTCAGAGTTCTTTTTGGCAGATCGTTTAATAACGATAGTCGTTGCCGACCGATGTTTTATTCTTTTTACTTCCATATACACCAACAACGTAAGCTTATTGTAGCAAATATCTGTCAGTAAACAACTACTCCCCTGTCTAATACCACGACGATTATTGAATTATATCTAACAGATATATAGGGTGTTAATTAAGTACGTTGACATACTTCGGGAAGAGATTTTTTGAAAGTTTTCAGGACGAAAAGTTTATATAAACAAATGTCCCAAACATCTTGGTTTTCGAGATACCGGGCGATAAAAAAACATTTTTTTCAAGATTTTTTGGAGTTAACTTCGACATTTTCGACAATAATCAGTTCAAATTAGGCAATTAAAATACAATCAATAGTACGCACGATACAAAATAATCAATTTCTTAAATAATTCACAGGGTCCTCCTTCTTCCAGAGTCAAGACTTGTTCAACCCTTCTGCCACCAGTGAGAGATTGTGAGAGAAGAATAATCAATGATGTTTCATCATCACTTTGTTTTTTTGAAGTTTTTCATTTACTTTTACGGTTCAGCAGCTATAACGAAAATATTAATGCAAACATTTTCCAGTGTCCCATAACATTGGAAAAATTTGAAAATAAAACATTCTCAATTATTGTAAATTGGAAGAAATATTTTTTCAGTATTACAAAAATCTACGATGAATAAAAGCTTTTATACAAATGCACTGAAAATGAAAAAATAATTTCTCTCATTGTTTCACCTAGGTTTTTCTGTGAGTAACAAATTCAAAAACTTCCGCGGATACAAAATAGGTAATCTTGTTCAGGAAGATATTTAATCTAATCTTATTTTTGTCGAAAATGTTGAAGTCTACTCCAAAAAATATTGAAAAAAAAATATATATATTTTTATCATCCTGTATTTCGAAAACCGAGTCGTTTAGGACATATGTTTATATAAACTTTTCGCCCTGAAAACTTTCAAAGAACCACACTTCGAAGTTTGTGAGAATATTTGCTTCTCAAATTTCTTTATGTTATGCGATACTGGAAAATGTTCGCATTAATATTTTCGTTATAGCTCCTGAACCGTACAAGTAAATGCAAAACTTTAAGAGAACAAAAAGATGTTGAATTAAACAACATTGATCACTCCTGACTCAATATGTCGGCGAAAAAAAAATCTGAAGGGCTGAACAAGGCTTCGACTCTGAAAAAAGGAGGACCCTGTGAATTATTTGAGAAATAAATTATTTTGTATCATGCCTACTATTGAATGGATTGTACTTGCCCAATTTGAACTGATTATTGTAGAAAATGTCGAAAACATCTTGAAAAAATGTATATTTATCACCCTGTATCTCGAAAACCAAGCCGTTTGCGACATATATTTGTATGAACTTTTCGGGGACCACCTACAGACTAGTTTCCAAAGTTTTTGTCTCGTTATCGGTACAGGGTAGGACACTACAAACAGCTTACTTGAGGACATCTGTTCTGCGACGTACCCTGTACTGATGACGAGGCAAAAACCTAGAGACTACTCTGCAGGTGGTCCCCCTCTACGAATCAAAACAAAATATTGCCAATTGGTTACAGGCAGCACTTGCAATTGTTTCCTCGGCAATGAGGCACATTGCACAAGTATCTGCTGTTAGATATAATTTAATACCCGTCGTGGTATAAGCCAAGGGAGTAGTTGTTTTCTGACAGGTATTTGTCTCCTTGAGCCTACGAGGTATACAGTATCTGAAACTTTTCGTGGCAATGCGACACACCGATAACAGCGCACGTCGATATTCCTTCCTCGAGCGAGTAGAGGAGAAATTGTAATGCTCTCTCAACATATATCTAGCTATTCTTTACGCTCTCGTGAAACCACCATACCCAAGATGAAAACTCCGATGCTATATGTGGGAGTAAAAAAGAGTAAAACATGGGTTGGGGACGAGCCTCGTTATCAAACAATCTCCTAAAAGAACTCTGAGCTCTGTGTTCAGATAACTGGCAATCTTTCAACCCGGGGAGAATCGGAATGCATCTTGATCTGTTCGCGAGGCGGTGCGAATTACACCTGTTTCATCAGCGTGAGACCAGTGTGATCAAATAGACGGAATGATGGGATGATTCGGACGGGGAACAGATGGCCTTCAAAGCTGTCTGTAGTGACCTACCCTGTACTGATGACGAGGCAAAAACCCCGAAATTAGTCTGCAGGTGGTCCCCTTGACTGAATCGAAATTTCTGTTATTTGGTTACAGGGAGCACTTGCAATCGTTTTCTCTGCAGTGAGGTACAGTGCACAAGTATCCTGTTATATATAAGCCAGGAGAGTGGTTGTTTTCTGACAGGTTTTTGCCACAATAAGCCTACGTTGTAGGTGAATATGGGAGCGAATAGAATAAAACATCGGTCGGCAACGACTATCGCAATTAAAGTTTATCATATTAATATGACTACCGAAGTTGTATTACAACAAAATATTTCAAGAGTGTCTATAATAGAAAGATCCTCTGACGCATCGTGTTATAGGAACATTGAATAAAACTTGCACTAGCTGAGCATGATTCACGCTGGCTGTTTATCTTTGTATTTTTTTTAACACGCTTATTAGCTACACTTGTATGTATGTTTGTAACAGAATCTTTGAACGTGATTATCACCCACTTCCAGAAGTCCGAATGATTTGAAATTTGGCATATGTTGAATCGAAACATAAGTTTGGCAAGAAGATTAAGATATCATCGTGCAAGACTCACCCCAGCCGAGCAACGAAATTTAATAGCTAATACAATCTGTCCATTTGAAAAAATGACCCGTACGGGTGCTAGAGCCGGACGCTCTCCCATCACGTCAACCTGAATGAAGGTGCCTCTCCGTAATATAAGCGAAAAAAACCGCAGCAATTGCTTACCCCGCATTGGATAGAGTCTTTTTTCATTTTCAGATGTGAAAATCTGAATGACTGAATATCGTTGAGGTCCGGAAATAATGATACATAGCAGTCGATGACAAAACACCAAAAGCATTGCTTACTCTGAGCAGAAGCCAGTTGAGGATCGGTTCAGGACTTTTTTACTGAGCATGTTCGTCTAGAACAATTGTAGGTAACTCACAGTGCAGACTTGGGTTATTTAAAAGCGGATCATGGTATTTAGTAATGAAGATCTGCTACATTATAAGATATTATTTTGTGAATTTAAAAAAAAATACGCCATGGTGAATTTTTGTACAATGTACGATTCCTTAAAAATTGTAAATGGAACTAAAAGATATACATTCCCCAGGAAATAAGTTATTGATTACTTACACTGAGCATATTATTGAAAGCTTCATCTACAACTTCAACATCATCTATTGGAAATTTGGTAATACAGTTGAATCTATATTCATCGGCAGCTATAACACCATCATCATTGATATCCACCATTTTGAAATTCGAATCTATGAACATCTTCATCGCCTGGGGAAAATCTTCATATCTTCTACCCATACAACATTGTTGAACAGCTTGCTTGAATTCTTCCACCGTTATTTTTCCATCCTGTAACAGGTCCTGAATTTCGGACCACATATTCATATTTGTTCAAAACTATTTGTCGGTGCTAAAATTATATACAATGCAAGTTTAGAGACGTAGAAAACTACCCAAACATCTAGACTGCCTACGCCAATTTTACCCGACATGCGTTTCGCCAACTAAGTTAGCAGCATCAGAGGCTATTATTCACACCAAACGTTCCGAATATCCATACAGATATGTATATGTGATATACAGTATCGGAAACTTTTCATCTGGGCTATACAATATCGGAAAGTTTTCATCTTGGGTATGGTGGTTTCATGAGAGCGTAAAGAATAGCTTGTTGAGAGATCGTTACAAATTCTGCTCTACTCGCTCGAGGAAGGGATATCGACGTGAGCCGGTGTGTGGTGTGTCGCATTGCCACGTGGTCCGTTAATAGGTCGGGTGGGGTAACAGGAGAGGCGCACAATAGTGCGGCTCTCTTATTTATGTGGTATCATCACATCATTGCGTTCCTTGTTGCTCGCGTAGATTTCTGTCTATACCCCAGATGAAAAGTTTCCGAATCTGTAGACAGAAATCTACGCAAGCAACAAGGAACGCAATGAAATGATAATACCAAATAAATAAGAGAGGAGCACTATCCTGTTACCCCACCCGACGAATTAACAGTTCACGTCGATATCCTTTCCTCGAGCGAGTAGACGAGATATTGTAATGCTTTCACCATACCCAAGATGAAAACTTTCCGATACTGTATGGATTTGGATGAAATGATGATAAGTTGGAATTGGTACTATAAAATTTTAATAAAAATGTAGTTATATCTGTCTATCCATGTGAAAACCTATAAAATGTATAGAAACAGTGTTCGTAATTGGTAATTGGTAAACATATCGAGAATGTTTGATATATGGTGTGAAGATGCTCAGAGCATGCCGCCTTCTCCGCCCAATGTATCGCATCTTCGGGGTCGAGGCTATGTCAAAGCTTCTGCTCTGCTGGATAACGAAGTGGCAGATATGCCACGTGTCGGTCTGGCTGTAGCTGAGATTCACATCATGCTGCCAATGCAACGTAGAGTAAATTGCTATGTATTATGCCTAAGTTCTTATGATAATTTACTCTACGTTATTCTTGAAATAGAGTATAATAACGCTAAGCCCCTGAAAACACAACAACCTGCACGGGTGAATGTGGAGATTCACGATATTCCTTGAGAATAGGATGATATCTGGCAAATCAATTCTGTCGTGTCTGACGCTTTAAAAGAAAAGAGAAATACCAACATTTCTGATAGGGAGACATGAGCGACGCATATACAAGATGAAATCTAAGTTTGAGTCGACGAGACAACATGTGTCTCGTATCTAGTGTGTGGGGGACTATGTGACGTCTCAACGCGGCGAATTGGCGCAAAATTAAGACGAGCTCACAACAGACTGAATCAAGGCGTGGTTTTTATCATCCAATAGCATAATCTTCATAGGATACGGATACTGGTGGCTGCAAAGAAGTCACTAGTGAAGCGGACGGAAAGCATCGCGGAAAACATGAATTTCCGCGATAAACCGTCTCACTTATTTCAAGAGCCTCCGCGTGTTGTGGATAACCTGCCATCCGTTGATCGAGTGGAAACATTTTGGACATCTATGTCTTTCCGTAACCATTTAACGTAGATACTCCAACCCTGGCGTAGTTCTGCAAGAGGCTACGTCAGCTTCAACGCTCAACACAATAAACAACGTGTGGTATAAGATGCTCACGCGCATTCAATATACGCGAATAGTTCATAGACAGATAAATCACGCAGAACTCGCAGCACATACATAACCTTTCGATATCCTGACTCGAATATCGCAAGGCATTTGATACAACATCGCATGAGCTCATCTTGCATTTGCTCAGATACCTTGCGGTACCCGATCAAATAGGGAGATGCATTGTATAACTGATGTAGCTCTGAACGACGCTTCACCATAAGATTTGGCCGAGTTAAAGTTCAAACAGAACAAGCGATCTTTAGATGGGGCGTGTAACTCGACCCAACTTCCCGGCATATCTTGGAACGTTCTTTTCCACCAGTATAACGACATCATTTATCTGAATGGGAGTTTGATTCTTCGTCCATTTGTTTCTTCTCGATAAAGTAGGTTAGTATTCCTTGACCCAACGTTTCCAGAAATTCTCCAGCAACATCTGCGATTTTCTCCATTCACGTCGTAGGCAAATGGATTCCGGTCCCAGGTGTATACATAAATATCACTATTTGACGATCCCAGAAGAAAATGGTTTGGCGTGATGGCTTCAAGATCGGCTGGATCGCTTGATACTCGAGTCAGAGGTCTGGAATTTACTATATGTTCTGCTTCAGTAAGAAAGGTTTGCAGAGTTTCTTCTCTGAGGGACTGGTTGTACAAATCCTTCGAAATAATTCTTTTCACAAGTCCTATCGCCTTTCCCATGTTCCGCCCATATGAGGCGCTCCTGGTGGATTGAATTTGAAGTCAATGCCTCTCGAAGACATTGCATCTACAACAACTGAATGGTCTAGGTTCTGAAAAGCCCTTTTGATTTCTTTTGCAGAATCAATAAAGTTCGTACCATTATCACAAAAGATGACTTTTGACTTTCCTCTTCTTGCCACAATTCTGAGTATTGCCATAATAGCTAATTCACTGTTGAGGCTATGAGCTTAACTCAAGATCTTATAGAGAGACAAGTGAAAATTACTCCCCATCTTCTTTAATTTCTTCTGCCAATTTTGACGTGGATTGGTCCAAAATAATCCATCCCAACATTTACAAACGGTCTAACTTCTTGTCTGAATCGCTCTTGCGGTAATTGTCCCATTAATGATGGAAGCGGTTCGGCCTTCTCATTACTGCACTTCTGACATTTGGAAAATGCTGATTTGACCGCTGCTCTACCATTAATTACCCAGTATTTTTGTCGTATTTCGTTGAGGATCAGTTCTATCCCTCTATGTCTTAATTTTTCGTGAAAATGTCTGATTAGTAATTTCGTGTAATCGTGCTTAGGATCCAGGATAATCGGTTCTCTAGTTTCTTCATCAAAATTTTTGCCAAATTGGTTCTTCCATCGAGTACAATAATTTGATTTTTCACTTTAAGATGAAGGTTAACAAGTCTGCTGCCTTTTCCCAATTGTTTTCCATTTTGGAAACACCTCATTTCGTCAGGAAAACTCTCTAGTTGATACTGTATGATCCACAACTTTTCAGCTGTTTCAATTTCCTTCACATTCAATTCTTGATAGAAATCTTGAGTATTCAAGCTTTTCGTTACTTTCTGTAGAAATCTGTGACACCATGCCGTACACCTGTCTCAACCATTTTGAGAAACGCTTTATATCGGTAAGTAGACTTTTTTTATCTGACTGTGTTGAGCAAACGTGAATATATTCTGTTTTCATTTCCATCGTGTTCTCTGAATCTGGAGTATCCAGAATGACTTCATTAGGCCAATATTCTTCACTTTGTCGCAAAAATTCAGACGAATCAAAATTTTGTCTTGTCCCCTCATCAGCTGGATTCAAGTTAGTAGAAATCCATCTCCAGTCCTCCACTTTAGTTCTCTCCTCTATTCGATGGGAAACGAACTGTTTGAATTTTCTTCCATCGCTCTTCATCCAGGAAATCACACATTTGGAGTTTGACCAGAAGAACATTCGCATAATAGGTATATCTAATTCCGATTTTATTGATTGGGCCAGTCTGCTTGCCATGACAGCTGCTTGAAGTTCTAATCTGGGAATCGACAGAGGTTTTGAGAGGTGCAACGCGAGTTTTTGATGATACTAGCGAGACCTCTATTTTGCCAGATCCTCCTACCACTCGAAGAAAAGAAACAGCCGCAAATGTCTTCTCGTTGCTGTCACAGGTGTGAAGTTCTATATTTATTGCAGTTGGAATTTGTGGGCTATAACATCGTGGAATCCTGATTTCTGTGATTTTGGGCAACTCATTTATCCATTTCCCTTAGGTTATCAGTAGATTTTCATTCAAAATCTCATCCCAATCCATACCAGATTGCCAGATATCTTGCATTAAAATTTTGGCTTTTATTGTAAAACATGATATCAGGCCTAATGGATCAAATAAAGACATGGCTGGAAAACAATACTTTTCGTTGGGCACAAGGTCTTTCAAATGCAATTTCAAACGAAATTCATCTTCGTTCGTATCCCACCACAATCCAAGAACTCTATGGAGGGATGAATTATCATCTATTTGTTTCACACTAACTGAATTCTCTGATAATATTTCTCTGAGAAGTGCTGAATTAGTCATCCAGTTAACCACGTCGATTCTTGCATTTTTCATTGTGCTACAAATATTATCGACAGTTTGGACAGCTTCTTCTTAGGAATCTCGAGAATCCAGATAGTCGTCAACATAAAATTTTTTGATTATGGCTTCTTTTATATACGGATCTGTCACGGTTTTTTCAGCATGATAGTTTTTGACAAATTGAGCACATACTGGGGAACATGTGGCTCCAAAGGTCATCACGACCATTTCATAGACATCGGGTTCTTGCTCATACTTCAGGTTTCGTCAAAGGAATCTTTGTGAATCTCTGTCTCCTTTCCGGATCCCCACTTGGTGGAATATTTCTTTCACGTCACCACAAAATCCAAATCGCCTCTGTCTAAACTTCCAAAGGATCGCTACTAACGACTGTAGCAGGACCAGCCAGCAGATTGTCGTTCAAACTCGTGCCATTAGATTTCGAGGCAGCGTCTCACCCTCGTCTTGTAGATTATTCACCCAATCAGAAACTACGTTTTTATGCTCATCAGTAGTACTTGAAATATTCGATAGTAATCTTTCTCTTATTCCAGAGCGACTTTATATTTCTTCCTGAGCTACCAACTCAGCTTCCTTCAACTGACGTTCTAACTCTAAAAGTTTCATACTATTTTATATTTCCCTCTGCTCTAACTGTAGCTGTTTCCTTTCTAATTCTTGCTTTTTAATTTCTGCCTCTAATGCAAGAGGTTTCCTTTCTATGCTCACAAATGAGTGCTTAGAAGTTTTTTCAGATTTGGTGGTTTCCAAATGTTAGGAATTACCTGCCTGGCAACTGGATGATACAAGTGCCGAATCACACCGCTTGCCTTTTAGCGCGTTGTTCCACTATGTTTGTACCTGAAGCGAGAAGACCGCTACGAAAGATCTCGTGATAGTCGTGATCTCAATAATCAACATCTCGAGCGGTTAGAAAAATGGGTGAATATTTCAGGCACTTCCACCATACCACTGGTCTGTTGGCTATACAGTGAGCACCATATGTAACGGATAAATTCATTTTCTACGTTATTAGCCATTTTCAAGTAAAACCCTGAAACACGTCGATTTATGTATTTGAAAAGACACTCTGTGACATAAAAAAATCCCCCCTCCTTCACACCCCTCAACGTGACAGCCACCCCTCCAATTTTTTTAAATGCAATAGGAGGTCAAGTGATACCTCATTTTGAAGGGTTTTCAATTTTCTATACAGCCATATCTTTATTTTTTAATTTCGTTCATGCGCCATGAAAAAACAATTGAATAAATTGTGTTATCTAAATCATGTACTATAGCGGTATCAATCAATGTGCTACTAAAGAAATTTTTCAGATCACATGTTCAAACTGACAGCCATTTGTTTCTTGACAATAATAAAGACGTTGCTGAAAGTTATCAACAACATCTTGAATGGTTTCGGGAGTGATACGTTCTATTTCTTCTCTAATTCTGATTTGCAAACTTTCAATATTGTTTGGTCCACTGACGTATACTTTGGATTTCAGGTAACCCCACAAAAAGTAGTCAAGCGGTGTCATGTCGGGAGAATGGGCTGGCCACTCTATGGCACCTCGTCTACCAATCCATCTGTTGGGAAAAACTTCATTCAGATATGCACGAACTTCAGCTGCAAAATGTGGTAGAGCACCATCTTGCTGATACCAGATATTCCTATCTATTTGATTCGGATTATCATTATCTGGAAAAAGTCTTTTTAGCATTGGAACTAAAAAATTAGTCAAAAATTCCAAGTAACGTTCACCGTTTAATATTTCGTTGAAAAAATATGGTCCAATTATGCGATTATTTATAATCCCTGCCCAAACATTTACTTTTCTGGGACATTGAGTATGGGCCTCCATCATCCAATAGGGATTCTCTCGGCTCCAATATCGACAATATTGTCTATTGACGGTTCCATTTAAAAAAAAAATTGACTCGTCGGAAAACAAGATATTTTTTTTAAACGATGGAACTCGCAGGCACCTGGCTTCCATTATTTCGCAAAACTCAGTTCAGCGATCTGGATCGTCTTCGTTGAGTTCATGTACCAATTGTACTTTATAAGGGTGGTACTTTTCACTTTTAAAAACACGCAATATTGAACTTTGACTTATGTCGTAATCGGCGGCAAGTTGTCGGGTAGGTTTATGTGGAATGAAATATCTTTGACAGTCCCAAATTCACGAAATTTTGTTTCTATTGTAACGGTAGATTGAGAAATGTGATGATCAGGATATTTATTATTGAACATTTCACTTACATTCTTCTGGGTTCTAGTTTTGTCCCTACATCCTAGCATTATTAACACTTCTATTCTTTGACGTTCAGTCAAATGAGACATTGCTAGAACTTTCAGCCTATTGTCTGAAAGTTATACTGAACAAGAAACACAACCAACAACTGCAAAACTGTTCTCTTCAGCAAGTTCACAGAGAACAAAAAAATTTTTACTCAACTGTCACGGCTGACAAAAAACTGTTGGTAAATAAACCAAAACAATTGAAGGTGTATGGCATAATACAGCGGGTTCAATGATACCTGTCAACATTTCAACCTATGGAACAATATTTTTTTATTATGGCGCATGAACGAAATTAAAAAATAAAGATATGGCTGTATAGAAAATTGAATACCCTTCAAAATGAGGTATCACTTGACCTCCTATTGCATTTAAAAAAATTGGGGGGTGACTGTCACGTTGAGGGGTGTGAAGGAGGGGGGATTTTTCTCTTTCTCTCTCTCTCTTCTCTCTTTTCAAATACATAAATCGACATGTTTCAGGGTTTTTCTTGAAAATGGCTAATAACGTAGAAAATGAATTTATCCGTTACATATGGTGCTCACTGTATACATTGCAACGGGAAGTATACAGTTCATTTTTAAAGTGAATTCAAACTAACTAATTGAATTTTCGATGATTATTGTTCAATTGAGAAGCTATAAATAAACCGAGAATATTAGTCCAGTGTTTCATTAGCCACAAATCCGAGATTCGTAAAAATATTGATAATAAGTTTTATGAAAATAGGTTTCATGATATTTTTCAATAATTCTTACTGTTGTCGAGAAAAAATTGCATATTTTTGGCGATTAAATGTGCTGTTTCCTTTTAATTGTTAGGTTTTTTATAGGTATAGAATTTATCGAAATATGTTCTTCATTTTTCTCCAGAAGAAATCAGGCACTGGCGTAGATAAGTTTTCATGAAAAAAGTTTTTAAATGCTATATTAACAATTGTTTCATCAAGAGATTTACTTACGATGTTTGGGATAATTTTGAGTATCAAAAACTGGTATTAATCCATTGATAGTTGAAGATATATTTGATATAAAAAGAAAAACACTTTATTTAATTTTTGAACAAAATTAGTGTATTGAATCCATTTGTCCAATAGGTCTGTCGACAAAGACCATACTTTTGACATGACCTAAAAAAGTCAAGTAGTGTAAGATCTGGACTTCGTGCTGGCCTTTCGATTGTAGCACGTTCTCTTTATATTAAATATTTCTTCAATTAATAATGGAAAGTGGAATTTCCTAATGAAACAACTGCTAATGTAGCATTTAAACAGTACGCCACTGTCAGATTCAAATTGCCGTATTGCTAGAATATCCGTCTGGCTACATTCCTCAACTGAGTAAATTTTTTAAAAAATCAAGCTATAGGTGAGCGAATCTATGTAGAGACTTGAAATAATATTAGTAATACTGAAACAAGAAAAAAACAAGCTTTCTGACGATACTAAACATGACATATGGTTCTTTTAAAAAAATTGCTGATGACATCACTCCTCCACCAATGGCACATCAAAAAAATATTTGAATTCATTAGAAGGTGCAGAGTGAAATATTCTTCATTTATGTGAAGTTAGCCACAGTTTCTGACGTGCAGACCGTCGAGTATGGAATGGAGCGTTATTTACTGGCAATTTTGCCAGATCTGCTGAGAGAATATGTTTTCAAAAAAAAAAAAATGTTCCACCACACTTCCTTAGGTGCTGCCGGAACATAACAGGAAAACGCGATAAAAATCTGTTATCCATGAAAATTATGATTCATTTAAAGGAGGTAGGTATACAAAATATCCCAAACCAAACCTACCTATAGGGTTAAGTGAAGTATATCTGGACGCCCACCAATATGACTGAACTAAATTTAGACAATACTTTGAATTATGAAAACTCTAAAAATCATTGCACTGATACAAAAATGAAAATACCATTGGAAAGATTAGATTGAGTTGTCCAAGAAAAAATTTCCAGATTTCTTTAGACTCCCGTCGACAAGACAAAAAAAGAGACGCGCTGCTGCAAAAATAAAAATGCCGTTAGAAAGAAGGGACCGAGATGTGCATCATACCTCTTTCAGATTCCTTTGGACT
Source organism: Chrysolina haemoptera (assembly GCA_958298965.1). Taxonomy (NCBI): domain Eukaryota; kingdom Metazoa; phylum Arthropoda; class Insecta; order Coleoptera; family Chrysomelidae; genus Chrysolina; species Chrysolina haemoptera. The sequence continues at coordinate 21,677,858 of OY282595.1, forward strand.
CCGGTCAATATGAATGAAAAAATAAGAATTTTCTGAGACAAAAATCCCAGAAAGAGACGCGCTGCTGCAAATAAAAATACTATTAGAAAGAGGACATCCAGGTGTGTATAAGACCTCTTTCGAATTCCTTTGGACTCCGTCAATATGAATGAAAAAAAAAATAAAGAATTTTCTCAGACTATGAAAATCCCAGAAAGAGACGCGCTGCCGCAAAAATAAAAATACTGTAAGAAAGAGGAGATCGAGATTTGCATAAAACTTCTTTCAGGTTCCTTTGAACTCTCGTCAATATGACTGAAAAAAATTAATGTACAGAATTTTCGCTGACTATGAAAATCACAGAAAGAGACCCGCGACCGAAAAAATAAAAATACCGTTAGAAAAAGGAAATCGAGATTTGCATAAAACCTCTTATCAGATTTCTTTGGAATCCCGTCAGTATGACTGAAAAAAAAAGGATTTTCTCAGACTATGAAAATCCCAGAAAGAAACGCGGTTACCGCAAAAATAAAAATACCATTAGAAAGAGGAGATCGAGATTTGCATAAAACCTCTATCAGATTTCTTTGGAATCCCGTGAATATGACTGAAAAAAATAAAGAATTTTCTCAGACTATGAAAATCCTATAGAAATAGACGCAAAACTAAAAATACCGTTAGAAAGAGGGCATCCAGGTGTGTTTCAGACCTGTTTCAGATTCCTTTAGACTCTCGTCAATATAACTGAAAAAAAAAATTAAAATAAAGAATTTTCTCAGACTATGAAAATCCCAGAAAGAGACTGCTGCAAAAATAAAAATACCGTTAGAAAGACGGGATCTAGATGTGTATGAAATCTCTTAGATTCCTTTGGACTCTCGTCAATAAGAATGTTTCCAGATAACAAGTATGTATGCCAAATTAATTTCATATTTGCAAGAAAAAATCTAAATTTGTGGTCGTTTCTGACAGTAGAAAGTATTACATGTAACTCGTGAGTAAGAGTGTCATTTTCACTCACTTGATACATAAATCATTAATAAACATCACACCAACCCACCCATTCCGAAAATAGGTAATTATCTCATTATCGGTATCAAATCAAATAGCTCAGAAATGGATGGATCGTATAATCATTATTGAACACTCCTTCTGTAACAATGTTATTTCCTTTGATCATCGACAATGTCTGAGAATTAGGCAATGGAATGTACTTTTTTTATTGTTAAAATGATAAATGAGTATTTCCGACAAAAACCATGATTTTATTTGCTTATCGGTAGTCAGCGTTATTTTGTATTCTTCTGACCTGACGGCTGTCACCTCAGCCACTTCAACAGCATCTGAGAGCTTTACCAGCTATACCAGAGAGCATAAAATTGCAAAATTAGCGAATCATATTTTTGGTTGTTTGTTTTTTGAGGTTTACTTATTACTATAAGTTGGTACATTTCAGCGAGCCCTTCCACGATATTCGAATACTCTCTCCCGATATGCTACCTCATTCCATCGTACCAAGGTTTTTGTTGTGGCTCAGTTGTGGATAGCAAATAAAAAATATAATATCTATAAAAATATAAACACTAATTGAATTTGCTAAACCCGACAGAACTGATTTAACTAGTTTTTTATTAATAAATTTTGTCTGCAAAACTAGATATATTTTTTCGCGAATGTGCCAAAAACGTGTATTCCAGATATCTTGGATTAGCGACAAAATAAATCTAATATTGCAGATACTTTATCAGAAACAGCGCAACTTCTCGCATTATCCTATCATGAGAAATGTTTTTCATAGAACGTGAAAGTTTAATTTTTTTCATCATTTTTTCACAGACTGAGAAAATTTTTATTTATTTTTTTTCAGTCATATTGACGGGAGTTTGAAGAAATCTGAAAAAGGATTTATACACATCTCGATCACCTCTTTCTAACGGTATTTTATTTGAATTTCCAAAAAATTTCAAGACAAAAGTTATTCCTACCCCGATTTCACTTTGCTTCTTTGAACGTTCTTTTGCAAATTTTACTTACTGCCATTTTTTAATACCTATCTAGGACATTTCTGAATTTTAAAAAGAAAACACACTTTTGATACCACTAAGTTTTAATTGCTGAAGTCAATGGAAACCTGTTTCACTTTGAGCAAATGAGAAAACCGTTTCAAATATCTATTGTGTTTGAAGAAACATCAATATACATATTATATCGTTAAGCATTGACGATAGACATGTATTTCAATTGATTCGGTATAAAGTGATGTCAAACTCATAAATCAAAAAATCGTCGAACTACTTCGGGTCTAAAACAGCAAGGAGAAGCTATACCGGGTGACCACGAGGTGAGGTACGCCCCCCAATTTTTCTATAGTTTTGAAGATACAGATTTCAAATTGGGTGTGTAGCTATAGTACTTGAATACGCATATTTTGACCCCTCTACTGAAAATTCACCAGTTAAACCGGAAGTGATCCCAAACTTTTTTTTTAAATGACACCCTGTATATATTTTTTTATTATCCGAAAGAGCACGCAATTTGTGATAACATTGTTCTTCAAAATTGAAAATCGGTTGAAAAATGGCGGAGATACAATTGATTGTTCAATCGAACAAAGTTGGCCATGAAACTTAAACTTAAATAATCACAATTGACAAACAACATCAAGTTACCAGAGGAAGCTTCGAGTTCGTAATGCAATACAGTTAAAAACTGAGGTTCTCGTATAATTGTAGCTTCCATATATTCCAACAATTATTAAAAATTACCTAAAAGCGGAATGCTCACAATTGCCATTTCTTAAATGGCAACATGTACTTTTCAATTTGTCACGATGAAAAGTTATAATTTATCAGTTTACTCGTGTGAAAAGTTTTGAAGAATTCCTAAAGGAAACGAAGAGACAATCAGGTTTCATGATGAGGGTTCCTAAAATTGAATGTTTTTCAACGTAGGCGACTTAGAACATAATTAAAAAAGCAATACACAAAACGAAGTCAAAGTTTGTTCTACTTATTTAAAAAATGCTGCTTTATTGTTTCGCTTTTTTATGTTCATGGCCGCCTTCGTTGAAGAATATCTAATTTTGAGAACACTCATGATAAAACATCTTGTATTTGCGATTTCTTTCGGAATTCTTCAAAGTTTTTGATAATTAGTAATTTTTCATCATGACGAAGTTGCCAATTGAAAAATAGCAGTTGTGAGCATTTCTTTATGGGTACTAGATTGTGATGATTTAAGTTTGAATTTCATGACCATCTTTGTTTGACTGAACAATCAACTGTATCTCCGCCATTTTTCAACCGATTTTCAATTTTAAAGAACAGTGTTATCACAAATTGCGTGCTCTTTTGGATAGTGAAAAAATATATACAGGGTGTCATTTGAAAAAAAAGGTTTGTGGTCACTTCCGGTTAAACCAGAAGTAGTGAATTTTAAGTAGTGCATAGTAACAAAATATTCGTATTCATGCAAGTACTATAGCGACATACCAAATTTGAAATCTGTATCTTCAAAACTATAGAAAAATTGGGGGCGTACCTCACCTCGTGGTCACCCGGTATACGTCTTCCGTTTGGTGGGATGAAATTCCATCCCTAGAAAACCCAAAATCCAAAAAAAAAAATTCATAAAGGAAAAAATCTCTATTAACTTTTTCGACGTTTTCTTTATGTCGTCCGTTATGATAATTTCGTTTAGAAAGTGACAAAGCTGAAGATGATTTATTTGGTTGGGGTGCACTACTCGAAAACTATTTTTGAAAATTTTGGGACACTAAATCGATCATTGCAAAAATTCGACATCTCTTATATGCCTAACTTTGTGTCCATTCACTTTGTTAATGTCTTTACTTCAGAAAAATCTGGGTGGAAGACTTCTTTATTAGGGCCCGGTACCCTGATTACCAAATAAACAAACTGAAAAACTTGCGGGAGCGACTAAGTTGAAAAATCGAAAACTGCACTTGGCTTAAGCTTCCGAATTTTGCATGGAGCTTCTTCAGGGGCCAAAAAATCTGATTTCCAAAGCGAAGATTTTTTGGCCAACTTTTCACTCTTTCTCACCCAATTTTTCTCATTGAATAAACTTACCTTAACAAGTAGTTAATGATAACAGGAATATATTTCAACCCTTATAAAAGAGCTGTTTGCCCCAGGTCGGCTCAAATAATCTATTTGAGCAAAAATAATTTCTATATAATTCATTCTCTCACATTTGGGGTATGGTCCGTATATCGCCGAACATTTCAGATCGGTAAGTAGCGGTTTCTGAGTTTTCAAGAAACCGGCTGCACATATACGAACCCCTTGTCACTTGTCTTTAGTCAACAATTCAAAATAAATTTGTTAAAAGTATAATTTTTTCATCAAAAAACAATTGAATGCTATGCTTTCAGACCCAAAAATCATTTCTGAGATGAATATTAGGTTTTTGATCCAAAGTTTCAAATCTGGCACTCTATAAAATTATTATAATTGACAAATGACAAGCGTTTCCCGAGTTAACGGAGAAAAAGTACGGTTGCTCTTCACCGAAGTTTCAGGAAATAGTCACCGACTTTTAAGGAATTTGATATATATGTACCGCCAAATTACTAATCAGAGTAACTAAGGATATATACGGACCATACCCTTGATGAACTACAACACTTTTTTTGATTACAAATTACTGATTGATTATCAAAAGTGTAAATATCTCCTGTGAATTTTTTTTCTAGTTGATATAGTTTACAAATTTTTTGAATTGCTCAAGAAAGTTATAACAAAGTTATAACAAATATAGAAAAATATTATATTCATTAATCATTTGATGATTTTTTGGTGAACATTGTTTTCAATTTTATTTATTTATAAACCGGTAACGAGCCTAACGCCAAAGAATTCATTTGGTGGCATTCGTTCATCTCCCTAAGTTCATTTATGTCCTTTTCCTCGCTCAAATAGACTATTCAGGTAATAGGTCTTTCTCATGAGACGGCGATTTGTGATTTGATTAATGAACAGTAAAATATATTTTATACAGACTCCAAAAATACTTTTGTTTTGAATTTTGGGCTAGCAATTTACTCAAAAAATCAATTACAAGTTTGAAATTTAAAATTTTCTTATTGGTTAGTCGAATGACTCGTCATCACTCGACTTACCAATAAAAAACCTGGTAAACTGGCAACCTTGGTTAAAAACGCATCAACATTTTGAACTACTCAGATGAACTACTGGGATGAACTACCGATCTGAATAGGTCTGTTCTTTCTCTTACACCATTTTTACACCGTATCACTCTCTGATGCAACATGAAGATGAAAAACGATTAAAGTAGTCATATTGATTCAAAGAATTGATTATTAAGTTTTTCCTAAATCATCTGTGTGCATTTTAATTGGTATTCCAAGAAAAACAAACGCATGACAGGAATTAATAGCAGGTAAGTACCTAATTTAAAGGTAGGCATAAACATCTAAAGTTTTCTCAATATTTCAGGCAGATTTAAGTATTATATAAACCAGTCTGGTTCAATTGCACGTCATCGACATTGTGAAGTGAAAATAAATTTTTCCAAACGAAGCAATGTTTTATGCCTAATTGTGAAAATAGTGACGAAAACACTAACAAATAACAATAACAAATTGCATTATCTCCATAGGATTCTTTGGCAGCACTGATATAAAATAGATGAATTGAGTTAGAATAAAAATAAATAAGTGAGTACCATACTAACTTTTTGGTTTTTTTATGACGTACTTCAGCACTTATGAATTTCATATTATTTGCAAAAAAGTCATGGACCATTTCGCTGGTTACTTCAGGTAGATTATTAGAATCTGCTTTCTCAAAACCCAGAGTCAATCTATTAGACATTTTGATTGAACTTAATTCCCAAGTCACACAATATAGAATACAAATTCAACACACCACAGAAACACAATGTTTTGCTTATAAATGAACAACGTAATGTTATCTTATAAATTGTAGTAGTTCAAAAGTCTCATCTCATTTTGCTGTCAATGTCAATGCTGTACCAAGGTTGCCATTTAAAAGGAAAACTTACAAGTTTGAATTATCTGAGTTTCGCGCCCAAAAAATGAAAATATTGTTTTTTTGGCGAAAAAAAAAATTCTTTTGATTATATTATATTTTAATGTTATTTTTATTAGAAACTGTAATAAAAAAACGATGAGAAAGACTCATTTTATTAAAGTTAATAGTATAATTATGGATAAGAAGAATGTTTAAAAGAAAAAGATTACCAGGAATAAACAGAGACACTAGAGGAAATTCAAAGGAGTGGAAAGAAAAGTTGGCCAAAAAGTCTACCCATTGGAAATCAGGTATTCTGGCCCCTGAAGAAGCTCAATGCAAGATTTGGACTGGTTTCCTTACGACCGTCGAAGGCGGCGTTCGACGGTTGCCGACAAACTCGCTGTACTGTTCCCATGTCCAATAACCAATAACCAATAAACCAATAAACCAATAAACCAATAAAATCAGTACAACGCATTAAACCCAAATGCAGTTTGCATTTTGAACTTTATGTATTTGCCTTATACATGCGGTAACCAAAAAGGTGCTATTTTTGACACTGTCTTCTGTAGACTTCTCTTTTTGTATTTCAAAATATTATTTTCTTTTGATGTTTTCGGAGATTCCGAAATGTTTTTTGTCCACGAACCCTTAGTTTGTCTAAAAATGAAATCAACTGCCTACATAAATAACATTTTGAATTTTCACTGACGTATATGGAATTAGTAGTTTTGGTCATTCTTATTTGACAACCCTGGGTAAGTTGGTATTGTCGCATGACAATATGGCGACGGTGAATATGGTCAATTAGTTTATTTGGTCAACCCTGAGGCCGGGCCCTAATAAAATAGTCTTCCACTCGGATTTTCCCGATTTAAAGGCCATAACGAAGTAAAGGAACACAAAATTTCAAAAATAGGTTTCGTGTAGTGCGCCTCAATCAAATCGCTTCCGCTTTATGAGATGATTTCCAGTCACTAAACAAAATTACCATAATGAAGAACACAATAGAAATGGTCTAAAAAGTCGATAGACATTTTCCATTCGTTCTGAAGTGGGCCTTGCTCGATTTCAAAAATATTTGGAATTTGGGGTTTTCGATGAATGGACTTTCCACCATACGAAACGGAAGACGTATGCAGGTCTCAACACCTGCGGCTCTCTAAGAGGGATATCCTACCATCCTACGTATGCCAATGTTGATAGAAATTGAATAAATAAACATCAGACGAAGAACATGTTTATAATGAATGTTTCGTAAAAATTGAGTACTACGAAAGAGGGATGAGTCATTACCTTATCGAAATCGGCAAGTTCTGCGATTTCCTCCCAAAGACTTAGCATTATATGCTGATTTTCATGTAGCCGGCTGTAACTGAATTCTCCCTTTCCTTCGATGATAGTAGCTCTCAGTGCCAAACACGCAAAATCCCTTTCGTCCAAATAGCCGTTATTATCCAAATCTGTGAACGATAAATAATATATGTTACGTAACAAGACAAAAGTTAAAAGTTTGTCGATCAAAGAAAGCTTGTTATAACCATTTTTTTAATTGGTGCCTCTTTTTACCTATTTAAAGCACTCCTCAGCGTGTGCAAATCGAACTTTCAAACACGCGCATTTTTTAAAGTTACCATGGCTACATCAACAACTCGAAAACCTTAAAGTCTAAATGACAATTTTATGATTATTGATCTGACAGGAGTACCTTTTAACGTCAAATGAAATATTACATTAACGAAAGGTATAGGTACTGATGTCACATCACAAATTCAACTATTTTACTTTTTCATTACTGAGCTGTATACTGTAATGATCATCTCAGTACAGGATATTTCATTACCCATGACTTTCATGAACTACTAGATTGTCATTTTTATGATCATAAATAATATAAGATCGAATCAAGTTTGTTAACTTTCTAATCATTTGACATTTCACATCGTATTTACAAAATTCGTTAAAAAAATGATTAATCGAAAATGAGTAGTAATAGTGAGGGGGATTTGACATTTACACCGCTAATTTCAATATAAAGATTGATGACAATCGAATTCTACATTTTCGAATAGTTGGCAGGAAGTTTATATTATTATGTGAGCTGGTAGCAGCGAGTGATGAGTGAGAAAAAGTTTTGTTAAAAATATTACAGATTTGTTTATGATTCAGATAATCGTAGAAAAAGCATAGTGTACAATTTGCATGAAATGACCTATTTCCTACGTACTACAATAGTTCATATACCTACGAGTGGGAAATGTATGCCATTTCATGCTCATTGTACAATATACTATTCTGAAAATCAGTTATTGAATTAATGCAAGAGCAATGTTGCCACTTTGCATTTTTTGAAAATAATTGATAAGAACATATTATAGAAGATAATATATTCTAGATTGAAAAAAACCAAAATGTACTACATTACTCATTTCTAAGCATTTGAAAGAATTAAAATGTTTTTTCATGAATAGCCCAAATTCAAAAGCATACCCTCCTTTCATCCGTTTTTGCTCATCTTTTCGGGTGATGTCACAGCCGACTTAATTTCCCGAGCCGTGGTGAGAAAATCGGCAACACCGTATGTAAAGCAATTTGACGTCCTACTCATTATATCTTTAATGTGAATTTCTCGGCTTGTTCTAAAATCTAGGAAAAAAACATATGAGAATAAATTTTTAGAGAAAAGAAAGACAATTAATATGGTTATTTAATTTTTTTCATCACGAACTGGAATAGCAATATATTCAATTTCTTAGAAATGGGAAATCTGTCAAGTTTGGTTTTTCCATGCCCTGAAGTTCACATTTCTAAATTTTTTTTTCCTTTTTTTGAACCGTGCACGAGAGTGAAGTTATCCACATTCACAAAATACACTGAGAAAAAAATATCGAAATTTTAATTTCTATAGTGTATACCTCTAATCATTGAAAATGGTTTTCCCGGCGGTCAAATCATTAAAAAAAACATTATACCTTGGTTTTTCAGACAGCCTCAAGGGGTGGAAATGAGGCTGAAAATAAAAAAATGTAATACGGGAAGTTGACTTTGTACACCATTCATTTTCAAATATGTTGTTTGCCGTGGTCGAATTGACTAGAAAAATGGGGTGCCTGAGCTTGTTAGGCCGTCTAATGGGGTGAAAATGGGGTTGAAAACTTAAAGAAAATTATAATTCGGAAAGTTGACTTTGTACACCTTCCATTTTCAATTATGTTGTTTCCCGTGGTCGAATTGACTGGGAAAATGGGATGCCTGAGTTTGTCAGTCCGTCTAGGGGGGTGAAAATGGGGTGAAGAAAATTAGAATTTGGAAAGTTGACTTTGTACAGCTCCCATTATCAAATATGTTATCTCCAGTGGTCGAACTGACTAGAAAAATGGGGTGCCTGGGTTTGTCAGGCCGTCTAATGGGGGAAAATGGGGTTGAAAACTTGAAGAAAATTATAATTCGGAAAGTTGACTTTGTAAACCTTCCATTTTCAATTATGTTTCCCGTGGTCAAATTGACTGGAAAAATGGGATGCCTGAGTTTGTCAAGTCCGTCTAAGGGGGTGAAAATGGGGTGAAGAAAATTAGAATTTGAAAAGTTGACTTGGTACAGCTTCCATTATCAAATATGTTGTTTCCTGTGGTCGAACTGACTAGAAAAATGGGGTGCCTGGGTTTGTCAGGCCGTCTAATGGGGTGAAAATGGGGTTGAAAACTTGAAGAAAATTATAATTCGGAAAGTTGACTTTGTACACCTTCCATTTTCAATTATGTTGTTTCCCGTGGTCGAATTGACTGGAAAAATGGGATGCCCGAGTTTGTCAGTCCGTCTAAGGGGGTGAAAATGGGGTGAAGAAAATTAGAATTTGGAAAGTTGACTTTGTACAGCTTCCATTATCAAATATGTTGTCTCCAGTGGTCGAACTGACTAGAAAAATGGGGTGCCTGGGTTTGTCAGGCCGTCTAATGGGGTGAAAATGGGGTTGAAAACTTGAAGAAAATTATTATTCGGAAAGTTAACTTTCTTAATTTTCAGCCTTCAAAATTCATGTACAACGCATATTAACAGAAATAATACCACACTTTCTATATCAACCCCTTTTCCACCCCCTTGGACGGCCTAAAAAACTATAATTACACAACCTCTTTGTCAAATTTGATCCTCTTATCAATTTCCTGAATTTATGTGCAATACGTATTAACAGAGATAATACTATATTTCCTTTGTCAAGCTCTTTTCCACCCCTTGGACGGCCTGATAAACTATAATTTCAACACTCCCTTATCATATTTGAAACTTTTATAAATTTTCTGCCTTGGAATTCGTTATAATAACAATCCCTATCAACAGAGATAATATTATATTTCCTATATCAACCCATTTTCCACCCCCTAGACGGTCTGACAAACTATAATTTCACACCTTCTTTATCAAATTTTATCGTCCAATCAATTTTTCGCTTACAAAATTCAAGTACAATGCGTATTAACAGAGATAATACAACATTTTCTATATCAACCTTTTTTCCACCCCCTTAGACGGCCTGACAAACTCAAACACCCCATTTTTCTAGTCCATTCAACCACACGGCAAACAACATATTTGAAAATGAATGGTGTACAAAGTCAATTCCTCCCCCTAAAGACTGTAAACCTGAAACTATAAAGGTATGCCGCTTCATTATGTTAATAAGTCAATGCGATGAAACATCTTCAGAATACCAGTGTGAAGCTGGCAGCAAAAGCTAGCAGCCAAATTTTCCGAACATTCCCGATTGATCAGTGGCGAATACAGGATTTCACATGAAATTAACTGGTGGATACTACATGGTGTCAATTATTATTTTAATATTGAACATTATGTGAAAGTGATAGATAATCACAAAATTGAACTGGTGGGTGTAAAATCTGGAAAATTTATATATATTTATGATGGCCGATGGCCCCATGCTCGGATGGAAAGAACATGTTGGAGAAAAAGTTTAGAATAAAGGCACTGAAAAAAAATTTCTATATTTTTTTTTTTTTATCTTTTTCTCCAACGACTGTTCAGACACTATTGTGACAGGTGCAATCCTTTTTACCTCCAGAACAACCCCATACCAAAATAGTTCCATTCTGAATTGTTCTGTAGCTTCTTGAGTAATTTCCTCAAAAAGTTTAAACAAAATCATCTGCCAAAGCCGACTACAGAGTGGAAATTTGAAAAGTTTGAAAATATAATAAAATTATTTTCTCAGAAACTAAACATACTGTCAACTTCAAATTATGTATAGGTATAGTCCATTGCAAGAAGATTCTAAATGTATCAACGAAAGTCCCTGCCAAAGCTGCCTACAGGGTAAAACTGAAAAAAAAAATTGAAAAAATAAAAACATTATTTTCTCACAAACTAAACATACTGTCAACTTCAAATTATTTACAGGTATAGTCCATTGCAAGTAGAGTCTAGAAGTGTCAACGAAATTCTCTGCCAAAGCTGACAACAGGGTGAACACTTGAAAATTTTGAACATAGAATAAAAAAAATGTCTCATTAACTGAACATAACTGTCAACTTCAAATTATATATAGGTCTAGTCCATTGCAAGAAGATTCTAAATGTTTTAGCGAAATGCTCTGCTAAAGCTGACTACAGGGTAGAAACTTGAATATTTAGTTTGTGGGAAAATAATGTTTTTATGTTTTCAAAATATTCAGGTTTCCACCCTGTAGTCAGCTTTGGCAGCGAATTTCGTTGATACTTCTAGACTCTACTTGCAATGGACTATACCTGTAAACAATTTGAAGTTAACAGTATGTTTAGTTTGTGAGAAAATAATGTTATTTTATTTTCAAAATATTCAGGTTTCTACCCTGTAGTCAGCTTTGGCAGGAAATTTCGTTGATACTCTTAAACTCTACTTGCAATGGACTATACCTGTAAATAATTCTAATAAGCTTCGGATGAATTCAAAAATCCACACAGCGTTATTCTAAACTTCATTTTTCTTCAACATGTTCTTTCCATCCGTGCATACGGCCATCGGGGCATAAATACATATTTATTTTCCAGATTTTCCAGCCACCAGTTCAATTTTATGATTATCTATCACTTTCAATGTATTATCCACCAGTTCATTTCATGAAATACCGAATTCAATACAATTTCAGTACCCGAAAAAAAGGAGGGACACACGCCACTGATCTATCTGGAATGTTCGGAAAATTTGGCTGCTAGCTGCTTTAGCTGCCAGCTTCACACTGGTCTTCAGAATGAAGAAAATCTAAAGAAAATTCGAGGGGAATTTGACTGAAGAGGCAATGGGCACTTCATCAAATTGAAAGAATTTAAATTGTTGACGAGTTGCAAGAGGTAGGAAGGGCTTCTAGTCATATACATATTCGGAGTCGGTTTTTATGTTGGTAGAAAAGAAAACTAGAAACTATACTTGCGAGAATTGAAATGTTATGACAAAAAAGGTCATAATTAAAAAAAAAATTCTCGACCGTTGGGCTTACGTGTCCAAAACCACACTTTGCATTTCATGTCTCATATCGAACCATCGGCATCGTATGAATTCATGTTTTTACAAAAGGCAAGATAATTATTTTATACACAAAGATGTCGAGACAGAGACAAGACAAGTTTTGAGCGCCACAGATGATACTTTGCCAAACAAATTTTACCGGAACCGGTCCAACTATAAATATACCAAAAGTTCGTTTCCGGCATTGTACTTCGAACTATTTCCGTAAATATAGAAGCCCACCTAAACAATAACTCAGCAAATGAAATTGGTTTGAAGGGACCTCTTTGAATCCAATGGAAATAATTCACAAAAAGTGAACCTACGAATAATAAGTGACCCTTATCCAGGTGCAAAATCACACACGGCCAGTACCTCCCTTTATTAGCTATATAATATATGGAAATGATTTTTCAGAATTGGCTTCACCTTATACAGAGTGACTTGAAAGCGGGCCACCTCTCTAAAACTGTTATTTATTATCTGATTCGGAAGTTTGTTTTTTCAATAGATAAAGCATTAATAGAATCATCATTAATGAATCCGAAATAAAAATAAAAATTTCAAGGCCTACTTTGAATTTTTTTCAAGGTCAAAAATCCAAAAAACGTACTAGAGATTTTTTCAAGCAGAATTTGGTGACGCCACTGGATTCACGACATTTTCAAGTGGTCTGTGTAAAAATTTCGTAAGAATGCGTCCATCAATAAAAAAGTTATATGGGTATAAAATTTGAAAATTTTATCAATAAATCAACCCACTACTTCAATTTCAGAACTTTTATTAAAATTCTGACAACACCACTGAATTCAAAATATTTCGAAATATATTTGGTCAGAATTTCATCGAAATCTGTTCATAAAAAAAAAATATGAAATAATAAAATAAAATTTTACTAAAATTCCACTAATTTCAAATGTTATTATTTTATAACTTTTTTATTTATGAGCGGATTTCGATGAAATTCTGACCAAATGTATTTCGAAGCATTCTGAATCAAGTGGTGTAGTCAGAATTTAGATGAAAGTTCTTAAATTGAAGAGGTGGGTTGATTTATTGACATAATTTTCAAATTTCTTTCCCATATAACTTTTTTATTCATGGATACATTTTTACGTAATTTTAACATAAATCACTTGAAAATGTCGTCAATCCAGTGGAGCCGTCCAATTCTATCTAAAAAAATAGCTAGTATGTTTTTTGGATTTTTGACCTTGAAAAAAATTCGAAGTAGGCCTTGAAATTTTTATTTTCATTTCGAATTTATGTCAATTAACTAGAACTATTGATGCTCTATCTATTGAAAAAACAAACTTCTGAATCGGATAATAAATAAAAGTTTTAGAGCGGTGGCCCGCTTTCAAATGGGTCACTCTGTATAATCCAGTAACAACAGACAAACTCGAGCAAAAAGTGAAAAAAATTAGAAAAAAAATTGTTTACCAAAAAAGTCAGGGGTGGAACCTACAAAATTTTTCATTTAAAAAAAAATATAATTTTTTTTGTTGTTATTTCAGAAAATATAAGATTTATCAAAAAACGATATCAATAGGTTGAAAGATAATTCAATTCTCCACAAGAATGATTTTCTGTAAGGAATCGTGGTTTAACGCCGACGTCACAATTCATGCTCGCGCTAATCCGCCACTGCAAGTTCAGGCAGGGCCGAAAATTAGATTTGTCATAACTTTGATAAAAATTATAGTAGAAGGAAAAGAAAAAGTGCATATCGTTCCTGAAGAACTTCTACTTCCTCATGCAAATATAACATGTGAGTATCTGAGTGCTTAAAATGTGTTTTGTCCCACTTCACATATTTCTACGATATTTACGGAGGTCATGGATATTTTAGTTGATATGAAATAATTATACTGAAGCAGGAATAAGTACCATCTTTGGACCATATGCAACGATTTAAGACTAGTGAGACAAGTTTGATTTATACATGCCAAAGAAAAAACAGGGTTTTACTCCTGCCTCAGTTATCAACTTACCCATAATCCCGGCAATTTCTTCAGTAAATTATGAAAATAATGAGAGTATGGGTTGCTGCTTCAGTATAATAATTCCATATATACTAAGTTATTCATGATTTTCGGATCATCCGCAAACATCTGCGTGAAGTGCGACAAAACACATTTTAGGTACTCAAATACTCACATATTATATTTGCATAAGAAGGTAGGAGTCTTCAGAAACGATATGAACTTTCCTTTTCCTTCTTCGATCATTTTTAGCAGAGTTATGACCAATCAATTATTCGGATCCGGCAGAACTTTCAGGGGCGGGTAAGTGTGAAACTGAAATTTGATGTCGGCGTTCAATCAAGTTTTCTGAGAAAACGATCGCATTTCATAAGAAATTACTAGGAATAATTTTGGTGCAAAATTGAATTGTTTTTCACCCTGTTGAGTTGTTTTTCCGATAAATCATATACTCTCCAAGATTACAGCAAAAATCTATATGTATATATATTTTTAAACAAAAAAAAAATGTTCCTCCCCTGGAATTTTGGTAATTAATTTTTTTTCGTTTTTATCATAGTTCCAACTACTAGCATACTAAGTTTGGTGGTGCTACAATCGGTTCTTGTCTCAAAACCCAATAGTAGTGGATTAATTATCAGGCTTGGTACTGATTCCGACCGCGACAATATGTTACAGTTTTTACGGGCCGTTGCTCATAATTATGATTAGTAGATGATTTTGTGTCTCATTTTTTTTGCACCCAGTCGTCCCTGCGCCCAGTAGTCTTTGCGCTCCGTTGTCCCTGCGCCTAGTTGTCCGCGCCGAGTTGACTCGCGCCCAAATATCCTAATACCGACGAGAAGGTGAAATGAAAATGATGAAATGCACCACAAAACAAGTGGATGATCGTTTTGGGACGGAACTAAGAATAAAAAACTGTGAACTGATGCCAGAAAGTAGGACAGTAGCAATCGTTTGCACTGTCAAGAATGAAAAGAAGAAGCCTATTGCAAGAAAAGCAACGAGTACATATGAAAGGAAACCTGAAGGATGTCGAACCGGAGGAGTCATCGGACATAGGAAATAATTGGCATTT
The DNA here is from genome assembly GCA_958298965.1 of Chrysolina haemoptera. NCBI lineage: Eukaryota > Metazoa > Arthropoda > Insecta > Coleoptera > Chrysomelidae > Chrysolina > Chrysolina haemoptera. The sequence continues at coordinate 21,693,415 of OY282595.1, forward strand.
ACGGCTTTTCGTTATATTTAACAGCGACAAGCCAGACAAAATGCGTTTCATGCTGCTGCTGAACCTAAACGATATGCTTCTATCTAGTCCAGATTTATAGAGAAATTTCTGAAATATCTCTTAGGTATGTTTTTTTCACGTTCTTCTGCCATTAATGACCTTTGACAGTTGAAGAATTGATGTAAAATAATAAAAAAACTTTTTGTACAATTTTTATTAATGTTTTCGAAGAAATTGAGATTAAAAAACGTAATAACCATCAACAGAGGTAAGGTCTACCTACCGGTCTCGGGCAATATTTTGGTGACCTCGGTAGTCTTGGCCACCAAAATATTGACTTCAACCATTAAACAACCCTTAGCGCTTCTCATGCTTAAATATCTGTTGTGTCTCAGAAGTCTTTGAATATACCGTATTCAATATACCGGTTGTAACAGGATTATGGTACAACCCCCATATCTCCGTTAGTTTTGAAGGTAATTGATTGAAATTTGGTATATCTTATATACATAATAAGCGGCTCTTTTTGACCTACTTTCGATTTTTAAATGGAACACCCTGTATATTATTACATTTCTGAAATCTGCATAATTGATACCACATAAGTGACATTTCAAACATCAATATTTTTTATACTTCAATTTTTAGTTTTCCTTTTAAGTGTGTCATGATGGTTCCGATTTATTCCAAATGACTCGTCTAATGCTAAAATGTCGAAAATACTAAATTGCGTTTTTTATGAGCAAATAAAGTTCATCATAATTGATTTTGGGATAAAATTCAATTTTTTCAGATGGAACCATATTGGGACTGTGTGTACCATTATCAGTACTATTAATAAGGAACTTATTCAAACACCTGGTAATAAAATGTGCGATAAATTCAATCGAAATTACAATTCTATTTTAATGCTGAGAAGTTACTATGGTGGCTTTGAAATACAAAAAATTAACACAAAACATTACAGTTGTTCGAAATGCTGTCCATTGACAACAATGCACTACTATTAATTGCGCGTGTTACTCGCAACTTCTGGTCCTCGCGGGTTGTAACGGCTGTTGCAATGGTTGCATATGCAATATTTTTTTAATGGCACCAAACAAAGAAATCAAGAGGTGACAAGTCAGGTGACCTTGGAGGCCATCGCACAGGACCATTCGTCAAAATTACATTTTCTTCGAATGCCTGTTAAAAGTAATCAATTGCCATTCTTGAATTATGGGGAGGAGCTCCATCTTTTTGGAAATACATTCCATCTCGTGAATGGACAGGTAATTCAGTTAACCTGTCGTCAATTTCATTTTGCAGAAATCCTAAGTATCTACCTCAAATCAAGGGCCCTTCAAATATTATTAGACCAATGATTCTACTACCGAGTATTCTAGCCAAATATTGAAACCAAACCGCACTTAAAAGTTACCTCCCGCAAAAAATTTTGATTTTCGTATGACCAATACTTTGTATTTGTCGGTTAAATAATCCCATATTTGTAAACCTAGACTCGTCCGAAAATAAAATCCTTCCTAAAAAAGCACTGTTTGGCTGCACATTATTCTGCAAGATCCAATTGCAATATTCCATCCTACGTTCATAATCATTTTCGTACAGGTGCTGGTGCAATTGATATTTGAAAGATTTATAATTATATTTGTGCAAGATTTGGCTTACCGTTTGGTGAATTTCCAATTCAAACCCAATTTGCCTTAAAGAAGTCTTATCAACTTCTATTCGAGCTAAAACATTCATTTTCGTTCATTCGTCAATGATAACGTTCTCTTCGGGATCATGGTTAGGCTCTCTTCGGAATTGATTTTCAAGACGATTAAAATAATTTTTCGCTAGACATTGTCTACATTCCCCATAAATAATTAACATGCCAACTTTTTCATTCCTTGTATAAATGTGCGGCATTTTGAATAACAACAAATGTATAGCTATTTGTAATACTAGGGAGGAAAGTGAACTTTTCCTCTCGCAGGATGTAATAAACATCCAAGGGATGTAGTACATATGATTTTTCCTCCTACCCACTTAATGAACCTTTTTTTTTTGTAAATGCAATTATGTCCATCCGAGAATCTGCGGTGGTGCAATGGCTAGCGCCTTGGGATTGTAATCCGAAGGTACCGGGTTCAGCTCCTGGCTATTGCAACTTTTTTTTTAAGAACGTTAGTTTACTTTTTTCTTGTTAGTGATTTGAATTATTAGACATTTAGATAGCTTATACATTTCGGATTGCTATTGAGTGATTTTCTCACTTATAATTGCACAAATGGTTTGTATTTTATCGGGTAAATTTGGGTTGTTTAATGAGAAACTGTTTCAAATTGATAAAGGAAACAGTTTAGAATTTGAACAACACAAATTTACCCGATATCAATACAAACCTCGAGTGTAATTCGACAGGACAATTTAATTAATAAGAAATTCAGAAACATATCAATGTCAAACTATTCATTTTGGCAACCGACACCGCGATAATTGATAAATAAATGAATAATTGAAAAAAATCACTAGTGTATTTGTCGCTGTAAAAGTTAAAGCTAACTTTTGCCGCTGTCAAATTGTCATAAGTAATGTTATGTGCCTATTTGAATGAAGTGTCGATCATTTTTTTTTCTAAGAGCTATGCTTGTAGAAAAAATTATGTGTGTATTTCGAGCACAAAGTGTCATTGTCGTTCTCCAAAGATTAATCTTTTTGTCGAGCGACAATCAATCACTTTGCGCTCTAAATACACAAATAGCTATCGAAGAAGTAAAGTAGAAGTAACATTCATGTTTGATTTTTACCAGAATACAGGATATATAAGATGTTCTAGAAATTACGGAAACAATTCGATTATAATAGATTCATCGTTTGCAACTTACTTGAAATGAGGGGGAGGAAAAGTATGAGTTTCCTCCCTGGTTTGAGGGAGGAAAATGTGAACTTTCTATACACACTAAAAACACACTAAACCCACTAAAAAACACCGATAAACCAACAAATATTCATTTGACAATCTGCTAAGGAATAATTTCATTGTTTTCAAAGCCTCCTTGGTAACTTCTCAACCCTAAATTAAAACAAAATAATTTTATTTTCTTATTTTCTTTTAGCTGTAATTTTGATTGTATTTATCGCACATTTTATTACCAGATATGATTAAATTCCTTATTAATAGTACTAATAAATGGTACCACGGTATCAGTATGGTTCCATTGGAAAAAATTGAGTTTTACCCCAAAATCGATTACGATGAACTTTATTTGCTCATAAAAAACGAATTTAGTATTGTTGACGGGATTTATATTTTTCTACCATTAGACGGGTCAATTGGAATAAATCGGAACCATCATGGCACACTTGAATGGAAAACTGAAAATTGAAGTATAAAAAATTTTGACGTTTGAAATGTCTCTTATGTGGTATCATTGGATTCAGAAAATTATGCTAATTTCAGAAATGTAATAATATGCAGGACGTTCCAATTAAAAATCGAAAGTTGGTATCATTTCCGGTGAAACCAGGAGTGAAAAAAATAATAATTTGTAGGTCCAAAAGTGCCGCTTATTATGTATATATAGAATATTCCAAATTTCAATCAATTAACTTTAAACTAACGGAGATACGGGGGTTATGTACTATGATACTGTAACACCCTGTAGCATATAAGCAGAACGTATTACGTTTCAGTCAGCGTCAGATATTCTGGCTCTCTGATTGGCTGTGACCAAACACAGGTGGATTTTGCCCATCCAGACTGAAACGTGGTGCATTTTGCACTAGCGAGAATTAGTTTTTTGCTCGCAATTAACACACTAACCTAGCTTGCTAGTCGAAAATACGTGAATTATTTTTTCAAATAAATTTCCGGGCGACCAAGTGTACGTTTTAGTCTGGATAGTAAGAAAGCGTCTAAGGGTCACATAGTTTTTTTTATTATTCCGACTTCAAACACGGAATTTCCGACTTTAAAGTCGGAATTTTCTTTTTCGGACTTTAAAGTCGGAAATTCCGACTTTAAACTCGGACATTCCGACTTTGAAGTCGGAATTTTGGAGTTTTGACTTGATATTTCAGTTCTTTTGCTTCATGTAAGTCACACATTGTTAGTCAATCGTCCTCAGTGTGACGAAAGCTATTTTTGTTTACTGAGTATTAACAAAAAAATTGAACGATAATCGTTTCGGACCGATGGTTCCCCCTCCTTACTCCCATATACACCTACGACACTTCCTGGAGTCTTTGCTACAGAGAAGTGAATTTTTGGTTTCTTCCCGTAAATCGCTACTTCATTTGTGAGAAAATATTAGTTTTGCAGAGGATTATAATTCATTGGGCTGGGGCAGGATGACTCTAATGCTGTCCGACCTACTCTGACACTGACGAGAGGCAAGAAACTCGAAACACGTCTGCAGGTGGTCTTCCTTAGCCTATAGGCTGAGGAAGACCACCTGGATTTCAGTAGTTTGTATTCAAACGAGACAAAGCAGGTGGTTCTCCGTTGAATTTGAAAGAGTAAATGTTTTATAATCATTATAGAGTTTGTAAGTGAAAATATTCTGTTTGCCGAACCTTGCCCATGCGGAAAAAGACGCAAAAAAGTTTTTTGCATTTTGTTTACTATACAATTATTTGCGAAACTGACTATTTTCAATTATATTATTTTTTTAAACAAAGCTGTAAATATTTCAGGCTGCAAAGTTCTTAATGCCACTCCTAAAAGCTTTAAGCAACATTCATAAATCACTTTATTTTCAGAAAACAACACCACTGAGCTGTTAAACGTTTTTTTTTATTTCCCAAAAAAAATGCTCCTGAGCAAATAGCAAGTTTTGCAAATAATGGCCTCACATAGTTACGCTGGCCACTGTGAAATCGGCCTTTTTAGAGAAAATATATTTATTTTGTTTGTTTTGTTCGCATTAAATTCTACCAAGTTGTTGGAGCCCCATTCCAGAATTATCTACTATTCAATTTAAATATGCATTTGCAATTGGGTCTTCTTGGAAAAACGTTGCCCAAATATCTGTCAGATGTAGTTCAAAGTCCGTCGTGGTATTAGCCAGAGAAGTAGTTGTTTTATGTCAGATGTTTGCCTCATTTTTTCCACATGGTGGAAATATTTGGAAAGAAGGGAACTCTCCGGCAAAAATTCTTGAACTCTATTCACTTCCTGGACTCTTTGCTACCGGGGAGTGCTTTTTGGATCTTCCCGGCGGGTAGCATCGCGACTGACTTTACTATAAGTCGCTGCTTCATTTATGAGGAAATATTAGTTTAACAGTGGATTATAATTTATTGGGCTGGGGCAGGACGACTCTAATGTTGTCCGACCTACGTCACTGATGAGAGGTAAGAACCTCGAAACGCATCTGCAGGTGTTCTTGCCCAGCGAAATGAAGGATAATCTACTGTTTAATTACATTAAGCATTGCACAAATATCTGTCAGATGTAGTTCAATGTCCATCGTGGTATTAACTAGGGAAGTAGTTGTTTTTTGTCATGTTTGCCAGTTTCATCGCGCGAGATCAGAGCAACCAAATATCGGAATGATGAGTTGATTCGAACAGGGGACAGATGGCTTCAGAAATTATAGGGTCATGTAGCTCAGTGGTTGAGACTTTCTCGTTCGAAACCAGTGACTGCTGGTCGGCTAGGTTCGAATCCTTAGCGACTACAGATTTTTATCTGATGGCCCGAGAAAGTGCTAGGAATCGCACGTTAAAAGGTAAGACCTCGTTAATCCTTGGCTCGCACAAGTTTCGACTTTTGAGGGCTGCCGTTCGTAAGGGGACGACAGCTGGTTAACGGAAAAAACAATTTTAACAATTTTTAGCTGTCTGTGTTGTCCTACCCTTGCATTGATAAGAGAAACTAATCTGCAGGTGGTGTCCCTGTACGAATTAAAACAAAATTCTGGTAGTTTGTTGTAGGGAGCACTTGTAATTTTCTCCTCTGCAGTGAGGGACATTGCATAAGTATATGTTAGATATAACGCCCGTCGTTGTATTTGCCAGGGGAGTAGTTATTTTTTGTATTTGCCATAATAAGACTACGTCGGTGTGTATTTTAGAGTAAAAAGGGTGAAACATCGGGCACACTGAAGAAGATTAACAATGTGTGACTAACAGAACTGAAATATCGAGTTAAACTCCAAAATTCCGACTTTCATGTCGGAAAAATAAAATTCTGACTTCAAAGTCGGAAATTCCGTGTTTGAAGTCGGAATAATTGAAAAAAAACTATGCGGCCCTTAGACGCTTTCGTAGGATAGCAAAGTGCACCTGTGTTTGGTCACAACCAATCCGAGAGCTAGAATATCTTCCATTGACTGAAACGTGGTACGTTTTGCTTATATGCCACCCGGTATACTGCGGTCATCTGAGAAGCATATTCTTACAGGTGGTTACTAAGTTATTATTCACATTGCCACAGCTTCGTTTCAAGTACCTAATTCTAATAACATTGTAAGGGGTTTAAACGTAAAATTAATGTAAACTCGTTTTTTCATTAATACCCCCGATCTTTAATAATACCGGTAGATTTCCAAAATGTGGAAATAAATATGAAAATTTCATAAAAAGAACTATCATTGCTCACAGAAGGTTGAAACCTTAGGTTTTTTCCCCGAGTTTCTCACAATAATATTCAATTTATGTCTATTTGCAATATTTCTGATTGATGATATGAATTGACAAATTAAATCTAGTATAGGTAGTAGATACTGCTTTCAATAATTGTTGAAGCAGTCTCCCTGATCAGATTTCAATTGAAAAACTTACCGTATAAATATTTAACTACAAAATTCACTCTGTTATCCCAACTATAGGCCATATTTCTTTAGAAAACACAATCTAACTAAGCAACCTAAAACAAAGCTGTAGAATTCTCACTATAAATATGATTCTACTCTGTTAAAAATGACGATGAACCGGTGTCTATTTTAGAAATCGTTGGCGGTTCAACGTAACACCTCGTCGTTCTGAGCCGAACTAAAAAACTCTTAATTTTATATTTACTTGGTGATTGCATGGATGGATACGAGCAATACACAATATCTGATGAAACATTTTTGAACTGGGTTCAAAAATAACTGCAGACATTGTTTTGTGCATTTGTTTTCACGAAACAATATAAAATGAACAATGCCCAATTCGCCGTGATACTTCTCTCGGATTCTAAAATCAAATTAGTCAAATATTTGAAGAATATTAGGTACCTACAATTCGCAGGCACTACAAAACTTATTGTACCTCCCCTCATAATTGTTTTCACACCTAGCTGCCTATTTCAAATTCAAAGAGATTATTTGCAATTACATACTTGTAATTAGCGTTACGCCAACAATTAATTGGCGAGAAAATCCTGACAATCAGATACCTATTCGAAAGGGATTCCAACTATTGTCAAAGTCGATAATTCAACAAGCACATGGTTGGAGTTGCTTTGATGCCTCCTCCAGCCAGCTGGCACTTATGCTGTCTATGCAGGTGGTTTGTAACCATCCAAGCCGAAGAGCACAGCTCTGGAACATCACCTGCGGGCCATCATCGGGCATTAGGCTCACAGCTTTCATAACTGATCGCAAAAGAGCCCTCAGTTGTTCGCCTGCTAGAGCAACAGGGTGGATTAGGCCCACCCTGTTTCCCCCAGCCACTGCCCCGTACGAGAGTTTGGGTACCCCCGAGCAAGCTTCCTTTGTCGTGTGTTCCGGCCTGCTGTCATCGGATCTATGGCACTTGCTTACTCCAGCAGCTTCGGACTGAGATTTTTCCCAGTCGATTGCTTTTTTGGCTCGCCAAGATCTTTGAGCGTTTGCTCTAATAGTCCGGGAGAAACTGTCACTTTGGAATACGTCATAGTATGCACGATGAAATTTAGTTGTTATTATAGTACACATGCCAATTATTGCTGAACCAAGCGTCAGACCGCGCGACCGCGGTGGGTGGAGTGGTGGGAGGCTGTGCAAAAAAAGTTGAAAAAAAAAAGTAATAGTATGCACGCTGAATTTTTTATCATTGGTAGATCATGTGATACTCATCACGAAATCAATTGTCAGACCCTTGAGTAGTGGTGGGTTACACAGATACAGGGCGTTGAATATGAAAAATTAAATCTATTTTTTATTCATAACTTCCAGTTTTGGAAATTTTACAGTTTAATTTGAAAAAATATTTTTGTTCAATAAGAGCTTTATTTTAAAAGAAGAATTACATATTCAGTTGCCACCAGTGGCGTAGAAAAAGGGTATATTGCTCCCTTTCCTCTCCTATTTTTTACACCACTGGTAAAATCAGGAAAATTATTATTCTTTGATTTCTTCATTCAATTTTAAGTAAAACATGTATAATTGTTTGAACCCGGAAAAATAAAATTTGTACTGGATATTCTACCAAAAATATCAATGCTACTTTTACATGCATTTTTTCTCAAAGCTGCTTTCTTGCAGAAATACAGGGTGTCCATCGCCAGGGGCGATGGACTTACCCAGTTTCGCGAAAAATTACATTAGGGGACAATATGCTTGGGTTCAAAATTTCAACGGATTCGGAATCAGGACAACAATATTACTACCAGTAAAGATTTTCGATGGAAAAATTTTCACTTCTGAAAAACCCAGTTTGTCTCACTTTTCAAGGAAACACCCCCGTATCTTCCGTAACTATTGGAGTGGAACTCTGTGAATTTCCGGATCGGTAGATGTACAAGCGATGAGTCTGAATCTTGCCTGGAGTTGATCTGAGTGACATACACTGATACACTGCTCGCCAGAAGCGATAGATTTGGCCGGTTTTGCGAAAAATTATATAAGGAGACAATATAAGCTCAAAATTCCATCGGATTTGCAATCAGGACACCAATTTCACTACCAGTACAGATTTTGGTTGAAAAATGTTCAGTTCTAAAAACCCAGTTGGTCTCACATTTCATGGAAACACCCCCGCATCTTCCGTAACTATTGGAGCGGAACTCTGTAATTCCAAAAATTCGATTTGGGGGATCAAACCAGAAACTGTCTCAATCAAAGTGGGTTGGTTATATCTAATCATGGTGTAGAGAATCATTTGGTGTAGAGAATCATTTGGTGTTGAAAAAAATTCTTATTATTTTAGGTAAACAAACTGGTATGTACATTGAAGGTACATACAGATTGGCAAAATTGACTTAGTTGTTTTCAATTGACGATCGAAGATCAGTTTACTCAGTTTTGATTCTGGACTCGACAAAAGCAGAATTTCAAATTTTCGAAATTAAAAATTACAGACATACTCAAACGCAAGTTTGTTTGTATGTTTGTTTGTATGCTTGTAACTGACTCCTTAGGGCGTAATTTTCACCCATTTCCAGACGTCCGAATGATTTGAAATTATCAGATGTTCATAGTTCCGGTGACAATGCAATATGGCATTTTTTTTGTTATAAAAAAACAAAATGGCGGCTCCAAGATGGCGGACGAGATTTGTGATTGCGGTCATATTCGATTCAAAATTGGTATGTTAGGTTTTTTTAGGTAGTATATTTCGAATTTTTTGTCAAAATTCATAAATTAAAGATGGCGTCTCTAAGATGTCATTATGGTCTGATTTGATTCAAAATTAGTGTGTGAGGGTTTTCGGGGTCAGAGATTATGAATTTTTCGTAAACATTTATGAATTCAAGATGGCGGCCCAAGATGATGGACGAGTATTGTGATTATGGTCAGATTAGATTCAAAATTGGTATGGTTTTCGGGGTCGGAGATTTCGATTTTTTAGTAAAAAAAATAATAGTTTAAAAAAACTAAAGAGCACGTTATACTTCCCATGGACTAAAAGTAAAAAATAATTGACAATTTAATTTCTTAAATGTAAAAAAAGTGTGGGGTGCTTGATAAAGTTCTCTAAGCTCTTGAACGCTCTGTATTGTTAAATTAAACTAAAAAGTATGAGAATATAGAACGAAAGCACCCACGCTTTTTTTACAATTGAAACATTTTTTTTACCCCTAGAGGTCGGTTACATAACGCCTTATATGAACTTATGATAGGATTATCACGGCTAACTGGCGAGCAAAAGTATTTGATGCCATATATAAGTAATGGACTCTGGTCTTGTGAAGTAGGAACCTATACTTATTTGTTTCACTTTGTATTTGCATTCTTCCGTTAAGACGAAGTATATATTATATCCATAAGTGATTTTTGAGAATTAGCAAGAATATTTCAATAGTCACTCATATATATTAATTTTATTTTATATTTTAGGCAATAAAGAGTCCATCACAACCTTTATTCAAACGAAGCATGTCCACCAATCTCAATCAAATTTACTTGTTACATTAAACATTTCCCATTAAATACTTTATGAAGATATAGTTTTTTATACAATATTTTCAACTTTTGAACATATCTAACATCCATTTATTCAATTGATGTAGGGAGTGATAAAGTACTTATATGTATTAATTTTTTAAAGTAATTTCCCCACCAAAAAAACGCGATGATAATAATAATACTCACTCATAAATGCACCCAAAGGTATAGCCTTTGCGGATAGAGGACGGCTATTATTATTTGCCATGGCACTCTAGTGTAGGAAAACCCAGAAAACCTATAGCACCACCCAAGCACTATAAGTGTCGGGAGTGGCATCTAGACTACTCACATCAAACTTGCATATCTCGCACACAGGGCTCGAACCTGATCCAATGCCCGCAAAAGTTTCAACGGCAAAACACCTAACCGTTTTAAACCACCGGCCACATGAGATACGATCAAAGCTCACTGAATGTTCTAACATTAGCAATGGACATTCAGGAAAAACCAATATCTTTGCCAACATTTTCGCTGCAAATTCTACGCTGGGTTCATTTTAGGAAAACAACCCCCGACGAACATCATTCCCATTGACAGTCATATGCCTGAGATCATATTCCGCCAACGATCCATCAGACTTGTTGGGTTTTAACACCGACAAATAAGTTATAGTGGATCAGTGGATCTGACGGAATTCCGCCGATCGCGATCGTTCTCAAGAAATGTGCTCCCGAACTAACACCAGTTATTGGCAAGATATTCAACTTCGTTTATAATATGGGGGTATTTCCGCCCAACTGGAATATTGCAAGAGTACAACCAATCCCCAAAAAGACGAAAGAGTCCATACCTATCAACTAAAGAACTATCGCAATGCTGTCTGGCAGTTACCTTGAAGGTCGTGGAAAAAGTCATCAATATCGAGCTCATGAAAAATCTAGAGCGTTCAGGAATAATTATCAATGATCGACAACTCTGGCCATTGCATTAGGTCCCTGCCAAAAATGACACATGAAATCGCATGAAAAAATATAGACTAATTATGAGAATTTATAAGGATCTACGTGGAAAATTTGTTACCTACAAGTACGTTACCCTGGCACATACACTTTTTTGGAAGGTTCTATGAGGATTTATAAGTCGATGTGATTTATAAGCATACCCGACTACATGTCATACGAGTTTGAATCAGGCAGTGGTTGTTATAAGATTCTATGAGGTATTCCACTTTCGATCACAACGATATTATATGCTCTTTCACAAGCTTATCAACGTATGAGAAATACGTGGGAATTCACAATTTATAATCTTATTGGGTATCGTATGAAGAAAGTGGATTCAGGATTCGATGGTCTGTATCAGGAATTCCGTATTAAATTTTATTGGGTATCTTGTGGAAACAGTTGCATGTGATGGTTTGGATCAGGAATTCCTTATTTAAATTTATGCAATTCCTATAAGTTTTCTACATTTCAAAATCACTAAGAATTCGCAAGTGTCGATAAGTAAAGAAGGATACAAAGTATAAGAGTTTGTTTTAGGCAGTGGTGGTGTAAAAAGACTATACACAATTCGATGAGGTATCACAATTTCAATCACAATAATGCGTTGAATGAGGATAAAACACAATTCATAATCTTATTCGGTATCGTATAAAAAATTGGGTTCAGGATTTGATGATCCAATCTGTATTTGGAATTCCGTATCCAATCCTATAAGATTTCATGAGATCCAACAGTAAGAACATTACGAAACCAAATGGAATATTCTAAACTAAATATTTCAAAATATTTGAAAAGATTACTTTTTTCTTCTTTGGTGTTTTGGCATCGACTGCTATATGGTCATTAGCCATCGAATAGATTATTATTATCATATTGAGGCAGAATATTTTAAAAATATTTCAGGAAAATCACTATCACACCAGCAAAACCTATATATTTCAAAATGATTTCAATGGGGAATGATACATTTTTTCATGAGAATGCATGAATTTATCTACTTATTATTTCCCTCGTATGTAAAATGTTTTCGCTGATAAACCGTTTTCGTTTCTTTTAGAATGAACTGCATGATTCTTTCACAGTCGTGAGCACAAAGCCCTAAATGTCCAAATGTATGAAATGTAGGTATCTCTAACCAGATACTTCTACTTGGAAAGATGGAGCTGCCTAGACCACATTTTATACTGCGGGATCAGAATGGGCAAATAGCCAGCCATAGTAGAATCTAGGATGGAAGATGTGGAAATAGGGTATACGGACGAGGAACAGATGGGATTAAAACTGTCTACACATATCTACTCTACCTCCTTTTCGTTTCTGTTAGAAATGAATGTGTAATTTTCATATTTTTCTATCAGCACTGCTGATAAAAGATATAAAATATGTAAATTGTAAATGTCTTTTAAACACTGATGAGTATCGAATATGGCTTTATACAGATTTGCGGTTTCACTATCCAACTTGGATCTCATAAATTCTCTTATAATTTTTTCATCAGTCTCTATGACATTTTTGGCAGGGATATACAAGAGGCGTTTGATCGCGTTTATTGATTGGCACCAGAGAGTCCTTGCCAAACTTCCATTTTGTCTCAGACCAATCTCATGTCCACAAGGTTTTTTTTTTGTTTTTTGTTATTTCCAACAACCGGGGGTCACTATGAGGTAACATCCGATACTCTACTAATAAATGGCGGTTCTCCGCATGGATCCATTTAAGCAACCACAGCCACACTGATCTTCTTCACATCAATGATCTGCTGTTGGGAGCTACCCCATGTCCATTGCACAGCTTTGCGCATGATAAGTACCCTTCATACCACATTCTCTTTCAAAGCTCCGATATCAGCCAGTGAAAGCAGAAATGAACGGGAAAGAATCGTGAATGAAATAAATACGAACTCAGCAGAAATTCTAGAATGGAGATCCAACAGCTTGGTAGAATTCAATGCGAATCTCTCCTCCCAAAAACTTGGTTTTCTGTTTCGTGCCAAGAAGTATTTCAGTTCCCGTCAATTAATTTTGATTCATAAATCACAAATCAGACCTGTCCTGTTCCCATATATGGAGTGCAGCGCCCAAACACACACTGAAACTTTTAGATTCTACCACATCCATCTCTTCTCACATCCATACGCCGTCACTTTGGAGCCATGCCGAACATCTCTTTTAATGAACGGCAAAGTTTTGGAACTCATCGCTGCCTCTGCAGGTGATCCCTCAAGAATACCAATTCCTACCTAATTTTCCTCGGCTCTCACGATGTTCTCTGATCTATTTCTATAACATTTTCATAACATTAAAAAAAATATGGAAAAGAGTGGTATCTCATAAACTTATGCTCCACACACCGTGTATACTACAAAACAAAATATTAATGTAATGGGGTAACGATGATATGTTACATTATACACATGTTCTTGCAAATATGTTCCGACCATCATTAATAGCTATTATCGTATCATTGAATATTAAGCTTCCTTCAAGCTAAATCTTCATTATAAATTATCAACATAATATAACTAATGTATTACGGTTATGTTATATGATTTTTTTTAAACAAAAATGATACCTATAACAAAAAAGTCAAAATTTCGAGATAAAAGTCGAAATTTCAACATAAAAGTCGAAATTTCGAGATAAAAGTCGAAATTTCAACATAAAGGTCGAAATTTCGAGATAAAAGTCGAAATTTCGACATAAAAGTCGAAATTTCGACATAAAAGTCGAAATTATGGGGTATACAAAAAACCGTAGCCCTTCTACGCCTTCGTAAAAAGCTATATTAACAACGAGAATAAACTTTATTAATGTGACGAGATTATTATGCGATTTATAATAATCGAGGATTTTGCCAGGGGCCGAGACGCTCTGCGCCGAGTCGCTTGTGCAACTTCCGAGATTTATTTAAGGGCCGGTTTTTCAATATCCTGTTTTCTGTAACAAGATCCACGAGGTGGCAGCACTGTAGCGTCTAGTCATCTGTCAAAGTACGTAAAATAATGTAAAATAATAGTTAATAAGAATCCAAAGCTAATAGTGAAAACAGATATGGCAGCAAAAGTTGCCTTTCAATAAGGTTTTTCTTGTTAGGTACCAGTGACTTTTGCGCCTCTGCGCGTTTGAGCTCAATCTATAGTTCAGGTTTGTCCGTATTCATATTTATATTTTAAAATATAAGGCGAATCGAGTCGCCCATTCGCCAACCAGAATGCGCGACGCTAAAGGCAAAAATGATGCATTAGGTACTCGCCTTTTATCCCTCAAAATAATATTGCAATTTAGCGCCAGCGTCACTAGTCAGAATGCGTGTCGCGAGAAGCAAAAAGATACTTTGGGAACACACCTTAAAAAAATGAAATCTGCGTTGGAGTGACAGACATTCAAACCAAAGATTGGGACCAGGGGTGGGGTTTTGTCTCTTTCTCTCCCATGAATTTAACCATAATGTCATCTCACCTTTTCTATCGACAATAGAATTCTATAGCACACAGAATACCACCCCAGTTTTTTTTGCTGTGTTGACATCGACTGCTCTGGTCATTACCCACGTGTTCAGGATATGCCTTGTTACTAACTCTATACGCCACCTTAGAAGCAGCACTGTTGATTATCAACGGAACAGTGAATCGTGGCGGATTGTTCCCCGCTGTGGAATTAGGAACACTGAATCGCATCTTGACTCAATCCGATCGAGTTTGACGTAGATAACTCGTACCGAAATGAACGTCGAGTCATAAGGGTTCTACGAAAGCGTAGAAGGGCCACAAACATTTTTATTTTTATTTCAAATATTTTTCCGACTTAGATCTCGGAATTTCGACTTGTATCTCGGATTTCCGACTTGCATCTCGGAATTCCGACTTGGATCTCGGAATTCCGACTTGCATCTCGGAATTCCGACTTAGATCTCGGAATTCCGACTTGGATCTCGGAATTCCGACTTGTATCTCGGAATTCTGATTTGACACTTCAGACAAGGCAGATAAAACATAACCTTGTCTTTTATAGTCTTGTTTTACATTGTTTTTCTCATTTAGTCCGTGATTTATTATTTATTTTCTCCATAAACATTAGTTTCAAAAGTTTTCCAACTAGTTTGAACGTGAAACATCTGTCTTTTGTTATAAAAGACCTTACTGAATTTAAAATGAGTGAAGTATGAACATTGATATGGTTGAAAAGGGGAACATTCTCCATGAAAATTGAAAAATGTGATTTATTTGTAATATCTAACAGAAAACAACTACTTCCCCGGCACAAGCCACGCTGGACATTGAACTACATCTGATCTCAGAGCAAATATAAACATAGAGATGCCTTTCTATCCTTGTTTTTTAAGCCAACATCACCTTGTTTCTATTTACATCTGTCCTCCAACTAACGCATCTAGTTCTATTGTCCTCTGAACTGAATGTTTACATCCCCCATTCCCCTCAGTCCCCTTGACCATATTTCATTGTTGAGAATGTTGAGAGAGATGGACATCGTGGTTGTCTACGAATCTGTTATGTTTGAGTAGTATCTCTATATGTTTATTATTGCTCTTAGCATCTGATAGATATTGTGAAAAGACTCTGAACTGAACGATGGAAAATAGCGACTAAAGTTTGTCTTTCAGTCGCAGATGATTCCACAACAGATTTTATGAATGTCCTATTCATATTTTCGAATTAAAATTGATATGGTTGTTTTTCGAATATTATTTTTTGTTAATATTGCTTCACGTTAACGTGAGAGAAAGAAAAGATCAATGATAACCACACTTGATTTTGTGTGGATCTACCAAATTAGTTAACATATATACATTGTGGTACAAATGCCCTAGCCCTATTATATAACTGCTGCACGCTGCACCACACATAATTTGAGGAAGCATAGAATAATATACACCCAAATAAAAGGAAATTAGATGTAATTATAGACAATTGCATTTTTTGAAAAGTTTTAGAAAATCAAGTGCCCCTTTATAGTTAAAGCTTTTCATTTCCTTCTTTTATTTTTCTTACAAAAAATTGTTGCAGGTAAATCAAAACCAATTAATGTCTAAAAACTTTAAAATTGTTGAAGAGTGCCAACCAATGGGATGGAAGAATGATGCCCAAATTCAAGTAGAAATGGTATTACTTTATCTGGAAGAGTGTGATTTTGTAAGTTATGCATCTGTTGATGATTCAATTTACACAATTGATGTTAAATATATGACCGACTATGAATATTGTAGAATGTAAATAAAAACGTTGAAAAAAATAAGTACTTTTTTGAGCATATGTTCCATGAAATATGAGAAAATAAATAATTTAAAATCATATATTAATTCACTCAATTTATTTTCGATGAACAATTTACAGTGAATCAGAAAAAGTGCAAAAAGTGAAATAACGAAATCATACTTGGCAGGCAGCTATAGCTATTCATGAACCTACTGGCTAAAATTCATGAAGATAAATTGGCAATGGCACAAGCTATAGTTACAATATCCTCCGATATGCTTACTGAGGGCCACTGTACCACTGAGAAATGAATATTGTTTGATTCTTTGATTTGCTTGTTCAATATGAACTCCATCAGCAGCTACCACAGTGGCATTCAGTTGAGATTATAATATTTTACATAAAGCTATTGGAGCATTCAGTTTATCTTGTTGCCTATATACTTTCTTCACTGCACTCTTCTAATTCCGAATTGTTGCTATTTTCATGAAAACTACACGACAGGACATTTTCTTGAAAGTTGCAGACAAATTTGACGTAGTATAACATATAAGATGAAAAAAAGTTACATCCAAAGCTGTTTTTAATACATTCCTACTCGTCTCTTCGCTCTGCTACTAAAAATATTCTGACTCATCTACTATTGTAGAAATTCTTCTTACTACATAGTGAAAAATAATGATCTGAAGGACAAGGCGATGTCATATAATACAGTTTTCTTCAAACCTGATCGGTCATGTCTTCATCTCATTTTAACTTTTATTACACCATGTTTATAATCTTGTTTTGTGAAATGTGCAGAACATATCCGCATGCTGGTAGGAAACAGATGACACCTAACATTAGTTTTTATCTCCTTTGGATTTACGTCCAGAAAGACTAAAATAAATATTGTTAATATGATCTATGTTCACCAAGTTTTTAAAATCCGTATTATTAAGGGAAAAACAGAACAAAACCAAACCCTATCGAAATAAAGCAAGAATGGTTTGTTTACAAATCTATCTGCTTTGTTGAAATTTCATATGTTCCGTCAGATGGCGTATCGCCTATATAAATCAAAATTCCGAGATCTAAGTCAGAATTCCGAGATGCAAGTCGGAATTCCGAGGTGCAAGTCGGAATTTCGAGTTGCAAGTCAGAATTCCGAGATGCAAGTCAGAATTCCGATATGCAAGTCGGAATTCCGAGATGCAAGTCGGAATTTCGAGTTGCAAGTCAGAATTCCAAGATGCAAGTCAGAATTCCGAGATGCAAGTCGGAATTCCGAGGTGCAAGTCGGAATTCCGAGATGCAAGTCGGAATTCCGAGATCTAAGTCGGAATTCCGAGATCTAAGTCGGAAAAATGTTTGAAATAAAAACAAAATTTTTTGTGGCCCTTCTACGCTTTCGTAGAACCCACAGCAATTTTCACTTCGTATCGTGACAGCTCTCGTATCGAGTGTTCCTTTGATAATTGACATAAGATTCAAATATTATGTCGAAGGGTATACAGTTGAACGTTTTTCGTTGCAAACAGGTATATATGTCGATGTAAATTGCGCGACGCGAAAAGCAAAAAAAGTATATTGGGAACTTACCTTTAGAAGTACACCGTACACCACTCTCTGGCTAAACTAGCAGCTGACAGCAAACCATAGCCAAAGAGTAGGGGCCTATAACCTTAGCCTATAACAGCCTACTCTTTGCCATAGCAGAGGTTACGCCCTAGACGAAAGAATCAAAGAAGACTATAAAGGTTTATTCGTTTGCATCGACGTGTAGCACTTTCCTACACCTGGTGTAATTTACACTCGATTTTAGTATTCGTTTGCAGATTAATTTGACACATTCCTTTGTTTGAACTGCACTCAGCTACACTCGATTCAAAATGTGGAAGCTTAAGCCTCAGCTCAGTGAATAGTAGTTGACACTGTTGACAGCACTGACAGCAGACAGCACTGTGGTCTTTTAAGCTTTATTCTGTGCTGTGCATGTGCTGTGGCACTGACGGCACTGTGTTTGTGTTCCAATTTCCAAATTCCAATTGTTCCATGACTTTTATGTTATTTGCACACGTATTTGTCGTATTTACGTCTGCTTTCATCTGTATCAAATTTTGGAAGGATTGAAATATATTTTACTTTTTTTCTTTAATTAGATAAATGGGCGAAGAAATAATCACCAGTCCTCCAGAAGAGGTCACAACTAAACAAAAGTCTGAAACAGAGCCACTCAAACACTTCACACTTGAGAGTAAGCTTATTACAATTTGGTTTGTGTTTGTTATTAACATCTGTTTCTTCCCAAGTTTTGAAATTGGTAAAAGATGCTCAACAACAACATGGTCTGAGACATAGTGACTATCAGAGGTACAGGGGTTATTGTTCAAGAAGAATTAGCAGGTTGCGTAAAGTGTTGAAAGTACCCCAAGGTGATAGAAGACATTTTAAAAAACGAGATGTAACCAGCGCTCATGTTATGAGTCCTCGTTCTGATGAGAGATTTCTGCATATTCCTTTAATATTGGCTGAGAGATGCTGGGCTTATGCGATGCAGTTACGCCAAGAAGCTAATACGGAACCACGAAAGAAGTTTCATTTAGTTCAAAAACTACGAAAGTCATGTGTGTATGCTCTGCAGCTTGATGAATTGTGTAAGGTAATTAGTTCTGTTGTGGTTGTGGTATTTGTTTGAATCAAATATTCGGTGAAGGTAAGTTTAGTGATCAGAGTTTCAGCCATGAATTTGTCGCGGTTATACAGCGCACACCCGATCGCCAGCGGTCCCGAATATACGTTGAAATTTCATGGCCAGCCATGAATTTGCATAACTACTTACTTCATAATTTTCGTAGATGGGGATTTTTTGGCATTAATCTATGCTAGTGAAGGTGCCCTACAAGACCTACTTGCCAAAATATTTTGTCAGGCAGAACTTTTACCCCCACCACCAATTTAATAATTTTCAAAATCAATTCATAAGTACGTCAAAGTTTCCGTAGATGGCGATTGTTTTTTGTAAAATGATGCTACCGAAGGTGCTCTACAAGACCTACTTGCCAAAATATTTTGTTGGGCAGAACTTTTATAATTGGTGGTGGCTGCCTTCACACTGATAGTTTAGTGGACTTCTTCAAAATAATAAAAGTTTTGTTATTTACGTAGTTTTTTCTCTTAAACATGAATCTGATAAAATTTGAGGGGGTCCCAAGTACTTTTCGAGTTATGCCCACACAAAATGTCACCGAAGTAAAATGGTCAAAATGAAATCGCCAGCAAGACGAATGGTGCTACCCTTTCTTTTTGCATTATTTCTCATGATTCACTTTCATTAATTCATCAGAAATACACGGTTTCCTAGCTATTGATTAGCAAATTTATATGAAAATATTTCACAGCCGTAAATGAATATGCTGACGGGATACCAAGCACGACTTTGCTAGCGATTTCGTCTTGCCAGTTCCACTCCAGTTAAAATCGCTTTTTTGTCAACTTGATTTAGGTGCTTGTAATTGGACCCCGTTATGCAATAAGGAACCAACTGTCAATTTGTAAAGGGTTCCAATTCAAAATAAAACTTGTCAAGGGTACTTGATGCAGCTATTGTTGTTGAAAACTTTGTGGTTTTAATGGTTAATTGAGAATAAAGTGGAACTATTTTTATATCAGTGGATTTATGAGAATGTGCCCTTCATATATGATAATAGTTTTTATCAAATACCTATAAATTGAAGTTGTTGTTAAATAATTTATCAGTTCACGGCGATAAAATTGTCCACAAAAAGTTCCAAGATTAAAGTGTTTTCAGTTTTTTTGAGTGCAAAAACTTCTACACTAGGTACCCACCAGTGGCATACCAATTTTAAACATATCTACATTAATAATTATTGGAATAATGGATAAAATCATTTGTGGAAAATGCAATCATCAAGTAACTGAAAAGGATAGTGTGATATGTGACTGCTGCAATGAATGGTTACATGAAGGATGTTCAAACCTATCAAGTACTGAGATGAGAACGATTGCATTGAGAAGCAGGATTATGATATATTTTTGTCCTACATGTCGAATCGTGTTGAATCGAATGGAATTTCAAACAAATACCGAAGATTGTAAGGAGCCTAGATAAATTGATGAAAAACAAAGTACTGATGGAGGAAAATAATGAATTACATAAGAAAATTGAAGAATAAACATCTCATAACGCTCATTCAGAATCAGACAATTTCAATATTATTAATGAAATCCAAGAAAGGCAAAATCGTGCATTTAATATTATTATAAATAACATACAAGAATCAAGTCAGACTACTCATATTAGACGTGCAGAGAATGACTCTGCTACTGTGAAGAAAATTCTAGAGAATATTTCTGATGACGTGATCGTAAAGAAAACATTTCGCTTGGGTAAATTTAGTGAGAACAGAAACAGACCAATCAAAGTTGTTCTGTCAAGTGTAGAAACTGCTCTAAATATTTTGAGGTATAAAAAACAGGTTACTGTTCGATGAGTTTATATATATGGTGATCAAACCAAAATGCAAAGGGACTACTACACTTCATTCAAGAAAAAATTCACCTAAATGAATGAGAATGGCCAAACCAACAAAACTATCAGCTATAAAAATAATATCCCCACTATTGTTGATAAATTCTCAGTGCAAAAAAACTGATTGTGAATCCTAGTTTACCGTTCCAAAGTGACATTATATATCTGAATATACAAAGTTTAATGGCAAATCGTGATAACATCATTGCTGAAATATTGTGGTTTAAACCATTGTTAATATTGCTCAGTGAAACTAGAACAACTCTAGACATTGAAGATTTCGAAATTAATCTCCTAATTATAATCTTTTTCAATGTGACTCTTCCAGTCGGCATACAGGAGGTGTAATAATATATGTTAGAGAAGACTATGACTGTAAAGTCTATAAAAAGTTTATAAAAGACAAAATGTACTGGTGTTTATTTATAAAGATCAATGTTTATGGAGAAAACTGGATTATTGGCTGTCTTTATCGCTCACCTAGCTCAGATATTGGTAGTTTTATGACAGAACTCGAAGACTTGGGAGAGAATATTTCTAATGGTAACAATAAATGTATACTAGTAGGCGATTTCAATCTCAACCTTCTTGACAATGCAAATAATCATGTTCGGGATTTCAAATCACTCATAAGTGCGATAGGTGTAGATCAACTTGTAAATGAACCCACAAGAATAACTAATGTTAGTAGAACTTTAATAGATTTTGTGCTTTGTAATCAATCTTTTGTTAGTTGCAATTCATTCATTCAATTATTACAATTTCCATGTCAAAAGGAGAATCGCAAATGACCTAAAAATTAGGCACTATAGGAATTATAATCAGAAAGCACAACATTCAGTTGCAACAATAGGTTGCCTTGGTATGATCACGAAATATTCGAGATTGCTAAGAATAGGGATAAAACATACCAATCATTCAAAAATTGCACTCTGGTTAATAAGAGACAAACATTATGGGAAGAATATAAATATTTTAGAAATACAGTCGTGAATAATTTAAAAATTAAAAAAAACTCGAATACTATGAAAATAAAATAGACTGCAATATGACAATCCTAAAAAATGTGGCAGACCCTAGAAACCTTACTAAAACCTCAAATTATTAGTCTAACACAAAATATATTCTTTATAAATAATGGTATTCTTACAATTTCCACAACTGATGTGGAAAAATATGAAAACTTCAATACATTCTTTATCACTAGTATATTAGAGATCAAATCATTCAGAATAATTCAGAAAGTTGGTCAAATAATGGTCTTCCCATTATGAATAGTCAATTCAATGAATTCAAACCACTTAGCCTAAGCGACCTGAAGAAAATAATAGCTAGTTTCGATAATAAGTGCGATTCTGATATTATGAATAATATAGTTTTGAAAAGTGTTTTTCCTACGAGCGTGCGGAAAAGTTACTTTTCCGCACGATTTTCCGTGTTGAAAGTTGTACTTTTCCGCACGATTTTTACTTTTCCGTACGATTTTTACTTTTCTGTCTTGTTAGTCATTTTGTAGCATTATTATAAAACCTTGTTTATTAAAAACCTTGTTTTTTCATAAATAAGATGGACAAAAACACTCGTAGGAAAAATATTGTACCTAACTCTTACGGAAAATGTCTTTTCCGCACTTGTTAGGTAAATAACTATTTCCTACGAGCGTGCGGAAAAGTAACTTTACTTACATATTATAATTGATTAAAGTTTCATTTTGTAGAGAAAGTTCGTTTTTTGATATGGTTTTCTGAATGTTTTAGCGGTCCACAGTTTGAAAATGAAAATAAATGGAAATTCAGGGAGTTCTTTTCAAGTGTAGGTGAGCAAATGTATCATTTGCGCCGATAAGTTAATATTAAAATCATGAAATTTTGTCAGTGCCCATCATATAAAAGTAGGACACTTGATGCTTAGAATGGTTCATTACAAGGATTTGTATTATGAAAGTCTCAAGTGTCCCAATTTATATGACGGGGAGTGTACGTTCTGAATTTGACTATCTGAAAAAAATTAGTTCAAATCAACTAGAATTTTTTTTTTACAAAAATGCTGATGTTCGGGAGACTCAACCAATCAATCAAAATGAGCTTTATTGTCTAGGAATACTATAAGACTATATGTGCATCCATTATCAAAACTCACATCGTTTCATTTTCAGACTGTAGAGGTTACATATTATTGTTTTTAATCGTTATATTGAATTTTTTGTTGCTCATTTTCAGCAAGACCGATGTGATGCTCGAACAAAACTTGAAGCTCAAGCTTATGTATCCTGGATACAGGGCACTTTACAATTTGAGCTTCAACTCTGGCAGCAGGCAGCTGAAAATTTCAAGAAAGCCCAGGTTATCTATGAGAAACTTGCTTCAACTCTTCCAGAAGAAGAACAGCTTCCTTACAAACAGAGGGTAGAAGAAATTGCACCAAGTCTCCGGTATTGTGCATATAATATTGGAGATGAAGAGGCTGTTGATCTACTAGAGTTGCGAAGTCAGGGAGTATTGGATAATTTTGATGCCCTTGTATCACAGACTAAAGAAAAGACTGCAGATGTTCTGTATGAAGTGAAATGGTTCGATTTAGATATACCAGTTAGGATTGAGAAAATTAGATTATTTTTTGTGAGCATCGAAGGCTTAGATGAATCCCTAGTGCATGCTGAAGATAATCAAAGCAGAATTAAAATACTTGAAAATTTGTTTATTGATTTGAGGGATGTTATAACTTTGGCAAGAGATAGTGCTCGCACTGACAAAGCATATGCAGCACTTTCTAAACAAATGAGAGAACAGCAATTACTTTTATCTTATTTATTGTCTATTCGCATTGAGCGTACTTCCCAGCGCAATTTGCTGTTGATAATGCAGACAAGAAAACCGCAAGACTGTGTCCGATTACTTGATATTAATATTCAGCAAACAAATGAGATATCTCAAAATGACACAATTAAAGATAATAAGGAAGTACAAAATTACTATGAAGCACAGATACTGGCATATAAAACGCTAAGATCGTATTACTTGGCTAAAGCTCAAGTATCTCAGAAACACTGGAAAGAAGCTGCAGTTTTATTCAACACAGCCTCTAGAAGTGTCAGGAATCTGAAAAGAGGTGAGTTATAAAATTGAAAAAGTGTACAAAACATGCATGAACCAAAATGAATGAAAAAGGGGTGAAAGGAATGAATGAAAGTAATAAAATAGTACAGTACTTTGTTGGAGAAAAACGTTGCTCAAATAAATTCTGATATTTCAAGAACTAAAGCTACTTTTTACAAGCTTTTATTCAACTTGCCTGTTAGTTATGTATGTATACATATATGAGGCTATTATTTGCAAAACTCGCTCTTTGCTATTTGGTTTTCAGGAGCAACAAAAAACTTATTAACTTGAACGCTTCAATTATTTTTTTTTCAAATACATTAATAGGCATGAATAATAAATATGATAATTGTAAATACGATTCACCTATAGTTTTCCAGAAAAAAAATCTATTTTGCAAATAGAGAGTTTTGAAAAGAAAAAGGTAAACACAGTGAAAATAAACGTTAATTTATTAACTTGTAATAATTTTTTGGAACACAAACAAATTAATATTCAAACGAAAAAACTTAAATTGTTTCAGTGTCGCTTACGTTTTGACATACGTCTTGATCATCTTCACTTTTTTTTGACTGTTAGCAGCTTGGATCTTCAATAGTTTTGTAGAAGGCTAATTCAGGTGTTTATGCAATCATCGCCATAATGTTTAGCCAGCAAATCAATAATAGAAGTTTTATTCCTTTAAGTTTCTTGCTTAGCATAGGCCGAAGCAGAGAACGCGAGCAAATAGACAGTTTTGAAAATATACCGTTGATGTAAAGAAAGAGTTTTGCAAATAATCGATATCTGTTCAACCGATTTTATATAGGAAAGAAGCAGTTTTGAAACGTTTTAAAGGTGGCAATACATTCCCTTTCAAAAATTTGATGAACTTAGCGAAAAAAGTTAATTTTGATTATTTTGTCTCATATGTTTGAGACAAATCTTCCAACTGAATTTTAGACCAGTTATCCTCAACCGATTGAGCTGAAGTTTGGCATACTTATGTATGTTCGGTGACAATGCACTAAGGAATTTTTGTTAGGAAAAAAAACCAAATGCCGGCTCCAAGATGGCGGGCGGGTTTATGATTACGGACCAGTTTTTGTGGTCGGAGATTATGATTTTTTTTTGTTCAAACTCATAAATTCACGATAACGGCTCCAAGATGGCGGATGATTCCTATGATTATGGTTCGATACTATTTAAATTTGGTATGTGGGGTTTTTCGCGGTCAAAGATAGAATTTGTTGTTGAAATTCATAAATCCAAGATGGCGGACGAGTTTTGTAATTATTGTAGGATTCTCTTCAAAATTGGTATTTGGGGTCCAAGATCATAAATGTGTTTTTTTTTAATTCGTAAAAGATGGCGGCTCCAGGATGGAGGATAATATTTGGATGGCCTCCTCATTGATAAGCTAGATAGCTCAAAACTCACAAGAAACAGACTGTGTAATAACCATGCCTCTACATCTGATGTATACTAACTAAAAAGAACAAAACAAAATGTTTTTCAAATGCACTTAAAAGTAAAAAATAATTTTTTTAGATGTCTACTGAAGGTTATTTTGTGATTTTCAGATTCAAAAGCTTGCCGCTTTTGTCAGTCCAGCAGTAATATCAAATCATCGAAGTATCTTAAGTTTTTTGAATAAACAAGTCACTACTCGAGTCTTCAGAGCATGATTATATTTTTCAGGGTACTTTAGAATAGGGAATTACAGTAAATCTCGAAAGTTTTTTGTTATATTAAAATGTTCCAACTATTATAATCCTGACGATACATGATGATTTTTCAGGGTTTTTAGGCCGACGTTCATTACGAGACATTCATAATTTAATCCTAAGGATGTTTGTAAATTAGTATGTTTTTTGTTAGATTATCTAAATGTGTGCTTCTTCTGTCCTCAGATGATTTCATTGTTGAGTTGAAAGATCTTCTCAAGTGTGTCGAAGATAAGGCAGAAACTGACCTTGCAACAGCTCAAGCAAACTTCATTTTGGAAAAACCGGAGGATCAAGTTATACAATTTCCACAAAAAGTTTACAAAAGTAAGAAACCTCTTATTGACAGACTAGATGAATTTAGAGAGGAGCCACAATTATTATCAAGGAACCCCAATCTTGTCACTTTACCACCTCCTATGGAACCTGTTCCTGTTAAACCTTTATTCTTTGATTTAGCTCTCAATTTTGTTGAATTTCCTGATCTGTCAGAAAAACTAGAAGGTAACCAACCTAAGCAAAAACAAGGAGCAGGTATCTCTGGATTTGTTAAGGGGTTATGGGGATGGGGAAAGAAATAATGATATCTCTGCTTTTGAAATATGTCAATTTAATTTGGGCGGTTGTGCAACAGTAATAAATTGGTTGAAACTACGGTATTTTTTTTTCTCTTGATGTTGTCTAAAGAGGACGACTGTGATGTATAGTGTTGAAATCTGAAGACAAGTAAATATATGAGGGGTTATTTTTTAGATGGGTGTATCCTACTTCAGCTTGTAAGAGGGTAAATGGTTGCTATTACATTTTTATAGATTGAAACAATAATATTTTGAATCTACCAGCATGAGACAGCAGTTTAACGCAACATTAAGTAAAGTAATAAGAAAATTCTGGTATCAGTAATAAATATTATTTGGTACAATCATTTCACAATAATATTGGAACCGTCAGTTTGAACATGAAACATAAATATTGTATAAGTACATAACATCACATAAATTACTAATATAGAAATACAGAATTGTACCTATGTACAGTTCAGCAAACATACCTAAAAGTGAAAATATACTCACCGATGATAAGCATTAGTCGTACAAATAACTTTAGTCTGTGATATATCCAGTGATTTGGCACGTATAATATCAAACGTTCGCGCATTAAGTGAGAATTTCACACTTTCAGCTATGTTTGCCGAACTGGGAAATACTCAGAATATTCGTCAGTGGAATGAAAACACCGCTACAAAAGGTATTCTTTGACCTTTTGTTTCAGATAGAAAATAAACTAATGCTCTTTATATCTGGAGGTAGCCAATTGAATAGTTTCGAACCTATTAAAGATGGTGACTTTTGAAAAAACGTTGTAAGATGTTACAGATTGATTAAATTTCCATTTCTTGTTGGATAGTTCTGACAATTGTAGATTTATACTCAGACTCGCGTTTTTTTTTACTTTATTTTTTATTACCTAAATCCTCTACTGTGGAGTTTTAAGATATTATTAGACATTGAAAACTAGATAATGTAACAAGTCGTTGTATCCCAAGATGTGAAATACACAAATCTAATGGATTGATTGAGAAAAAATGTTCATGTCTTTATGAAAAAAATCTTCAATCTATCTATACAAATTTCATCCTAATTAACGTATTTTTCTTGCAGCCATTATAATAAACCAAGTGACTTTTAATATGATTTAGGAAATAGGTAATTTGTTGTTATTCAAATCATATCTTAGTATATAAACTCAAACTAGTATTATGACAGGTCTCTCAGGGTAAGGTTACGTGGGCTCTGGACAGTGGTGGTTTGGACATTCAGAAAAACTCTTGGACTATTGTTTATTCGTGGGCTGACGATTATATAGTGTTGACAATATATTTCCTTGCTTAACAACCAATCAGTGGATTTCAAATTTTGAAATTCAGCCAATAGAATCGGAACTACAGTGAAAATATAGCTTGTCGCTGTATTTTCACGGTGATAAACCTGCTTAGTTTTTGTTTTACTATCTGTCATGTGAATGATTTAAATTATAAACGTCAAGTTTATGTGTTTTGACTAGTTATCTTTATTTATCAATATGAGCGATCGTTGGGGACGAATGTCCATTGTTATCATAGATGAGGCCGTGGTAAAGATTATTCCGTTGGACGGCTAGAAGTAAAGCATCAATTACCAGGTGACACGATTTTTCTTTATTTCAAATCGATATATTTATTGTCGTCCTAAATATAATTCGTGGTATGATTAAAAACCTATAATTTTTTGGAATATCAATTCATTGGCAATCCCAATGCAAGAAAATACAACTCGTCCTGCGGACTCGTATTTTCAGCTTTGGGATTGCAATTCATTAATATTCCAAAAAATTATCAGTAATAATCATACCACTTATTATATTACCCCTGACAATTTATTTAATTGAACAAATCAATCATCAAACCACACACCGTAATAAAAATTGGGCCAAATAAAACTCATTTGTTCTTGATCACAATATTTAGCTAATCTTCATCCCGCAATTAGCTATGAACACAATAGCAATACCAATTGTGTGACTGTTAGTAGAAATGTTTCGATTTAATTTTTTCTAATTTTCTTAAAAATTCTGTATTTTTATTCTCTCCTGATGAAGCTAATACAGATTAGTGAAATATTGGGAATACATCTCTACAAAAATAAATATACGAAATTGAAGCGATTAAGAAAATGGGTTGTTATATGGGACATAATGTAACAATAAATGGCAAGAATTTTAGTTTTTGAAGCAATCAAAAATTTCAAAATTTTTATAAAATTTTATGAAATCGATTTCAGTTACCTTTGTTTGGGAGGCACTGGTTTGATTCTCCAGACAACAGCGTGTCTGCCCGCCGGCAGTGTTTCAGCGCAATTTTTTTCATTGAAAATGTATTCTTTTGTTTTGTTTAGTTTTGTCATCTACTTCACTTCATTTATCGCTCCAATTTCAGAAACACTCTCTGTATATACAGGGTGAGAAATTCCGGATACAGATTCCTCACCTCATTTCAAGGTGAAAAGTTTCTATCAAGGTATTCCTGAAATCCATCCCCTCTGAGATACAGGGTGTCAAGAGTACAAAAAATAATTACATTAAATTTTTTTTTCTCCAAAAATTTCAAACTCAGTACACTAATCAAGGTTCATCAACGTGATAATTTGAAGTTATAATTTTTTTATTTTCGTAAAACGCTGGCGTAGTTACGATGGTATATCGTCATTAAGTGGTCATATTTTCTTTGGACAAATGAGCGTTTGACGTGAGCTCGTCGAAACTCGACCATAATATTTCATGTGTCTAAAAGTAGAGGTTTTTGAGATAATAGAGAAAAACTGAAGATATGTCCTGAGTACTAACATAATTTAATATGTGTAATAATTGCATTTTAAAATTGGCACGTAAATCGCGTGCAGTACGCTAGATTCTCGACTCGCGCGATCCCAGATACCACAAACTCCTTGGTTACCTCCAGTTTACGCGCGAACATCAGAGCGAGTGCACGTATTTAGAAAATTGGAGCATCAAAATTTCAACACAGAAATGTTTATAGATGAAATAGAAACAAGACCGGCAATTTGGGATATTATGGAATCTTCCGATTACGCCAATAGGATTACAAAACACAGCTTGGGAAGAATTGGTCATCGAATGCTCGCACGTCGAACGCTTTTTCTGGACAAGCTCTATACAGTATCGGAAACTTTTCATCTGTGGTATAGACAGAAATCTACGCAAGCAACAAGGAACGCAATGATATGATATGATATGAATGAGAGAGACACACTACTGATGCGCGCCTCTCCTGTTGCCTCGTCCGACGAATTAACAACTCACGTCGATATCCCTTCCTCGGCCGAGTAGGGGAGATATTGTAATGCTCTCTCAACATATAGCAAGGTTTTCTTTACGCTCTCATAAAACCACCATACCCCAGAGTAAACTTTCCGATACTGTATGTCACTACTTAAATATGAATGCCACTTTTGAGTCTTCAGTTATCAGTTGGAAATTAATGTTTCAGTCGCGGGAAAAAATGCTAGTATCGTGCAAAAAACGCTATAAGTATCATGAACATTGAGCACTACCGACCTCGAATAATAATTAGAATCGTCGCTACGCTCCTCCAAACAGTTGTTTTCTATCGGTAAAATGTGCTTACCGTGCTTGATATACTATATTTTCTACAACTGCCAAAAATGTCTACTTTTTGTTGGATTTGTATGCGTAATATATTACAATATTTCACTATCGACATACGATTTCATTATTAAACAGAAAAGCGTGGAAAAAATTGGGAATAATTTTATTTGTCAACAAACAAATAGTTCAATCCCAGAAATTATTTTTTTAACTCAGATTTATATGTTTATCTCCAAACATATGTATCCAAATTTGTTACACATTAATGTGTAACATTTTGTATCCAAAATAATAACCTTGTTCTCAAAATGATAGATCTGACACCAAATCAAATGTTTTCAGGTCACGCCGTCAACAAGTTCTTGGCAGATCTATTGAGAATAAAACTAATTATCAGAAAACTATATTTTCGGGTGACTGTACATACATTTATAATAAATAATCGTTTTGGAAATAATTTGGTGTTAATAGGTTGGTGACAGATCTATCATTCCGAGAATAGTTATTTATTATACAAGGGAAAAAAGTATTAGATTTTAGCTCGAGGTTGTGATGTCTCACGAACCGAAGGGAGACAAAAAACCGAGAGCTAAAATCTATTATTTTTCCCGTGTATAATACACAATTTTTTTCTATTGCGGGAAAAACGACGATTTAATAGTGGTTCGCGAGATCTTTCACATTTTCTCTTATGAACAACCATTTCGTCTACATATATAAACACAGTTCATAGCCGTATCGATAGGATTGCGGCTTACTACGCCGTAGGTATATGGTTCAAAGCGACAGTTAGGCTGGCAAAACACCGAAAAATCAAAAACGCCTTAAAGCAAAACGGTTTCATGCTGAACATCAGATGCGTGCGAGATCAGCTTTTGCAATGGCAGATATCTACCTTTACCTATGTATATATCAGGAAAAAAAGTAATCACTTTTTTCCCATGGGAAAAGTAATTTCATGAAAAGTCCTATTTTAGTACCTGTCTACAGAGGCAAAATGTCAAACTTTTTTCCCGTCACAGAAAAAAATCTGTTTATTTGATAATCAAAACATCAATTTGGTCATCAATAAAATCACACCCAAAAAAAATACACTTATACTATGATCTTAAGAGACGTAGTATTCCTTACGGTTTCGACAAGAGAAATACACAGAGGACCTAACTTTTTTATTTCAAGAGATAGAACCTCGAATCCAACAGGACTCTGATCCTTATCGAAAAATGGAAAAACTGGAATTAATAATAATAATAAAAAATTCCATCTACAGGGGGGCCTAACTTTTTTATTTGAAGAGATAGAGAGATGGTTCAAACGGGTAAATGATCCTGATCGAAAACTGAAAAAGATAAAAAAACTAAAAAAAAAATGTCCAAAGTATCAAATACACCTCTTTGAAATTTGAATGACTCTGATCCTTATCGAAAAATGGAAAAACTGGAATTAATAATAATAATAAAAAATTCCATCTACAGGGGGGCCTAACTTTTTTATTTGAAGAGATAGAGAGATGGTTCAAACGGGTAAATGATCCTGTTCGAAAACTGAAAAAGATAAAAAAACTAAAAAAAAAATGTCCAAAGTATCAAATACACCTCTTTGAAATTTGAATGATTTTTTTTGCGATCGGAAAACGGAAAAATTTTACGGGGATTTTCCGATTTTACTTGATACACGTTCAGGAATTGGTTTGATCTCTTTCATATTCCTTCTAGATATACTTCAATATGTCCTATAGAAGGTTTTGTAGTTTTTGAGAAGGATCAGAAAATGATAACCGAGTTTTTCGGGAAATTTTTCGATAAATGTCGATATTCTTAAACACAGAAAAAACTAAACCAATAATCGTAATTGAATTTCGAAAAATGTTTTTGGTAGAGCACGAATATACGAACAAATCATATTTTTTCGATATTTTCTATAAAATGATCGGAAAATAGGGAAATTTTCAAAAGTATAAAAAAAAACAATTGAAATTTGGATATTACGAAATTACTCGGAAACAACTGATATTTTTCTGAATCACAAAAACATCTTTTGACATTTGAGAATCGGGCCCCTTGATCATTTCGTATGCGAAACCCCAGAACAGGCGGGGATTCATTAATCCGAACTTGTCCTCGGCAAATCAGAACTCTCTTCATCAACTGCGAATGATCTTGACGTCATGTATCTATGGCGGAATGAACGATAATCGACCACGACTTCGTTCCACTTTGCTTCTTCACACTCAAATCGCCCGAGAACCACGCAGACCCACGTATTGACTCTAGTCATTGTGGACTTCTCCTCCACAGACCACGGTGGACTGTGGGCTTCTCGCGGCATCTATCAATGACGTCAGTGATGACGCTTCCGTGTCCTAGACGGCTCGACCCATAGAGAATAATTTGTCTATGGCTCGACCCACAGACCGACAGACCTCATAAAAGAGGTGTGTGGCTCGACCGCAATGAATTTTTATTGTGAACCTTTTGGTAATTCAACATAAGGGACACTTCCTCTGGTGTCAAGTTTTAATACTATAGATAAGTAGTACATTGAAATTATTGTTTTCGTCAAAATTCTCAAGATGTTGGTTATTATTTATGTGCATTTTGTTGAACCTGTAACAATTATTGATAAGTGATGAATTTCTGGCACATATAAATGGTGAATATTCTGTTCTTCTGTTGACGTAATGTACTTGAGAGTAGTTCAATTTTTGCCACTTTGGCGCTGGCATCTAATGTGGAATCCCCATTAAGACTAGTTCATGCAAATGCAAAATTCGCAAAAAAATATATGTTTTTTCCATTTCATTTCATGGAATTGAAATGAAAAAGAGATATAATTTTTGCGAATTTCGCATTTGAATGAATTACCCCTTAGTGTAACCGTATGATTATTCGTAGAGCAATGGTGGAACGCACTCCAAGTCAAGTCATAGTCGTCATCACAGAACTATATCCCAGATATAGTTCTGTGGTCGTCATAGACAGAGCCAAACATCGATTGGCAACTGACAACGGGCAACGATGTGTGCTATTTTGAGTATTTTGATTTATATTTGTTTTTGAAGGTGTATGACGTCACCTCTAGATTTACTATTTTTGTTCATAATAGAAAAGTGTGAAGTGAACGAGGTCGCCGAATTATTTTATGATGATTTCGTAAGGACTGCATTCGGAATTTGAAATGAATACATTAATCTTCACTACTTGAATCTATTCTTGACATTCTTGTTTACCATACATAGTTATATCATTTTTATGTTATTGATATAAGAGACTTTGGGTACGTACAAAATATATATTTCCAGGAGTTTCAACATTCCAAATTCATTTCAAAAAGACTGTTTGTTAAACATTCGTGTTAAAAGAACGCAGGGGTTTAAACCTCAAGCTTAACATGTAGAGCAATGGTTACAACTTACAGATTCACTCAAGCTTTCAAGAAACGGTTATTTTTGATTCAAAATAAAGCGTCCTTTCGAGCTATTTTTAGCAATCTTCATGGGGGAAATAGTTTTTTTTAACGAGTATGATTAAGAATGGCAGATTTGGACTGAAATAAGTAGTGTTTTAGGACAGTCAGAAGTAGTGGATAACATGGATAGTAGGAATAGTAGATCCAGATCTAAAACACCATTTACACAAGTGGAACACGAAGGTTTCATTGAGAAAGAAAGTTACATAGAAAAAAGTAATGTTCGGACCACAAGGAGGACAGCCCTCAGGTATGACTATGTTAATTTCCTTTGATCTAATTGAACATCATAACAGGGAAGGTTGATGTCATTAATTTCCTCATCAAACATTTACCCCTATTTATTAGCAATTGAAATTTCATGTACTCAATTTCCTTGCACAGTGAAATTTAAATAATGTAAAAATAAGGAAATTTATACATTGTAGAAGTTATAAGTTATTGCATTCACAAGACTTTTGTTTTGAAAAAAAATTATTTAATTTTGCCAGTAACTGATTATTCTGAATAATAATCATTTTTATTCAGTTAATTTTATTCAAAACTTATTACTTGAATGCCTTAATTTTGCAATTTTAATAATCGTTCTGTACATCCTATAAAACTTTACTGCAAAAGCAAAAGTGTGGTAATAGTATAATGGTGTTGTCAATAACTACTATTCTCAAAAGGGTAGATTGCTATTTAAGGATAAAAACTCTTATAGTATTAAAATATTAGTGGATAAAAATGTCTTTCAAATACAAGCGATAACTGATCCGAAGTGCTCGAAATAGATCAGTTATCCATGAATACTACATTATTTTTTTCAATTGGTGCACCTTAAAATCATAAATACTGGTTTCATTATTACAAATAATAAGAACTAATAATGTAAAATGGTTGAATTCGTCATGTGACATCAGTATACCGTTTGTTAATGTTTGAATAAAAGTTTTGCATTTTTTTGTAATATTTCATTTCACATTACATTGTACTCCTTCCTGTCGGACCAATAATCATAAAATTGTCATTTAGGAGGACGTCCCTATGACCTTGCTAAACCCATTTTCCAACAATTAAAGATATTAACACTACCATGACCATGTCTGACGGGTGTGAAGTTGTCCACATCCACAAATGTACACTGAGAAAAATTTTAAAAAAATCATAGAAGGCACAAATGGCTTTTTACATGTTTCTGCCCAGAATATGTTATGAGAAATGCTCTCTCCTTTATCCTTCATACCACGTAGGAGTTTTCCAGGCCGTCCAAGGGGGTAGAATGGGGGTGAATTTCCGAAAAAAAATCATAGAAGGCACAAATGGCTTTGTAGCTGATTGTGCTCGGAATACGTTATGGAAAATGCTCTTTTCTTTATCTCTCATACCACGTAGGAGTTTTCCAGGCCGTCCAAGGGGGTAGAATGGGGTTGAATTTCCGAAAAAACATCATAGAAGGCACAAATGGCGTTGTAGCCGATTCTGCTCGGGATTCAATAATATGCAAAGTCAAAAAAAGACTACAGGTAGACACCAGTCACTAAATAGCCTAATATTTAATTATTTAGTTAAACGCCCCTTTTATTCTATAGAAGAATTTCTACTTCGACGTTAGTTGATTAATATGATTTTACTATTGTGATTGTACTATTGTAACAATACAAGAGTTTTGTAATTGTCATTGTAATGAACAAATACAATGTATATGTGAGACTAACTTCACTAAAATTTTAATGTTCAATGTGTTAATGTGTCTATTGTAACATGTACTATTTTATATCTTAAAAAAATATACAACTTCTACTGAGACCTTGTACGATCAAAATTTGTTGTCTAGCCTGATAGGGTATGCTGTGCTATCAAGTTCTTGTTTTGTATATGTATATGCCTCATTGGTGAATACAGTGCTATTCTATTATATTTTTAGCAAGGTCACATGGTTCTTGAGTTGTTGATGTAGCCATGGTAACTTCACACGTGTTTTTTGTAAAGTTCGATTTGCACACGCTAAAGCGTGCTTGAAATAGATAAAAAGGGGCATCAATTGAAAAAAATCATCTGCCTATAGATGGTAGTGGTCATTTTCAAAACTTAAAAGATATGTCATCTCTAAATAATAATTTAAAGTCGCTAACCGCGTCCAGTTTTTATTATTTTTAAATATTTCTGACCTTTTCTTGTGTCTGGTGAAATCTCACATGTCTTGTGTTGTTATACTCCTGAAAACAATAAACATATTGTATCTATCTCTATCCGTTTTCTTTTATATGTTGAGTGCAAATCATTTAACGGCAATGAAATCATTCACAAAATGCCCAAAAACCAAAAACATTGAAAATGCCGTGTTTTTAGTAATAGTCTCATTGGTCTCATAATAAAATAGGTCTAATTAAATATACATTAAATCTACCCAATTAATCGGCATGGACATTTTTCTTTCATAACTGTTAGTAGAGGTGCCATATATCATAAAACCACAATAATCCCGTTTTGAGGGGACATAGCTTCACCCCTAAAAAACCACCTCTTTGCTCAATAAACCCTTTTTGTCGCATATAACTCATCAACTGTTGAAAAATATCAAAAAAGTATTTATTACAAAAAAAGCTTGACAAATGTCCTAAAATGTCTCAAAAGAAAGTTATCCAATAGTTTTTCTGTATAGGCTACAGTTTACGAGAATATCAATTTCGAAATTTTGTCAAGATTCCTGATATGAATTTGCGTGCAAATTTGTTCATTTAAGTTTCTTCGCGCGTGGCCTATCGATAAAAACTACCTAAGCTAGGATGAAAAATCAAATTGAGTTTTGAAGGTGATGAAAAATACTTTTAATTTTAATTGTCATAGGTATAAGTATTTAATAAAACATAATAAGTGTAATTATCCACTGGTATTTCATGTCCATAATTGCGTGTAGCCATACGAAAAATAAAGAAATTCAACATTATACAGAGTAACCCATTTGAAAGCGGGCCTCTTTAAAATGTTATTTATTATCCGATTCAGAAGTTTATTTTTTCAATAGATAGAGCATTGATAGTTCTAGTTGACTGCCATGAATTCGAAATAAAAAAAATAATAGTTTAAAAAAACTAAAGAACACGGTTTACTTCCCATGGACTAAAAAGTAAAAAATAATTGACAATTTAATTTCTCAAATGTAAAAAAAGCGTGGGGTACTTGATAGAGTTCTCTTGAGCTCTTGAACGCTCTGTATTGTTAAATTAAACTAAAAAATATGAGAATATAGATCGAAAGCACCCACGCTTTTTGATTTTGAATCGAACTGACTATAATCACAATACTCGTCTATTATCTTGGGCCGCCATCTTGAATTCATAAATTTTTACGAAAAATTCATAATCTCTGACCACGAATACCCTCACATACGAATTTCGAATCGAATCAGACCATAATGACATCTTCGAGCCGCCATCTTTAATATATGAATTTTGACAGAAATATCGAAATATACGACCTAAAAAAACCTCGCATACCAATTTTGAATCGAATCTGACCATAATCACAAATCTCGTCCTCCATCTTGGAGCCACCATTTTGAATTCATGAATTTTGTGAAAAATCATAATCTCTGACTCCGAAAACCCTTATATACCAATTTTGAATGGAATCGAACCATTATCACAAATCTCGTCCGCCATCTTGGAGCCGCCATTTTGTTTTTTATAACAAACAAATGTCATATTGCATTCTCACCGGATCTATGAACACCTGCCAAATGTCGAATTATTCGGACGTATGGAAATGGGTGACAATGACGCCCTAAGGACTCAGTTATGAACATACAAGTGAAGGCCTACTTGGAATTTTTGTCAAGGTTAAAAATACAAAGAACATACTAGCGATTTTTGACGTGATAAAATCGCTACCTTCAGTAAAACAGTTATTTCACGGGGTAGTTGATAATAACACAATTGTAATAATCCTTCTTGCGATTTGTTTAGACAAAACGTTTCACATCGTGTCAATAATACTGAACAATCGCGATAAAAAAGGTGCATCCTTTTTTATCGCTGTCAAAATAACTCACACGTCAAATTTAAATGGGTTTCTTTCTACAGGAGTTGATTTATCTTTGTATAAAATGGATTGATAATATATGACGTAAAAAAAATACAGAAGTAATTTTCCCTATTTCCCTGAACACATTTATATATATTTTCCGTCGACCGTTCATTTATGATATATTTTAGCGTACTAAAAATCGTTGATTGATGACCCCCGTTAATGAATGATTTTCTAATAATCAACGATTTGATTATATGCAACCCAACATACATTGCTCTAATATATTTTATATTGGTTAGTATTATCTGTATTATTTATTTGTCAATTCTGAAATAAAATTTCAGAAAATCTTAATACACCTGTTGTCAGTTAAATCATATTATGTCACGTGGCGTAATGGTAACATTTGCCTGACAGACGAGAGAAGTGACAGTTCAAATCCACAAGAGAGCAATTTTTAATTTTTTTTTTCAATTTAAAAAAAATTAAATTCAACTATCACTAAGGAAAATTAAACTATCTTTGATTAGGGTCAAAATAAATAGAAAATAGTGATTGTTTTTTATCGTATTGTTAAATAAATAGACATTGAAAGATATCTCTATCGACGGAAAAGTTTTGTAACAAACTCGTGAATTAAAATGGCGATTAACAATCCCGAACATTAACGCGCTCGCTACGCGTTAAATTATCTTGATTGTTAATCGCCCTTATTAATACACTTCGTTAAATAACCATTATTGAATCCTTTCATTTTTCATAGGGCTGTTATGCAGTTATGAACACGAAATATCAGAGGATAATTACACTTATCATGTTTTATGATATACTTATACATACCTATTACAATTAAAAATGGCAAGTACTGCAAGTATTTTTCATCACCTTCAAAACCCAATTCGATTTTTCATCCTAGCTTTCGCAGTTTTTGAGAAATTAGTTTTTATCTTTAGGCCGCGCGCGAAGATTTTAAATGGAGAAATTCGCTCGCAAATCCATATTGAGAATCTTGAGAAAATTTCGACTTCGATTTTCTCGTAAACTATTTATAGCTTATACAGGAAAATTAGTAGATAACTTTCTTTTAGGAAAGCTGTCAAGCTTTTTTTTTAATGAATTCTTTTTAATGTTGTCAAGGGTTAACGAAGTTTTAGACGAAAACACTTTTTTTGACCAATGGGTTGTGTGGTTCCGGCTAATTGTGTAGGATATTTCTGACTGTACTATGCAGAACTCGTTAGAAAACACTGTTCTCTTTTTCCTGAAAATAATATGTTCTATCTAACATGAATAAGAGTAGAGTATTTTGTTTTCAAAAAGTGGATTTTTTATGTATCTTGATTCTTTTTTAGATTGGAAGAAACTTCTTCATCAGTTAAAGCATCATCAATGATAGAAAAACCAGTGCGAAAGTCTGCAAGTTCAGTAAAAACTGCTAGTAAGTGGTATAAAACTTCAGATTATTCTTCTGAAGATGGAGAAAATGAGGTTACTTCAACTAGAACTATATCTCAGAATGAAAAAAATCAACTAGTTGAAGATGCGAGAGCAGCAGCAAATGGAAGTAACGAAGTTTCAGCATTGAATTTGTACAAGAAATCTGGAAGATATTGGGAGTAAGTATAATTACAGATTTTTTTTTAAATAATATTTTAAGTTCGTTAGTTTTGAGTTTGCATGTTTCAAGTGCAAAAACAATTTCTGATCAACAAATAATTATAATCATTTGAATACTCTTCTTTTGATTTTCATATTTTTTTGAGGAATATCAAATTGTGCAACAGTTACCTTTTGGTGGTGGAAAATGTGTGTATGTACCGTACAGTAAAGCAGTTTCATAATATAGGGAAATTTTATGTATTTATATACCTACATGAGCAATACGGGTCAGACTAGCGCACCTACAACAGCGTTAATATATTCGACTTTTGCTTTTGCAAATGTATACAGGGTGAACTACGACCAATTACGGTGTATGTGTAGGAATGTAAATACGCGGACTTGGATCCCTGTCACTCCCCCTTTATCAAATGTGGGATTGAAGCTGGTGATTTAAAATGAAGTTTCAGCATGGCTCCCAATAGGAAGTTGCAAAAAATAAATAATTTTTGCAAATTGGTGTAAAACGAGCTTTTCTGTTACAATGTCCTTTTGAGCACGAATTATGTAAATATGGTTTTCATAAAAAATTGCTATGGTATCGTTAAAGAACCGTTGCTGAACCTCATTAATACATCACTAGAGACAAGCACATTTCCCATTGACCTGAAAATTTCAACTATCATCCCAATACCAAAAACTGCGAACCCAAACAATGATTCTACAACCTCAATTGGGTTGGCCTAAGTGATATACACTGCCCGCTACTCGCGATGGAACAACCTATTTTTTCAGTAAAACATACTAGGGGCAAACTAGGCTCGAAATTACTAATCGTGATCAAGACCACCACCAACTTACTACAATATACACTTTGTTTTCCTGAAAAATCCGAATGTGTCTCACTTCTCATGGAAACTCCCTCGTATCTTCCGTAATTATTGGAGTAGAACTCTGTAAATTTCTGGACCGGTAGATGAACCAGCAATGAGTCTAAATCTCGCCTAGTGTTGACCTCAGTGTCATACACTGCTCGCCAGGGAAATTTCCGGGAAAGATAGAAAATTATGAATGAAAAATTTGTTATCACAGGTTTGTAGATACATATTCTGAATGTACAGGGCCTTTGCAATAAAATGACCAATACGTTTTTTCAGAAATCTCCACTTTGATATTTTTACGTTGATTGTAAAATGAAAAATGTGCGAACTTAAAAACAACGGGCACAGAAAAACTAGATTTTGTTAGGCCCAAGATTAATTGAAAATAAATGTTATATCTGATTTGTTCAAATTTGACCTACAGAATGTTTGAGTAAACTCAGCTTGTCAAAGTTCATTATTTCACCTTCGAATGTCAAATAAACTACTTCTACCATCATCCGCCAGCTATATATGATAATTGTTGAAGGATTTTCCTTTTCCATTTAGTTTATGAATTTTCGACCAAAAACAAGGATGAATATTAGTTAAAACTTATTATCTCTCAAAGGAAGCAGTTTTTGAAAAAAACATGCGATTACCTTTTTTTATGGAGATTTTTACGTTCTACTACATTGTTCCTTTACATTATATCCAAATTTCCTACTCCTTCCAAGTTATTGATTTTCCGAGCCTTCCCGAGAATTTTCCGCACAATTACAAGTACTCCTCAAAAACTGACTGTATGCCAAAAACCACTTCTATTGTGTCAGGTTTCAACCCCTGGAACTTATGATGTATTTGAGCCAACATTTTAACAGAATGTTTTGGGTTAAGCCTGCGGAGTTCAAAGAGTAGATCTCGATGATACTTGTCATTCTCCACAATGGATTCAATATCAGGCAACACTCGTAGCGCCGCGTTAGGAAACTGGTCATAGGCTGATACCGCATAAGCTGAAGAAGCTGACAGCAAATGTATTATGGTCTCAGGTGTCTCAAAACACCATCCTGGCAGGCCATCATGAATCTATGGGTTTCCGACATCAGCCCACTTGACGGAAGGCAAAAGTAAAATTTTTGGATAAGTCAAAGTCTTCAATGTTCTTGAAGAAGACCACATACATTCTCTTATACTCATGTAGCTGCAGTAGTACCTTAGTCTCCGCAGCTTTGACATGAGCCTTTTGCTGAATAGGTCCCGATGACAGAGGTTGAGTCACCTCAATCAGCGTTGAACACGAGACCATACAGATAAGGGGATCTAAACTCCTGAGCATTTTACAAGCTCCTTTCAATACAGTTACTTCATGTAAAAATCCACTGCTTCCTGTTGTTTGGGGAATTGTAACCGTGGAATGGACTATTTAGGATATGAAGATGCAGCATTTTGCTAGTTTTTACGTCGAGTTGTCTCAGTTATTCTTGAGTTCATTTCAACACTCCAAAGAAGTACAGTAACTTTGTTTTCCCTGACAGTTTTGATGACCAGGGGT
The DNA here is from genome assembly GCA_958298965.1 of Chrysolina haemoptera. Classification (NCBI taxonomy): domain Eukaryota; kingdom Metazoa; phylum Arthropoda; class Insecta; order Coleoptera; family Chrysomelidae; genus Chrysolina; species Chrysolina haemoptera. Next base: position 21,734,909 of record OY282595.1, read on the forward strand.
GGTACTCTGTAACTTGTTTTGCATATTATTTGCAGCAATTTTGTTCTTCTCTGACAGTACTGTCCGAAGTTTATGCTGATATTTCCGCGGAGAGGGTTTTCAACTGTGATTAACTCCTGGGAGCGGTGTTATTCTAACCCTAGATAAGTCTACGTCTCGCCGGCATCAAGATGATTGATGCTTCCGTCTACGAGCTGGATATCTCGGTATTCCTTGCATCGTCCTCTTTTGAGATGAACTGTGGCATATTTGTCAATTCCGAATTCCATTACATTTGTGTCAGTAAAAAAGATATGAATAAATTCTTAATTGAATATTGATGCCAAACTAAAATTTGAAGGACATGTAAAAAGTTTTACTAAAAAGCTATCTGGGTGTTAGGCCGTGTGGGTTACATCTAACGAATTAGGATTAATTGTGACCGTATATTCGGAAAAAGGCATATTAAAAATGAGTAGAGTACAGTGGTGCAAAACTGCAATATCCCAAAATGGAATAATGCAATAATAATAATACGGAAATTATTCAGTTGCCGATAGCTTAGCGGTCTAAGACGCCCCACTAAACAATATCAAATTGCTGCAAATTTTCAGCAAAATTTGTTTTGCGAGTGTAAACTTTTCAGTTAATTGCCAGCAAGTTTTCTCATAGATGGCATCTTCCCCTTCTTAAACTTACAAAAGTAAACTTGTATTTTGCGAGTTTACAGACAATTTAATGTGAGATATAACTGAAGTTACCAGGAAGTTTTTACTTGAAAACTTCTATGAAAGTCTACAAAAAAGTTACTGAAAATATCATGTGAATTCATTGAGAATTGCTGTGAGTGCTGAGAATGAGCTTACAACAATATTGATTTATATGACACTAAGGTAAAACACGATTAAATTTCCACAGATTTATTATCTTCGCGACATGTTTCGATCCACAATATCTTTCTCAAGCGAATGCAGCACACTCTGTACTACATTTGCTTGAGAAAGATATTGCGTATCAAAACATGTCGCAAAGATAATAAATCTGTGGAAATTTAATCGTGTTTTACCTTAGTGTCATATACCTACTTACTATGGATTTCCATCAAGTAACGGCCACGGCAATCCAAAAAATATTGATTTATTTTCATTATAATATCTTTATACACAATTTCTACAGCTTCAATTATTATATGTAATATTTTAAAACTACTGATTCCAGTAAAACTATTGAGAGCAGAGTCACTTGTCAAAAGTTCACATAATGTCAACACTTTTGGCGTATTCACTTGAACTTGAAAATCCCTGAATTGTTTTGGACCACTATTTATAAATAATTAGGTTGGGTCTGAAGTATTAGCAGTAGTCCTTCAGCAGCATCAATATCTTCTTGGCTATGGCTTGGTTTCTCATTTTCCTGGCAATCAATTGGAATTTCTTGTTGATTGGAAACTTTCTCCTTCAAAGCAATTAATTTTTTCTGCCTTTCTGCTGTGTTCGAAGATCCAGGTGAAACTCTCTGCATTGGTAGCTTCTAGGAAGGCACAGCCGTTTTTTTTCAACATACTTTCTTGGAGATATTCTCAGCTGAAAAAAAAACAAAAGTTCACTTAGTGTTTCAACTTAAATTTGAAGAACCTTTTCACCTTTACTTTATTGAAGTAATCACTTTCTGTGAAGTTAAGAGAACACACTCTCATGAATTTGGTACCTGGTTTTCCAATTTTTAACATCAAAATCGAAGCCTTCTGATAGTCAACCAGAAGCTTTGTCAGCGATGTTAGTCCATTTTGCTTTCAATGTAGACCTTTCATTGTCCGGGTTTAGGAAACAAATGAAACGAGAATTCAGGAAGTTTTTCCTCCCAGGAATTACGAAGAGGCACTGAACAATACCGACTCATGATCAAAACTTTAAAACATATAAAAAATATCTTAATGAATGATTAAATCAAACCGCTTTCTCATATGTAAACAAACAAACAAATACTGTCTATCTAGTTTTGGTTCCAGATTCGTCCACCAGTTGTCGTATCGCGTACCTTGCATTGCCAATATTGCATGTGAAAAGTTTACTACCAACTCATACATTATAAATATACAAATCAGTAAAGTAGATAAGAAATGAGAGAGCTTTTGGATTCAAGGTCAAAACCTATGAGAGAGCTTTTGGATTCAAGGTCAAAACCTATGAGAGAGCTTTTGGATTCAAGGTCAAAACCTATGAGAGAGCTTTTGGATTCAAGGTCAAAACCTATGAGAGAGCTTTTGGATTCAAGGTCAAACCCTATGAGAGAGCAAAAGGATTCAAGTTCAAAGGTCACAGTGCACGTGTGAGATTTCCTGGAATTTGATAACGTCCGGTTACAAGTCTACACAGCGAAATTCGATACGGGTTCAGTGACCTTCAACAAGTGCACGTGTGAGATTACCTGGAATTTGTTGACATCCGGTTACATGTCTACACAGCGAAATTCGATACGGGTTCAGTGACCTTCAATAAATGCACGTGTGAGATTTCCTGGAATTTGATAACGTCGGGTTACATGTCTACACAGCGAAATTCGATACGGGTTCAGTGACCTTCAATAAATGCACGTGTGAGATTTCCTGGAATTTGATAACGTCGGGTTACATGTCTACACAGCGAAATTCGATACGGGTTCAGTGACCTTCAACAAGTGCACGTGTGAGATTACCTGGAATTTGTTGACATCCGGTTACATGTCTACACAGCGAAATTCGATAAGGGTTCAGTGACCTTCAATAAATGCACGTGTGAGATTACCTGGAATTTGCTGACTATCGATTACAAACAAGTCTCAACAAGTTGGAGAAATTTAATAAGGGTTCAGTGACCGTTTTCAAGGTCAATACATGGTTGTCAGATATCCAGAATATTAATTCAAAATAAAGTTAAACTGAAATATTCCCCCACTATAATTGAAAATATATATAAACCGAGAACGATATCACACACCAGACATTCCATTATCATAATGAGTATTACCGAGTTCAAATTCAACTTGTCATCAAGTGATTATTTCTGTAAAGAAAAATCAAAAGTAGTGTTGAGTGAAAGAAAATTCCCATTAAACAAATCTAAAAGTAAATTTGTTGTTGTGAATCTTTCATATGATTTGAATTTCACTCCATGTATTGAAATTGCCGGAAATAAGGGAGATCGAGTGATTTTCACAGAGCATGAGTGGAAAAAGTTCTTCACATACCAAGGAATCATTACCAATTATTTTTACTCATCCGATGAAGTAGAAGTTATTGAAGACGATAGATTCACCATTGAGTTCAGTCAATTTACAAACGGAAAAGTAGTTAAAATAAAAAAAGATTACTCCTCAGTATACTTGGGGTTTGAAACAGTCTGCAAGCTATGGGAACTCCAACCCTTAATTGAATATAGGGTAGATATTTTGAAAAGACAGCATTATGGACAATATTTCCAAGTTTTGAAAAACGGACTCTGTAAGCTGAGCGGTGATCTGTTGCAAAATGCTTTAGATTTGCTCCAGCCAGAAGTGAATCGCAATAGTGAAAATATAAGTCTAACTCTGGAATTCATCCATCTTTACCCGGAAGTTTTCAGAACTGAATTGTCTGATAAACCATGAATAAGGCGGTGACAATTGATGAGAGTCAAAACAAAACTGTTTATATGTACACATGGAAATTTGCTTACAAGGATTGTCGGAAAATGTATTGGATGTATGCAGCAATCGATAGAATGCGCTTCAAGAAGCGAATATCAGAAACCTCGAGGATCGTCGCCCCCATTTTGGATTCAACACATAGAGAAATAATATTCAATAGTAGATTTTGTGATTGATTTGTAATTTTATATTAATAAAACTTTTATGTGAATATTATATGGTTTTATTTGAAAAAGTATCATACAAAATCATTTTTCGATATCCACGAATTATATTTATTGCTTAAACCTAACCATTTGATGTACAATTTGTCTCCTTTTTTTCTTAAAATTTTTTCAACCAGAAACACATCAGGATGTTTAACTCTTTGAAGTTCTTCTCCATAAAATCCGCCTTGTATGTCAACATTATCTTGATCTTTAAGAAAATATACTGCAGGATTCGACTGATAGACTTTTCTCACAATAAAAATTTCATTGGACCAGTTTGGTGTATACCCTTTATCAAATGCCTCTCGATACTTGCTTATTCTTACATGATCATTGATTTTGAATTTTCGTTTTCTTGGGTCCACTGTTTTGAGGTGACTATAAGCGTTTTCGAGTAAATACTTTTCATGACATTTTTTTACATCTTTGGGTTTCATTCCTATTGTCCTGTGTACGGAATTGTTATAGTTAGAAACTATTTCTGGTAGAATATCCAACCACTTGTAATTTCCTTGTAGGCTGAATTGTTTCCACATTCTATTTTTCAGAGTTCTGTTTACTCGTTCAACTATGCTAGCTTTCAAATTGGAGAAAGTGCTATAATGGTTGATTTTCCAATCATTCATCAACTGTCTGAATTTACTATTGTAGAACTCTTTTCCCATATCCGTTTGTAGATTTTTTGTTGTAACTTTCATATCTCTCAATATTTTTTGCATCGCACGAGTCACATCTTCCCCACTTTTAGTTTTAACAGGCTCGCACCAAACATATTTGGAAAATACGTTTATAACAACTAAAATGTATTTAAATCCTTTGTTAGTTTTTGAATATGGAATCATTTCAACCAAATCAGCTTGAATGAGATCATTTAAACCTTTGATGATAACACGCCTCCTTTGAAATCGTCTTCGTGAATTTCTATGTAACTCTCCTACAATGTCTTCTTTGATTTTATCCATTTTCAGTTATAGGACACTGAAGTAAAATTTCGACAAACAGTTGATTATGCTGCTGCTGATCGACTAAGAAATTGATCTTATCACCTTTATTTAAAAACATTCCTATCAGACTAACCAGTGAACCAGTATCTGCATACTCTTCTCCTAGTGATATAGATATATCTTCTGGCAGGGAGTTGATGCTTTCAATTTTTCCGGAAACGGGAAACTCATACGAAGTTGTACCATTTTCAAATACAAAGAAACTAACACTCTTCCTGATATCCTTGATTGCCCTCAAATGAAGAACACATTTGGTATGACACGAAGATGGATTCCATATGTAGAAAGGTGTGTTGATTGAGGAGGTTTTCGGAAGTATTTCTGATTCAGAATATGGTGTTTGAGATGTTCTCAAAAAATGTCTTCCAAATTTATCGATGGGCATGGTGCCACGGTTAAACACCAAATGGAGTTAAATCATATAAGTTTTTATTTTATTATTCCTGCCTCGCGAAGTTCCTCAATTATGCTTATGATTTCGTTATTCACACCGGTGTTTCCAGCACACTGTGATGCAATCAAGAGTTTTAATCGCTCCACTAGCTCATTGAAATCATCAAAATATTTATATTCGATCGGAAGATTGTTGAAATCAAGCAAAGTTAGTCCTGAACCCCTTTTACTTCTTGTTGTGGTGCCTGGAGCCGAACTGATTCTTGGTCTGGGCTTGGGAAGAGATAAGTTGGGTTCCGTGAGTTTTTGACTTTTCTCAAGTTCACGTTCTTTAGCCAAAGAATGTAGTGTTGTAATTCGTGGTTTTATTAAATTAACAAACTTTGACGCGTTTGATGTTGATAGACCCCTTGTAGGATCATAGCGGAGATATTGTGCATTACTCCTTCTTATTATATCGATGTATGAATCAAGATCTTTATTTTTGTAACCAAGCGGTTGTTTCTTGAACATCAGTTCATATAAACCCGGAGTTCCAGTGTATCTGAACTTATTATTTATTACAATATCGGCACCATCAAAACCAACAGTTGCGTTACCTATGGCAAATTTTTCCGTAGAGGCATCAAAATATACTCCAAAAGTATCGTCAAATGCATTTTTCGTATCTGAAATTTTGTCTTCTATATATGCACGAGGCAACGGCTTCGCGAATTGTTGTAAGTATTGTTGCTGTGCATTCATCACAGGTTGCATACTTTCCTCAAAATAACTCCCTTCGAAGTCGGATGGTGGAATGGTTGAATCATATTGAAATGTCTCTTCATCAGGAGTGATCTGATAAAATTCTTGAGGTGTTGGTTTATGAAATTCACGGGGTGTTGGATGGTGTAATTTTTTGGGTGTCGATTGATAACTTGAAAGAGGTGATTTAGTTTGATGTTTCAATTCTTGCTTCAATTCTTGCTTGAACTGTGTCGTTGGGGGTTGTTGAACAGCAGACAAGAATTGTTTCAATGGCTGAGTAATTGGTTCATACGTTTTTTCTAAATGTGACTGAGATTCTGCAATATCAGATTTCAAAGTTTTATATTTTCTTCTCAACGCTTTCCTTGCACTCAATAGTTGTTCTTGTAAATGACTGTTCATGATGACTGACAATCATTCCCCAATCTTGAAGTTTATATATGAATAAATGTGTCGAAACCCTTCCTGTATCGTCCCTCGTTTATAGAACAATCTTTATCGATAACGAGAAAACCATATTTATCTTTCCAACAATAAGAGCAGATTTGTTTGAAATTCTGCAAGGACATATCTATACTGACATGATCATCATATATATGTTTCAGATTTGTTAGGTCTTGTTGGAAAATTATAAGCAAATTAGCATTGTCTCTAATGAGTTGTTTGGAAATGGCCGAATAGGTTTGACATAAATAGAAACAATCTGTGTGTCTGTGACGGCCGAAACAGAAATAATTCTTGATTATGTTCTGATCACATGTGGCAACATCATCGAATATTATGACTGAATGATCTTTTATATTTTCAGGAAGAATAACTTCAACAGAATCTTTATATTCATGAAATCCAATTTCTTTCATAGGCGCCAGCAAAATCCTCAAATAATTATATTTAGGTTGATATAATGATTTGGAAAATAAGTATACATTTGTGAAGCGAAGACCGTTAGGTTGTTCCAGCAGAGACAACATCACATTAGTTTTGCCTGACCCACTTGCTCCAACAAGTAACCCTCTTTTAGATTGACCTCCAAATAATACACCATGTTTTCTAACGGTATTCTCGAAATTGATCTCATCATGATTGAGAACTGGAAGCAACACCTTTTGTTTTTCAGTCTTCATCACATCGGAATAGTTATTAAACTGGCATTAGTGCAGATGTAATAGGTATATATACGCGTGTCTGACTTGTTCCAAACATAATATAATGGGACAGCGAAGGAAATTAGTCGTTAGTACGAGCCGAAACACAAGAAAGAAAGGTCGAGGTTTTTTGAATACCTTGATCAACAAACTTCCTGTAGAACTACATGTCCCTGGATATAATTACTGTGGTCCTGGCACCAAGTTGGAAAAGAGATTATTGAGGGGAGACGTAGGCGTGAATCCTCTGGACGAAGCTTGTAAGCGACACGACATTGCTTACTCCAACAGTGAAGATTTAGAAGCAAGGAATATTGCTGATAAGAAACTTGCAACGTTTGCTTCCGAACGTTTGAAATCTTCTGACGCAAAATTGGGGGAAAAAGTGACAGCATTTGGGGTATCTAATATTATGAATCTCAAAAGCAAGTTGGGGATGGGATTAAGACGAAAAAAGAAAACAGTGAAGAAGAAGAAGGGTGGTGAATTGAAAGTTGCCAGGAAACGAAAAAATAAGCAGAGAAAAAGAATCATACCAATTCCAAAGAAGGGTGGATTTCTACCATTTTTACTACCACTTTTAGGGGCGCTAGGTGCTGTAGGAGGAGGGGCAGCATCTATCGCTTCAGCAGTCAACAAGGCAAAATCTGAAAAACAAAGACTTGCTGAACAAAAGAGACACGATTTAGCGATGGAACAAAAAGGAAAAGGTTTATATTTGAGACCTCGTAAAGGTTATGGAATGTTTGCTCAGCCATATCAAAAAAACTGTTGAAGTTACCACGCCGAGCCTTGACCAATATTGATTTGATGAAGAATGTAGAGCGTTTGGGGATTCCTTACTTTCGAGGTGTTTTTATGAGAGATAAACTTCCCAGAAAAATTGGAAGCAAGGAGTGCGGTATTATCAATCTGGATTCTGATTTAGGAGAAGGGACTCATTGGACTGCATATTCCAAGGATAATGCCGAAGTTATATATTTCGATAGTTATGGAAATCTTAAACCACCCAAGGAATTGATAAAATACTTCCTCAGCGCTGGTGACGTGAATAATATAAAATATAACTATGATTCTATGCAGAAGTTCAACTCTTATCAGTGTGGACAATACTGCCTTTTGTTTTTATATAATCAATATCTCTGATGTATTTCCTTCATTAATCAATAAACTACCACTGAGAAAATATGTCTTTTACTTTCACATTGAGTGATTCATCCTCAGTGTTGAGTTATAATTTCAACCCTCCAATTTATCTGGACGATGATGTGGAATATGAGATAGGCTTGGCAAATTTTGATTCGTTCAATGTTATTCCAAACGTAACAAAACTGAACAATGTTTTGGTATGGGGTGATCACGATGAATTCAGTTATATCATTCCTGAAGGGTTTTATGATGTAACAGATATTGTTGATCTCATCATTAAACAGATGACTAGCAACAATGAAGATGTTGTGATATCCATCGACCCAAACTGGACAACTTCGAAAGTGGTCATCCGGACAAACACTAAAATCAATTTTTCAGTACAAAACTCTATTGGTCATTTATTGGGATTCGAGAAGAAAATACTCAATGCAAACGGGATCTATAAATCAGACCATGAAGTGAAAATTCTTTCAATCAATACAATTTGCATTGATTGCAATATTGCGATGGCTTCATTTTTGAATGGTAATCCAGTGCATATGATTCATCAGTTCTTTCCAACAGTGCCAAGAGGGTATAAAATAGTTGAAACTCCATTGAACATTCTGTATTTCCCCGTCACTGTTAAAACAATCAACAACATCACTGTGAGAGTTGTGGATCAAAATTTCAATTTAATTGATTTTCGAAACGAGGAAGTTACTGTTAGATTGCACCTGAGAAGGAAGACTTTCTGAATAATGGTGTGGAGATTTGATAACTCAGCATTCCAACAACCCTATAAAAAGAAGGCGAAGCGAGCTTTGAAAAACAGTTTGGAAGCAACTGCCGAATTACTAACACCAGAAAACAAACAGTACTTGAAATCTTTGGGATTAAAACTCTTAATATAATGGAACTGCTACAAATCACGAGTGAGCCTTTCATTGACAATACAATCGAAGATTATCAGTTTCATACATATCAGCCATATATCACCAATGAAATTAAATATAATGATGAAATAAGAATTCCAATTCAAGACTTGGATGCTTATACATTACCCTGTAACTCATACATCTACATAGAGGGGAAGCTCACAAGACCGGATGGGAATCCAATTACGAAAATAAAATTCGTCAACAACGCAATATCTTTCTTATTCCGTGAGCTAAGATATGAGTTGAATGGTGTGGTGGTAGACTCTGTCAGAAACATTGGACTAGTTTCAACGATCAAAAATTATTTGTCTATGAATGAAAATGAAAGTATTTCAATGCAAAATGCTGGTTGGTTTCCTAAACTTGATGCGACTGATAAAATATTAGTTGATGACGAAGGGAATTTCAACGTATGTATTCCGCTGAAGTTATGGGCTGGCTTTTTTGAAGACTTTCGGAAAATAGTGATAAATATGAGACAAGAACTAGTTTTGATTCGTGAAAGTCATGATTTGGATGCTGTGATTAGTATAGATGATTCTGAAAACCCCAAAGTAGGCATAAGCAAGCTGAGTTGGTGCGTTCCTCATGTGACACCGAGTATTCAGGAACAACTACGATTGAATAAGATCATAAATAGCAATGTTGAACTACCTTTGAAATTCAGAAGGTGGGAATTAATCGAATATCCTTCTTTAAATGAAACAACAAGACACACTTGGGCAGTGAAAACAACTACGAAGGTTGAAACTCCTCGACATGTTATTATTGCATTTCAACATGCTAAAAAAGAAAAGCTCACCACCGATATGAGTACATTCGACCATTGTAATCTGAGTAATTTAAGAGTATTTCTGAATTCCGAACGATTTCCTTACAATGACTTGAATCTTGATTTCAAGAACAACAAGTTTGCAAAACTCTATGAAATGTATGCCAACTTTCAAGAGAGCTACTATCATATTAAATCAAATCAACCTATTTTCAATCCAAATGAATTTAAAGTGAGGGCACCGCTGATCCACATCGACTGCTCACGTCAAAAAGAAGCGATTCAGACCGGTTCCATAGTACTCAGAATTGAGATTGAGACTGCTGAAGTTACACCCAAGAATGTGACAGCTTATTGCCTTATTCTACACGAGAAAGAATTTTCATATAATCCATTGACTAAAATTGTTAAGCAATTTTAATGCGCATGCTCAACTTGTTGTTATATATAAAGATTTTCATGTTTAAAACATCAGTTTGAAGATGATATCAGAGTATCGAAGAAGATTGGAGCAGCACCATAAGAACCTAAAATTACTCAAACAATTGATTGAGTCATACAATTTGAAACGATCATTGATAAGAAAATTCACTAATTTGAAAATATGATATTGGTGATAGATGTACAAGGTTTCAAGATCGAGAACGATAAATTTTTAACCAAGGAATTTGCCGCTTTCGATGGAAGTAGAGTTTCTCACTATGTTTTCAAACCTCCATTTCCATTAAACATGCTCCCACCAAAATTCCACAGTCAAGCCACTTGGTTGATGCATAATCACCACTGTATAGATTGGAATGACGGGTTCACACCATTGCATCAATTCGGAAATATAATTAAGAAGCTCACTGAGGGAGTTGACACTATTTTTGTTAAAGGAAAGGAGAAAGCTGAATATATCAAAAAGTTCACCCATCAACCAGTCATAGAATTTGAAGAGCAACCCGGTTTACGAGCCTCTGAAGCAAGTTGTTTTCATCATAATAAAGATAATTGTATATGTGCACTTTCAAATGTTTATTTTCTATATCAAATGTATATAATGGATACATCTAAATAAATATTTCCCAAAGAAATATATTTTATTTTACAGTCTTTTATTATATGAATTTAAGTCAAGATCATTTTAGACTTGTCACGACAAGTCATGCACTTGTCTAGATACCAGATGTTGTCACATGGAAGTCATTGACCTTGCAACACCTGCGATTCATCAGAATGATGACTCATCACTTTCTAGCATCCGGTTGCCTAGACACCAGATCAGCATGGTTGAAGCAATATATTGATTTGAATACGAATCTCAGGAATTCTGCCAGGAATGAATTTGAACGTGACCTCTTTAAATTCATCATAAACTCAATTTTTGGAAAAACCATGGAAAACGTGGACAAGAGACAAGACATTAAACTATGCAGTCACTGGGAAAATATGCCAGGTTCTGTGGGAGCTGAGGGATTCATATCAAAACCTCATTTTAAATCATGTTCAGTATTTGATGAGAACTTAGTAGCCATTCAAATGGAGAAATTGACAGTTACCTATGACAAGCCACTTTATGTAGGGTTTTCAATTTTGGATATTTCAAAAACGGTCATTTATGATTTTTTGTATGGCTACATCAAAACAAAATATGGTGACAAAGCAAACCTCTGTTACACAGATACCGATTCATTGATCTTGGAGATATTCACGGAAAATGTATACGATGATATTAGGGAAAATATTGAATTATTTGACACTTCTAATTTCAAAATTGACAATATCCACAAAATTCCCAAAACAGTGTCAGTTGTCGGCAAGATGAAAGACGAATTTTATGGATCACCAATAGAATGTTTTTATGGTACAGGCGCGAAGGCATACTGTGTTAAGACAACAGAAGTCATGAAAAAAGCCAAAGGAGTTTCTAAAAATGTAATAGAGAATGCACTCCAAATTTCAGATTACATTCGAATTGTTGAAAGAGGTGGCTCTATCTTACGAAAAATGTATATTTTTACTTCTTATTTACACACCATTTACACGGAGCTGAGAAACAAAATTGCGTTATCATCTAATGATGACAAAAGATTTGTTTTACCCAATAATGTACAAACATTGGCGTGGGGTCACTATAAGTTGAGTCCTAAAGATGAAGACGCAGTGTTGGATCTCTTACTATTAATGTCAGAAAATTTAATAGATGAATAAATTTTGGATATTTAATTGGTAAATAAAACAAAGATATTGAATGATGTTTTTTATTTAAAAACCCTAATACATATCATTTCAAACTACGTAAGCATGAATAACATCTTGATTGTGGAGGTGGCGGGCCATCTACATGTTCCTCCCACTCAGGTCGATTATGATGAATGAAGCAAGGTAGCTGAACCTGTAGTTCAAACTTGTCCGTATACTCATCTGGTAGTTTGTGCCATGCTGAAAGAAGTTCCCAAGACCTAGCTTTTCGAATCAAATATTGTAACGGAAATTGCCGCAGTTCTTCTTCAGTGAACTCGTATAAGGGTTTGAGGTGCTTCTCATGTTTGGTTATAAGATCAATTATGCACTGAACACTATCCATATTTTCTGAAATATTTCCACCAATGAAGAAAGAAGGATCACTGAGGAGCACACAGCTATGTAGTAAATTAAAGAGTGAACTGTTCTAGACTCTGAATCATCTTTTATATTAGCTGATGGTGGGGAGGGATATAGCTCGATTATGTCCGTTTGTTCAGTGGAATTATGTTTTCTTATTAATAACTTATACTTTGTACTATTGGTGGGTACTGAAGTTTTGACGATTCGTACATTATTAATTTCAAGTGGTATCATTTTCACCCACTTAGATGGCCAAGTTTCATTCCACGTACCATTGCTATCGAAGCAAATGAAAATTTCTCCAACTTCACTGGGTTGGTGTATGAGTAGAACACCATGCCAAATAGCTTGTAAAATTATAAGATTTGTGAACATGTTGAATGGTTCACATGAACTAAAGTTGAAAATCCATTCATTATAGTGATAAATGAAAAAGGCAGGATGGAAGGGGAAAAGAAAGCATAAATATCCGAAAATTATTTATTTATCTGTATATAGGTATATAATTAATCCCTCTGAGTGTCGGATCCCTTGCATAACCTGCTCTTCTGTGAGTTCTATGTTCCTGGGTGGGCATGTGACTAATCACTTTTCTCCCCTAGTTGACTATGACGGAGCCTTTCCTGCCTTCTGAACCTTCTCTTCTCCGTCCTACTTGCGCCAATGGGTGGGCACCTGACGATATCCCTGTTCAAGTCAGGTATGTAGCTGGTGTAGTTGTCCTCATTCCAGCTCTCCACCTTATTGTTGTCTCCAACTTGTTGGTTTCTTTCCACCTCCAGCATGCTGTGACGGAGCCTCTCCTCCCTTGTAAATCTGCTTTTCTCCGTCCTACTTGCGCCAATGGGTGGGCACCTGACGATATCCCTGTTCAAGTCAGGTATGTAGCTGGTGTAGTTGTCCTCATTCCAGCTCTCCACCTTATTGTTGTCTCCAACTTGTTGGTTTCTTTCCACCTCCAGCATGCTGTGACGGAGCCTCTCCTCCCTTGTAAATCTGCTTTTCTCCGTCCTACTTGCGCCAATGGGTGGGCACCTGACGATATCCCTGTTCAAGTCAGGTATGTAGCTGGTGTAGTTGTCCTCATTCCAGCTCTCCACCTTATTGTTGTCTCCAACTTGTTGGTTTCTTTCCACCTCCAGCATGCTGTGACGGAGCCTCTCCTCCCTTGTAAATCTGCTTTTCTCCGTCCTACTTGCGCCAATGGGTGGGTACCTGATGATATCCCTGTTCAAGTCAGGTATGTAGCTGGTGTAGTTATCCTCATTCCAGCTTTCCACCTCATTGGCGACCCCAACTTGTTGGTTTTTTTCCGCCTCCAGCCTGCTGTAACGGAGCATCTCCTCTCTTGTGAATCTGGTTTTCTCCATCCTACTTGCGCCAATGGGTGGGCACCTGACGATATCCCTGCTCAACAAGTCAGGTACATAGGTGGTGATATAGCTGTCCTCATCCCAGTTCTCCATGCTTCAACAAATCCCTAACTGGTGAGTTCAGTATTCCTCGGGGGTCGACTAGGAACCTGGTATAAATTATTAGCGGCCTGGTATCCAAACAGAATGAACAAAACCCGATTCTGAGTTTTGGTTGGCTGGACCAATAATTACTTGATAAAAAGCGAATAACTTTTCTTCTACACACACAACACAAAATTCTTTCAATTACTGAAATATTTGTAGAATATGTTGACATACTTTTACTATAATGCTATTTCATTCTTTATATATCCAAAACTAATTAGTGGAAAGGGGAATACATACTCAGCATATCTAAATTAAGTATGAGTGGGGGATACTTAATCAGCATATTTCAGGAAACATATAGTGCTGACTCCCTAACCTTGAGAGAAGCCATTGAACCAATCACAGATTTCTTTGAACTAACTAGATATGTTTCGCAAGCGGAAATATCAACAGCGAATTCCAGGAAACAAATCATTCACACATGTACTCATTAACCTTGAAAGACACCAACTTATCAGTAATGTGAGCATCTAGATGTAGAAGTTCCGAGTAAGCAGGTCATCGATATTTGTCGACGCAGGGTTACTTAATACCCCAAATGGAATTTCTACACTTTTGTATATATCTGAGGATATTGCTTTTTCGTATGATTAATCTATCAACTATGGAGGTTGACGAAGTTGACTTAGGTTTTGAATCTGAGTGCGATGAAATTATTTGTGATATGGAAGAAGTCGATGATAAAATGGAAGATATCCAAATTATTGGAAGTATGGAATTCGTGACCACAAGTGTATACCAAAGTATGTGCATTACAGAACACTACTTTACCACTATCTCAGAAAAAGAGAGAAAAATGTGTATTGTGTGTTTTTACGACTTTGCGGCAGAGGTGAATTCGAATATAGAGTGCCAGCAAGTTTCAAACCACTACTCTGGAACAGTGGATAGTGTGCATGAACGCTGTATCTCCTGCCATGACTGTGGAAGACAATTAGGCATAGTGTGTCTAACAAGATGCTGCATGGTGTGTAACAATTGTAATTTTAAATTTCCTGAATAAATTTTTATTGCATATTTGAATTACTTGATTATTTACTCCACTATCAAAATTATAAACAGATATAAATTATGCTGTACCCGAACATTTCCCAAATTCATTATTATTTTTTGATTCAATTAAAATTATATTCTTCTTTAGTTATTCAATTATTACAGAATAAAAAATAAAAATACAGTACTACTATATACCTGATATACTATATATCAGTTCAACCAAATGGCTCTAGATGTCGCTTCCTGTGCTACATGTCTGTATTATTCGTACTACCAGTGTACTACGAATTTTACAGTCTGTCAAACCAAACTAAAATTATAAAGAAGAAGAATGGGGCTATCTGCTCTGTGGTTTCAAACTTGTATTTTGTTTATTTGAAAATCAAAAAATTCGTTTTTCAAGTAAATAGTTTTGAAGTTTTGTGTAGTTGTGTAGAAAACAGTGTATTTTGGTTGAAGATCTACAAAAAATGCACTGTTTTTCAGACAGGGACTCTGTTTGCAAATTTCTGCATAATCAGCAAAACTTATGCTTCTGTGTGAGGTGAAGGTATTCTTCAAACATTTTAAGTGATAATAGTTTTATGAAAAAAGAAAATGGTTAAGTGTTCACAAGAAGGAATTGAATTCAGTGCTGTTTTGATCAGATAGTGCTTTTTAAGTGAGTGTTCAGTTTTATGGCTGTTAAAGGATAACTTTGATTTTGGTGAGTTTATAAAAATAATTGGACCAATTTATGCGCTATTGCCATAATGATAGTCCTAATTATTGGTCACTGTCTCATAAAATCAAATTTTACTGTACATTTATGATTGAGACAGTGCCAGTAATAAAAACTATGATTATCGCAATGGTGCATAAATTGATCCTTATTAATTCACACTGTGATTATCTAAAACATATTTCAGTAATGAACGTGGCTCCCAAACAGATAAAAGACTAGAAATAATAATAAAACAATAGAGATACTTTGAGTTTTCATTTATTTTTTATATATGCAAAAGCTAATAATAAAAAATTGTATAAATAGGTATGGTATAAAAGAATATTATATAAAAATATGTACATGAATATACACCAAAGTAATGTTTGAATATCACTAAATTCACTGGGCCAATTGTACAGGACAAGTTCAACAACGATTCAAGTGAACCAAGTTTAGCTGTTAGGGATTAGCCAATCAAATTTCTAGTTCCTTAGCAACCGAACTCGGTTCACTTGAACAGTTGTTGAACTTGTCTCGTATAACTCGCCCTAGGTCAGAAAAAATGTAAAACATGTATCCATGAATAGGCACCGAAGAAATGTTTGAATATCACTCAGTCCACTATGTCGCCCTAGGTCAGAAAAAATGTAAAACATGTATCCATGAATAGGCACCGAAGAAATGTTTGAATATCACTCAGTCCACTATGTCAGTTTATCCACACCTATCGTAATGGCCCGATCCAGATCGTCAATCTCCCTCTGCTTTGTTTTGTTGTCACGGAGCAACCTTTGAATTTCCAGCTTGTTCTCCTTTAACTGGTCCTCCAACTCTACCTTCCTTGCTCGCTTCTTCTCTATGAAGGCACTCAGTAAATTTTTTATCTCAGCGAGATGAGTGTTATGCTCCTGAGTGCCTTCGAGGGAGTTCGCAGTTTCATTCGGGCCCTGTTCGCCATCATCTCCTGCCTTTTCTTGGATGGAGTTGTCCTGTTCACCATCTTCGCCATCTTCACTCCCTTCATCTTCTTTGGTTATTGTCTCCATTTTGATGTCTTCCCCATCATCACTCTCCGAATTGCTGGGGCTCTCAGCTTCGCTTATATCCTCGTATATGGCAGCTGGTGTTGAGGTATAAGCTGGTACGAAACCCTTCCTCGCAGCATTAATCGGCCTCAAGTTCGAAAAGGTTCCGTCCAATATTTCAATATCACTGCCAATACTAGAAGTTGATGTATTTTTCACTAAGCGGAAGCCCCCATCACTCGGAAGCTTCTTAAAATGCGACAATAACCTAAGCTTCTTCACTGGTGCTAACTGACTTTTGCTTCCAACTCGCGATTTCATTTTGTAAGTATAGTGGATTATTAATTCGCTTCACTAAAAAAGTTTTACTAATAATCGAAGACAGTGAGTTTGGCTTTACATATTCCTATCCCCTCATAATCCCATTTTCATGAAGCATCTTCAAAATGAATTTGCTTCTGCCTTTAAGTTTTCAACCAATAGAAACACTCCTTCACTCCCCCCAGAGCAGTAAGTAAATGTCTACATTAGTAGAAGGGCTTTCTCAAATTTTCCCATGAAATATTTGCCACAAAATTCTGAATAAACATTTTTTCCATAAAATTATGTTTCTCATAGGTTTCTGCAACAAAGCAACTTGCAATCTGAGACCATCTTCAAATTTCAATATCCTACAATGAAAGAAGAGACATGCTCTCAAAATAAAATCATGTTTATGTTATTTGATAAAAATTTATGCAAGTCTGCAGATTATTTATCACTCTGTCTGAATATTTGAAACATGGGAATCAAAAAATGCGGAATTTTGTCACTAGACACTTGGGTGTTGAATTATATAACTTATGAAAATTATTCAAGAGGTATTTCATTATGGTTATCATTTACAGGGTGTACCTAATAATTATTAAAACATATTTTTGAAAGTAATGGTAATATGAAAGTTTCATTATAGTAATCGCATACAGGGTACCTCATGATTATTAAGATTTATTTCTGAAGCTACTGGTGATATAAAAGTTTCATTATAGTAATCGCATACAGGGTACCTCATGATTATTAAGATTTATTTCTGAAGCTACTGGTGATATAAAAGTTTCATTATAGTAATCGCATACAGGGTACCTCATGATTATTAAGATTTATTTCTGAAACTAATGGTACTATAAAAGCTCCATTTTAGTAATCGCATACAGGGTTGCCTCATGATTATTTAAGATTTATTTCTGAAACTAATGGTAGTGTGAAAATTACAGGTTGTCACACGATTATTAAAATTTCTGAAACTAATGGTAGTATAAAAGTTTCATTGAGAGGGGCTCATTTGAAAAATTTGATTTTTATCTTTATATCAAATTATCAATATTCTGGATATCTGTCATGTATTGACCTTGAAAACGGTCATTGAACCTGTATTACATTTTTCTAACTTGTTGAGACTTGTAACCGGACGTTATCAAATTCCAGGAAATCTCACACGTGCACTGTGACCTTTGAACTTGAATCCTTTTGCTCTCTCATAGGGTTTGACCTTGAATCCAAAAGCTCTCTCATAGGTTTTGACCTTGAATCCAAAAGCTCTCTCATAGGTTTTGACCTTGAATCCAAAAGCTCTCTCATTTCTTATCTACTCAGTAAAACGCAAAGTCGTCTCCACAATTTAATTTCCCATCTAGTTCAAAAGGATGGTGAATGACCGCTACCAATCAGATAGCCGTCAAAAAGTAGAAGTAGTACATGTTTCGGTCCTATATAGAACCATCATCAGCTATTCAAGAAAATTATGGAGAAGAAAATAATGTAGTGTGATATATATAAAATGTTAAAATATTATGTTATTAAATAATATTAAATAATGCCTAGATGCTAATCCTGTCTAGTGGTAGCTTGGAGTGCACACCGACAACCTGAGGTGGTGCTGTAAGTTTTACGGGTTTTCCCACAGCTGAAAAGAGAATACCCCACCAAAAATTAGTAAGTTGCCCCGGAGCACCAAGGCAAATAATAATAGCGATCCTCTACCCGCATGGCCATGCCTTTGGATACACTCTACAAGTGCTTATGAGGAGGTAATATTATTATTAAAAATATGTTGGCATTTTCCTGGCCAGGGCCAGCAATATTTTCATCTAAAAACATTAGGTAAATTATTCGAATGTATCTTCGAGTAAACAACCGCACTTGGACTTTATTTAATGTTTAAAACATTATTTATTGAAAGCAAAATATTGAAACATAATAATTTTGTCTAACGCTTTAGGTTTTCTTGGAAAGATTCGAGAAAGATTGGCCCAGAAAACAAAAACACAAGGTTTCATCAAAAGTTTCACTCATAAATGTAGGTTCCTGAAATACCAATCAAAATATTCACAAATGGGCAGAATAATCCCCGGTAAAAATACTCCTGCAATTATTGTCATGTGAGTCCATCCTGTATACAGCAATTATCTGAATTTACTGAGTACGTGAAATATAGTTGGAATAAGTAATTTTTTATCAAATGCAGCAGTGAACCCAAGGTTTTATAATTTTTTATCGACTTTTTCATTTTCGTGTTTTTGAGATGTTTCACAAAAAAAAGTTTATATGTGTTTGGAATGCTTTCAAAGTAAACAATTATCGTTAACAGTTCATTTTATTTTTTAACAATTACAGGTTATTGTATTTGGTATTGTGAATTATTTTATACAAAACAGCACAAAAGAGTGAGTATATTTTTTCTATGAATATTTTTAAAGAAATGGTGTGTTTATGTAGCCCGTTTGATAATTCATTATTAATAATTCGAATATTTTAATAGTTATTTAACGAACAAGTGTATTAATAAGGGCGATTAACAATCGAGATATTTTAACGCGTGAGCGGAGCGAGCGCGTTAATGTTTGAGATTGTTAATCGCCATTTTAATTCTCGAGTTTGTTACAAAACTTTTCCGTCGACAGAAGTTTTCAAAAATAGAGATATCTTATTTTCAATGCTTATTTATTTAACGTTACGATAAAAAACAATCACTATTTCCTATTTATATTAACTCTACTCAAAGATAGTTTAATTTTTCTCAGTGGTAGTTTTATTTTATTTTTTATTATTTATTTTCAAATTGAAATAAAGAAAAAAAAAATTTATCCTCGGTGGGTTTTGAACTCTCGACCTCAGTGTTGCAAGCCAGGTGCACTTTACCATTACGCCACGGGACCATATATGGTTTTGAGTGACAACTGGTGTAATAAACATTTTCTAAAATTTTATTTGAAAATTGACAAATAAATAATGACAGATAGTACTAACCAATATAAAATGTATAAGAGCAATGTATGTTGGGTTGCATATAATCAAATCGTTGATTAATAGAAAATCATTCATTAACAGGGGTCATTAATCAACGATTTTGAGTGCGTTAAAATACATCATAAATGAACGGTCGACGGAAAAGCTTGTTAAGATAATGATAAAATATTTGGTATTTCTCCTAATGCCCTTCAAATTCTTTATTTCAACTTGTTTTGTCGATATCTAATGATCCAAAAGTTTTTTGTAACTTGATCTTCCAATAGCATTTAAATTTCCGATGTTATTTTTATTATTCAGAATTTGAGGTCACATATTGAAGTTATATAATGCATAATGTATGATGCAATATTCCCGCGTGGAAATATATTTTTTTAAAGTTTTGGTTCCCACTAAAAGGAAAATACTGTATTGTTCAGAGAACATCGTGACAGCCGAGGGAAAGTAGGTAAGAATTGGTGTTCTTCTTGAATTTCTGAAGGATGTATGCCTCAGGAACACCTCCCAAGACAGCGAGTTCCAAAACTTTGCCATTCGGTAGAAAAACGAGCCTTGGGAAACAGATGTTCGGCATGAAAAGGGAATAGTGAAAAAATCGTACTTGTACTCGCTCGTAATTGTATTAACCGTCGGGAATATCAGTACTCATTATAAGATCGTTGTATAATATAAGTCAATAATAATAATAATAATAAGTGGAGTGTCTATATAACAGAATGGTACTGGTTGGAGCCTGTAAAGTTATCAGATCCCCTTCTCTGCATGGTCCGTGACCATGAAAAAGCAGATATTGGAGCATTCTTTTTCAAGGCAGTAGCACGGGCGGCCGATGAACTTAGTCTCGTTTTCGACACTGAACAGGGTGACCCAAACTCTGATACCGAGTTTGAGCCCGTTCAGTAAAAAGCTCACATTAAAGCTGCGGAGACCGAGGTTCTCCTGCAGCTTCATAAGGATAAGCCAATGCATGGGGTCTTCGTTAAGAACATTGAAGAGCTTGGCTTATCCAAAAATTTGACTTTTGCTTTTCTCAGGTCAAGTGAGCTGAAGTCGGAGACCGAGGGATTCATAATGGCCTGCCAGGATGGTGTCTTCAACACACTGGTCTACTGTAGTCGCGAGTTTTCAACACCCTGGTCTACCGTAGTCGCGAGTCTTCAACACCCTGGTCTATCGTAGTCGCGTGACGGGTATAGAGGTCCCGGACATTAGATGCAGAGCGTGTCGTGGGGCTCCTGAGACCATAATGCATTTGCTGTCCGCGTGTAAAGCTTATGCCATCTCAATCTATATCCACAGGCATAATGTGGCTCTACGAGTGTTGTATAGATCTACCACTCATACGGTATAGACGAGACACCGGTGTTGCCTTATGCTCCGTGGGATATTGAGTCCGTTGTGGAGATTGAGAAGTGCCGAATCTATTGGAACTACTCATTCCCCACCCTCAGGCAAATACAAGCAAATAAGCCTGATATAGTCCTCCTCGACCATCAAAGTAGGACGATAATCGGCTCCTGGCGAAAAGAGGAGGAGAAACGGACCAAATATCGAGAGTTACTCTTTGAACTCCGCAGGCTCTACCCAAAGCATTCTGTTTCAATGCCGTGATGTGGCAGAAATCTTAGCAGGACGAATGCAGAAGGCTGTCATCCTTGGTTCACTCTATCTGCTCATTGCACATGATTCTCGGACCCAGTAGATACTCACCCCTCGGGCGTGGGGAGTGGCTATTTGGGTAAATGGCACCAGCGCGCCCTCCGGATGTGTCGGAGCTCCGGGGATAGGGCCCGACTGGTATAATCCAAACGGATACAAAAATAATAATAATAAAATGTCTTTATTTTAATTGTCCTCGGCTAGATAAACTGCTCTACTTATCCAATTACTTTACCGAGTACCAGTTACAGTAGTACACTTCTAGCCGCAGATTCGAAAATAATTACGCCCACGATGCGCGGCAGCCGTATGACGTCGTACCTAGTAAAAAAGCACACTTATATTTAGTCAACAACTGGTACAGTCTGTGAAAAATTAATACACAATAAAAATGGAGTTTCAATGTAATCTTAAAGGCAAAGTTTCAAATGGTCAGACACGGGAAGTGATAGCTAATGTTATTCACTTTATGAGAAAGGAGGCGAAAAACAATAAACCATTAAAAGGTTTGAAAAAGGTGCTCGAGCGCATAATGTTTCGTATATTTGGGGATACGATTGTACCCCTTTTGCTTACAGACCCGAGCTTATAGCTTATCCTTTCCTTCCGAATGCCTTCTCATGTTATTCTTTGCGCATGTAGTAGGAATTTAACATTTACAGGTAGATTGGTTTTACTGTACATAAAAGTATTTCACAAATAAAAAATGTCTACGTATACAATTGAACAATTTTTAAAACTAAAGAAGAGATTTACATAAATGAAATGCGTAGAGGGAAAACATTAATTTTGTAACGATTTTTTAGACATACAAAACCAAGTATTGAAGAACCAGAAGATTTTTCTTATAAGCTCTCTTAAATCCATAGGATGATTTATTTTTGACAGTTAATGGTATAGAGTTGAGTATTTTTGCTAGAGTAAGAAATCCTCTTGAACACAGCAGTTGTATATGAAAATTTATTTCAAAAACATTCATACATAGATAGTTTACTTTCTGTCAAATGTGCCTATCAACCATACTGGGTCCACCATAGGAATACTATTCAAAACGATGAACTATTAAGTAGTAAATCAGAATTATCATTACATTATTCTAGAGTATGCGTTTATAAGAGAGACAATACAAACTGACCAATCATTCTTATTGGTTATAATAACCAGTGAAATTTTGAATTTTTTATTGGGGATTTTGGTTAGGTTAGGTTAGGTCAGGTTAGTTAGTACAATGGGTACACTACTTTTTGATAAATTTTTCGTGATGGTGATAACTCTGAAAATAATGGACAGATATTAAAAAGTCTGGTATTATTCGATTCGTCTCTTTCAAAACTATCTGTCGTAGAGATGCAATGTAAAAAAAATTATTTTAAGAATGATCCACACCTGCACCGGAGTTCTGAAAATGCATTAACCTCCAAATTTTGCGGGAGTCTGTAGGCGTGTCCCAATATATGCGAGAGGGATGATCAATGACTAACTATTCGAATGGCATCTTCCAATTCCCTGACGATATTCACAACGCAGAAGGACGAGCACGTCGTAGAGCAATATTCGCCTTATTGTTGCATTTCACATGATGGCACATCATAGACGGGGATCCGGGTTTTATGTTATTGCTGCAAATACCTAGGGAATCGTAGATAAATACATGCTCAATTGCATGGAAATTGTATCGTCTTGGCAGTCGAGAAGTAGGTAGGAAGGTATATAAGATATTTTTTGGCCGAAGACAAAAAAATTTGAATGTATTTATTTATGTAAAATATGCTCTCGAATGTATTTTACAAAGATTTAATACGCAGGCATAATTTTTTCAATATTTTTTAATTATTCTAACGAATGTGCGCGAAATGCTACTTTGGTGATCGAGAACTGATTTTTTTAATGAGGCTTGCAAAAAAATAGTCGAGATCATCAAAGTATTTCGCGAACGAGATGCAAACAATATTTTTTTTACCAACGTCAAAAAATATTGTTTTAAAATATTAATATGCTTAAGTAGCTTAATTTAAAAAAATAAAATAGGTAGTTTAAATTTTGTCACGATTTGAAAAGTATTTAAAAACCTTAATTATTGTTAAACATTAAGAAATAAATGATTTCTTGGATTTTTGCTTGATTGAAGACCATAAAGGTTAAAATATAAAAATCCCATATAGTTTACACGTAGTGTGCGAAATATATATTTCGCACGAATGAAAATAAAAAAGGGTCACTTTGCATATCCTTACCAATGCGCCAACCTTGTAATTTTTTGACGTTTGTAGAAAAAAGTATATATGAACTATCATTCAATCATTCAACAAAATAGAATTTCAAAGAATAATTCCGATCCGGTCAAAAGTTAACAGGGGTGGGGTTACTCAATAAGAGTTCTAATATTATGTACCGTCATTTTGTTTTGGATGAATATTTTTGTTTAAAATTTTGCTGTCGTATAGATAATTGAAAGACGTGTCGAAAGAGGTATCACTGGATCCACTATGCTATTTTAAAAAATCTTCTAAAATGGCGGCCACGTGCCATTTTAAAAGATAGATTATTTTTTGTGGTATCAAAAAGTAGCTTATGAACAACCTTTTTTAATTTGTTCAAAAGTTAACAGAGAAGGGGGGTTACTTATACATATAATATAAAACTTAATGAAATTCCGAGTTTCGAAAAAATGTCAATATTATTAAAATACACTTCGAATGTAACATGAGCTGTATATGTTTTACTGTCGTGGTGGATTGCGGATTTCCAATTTCCTCGGGTATCTAGGATCTATCAGTTCGGGCAATAGGCAATTCTTGTAAAAAATCTCTAACTTCGGTTTCATATCAACCGCCCAAAATAAATCGTCTCGAATAATCTAAAAAAAAAATGACTATCAATTTCGTTATATTATGGAATATAAAACCGAATTCATTCACAACATGTCCAGCCTAAAATTCCAATATTTATAATCAGAACAAAATTACTTGATTAATGGGGACGAATTAATTCTTGTTGAACTGAAGGCAGACAAAATATGAATGAATACTAATTTTTTCGCATGAATGATGGTTTTCCGGGTTTTTAGACCGATGTTAATTTTGAGATATTCTCGACGTTTCGCCAACACGAGTGGTTGGCATTTTCAACGGATCAGTGAGAATATCTCAAAATAAACGTCGGCCTAAAAACCCGGAAAACCATCATTCATTCAACGATTGCCGTGAAAGACTTTCACAACCAATTTTTTCGTTTAGGTATCACATATTGTGTGAAGATGTCCCACCTTTTCCACTAACATTCCCAATGGAGTCCAAAATACAAAATAACACAATGAACGCTTAGTTATGTGTAGCTGCCCTTGTACTTGATAGTAATAATTATGATTTCGTTTCAGCTGCATGTGTAGATTCTCATTTAGAGAACAGAAATTTATAATTTTTTGGTCAATTGCTTCCTTGGGGTTCATTTTTGAGGCAGTTTTGGGACACTTCACCTCAACAATGGCGTCATCTCCTATTAACCCATCAGGACTGGCTCCGAAAATAGGATCGTCTTCATCAACGAACATTCCAGAAAGTTCCAGGCGGGCATGGAATTCTCTTAACAAAATATAATTCATACACAACTCACCTTTTCAGTGATGCCTCTTTCAGAGCATTCCTACGGCTATGTCTTCTTTCACTTGGATACAAATATTTTCTCTCCTCAGCACCCTTCATTTGTTTTAATTTTCCCATTGTTTAAAATCACACAATAGCACTCAATTCGAACTAGACCGAACCAACAATAAACAAACATTCATACCGAAAGCGAATTTATACGAGAACAGGTAAGTATTTCAGGTCATAAGAAGTTCCTCAGGTCATAAGAAGTTCCTCAATATCATCAAATACCTAAATATACACCAGTAAGTAGAACCGAACCATAATCACTCATTCATATAATGAGCTATTGCTACAAATACCTGAAAAAGCATTAAAATAAAATATGCCCTAATAATAAGCCGCACGCCCTTGGATTATTTGCCGTGGCGATTGCAAACTGCAATGCATCCATCTCTATGGGAAAGGGTCTGTTAGGGGGCGACACTAATCGGGTGCCTTATAATGCATTTTTGACTTTCGCTCTCATTGGTTTAGTTTTCAATATTTCGAAATTAAAACGATATCAGTGTCCTTTATTCAAATGTACAGTTCCGGGAAACTCAATGATCATTATACTGGAACATAGGAATATTGTTATTAATTCCGAAATTCAAATTAAAAAAAAAAAAATAATGAGTTTCCCGGAAAACACATTTTTTTCTGAAATGGTCAGTGAAAATTGCAACTAAATTGGTTAACTAATGTGGATACTAGAGCGAAAGTCGTTTCAAGTTGGTATGGATGCCTCTTAAAAAGTGATTCTGCCACATTCAAACCCCGGTCGGTGATATTGGAAGTACTACAGAATTTGTTTTTATTTAAGAAAATCACATTTTAGATCTTTAATAGCCCCCTATATTTTCGTACTTTGAATCGCATGATTTCTTTCAAGAATACTTTTTAATTTTTCGTTTTAGGAAAAAAGTCATTCATAAAGAGTGTTAGAACCTAATTTTGAACAACAAAATATTGAAATTTGTCAGTTGTTTACGAGAAATGTTAAAACATAGATGAATGTTACAATACAGTACAGTACATTATGGGAATTGTCATAGTATGATGGTCAGTACAATATATCTAAGAGCTTATAGACTGGATACAAATATAAAGATAAAATAAAAATTATATTGAAACTTGGTTGTAACTTGACTTTTAAGAGTTCTGCGAGACTATTAGAAATATAAAAATTTGGTACAGAGTAACATTTTAAAATAAATTAAAAACTGTGTTGGGTTGAGAGTTATTCAATCAGGTTATCATCCATGAACTCCTGCACTGAATAGTAACTTTTCTGTTTCAAAAATGCTTTTAGATTATGTTTGAGTTGGGTGGGGTGAAGCAACTATACTCTTTCATGGTACATATTTTGTTTTAGCATTTAATCCCGATATAAATGGGGTATTCTTGTCCGATTCGCAGTTTGGAGAATGGTAGTTTAATTTTCTCCTTATTACGAGTGTGGTGATCATGGATATCCTTCATTTTTATTTTTAATAAATAACTGAATAAATATATAGGCATGGTAGTGTCAATAACAATAATCCCAGGTCAACGAAATGATTTTTACATGATGTCGATCTAGATAATTAATAAGTCGTTCCAGTCACCATTATTAGAACTTGCCTAAAATTATAAATGTTGGTTTGACTGAATATTCTGCCTGATTTTTTGGAAATTTCGATATTTGGGTTATCATTCTAAGCCATTATTTGATTAGTGTGGTCTGATATTTCTGTGTCATGAACTATTATTGAGTAATTTTGTATATTTGTAAATACAGTGCATCTTTTAATAGCCCCCCTGTTAACTTTTGAACGGTTCGACGAAGAAACAAAAAAAAACCGTATCGAGGGTTTCACCAACACTACTTTTTGAAATAAAAAAAAAAAATGGTGATTGCCTAACAGGGGGGCGGGGGAACACATCAACTCAAAATTTTTAAATGGCATGGTGGGTCAAGTGTCACATCGTTGAAAAGGAAATTCTATTCTCTTCACAACCATCTTTTTTTTTTTAAATTTTGTTAATATTTTTTTTGCAACTCAAAATCGAAATATCAAATATAAATGCGGATCTGAATACTACTCATACCTCTATAAATTTCAACTGTTTGATGTGGAACAATGAAACCAAACATTTTTTGAAGGGTTTTAACAATACTACTTTTTGAGCGAAAAACATTGCAATAACTCGGCAGATGGTGCTGGGAGCACATTAACTCAAAAATTTCGAAAGGCATAAAAATCGGAATTGGGAAAAAAATTATTAACAAAATTCAGAAAAATTTAGATGGTTGTAAAGATAATTGAATTCTATTCTTAGATGTGATTTGACCCCCGATGCCATTTAAAAATTTTGAGTTGATGGGCCCCCCCGCGCCCCCTATTGAGCAATCACCATATTTTTTATTTCAAAAAGTAGTCTAAGTGAAACTCTCGAAACGGTTTTTTTCATGTGTCTACGTCAAACCGTTCAAAAGTTAACGGGGGGGGGGGGCTATTAAAATCTGCACTGAGCTTATATAGGAAGGATATCCACGTGCGTATCCCACATATCAAATAGGAGCAGCTTTTCACATAAATTGTTTTCATGAAAGATTCAAGTTTCTCCATAAAAATTTTAAAATCAGATTTTGGTGATCTATATACTACGCTATAGTTTTTCCGATACGGGTTAGGGTGCATTTTGCACCACACACTTCCAATACTTTTTCAGAACAGTATTTACTATATTACAGTTTTTGAAATATAATGTCTTTCCGTATAATTAAACGAACACCACCGTGATTATATTCTTTCCGGCAGTAAAAGTTCACTATTTTGTAGTTTCCAAAGCTGAGATTTTCCATTCCAGATTTGCACCGTATATACACAGTATATCTATTTCGTTCTCTTCTAGCAGAATTTCCAACCAATAAATTTTTCCTGTAGTCCCTTGTAAGTTTATATTTATTAAATTGAGCTTTTTTTCTTGTTTTGTTGTTCATATTCACTATTTTGTTGGGTAAGGTCAGTTAGATTTTTGTGTTGAATTTGGGCCATGTGGATCCTCATTTATTTTGCTCATAAAAAAGAGTTTGGACGGTATTTCCTTCTTCAGGTTATCTTCTGGTAGTTTGGCCTTCATCTGAATTTGGTACAAAAGTACAGTACTTTTATTTGTAAAAATATCGAAAATTGTTATTATGAAAATCAATCTCAGCTAGTTTTTTCATAAAATTTTCTGTAGAAATGTTAAACTTGGTGTTACTGTGATGAAAAATTCCATTGAAAACCCTAATTGTCCTACATACATGCACGTGTCAAAAATATTCGTCAGTTTATTAATGAAAAGTTTGTTTTGCAATAAGTTCCACAGTGATTGTATTTTGATTTTCATCGTAAATTCATACAGTATAATAATTTGCCGGTGTTTACCTCTCGCGATTATTGTGATATGATTGTAGATCATTCGACACCAACAGTTGAACATTTTCCTCAACTTTCATGGTGCAGTGTTATGTTCTGAAAGAGTAATTTATTTTTGCAAGTTCCTACTGAGAATCATGCTAAAAGTCAGTTATTTTAAACCACCAGCACGTGATATAGGAAGTGAGAACGGTATTATAGCTTGTTTGACACACAAATTTATTAATGAGGTGTTGTGGGTTCAAATCCCTGATGAATGATCAGCTTTTTTCCGAAATGGATGTTCTTTTCAATATCAACTATGGTACGAATTATTTCTTCATTTCTTACTAGGTAAAAAATATAAAATATTTAGTCAGCTTTTTTTATTTTTTTTCGATATTAACTAACATAAGAGTTATTGCTTTAATTCTCACTACATGAGAATATGAATTAATTCTATTTTTATTTTCTTCTACTACAAGAAACACATCATCTATTTGAAATAAATGGATCACTGATTATAGTCATAGAAAAAGTATAGTATTCCCCTTGCGTGTATTGGCTATTACTCAATCGAATGATTTACGCCTCTCTTCGCAAATTTTATTCGTCATGAATAATAATAGCCATCATTGAATGCTCGTTAAATATTATACTATGGAACTCTTGGTACACATCTTACTTTTGAGGCTGTTACATTACATGAAAAAAATTTTAAAATTAAAATTTGTATATTCTTTTTTTAATTCTTCTTTTTATATATATTTTGTTTCTTCAGATATTGTAGCACATCTGCGTCATTTTTTTAATTTGTTCAACATTTGTTGTTCAAAACCAATGTTGTTTTCTGACAGAAACGTTTTTTTTACGTCGAGTAAAAGTGACATAGTTTTGGGTAGCTTCTATTTCTTGAATTGTATTCCCACCAAAGGTTCCGAATATTAATTTATTTATAACTTTTTTTTCACGAATATATTAAAGTTTTACCAACAGGTGTGTTTCAGTGACCAAGTGATCACCTTCTGGAGGGAATATTAAACAGATCATAATAGAAGATGGCCACTTTGTGACTGAACGTCTCGAAATATTAAAAATAACGGTTTGGTGTTGGGATAAAACTCCAGAATATCCTTTTATTTTATTTTATATTTAGTACTTCACAAAAGGTTCCAAACAGTGCATTTCAAATACTTTTTGTCACACTTGTATATTGAAAAAATGAACGATTTATTTTTATTAGGTAGACAATATAGGCTAAAAAATCGAAGTGTACGCCATCTAACAATTATGCCAGCAACTACCGTAGGTGTGAACAACAAAGAATGGCACATTGTTAACCGTGTAAACGACTAGCTGAAATTTCTTAGATTTCCAGTTTTTCTGATTAGATAAACACCTCTAAAAGTTCTTAGAATTGACCATATGTGAACTGTAGTGTTTAGCTGTTTGGTGTTGGGGAATATAAACATGCAGAATATTTATAAAAACCTACCTACGAAATCGCGGAAATTTTGTTCTGTACCTCAATGTTCATCTTATTGCACATCAAATATCAGTCTTCATAAATGTCCCCTTGGTCATAGAAAGCTTTGTCTCAAAGGGAAGACAGTGCTCAAGATTGGAAAATTTATTACGCAAAATATGCATGTTTGCAGTCTCCACTTCCAAGACAAGGGCTATTGTTACATGGTAAGTAAATACATTGTTTCATTTGCAATATTCTAGCTCAATTATTATGATTTGTTAAAGCTACACCTCTAACAATTAAGAGAAAACTCAAAAAAGGAGTAATTTCCAGTCAAAAGATTCCTTGTGGGGAGCGTGAATGTGTTGTGTTGCTCATGTATACTGAGTGTACATGAGTATATGTGTATATTTTAATCTTTGAATGTAAAACTATAAGTAAGTAGGTGTATTTTTATATTTTTAGCATTTTGTTTTGTTTAGCATTAAGTATTTTTATTATTAATTACGAGTATTAAAATGTATGTAAATTAGGATGTTCCTATTTCAAATAAAGATTATTATTACTAAACCTAAGACTAAAAACTGGAACTAACAGTGAACCAGTGTGTATATTCTTAGTACTAGTTAAAGTTCGATAAATGTTCGCGTAGTTTCCCTATTGATGAACTCTTAGTTCTAGTATTTGATGTAATTCTTAAGTAAGAGTGCATAAATCGACCATAAGTTATTTCTTACTTCAATAATTTATCTGTAACCTATTCAAAGTTAATTTTAAGTTTCATGTAGATACAAACCTTATTACTGATTTTGATTCGAGCTGATTGAAAATTAGGTACTTTTTGCCTCGTTCTTTGAAAAATTACTTTGCTCATTCAAGAGACCTTATTATATTCATAAAAATGTGATGGGAGTTTTACATGTAATTTTAGGTTGAAGAACCCAATGGAGGAAGACTTAGAAAACATGCCAAGTGAGGGAGAAAATGAGACTGCAGATAATGAGGACAGCGAACATGAAATTCAAATGAAAATAGATGTGTTTTTTCAAGATATAAAGATATGTAATTATAAAGCGTATGATTTTTCAGTTTCAATTTGTCTTGTTAAAACATTTATAAAATTTTGAACTTATTTTTATTCGTAAGCTGTTAATAACTTGCAGTGCGTTTTTTTGTTCATACATTTTACTGAAATTTTAAACATTTTATTTTAATAAGACCAATCTACACGGCCAATGTTTGTAGCTAATTACATTTGTCATTTTGTGACATCTTTTTGTAAACTAGCATTGCTATTCATTCAGATAAATAAATAAATATACTGGAACAACCAAAAAAGGTCTTTTACCAAAAGATTGGAATCTTGAATAGTAAATTATTTTCTTTGTAGATTTTCATGATTCACCCAAGAATGGTAGATATTTTTAAAATAGGAAATACGAGCAGGATTTATGAAATTTACTCTGAACGCCTCTATATAAATATTTTGTTTTATTAATGACCAAGATAATGACTGTCATAGTTTGAAAATGTCTATGAGTTCAGGAAAATAAACTGCAATAACATAAGTGGTATAAAAACATAAGAAGTTTTATTTCTTATTCATGATAATCTACCACATAGTAAGGGCAACACCCATCAATTTAGGTCAAGTTCTTTCTTCAGTATAAGAAATTATATCACAAGATCCACTTGTACTGTTGGCATCTTCACCTGAAATTAATCTATTCATAAACACTAGTAGCACCTCGTAATTGTAAACTTCATGCAACTGAACAAGCCTGGGATTATCTCAAAAATACCTATGACGGCAATTCTCAATAATCTCAAAGCTACAAAATCCACCAAATTTACAAATTTCACCAGAAGGCCTTTATTTGTTGAACAAAATTATATGTTGTTCACCCTTAACGGTAGCCATATTGGTTTATTCAGCGACATCTAGTGGTTTCCTTTTTTCGCCTATAGGAATGTAGGCTTTAACAGGTGGCGTATATGGTTTGGTTGGTTTTCCGGTTTTGCCGTGGTCTCCTTTGGTTAAAATCTCTAAACGTTTCAACCGCAACTGCGACAGTCATCTTCAGCGGCGTGGTCGAAGTACTCTTCTTGACGTATCAACTGAAACTGAAGCTATCATCTCTGGCATGTCTTTCATAGTGCTGATTTTGCGCGCACTTTCATGATGGCGGCTTCGGGCGCACTTTCTGTGATAGCGGGTTCGCGTGTACTTTCCTCGCGATTCGGGTGACATGGCTTCGTTTTGGCGCTTTTCAATGCTGTGTGCCAGATCTTTGGTAGATATGTTCTCTCTTCGTTTCTGGTGAAATACTCTTGGTGTTTGTCTATTTCTATCGCTTCTAAATATATTGTTGTTGAATAATGATTCGACGAGAGATTTTAACCAAAAAAGACCACGGCAAAACCCGGAAACCAATCAAAAAAAGTCTACTAGGACCAAATGGAACATCTTGAGCTACTACTAGTTTGCAAATAATTAGTTTTCAACATACAGGATAATATGTACTCTTAAAATTTTTAAAGTATTTTGTGTTAAAATCGTCACGACTGACATTGTTACTATTTCATAACATTTTATTTTCAGCGTTTATCCAAAAACTGATTGGACGTATTCACACCACTCCAAGGATCGTATAGAATTAGCACCAGGTGTTGTAGCAATGCCCAATATGTCTCGAAAAACAATACATTCGGGTCAATCAGCCGAGGGATCATATGATTATGCTAACAAAGAGACCAATACAGAATTTTTTCATCAGGAAGGGACGGAAATGTACGGGGAATATATGCCCAGAAAATTATTCAACAATAACTACGATATGGAACACAGATCTTACAAAAAGACTAGCTTTCTACAACATACGAGGCAGAAAATAAAAAGTACTTGGGACTCAACTTTATCGTCTATTGTTACGATTTTTTATTTTATTTTTGGAGTTCAGACGTCTTGGTTGGCAAAGTTGCATACATTCACCAGCAGAGTTATGCTCCTAGATACCTGGCTACTGTGGAAAAATGGAGCAGTGAATAAAACTGCAAGGCTGATGGCTTTATGTTTGGTGCCTTTAATCATCTTGGGAGGTTAGTAATTGTTCAAATTTGATTTTAATGACTTTGGTTCAGAGATCGGCGAGAATACTAATATGTAATGAAAATATCAGAACCTTCAGTATGAAGTCGAAAGCAATTAAAAAAAAATCTTTTTTTTTCCAAATATCCACAAAAATATAGCTGTTTCAAAACCTTCTGTATAGACTGGACTACCTAATCCATTTGTTTTATTAGTGGTTTAATGGTGTTCCCCAAATTAGTGTAAAAATTTTCTGTGAAAGCACTAATAGCCCATGAGTTTAAGCGTATGCTGTCATTTTGATCGCTTCTGGGCACCTGGACGTGTAAAAAAAGTATGAGTAGACACACGTACAAATGAAACTTATAGAAAGTGGGAGTAGACATCATTGAAATGAGATGAAAAACAATTGATGCCATCAATTTAGTTGACCAAAAGTCTTGGCAGCAGTCAGTTATTTGTAATGTAATAATACTTCAAAGTGAATAGTTAGCCAATTCAATAACTTTAACCATAGTAAATTTAGGTTTACAATGTTCAAATCAAAGCTGTGCAATGGTCCAGTTTTCAAATGAATATAGTTTCTTGTGAATTGTGTTGTTTTCAAATTGCAAAAATTTCAACACATTGGTTTGAATTTCTTAAATTCCATACTAATATAATAAAGTTGAAGAGTTTGTTTTTTTTTTTGAACCAATCAGATTTGATTTTTTTTTATTTGATAGTCCAATTCTATAGGCTATTTTAAAACACACTACGACCCTTAGGGGTAAGCAAAAAAAAAAGATATAAAGAATACTAAACGAAAACGAACTAATAGCGTAGGTCGGTGTTGCGACACTGGGGGTCATATTAGCCAATTTTCCCCCTTTACAAGTCAATGTAACTATGATGAAAAAGTAAAACTGCTTTATATGGTTCAAATAATGAAAATAGCCTTTATCATTATTCACAAATAAAATATGGCAATAAGTGACAAAATGTCTATAATTGGAATGAGTCATTCAGAAATTTGAGCTGTATCTTTTTAAGCTCTATTAATTACTTCAGACGCATATATTAAAATAGTATAATGAGCAAAAACCACAGTAATAGAAGCTTTCATACAGTAATCTGGTAGATCATTAATGCAAATTAAAAATTAAATTGGTCCTAAAATATAGCCTTGTGAAACTACAATTGATACACTGACCATCTGACTACTACCAGGAAGGTAACACTTAAGCCAATTCAGTGCAGCACCCGGTATGCCATAGATCTGTAGTTTTTGCAACAGCACACCATGCTTAACAAGATTCTTTCTTTGCTATAAAAAAATATATAATATATAAAAAATATGCCTAAAATTCAAGTATATGTTTAATAAGTTCATCAAGTGCGGTAATAGTAATTTTTTTTTATATAACCATTCTGACTGGAAGAAAATAATCTGAAAGTTTCAACACTTATAATTGATAAAAATAATATTCAATAATCTTAGAAAACTGATTGGGGATATTGGTCTATAAGAGGGACAATCCGTGCAAGAACCTTTCTTTTTAGATTTTTTTTTAATAACTTCAAGATATCTGGAAAACTCCCCTCCATTATTGTAGCATTCAAAATATGACTAAATGGCTCAGAAATCAAATTTGCATGCTTTTTAATCATATGACCTGGAATTTTGTTCATAGTTTTTTTTGTAATATTTTTTAATGAACGTCAATCTCAAATTTAGTCCTTGAATATCGATATACAGAGTGTAATCTAGTCTCTTGCACTCCCGTGAAGGACGGATGTATAATGCCATTTTATACTGAAGGTAAGTAGGTGTGAAAAATTCGAAAAAAAATGTGGAAATTTTAAATTTTGTTCGAAAATTCGGAAAATCTTGGGAACCGCTTTTCGAAATTACACAGTTTCTTCCATCCGGCAGTTCCAGTAGATTGCGGCTCTGCTCCGGTAACGTTCGACGAACAGCAGTTCTCAAAATTTCGACGAATTTTCCAACACAATTTGAACTTTCCGCAATTTTTTTTCGAATTTTTCATACCTGCCATTTGTTATAAAATGGCATTATGCACCCGTCCTTCACGGGAGTGCAAGACGTTATATTACACCCTGTATATGTAGGGAGGTTTAAATAAAAGAATATTTAAAATAGAATAAAATAGTAGCAGGGTCAGGTTTGGATATGCTTTTACTCACGGTTGAGAAGTGATCACTGAAAAGGTTGTGAATGATGGTTGTCAAAATTATATTCATTATCAGCATTATGAATAGTGAAGAGGTTCTATTGTCAATGCAGTTTTTTTGCAAGTTTTAATTTAGCCTGATATATCATTTTTGAGGCCTTCATTCATACTCTTCATGGGATAAACCATTTCCATATATTCTATTCAACTCTGTTGACTTCCTGCTCATATCTTTCGACTCATTAAAAATCAATTGAGGGCCCTTACCCAATTGTTCAAACGATAATCAATAATAAAAAAAAGTGCAACTAACCTAGATGTAGGTAATCTATATACTGAAAAAAACATTATATTTCTACTTTTTGTCTTTGATGCTACAGCACATATCTCAAGGTCTTTCTCGATACTAAAAATTACCTGTGCCTATGAAAGAAAGTGCTTAGGTTATAGTTGATAAATTTAGAATTTGCACTCTCTTGTGATTTAACCAGCTCTCAATTATAAATGAAATATCTGGATAGTGTTGATTAAGAATCAACTCCGAAACAAGTAATTTTTTGGAATAACCTTATAAATAGAAATGCATTGGAAACATGTTTTTCTCCAAAAATTTCTAATGTTTCTGTAGATATAAAAGAGAATAGGCATTATTCTCCTCTACTTTGCCTTCCAGATAATTTCGTTACCATATTTCAGGTAATAAAGAACAAAATTGAATATTTTATAACCGACTGCTTGGCCAAAAACTAGGACTATAAAAGTCTTTTTTGAACTGCAGTTCAACGCAACCATATAATTTGTAAGCCTGCTTCCTTCAGATGTTATTAATTTCTTGACAGTGAATTTGGCCCTATTGCTCTTAGTGTCTAGATATTCTTCAATCTGCTCATCATTTACATCTTAGTAATCTATTCAGAAACATCCAGACTTTTGGACTTCCTCTTTCGAATTTTTTATTTGGGATCATGGGTTTTATTTTATCTTTGAAGAGGAACGTTTGCAGTATCTTTTAAATGAGCTGTTGTTAAACCATTTCATCAAAAGGGTGACACCAACATTCTGTCAAATTATAGACCCATTAGTCTGATAACATATTTTTGGAAATTCTTATGGCAATGTCAATATGGTTTTTCGAAAATTACCAGTTCTTTGAAGATAATCAGCACAGATATTTTACACCAGTATTGACGTTTGGGAGGATTGGAGTTTGAATGGATTTCGAAAGGTATTTAATCCTGCAAATACTTTTGAAAGAAACGGTTGAGTTTAAATATGAATCCTGATATAAAATAGTTATGTGTGATAATAACGATGACAAAAATTATTATCAACATTTAGAATACATATTTTTATACATATTGACAAACACACACGAACACAAACAATGAAATATGTCATATGTATTATTGTTGGAAAGTGGGGCTCAAAGGTTTCGTTGAGATGACTTTGTGTCTTATTATAAACTGTCTACTTTCCTAATAAAATATCACTTTCTTATTGTATGAATGATTATGTTGCTATTATAGTTTTCATTCCAATGCATTATATATTTATTCCTAAATGTCTTTCAGGTTTGCACGTGTTGTTGGTTAGTGGCGTCTCCCTTGCCCCTTCCTGCCACCCTAACTGCAGACACATTGCCTCTGCTTACCTAAACTCGCTCATAAGTGATGCATACAAACTTTTTAACATCACTGACTCATTGTAACATTGAAGGTTTCACACATTTCATTGCTTCTCTATCATTGAGTCTCTGTAGTTCATATTAGGTAGAAAAAAGAATATGAAAATTATCTATAGAGAACAAATAACTGATGATGAAATATTGTTCTGTGTTATGTTATGTATTTCTGTTCAGTTTTCAAATAATCCATTATAATGATCTTGAGAGTTGAAGTAAGATATGACTACAATTTTTTGGCAGTGAATTTGACATTTGACTGCCTAACATTACTTTAGATTCATAGTACGCTTCATCTATCATTAGATTAATGGTAAAAGTGTTGCGAATTCCCAACTATGTAAAAAATAAAAATTTAAATTCTTGGAAATATTTTGGTACCAAATTTAAAAAATAAGTTATTTGTTATCTTATACAAGTTTTGATCTTGAATTTTCTAGTGGTGCAGTTGTTATTTCAATATGGTTGCTATGTGGTTAAAAAGTAATTTGAGAAAGTCCTTTCCATTCAGAAATTACAATAAAACTTATTTTGAGTATATCTATAGTATTTGAAAATTAATTGTCAATACATCTCTAAATTTGTGACAATAATAGCATATTTTATTTTTTTTGAAATGAAACTTTTCCTCGTGATTGGGATTTATGAATAGAAAGCCATATAGTTTCTTATTTATATGTTGAAGAGGAATCTGAATGCAGACACTATTAATTGAATGCGTTGGCCTTAACAATGCACAAGATGGAGAAAACCTCATTCCTTTTCTTGTTCAGATCTTTATATCTGAGAAGCAGATATATTGTCAGACTCATGTAATTCATTCTATAATTTCAGATTTATTTATAGGATGAGTAACCATTCAGGGTCAATATAATAATTGCGAAATGAATCTTCTTTGTTTAAAATAATGCATTTTTTTAATATAATTCTTTTCTTCATTTGGTATCTGTTCTCTAAATGTATACATTTTCTTCACTATTTAAGATTTATTATTGCTTTTGTACTCGTTTTTTTTTCAAGTAATTGTACTAACATTCTAGCAATAGATTTTACTTTGTGTTCATGGTGTCTGTGTTTTTTTAATATTTAATATTAATATGTTTTTCCCAATATATATTTTAATAAACGTTTTTTGAAAAATTAGTTTTTGATATCCCTTTTTATCAGTTGGCAGTTTGTAGTGGCAAATAGGTGGCAAGGGTAATTCTGTTATAATTTATAAAGACTTGAACTCAACTAGAATGAAATCACCAGTCATACATAATAATATGGATAACTCGTTAATAAGATCTTCTTTGATTGATTGATTTTGTTCTTTATAAAAATCTATATGACAACTCAAAGTATAGAGTTGAAAAATTGTTTAATTGGTTCAAGCTAAAATTATCTTCCTTTTGAAAACATCAACGAAGATTGATTAAAACTTTGATTTTGTGGACCATCTTCACCTTCCACCATCTTTTATCTGAAAATGAAAAAAGGTAATATTAAGTACATCTACACAAGTGCAGAAAGGCAAATAAATCAATTTTCCCTGATTACCGGTTACTGCGGTTATAAGACTTGGTATTGAAGAAATTTTTTAATTTTGCCAGTAACTTGTATTCTGAATTTTCCTATCTGAAAAAATAACTTCAAAATAACTAAAAAATATTTATATTTTTCAAAATACGTTGACGTTGCAAAAACTATAGGCCTGTTTGTAAACCCTCACATTGCCTACATTTCCTACATTACACTAGAATATGACAATATTTCACATCAGAAAATGACAACTGCTATTCTATATCAACTGTGGAGTAGTTATCCAATTCTAGTGTAAAAGTGTAGGCAGTGTGAGGGTCTACAAACAAGCCTTCACGTCTGTCTCCATTATTGAAATTGCGGAAAATTCTATTTGTTCATCTTTAAAAAATTATATTAGAACACATTATACAAAAGATTTTTCCATGTTTTGACATTACTTGAGGCGTCTTTCAGTTGCACAAGAATTTTTTAATCAGATTATATTTTCAGTTCCAATCCTCTCATGTGCTATGTAACATAATTTATCAATAACATGGTGCACAAGTGAAAAAATTGTGAGACTGGTCATGCAGGCATTGAAATGGCATATGGTCCATGCATAAATGAATAACATTGGCCAAGACTACTAAGGGGACCTTCTATTGAGGTCGTTTAAATAATTCTTCATTACAGTGAAGTAAATCTCAGTGTATCAGCAACATATCAATTTCTTTATTTTGTGTGAAAAATTATTTTTAATTGGACAATGCATTTTTTTTATCTTCTGGTTCCTACAAATAAAAAATCCTGTATCACAGGCATCGTGAGAAAGAAGATAAAAACTATTTTTTCTTTGAATTTCTGGAGGCCTCATGTCTTTGGGAACACCTAGGAAATCAGTTTCAAAGCTTTGCCTTTGTTGAAAAAAATATAAAATATGTAAACTGAACTTGTCCTGTTAGTCACGATGAAACTTCTTAGGATAGAATGAAGAAATTCAAGAAAAGCATTGGTCCTGAAAACATCTATAAAAATGTCATGGAACTCCATCTTTTCTACAGTGTTTCAGATAAGTGTGTGAGTTTGTGAGTAGGGAATGTTGAGCTGGATTCAATATGTGGAAACGGTATTCTAGAACAGGTTGGATCTGTGTCTTATGGGTCAGAAGCAGTTGAGAGGAAGTGAAGTAGCCCTTCAGGGTTGGTCATTTGACTTTGGAGCTGTATGGGACCAAGTCAATCTCAAACTAAGTTATTGATATATGTCTTGGAATAGTATCTCCATTGAGGCATACTCCAGAATATGTTAGTTATAATAATTCAATGTCCGTCGTGAAATGAGCTAGGAAATTTATGTTTTTTGTCAGATATTTGCCTCGCATCGTACTCTGCAGGATTATTGGAGAGAAGGTTGATTTGTCGTATTTTTCACTCTCCAGCAAATTTTTCGGACCATGTTCTTAGCTATTGCTGATGGTAATACCTACTACCTAAATGATGACTGCATTATTATGGTTACACCTGACATAATTATGGGCACTGTAACATCGGTTATATAGAGAATAGTCCTGCTTGGGTTTTATTTGATTTTTACTACCACTAAGTTATTTGATCCACATTCTAGAATTGAATGAGATTTGTTTAATTATGTTATACTTTTTCCTAGTAGGTAATACCAATTGTGGGTCATTGCCAACAAACATTTCATTATTCTCAGCATATTTCATATATTGATTCAAAAAGTTTACTTATTCACTTACACATTCCAATGATTCTCAGACAATACCCAGTATTCAACTCGACTCATTCAAAGGACCCCGCACGGTTCTTATGGAAAATGGTTTCCAGTCGAATTAGCTGGAAATTTAGTTTAATGCAGTTTATGGTGTTCTGATCAAATGTCTCCACGGGCACAACAAGAACTAATGGACAGTTTTTGAGATACATGGTGTCAAACGTGTAGAGAGAGGGTTGTTACTTACTTTTAGAAAATTAATAATGTGGGATTATTTTGTTAGAAAAAGTTGTGGAGAATAATTGCAATCTTAATATTGTCGACTCGAGTTGTAATGAAAAGTTCTAAGACTCCGTTCACAGTGTAATTTAAAATTACATAATTTTAATGTAATTCTTTGAACAAAATCAGTCAAACGAAAAAGCTCGTAGACTTGCAAAATTAGTGGATATCATTTGATTTTGATATTGGGTGATATTTTGATATTGGGTGATCTGATGTTACACTCAAAATTTTATTTTTTGGATGTATTTATTTTAACTTTTTTTAGGAACATCTATACAAATTAAACATAAATTAGAAAAATAAATATAATATGATCAATATTTGGTGGCTCTTGTCTATTTGTTGCATCTTGTACTGATTCTGGTCAACGGCATGATGATGCAGCTATCAAACGGGACACTACTGCAATAAAAATATTTTTCGACAACCGCATAACAAAGTAGCCTTTGGCGCGATCGAATATCAATGCAAAGTTAATGTTTTCTGAGGAATGTCATGAATTGACAGCTTTTTCGCTCTAGAGCGACAAAATTGAGAAAATAATAAAAATAATAATAATAATAAGCTTTATTCATCTTTTTGATCACATAGAAATGATATAAGACAAGTCAATAAATAATAAAAAGTTAAAATTACAGTTAAAAAGATAATACTTTAACACATAAAATCAGTGGAAATGTTATACACACTTAAACGCTCACGTATTCAAATGTTTCCGATTTGCCGGCGTGTAGGTATATTATGAATAACGCATGACTCAACATTGTAAAGCTGTCTGTATAGCCTAGTGGTTAATCAAGATATCAATTTTTTATTAGGTAATAATGTATATCGAGTGTTTTTTCTGTATCCTAGATCTGCGTTTGTTGAAAAACTATTGTGTGTATTTCGAGCACAAAGTGTAGTTGCCGCTCTCCAAAGCATAACTCTCCTTGTACAAGCGGCAATCCATCACTTTGTGCTCTAAATACACAAATAGCTGTTTTTACCAGTTCATACCATGTCTGTTAAGCATTAAGCATTAAGCATTTATTGGGCATATGAACCATCTTTGCAGCATTTACTCTTGTACCAATGCTCGTCACAATTGTTTTTTGCCTTTTAGCTGATTTACCAGTTTCAATCCAGGCATCTATTAGTATTCTAATTTTAAACCTAAAGTCTTTGTGTTTGATAATTGCCAAAATTCCAAAAAGTCAGCAAGTGTACGGGGTTTGTAGTATAATGAATAAATTAAAATGAATACAACTGAAAAAGAAAATTTTGAGTGATCCTGTATAATAGTAACCTAAGATCACCCAATAACAAAATTAAACAATGATATTCACTTATTTTGCAGGACTGCGAGCTTTTGCGTTTGACTAATTTTGTTCAGAGAATTACATGAAAATTATGTAATAATTAATAACCCTGTATACGGAGTCTTAGAACGTTTCATAACAATTCGAGTCGACAATATTAAGATTGCAATTATTCTCTCTAACTTTTTGTAACAAAATAATTGCCACATTATTGATTTTCTAAAGGTAAGTAACAATCCCCTCTCTGCATGTTTGACACCCTGTATCTCAAAAACTGTCCAATAGATCTCGTTATGCCCGTGGAGACATTTGATCGGGACACCATAAACTATATTATACTGAATTTTCAGCAAATTCGACTGGGACCCATTTTCCATTATGATTCTACAAACTGAATATTTCATTTTATTCTCTTCAATGTTTCACTTACAAGATTGGCTTGAATACTGGAATTTTGGATAAAATGTCCGACAATGACAAAAATGGTAATTGGGTTCAGCTCGGTGTTATTGACTGAATCAACTTACAACAGGCAAATATCCTGTACATTTGATGAGGAATTCATTTTTGATAAAAAAAATTATTTTTGATAACTCATTCTCCAACAGGGAGTTCCTTCGTTATTTCCATTTGAAAATACTATCTGCAGTAATAGTCTTGGTATGTAAATGATTTTCGGTTCTACTAATTTTCAGCAGGGAAGATTATTGAAACTTTTCAGCTGTGAGAAACCCCGGAAAACCTACAGCACCACCTCGAGTGGTCCGTGTACACTTCAAGCTAGAAGTAGATGGGATTAGCATCTAGGCTAAGCTTGTTGAAATCTGTTTCCCCACAACCGTTACAGTATTTGCCAATTCTGAAATCATATTTGATAACAGAATGGTAACATTCTCGCTCTTGATATCGAACAAATATTCTACAACACTTGCTGTCTTACGCATTTTGCGTGTATTTCATTCAATCACTAGATATAAGATATAATAATAATATTCTGACATTGTTGTAGCAATAATTACGTTGGCAACAACCTAGTGTCAAGATGTGAATTGAAATGTAAAAATAATTTTTCGTTGGCTTTCCATTTGATTATATGTAAAATTTGTGGTTGTGGAGAAAGCACAGTCTGGTTACTCGGTTAGAATGAAAATTCGTTATGCTCGTGGTTCCTCGCGCTCTCTTTCAGCTCGCGCTCGGAACTTTCCACTCGCATCTTCTGAAGATTGCGGCTTGATTATATACATTCTGTCAGTCTGGATTCATCCAAAAAAATTGTTAATCATGAGGTTTTATATGTGCAGTGAGTGTGTTGATGGAAAAATATTATTGTTATAAGTATCCCATTCTCTACGTGATTTGGATATTTGTCTTTCATGTAAAATAACAATAACCTATCCTCAATTTACGCCGGGACGATTTAAACTACTAATTTTGAAGATATTTTACTTGAAAATAATCAAATGTCTTTTGTACACTGAATTTACCTTTGAATAGCATGTACAGTTGTGTGCATAAAAAAGTCTTACAGCAGTTAATGGCCATTGTGACCCAGACTTGTCAATCTTAATTAAATTATCGACTTTGACAAGTAGAATTAAAATTCAAACCAAGTTTGACAGTAACGCGCTTTCAATATTTTTTAACTCATTTTCTTAGTGCAATACATTGCAATTAGTGCAATGCCTTGTACGACTTTTTTATGAAAAGTTTTTTAAAGAAAAATGGAAAAATTCATGTAGTAACTTGAAGAAACAATGGAATATAGTAAATGGGTCCATAAGGGGGACTAGGCTGAGACCGTCATTAACTGCATAACTGTTGAGGAGCAAGTAATTACAGACAGTACAGCCATTGTAACTGACTTCAACAAATATTTTTGGGAAATATGTCAAATAATTATAAATATTATCAAAGCTGAGATACAAAATGAGGGTGACCTGAGAAATTTTGAGGAAATCACACTAAATAATAGTATATATTCAGGGAAAGTCACAAAGGAGGAGGTGAGTACTATAATAGATGACTTAAATAAAGACTCAGCTCCTGGATTTGATGGAATAACAATGAAAGATCTAAAAACCCTAATAACGAACATTTTGCAAGGATTTACATCTCTAATAAATAATGTTTCATCGTTTCTTCATGAAAATAAGGATAAAAGTGATTTTGATTCCTTTAAAAAAGCACGGCACTGTGCCGGAGGTGTTTTATTTTGGTTCGACTGTCAGAAACCCAATACATAACATTCCCCGCGAGTGTTATCTTCGGTTCACAACATTATACTGATTTTAATTTGAAACATATGTAATGTTATTTTGGACACTTATATAGTGATCAATATCTTTTACAGCTCTTATTCCATGATTGACTGATCGAGATCATTAGGATAGAACAAACCCCAATTTCAATTATTCACAAGGGTATGAACAAGCCATACAGATTTTTGTTCGAAATTATAAATGGGATATTCATAAAATCTGTTATGGAATAATCTGGGCTGAAAGACAAACTTTAGTCGCTATTTTCCATCGTTCAAGATAGCATCTTGGGAGGTATTCATGTTGAAAAGGAGCAACATTCTCCATGAAAATTGAAAAATAAAAAATGTGATTTATTTGTAATATCAAATAGAACACAACTTCTTCCCTGGCTAAAGCCACATTGTACATTGAACAACATCTGATAGATCAGATTTTTTCTTTTTAGTTAGAGTCTTTTCACAATATCTATCAGATGTAGTTTAGTGCTCAATAGTTGATTTATTTAATTATTGAATGAATTTTCAATTCCATCT
Source organism: Chrysolina haemoptera (assembly GCA_958298965.1). NCBI lineage: Eukaryota > Metazoa > Arthropoda > Insecta > Coleoptera > Chrysomelidae > Chrysolina > Chrysolina haemoptera. The sequence continues at coordinate 21,779,719 of OY282595.1, forward strand.
AGAGAAAATTATAAAAAAATATCTATCCGAATGAAAATGCGAATTTACACTTTCATACTTTTTCTTTTCAGTTAGTCTTTTCACAATATCTATCAGATGTAGTTCAATGTCCGGCGTGGCTTTAGCCGGGGAAGTAGTTGTTTTCTGTTAGATATTACAAATAAATCACATTTTTCAATTTTCATGGAGAATATTCCCCCTTTTTAAGCCATACAGATTTAAGCATTTTAAAAAACCGAAAAATCTCATGTAAATTTTCCCATAATTCCATGGTCGAGGTAACGAATCTTGTCATCCCTTATTTTGACCAGTACAACAGTGTCTAAAAAATAGTATATCAATCATGTGTTATATGAGAGTACATTCGCTGGTGCAACTTTTCGTACATACATAGAGTATTAAAGTCATTTGTCATATGAGAGTTATTTGAGCAATGTCAATTTTAACTTTTTGTCACATTATCAGAATGCTACAAAAATTCAATGAAAAACAAGTTCGTTTGAAGTCATAACTCAAATTAATTTCAGGTTGCTGCATCTTGATGAACTTCGGGGCTATCTTGAATGGGGCCTATTTCAACACATCTTTAGAGATATTATCTAAAACTGAGAAAATGGCGCGTCATCATGTAGACCCTGTGCCTTTTCTAAAAGATGAAGAAAATGTGTTGAAGAATGTTAAACCAATGGTCCATAGCAAAGTATTGAATGTACCTGAGGAAGATTATATATCTTCTCCCACAGCAGATGAATTAGCTTCCAAATTATCTGTTGAACAATTGAAATTCATATCTCGGTCATTGAGAGACTCAGAGTCTCTTAAGGAAAGTTATAATGTTGATGAAATGGTAGATTATATTGTTAAAAGTCCAAGTTTTCAAAATATTTTTCATAGGTTTCAAGATGAAACACTCGACAAAGATAGCAAAAACTTAATGAAACATCAACAATCAATCATTGATACTCTTCAAAATGAGATAAACAAATTGAAAGAAGACATCCAAGAAATTGAGAAAAGTAGAAAAGATGACTTCAACAAAATAATTTCTCAATTGAAAGCAGATAATGTACAAAATAATGCTCGTTTAAATGTTAACCTTAATCGATGTTGTAGAAAACCAATTGTCGATATTGAAGCTCATATCAAGAGGACCTTGGCTAAACTTTTCACTGACACAGATTTTATCGAAAATCAGAAAGGCCTTAGTGCTTATTTTAACACTATTTATGTAGCTAAACAAGACCTAGAAAATCAGCTACTCAACTTAACTTCAAATTTGAATTCTAAATATGCCACTTTAATTCAAGATAACAGTCTTGGCTTAATGGATACCATATCAGAAAATATTAAACTTGAAATGAATAGACAGTTGAAAAATATCAAATCCGAAACTAATTATCACGATCACAGAAATGAGGCCGGTGTTTCAACAATATCAGAAGAACACGTGAGAAAAATTGTTAAAAATGCCTTAAGCATTTATGATGCAGATAAAACAGGTCTTGTGGACTATGCCATGGAGACTATGGGTGGTCAAATATTGACTACTAGATGTACAGAAAATTATCATTATGGTAAAGCAGTTGTATCTGTTCTGGGCATTCCTTTATGGTATCCTGTGAATTCTCCAAGAACAGTTATAACACCCAGTATAAATCCAGGCGAATGTTGGGCATTTCAAAATTTTCCGGGTTTTGCTGTTATAAGGTTGTCAAAACGTATAAAGGTTGATGCTTTTTCTTTAGAACACATAAGTAAATTATTGGTTCCGAATGGCGAAATAGATTCAGCTCCAAAACAATTTGAAGTATATGGTTTAGTGGATGAAAATGATAAAGAACCGTTGAAGTTAGGAGAATATGTGTATGATTACGATGGTGAAGCTCTGCAGTTTTTCGAAGTACAAAATGTTGGCCATAGTTTTGAAATTATTGAATTGAGAGTTTTATCGAATTGGGGCAATCCTAATTATACATGTCTGTACAGATTCAGGGTGCATGGAGAATCGAGTATTTAACATTCTGAAATTTCTTAATGGAATTTTCCATGAAAATAGGATCTCCTTAACCGCCCAGCATTATAAAATATTTGTCATTTGGCATATGAGATCTAGTGAAATATTCTGTGCTGGTACTTAAGGTACATATCTGTGATAAAATAACTTGACTTAGATGATTGTCATACAAGTTCTTGAATAGTTTGTACATTTTCCGACCGTTTTTTACGATACTGTTTCGACTATTGAACAATACAGTTTTCAAGTCTTCAACAAACTCGGTGAATAATTATAAATGCTTATTCTTGTTGAAATCATCATTGTAGAATGTCTGTGTACCTTGATTATTTATGGATAATAATCATTGGTCATCAATTTTTGTTGTTCACCCTAAACAGGATTAACTACAAAATGAAACGGAATTAATAGTTGAGAATATTATAAGTTGATAATTGAAAATTTGTTTTCAATGTTTACTAACTATGTCCTTTTAGATTGATTATTTGTTTTACCCCAATATAGATGAAAACATAATTTAGTTATTTATAAATAACATCTTTTTATCTTAGTACATTAGGGTTTTAGTTTTAAATGAAATACATCATTTCTAAAATGCCCCATTTATGAGCTCTGTAAGATTGAATGATGATTTTAATCGAATTAGGTCGACATTGCCAATGAATATGTACGTGTCTCATTTCTACTTCAAACAACCCTGTTAGTTTTTTATTTAAATTTGAATGGAAAACTTTTTTTGTTTTATAGAATTCAGAAGATTACAATGAAATGGCCTGTTGGGATCAAAATCTGGCACTGTTATCTTTCATTCTCCTACAGTATAGGCCATTGTGACAAATGTCTGTCAGAAAACAACTACGATCCTGGCTAATATAGAGACGAATATTGTGTTATATTGAACAGAAATTCGTGCAAAGTACCTCATTGTTGAGCACACTATGTACTCTTCGAGCTCTGTGCTCAGATGTCTGTTATGAGAAATTGTTTTTACCAAAAAAGAGTTTGACAGACTTTTTAATAAGATTTGTTTACAATGACCTGTTCTCAGATTGTTTCATTTGCAAAATATCCAGATGGCCTAACATCATTTTCAATTTTAAAAGTTTACAAGTAAACATATATATTTAATTCTCATATATAATTTTTTCGCAAGAAGTTTCAAACTTCGAGGGTATTATTCACCTTTTTTACAAACTTATGTACATGCTTTTCTGATTTTTTTTTAAATAAATAGTAAAAATTCGAATATTTTATTCTGCAAAGTACAAATACTGGTTTTTTTTCATTCTGGAGTACTGTTTGTGGATTAGTTTTCACTGTTTTCAGCTTGATTTGGTTCTTCAATATCTTCTGAATTCTGGATATTAAAGGAATTTCAGTAGGTGTTATGAATGTAATTGAGTATGGACTGTTCAAATTCAGTTGACCTTTGTAAATTATTTGTTTTGTCTTTGTTTTGAAATTTAGTATTAGTGCAGATAAGTTTGATCATTTTTGTATTTGCATGACTTCCGTTGTCTTGGCTCTCCCCCTACTTCCTGATTTTCTAACTAGTCTTTCAAAACTCAAATTTGATAGATTCTAAATAACTTTTAGAAAGTTTTTTTTTATAATTCATCTGAAAGCATATCACAATTCAGATTAATACATATGTGAAAGCTCTCAGATTGGGAAAAGTAAGTTTTTCGCTTTGAATTCAAGCAAAGAAGTTGTCATAGGGGTTTTGAGGTTGAAGTGATAATATCTGACCTTAAGTAAATCTTTATGAAAGGTCTATTATATTTTTAATTTATACTTGAAAACTATTTTGTTATGTGTTGTGATAAAACATGGAAATGAAGCAACTGTTAAATAATTGCAGGTTACTATAGAGTATTAGTACCTGATTGAGCTATCAGTTTTTTTATTTATAAATATATTAATTGCTTGTAATATTTTGCAAACGATAATTTTTTTATATATTTTTTTCTGTAACTACAATGATGTTCCCAATTACCAAAGTTATTAGGTTGTATTTAATTTTATTTATTGCAAAAGATCTTCAAAGAAACAGAAATATATTTGAAGTAAAATAAGGTGTGTATATGTGTATATATATGAACATAGAATAAAAAAAATAGTACAATGCAAAATGTTAAGAATGCTTTGATGATCTTGAAATATTGGCTTATGCAAATTGGCTCTGAACATATTTTTTTTTAATATGTATATATCTGTTGATTGTTATATAGTGGCAAGAAATTGAGAAGACCCACTATAACATCTTTGGAAATGTATGTAGTAATCAACATCTCCAGGTCTAACATTACAATTACATAAATGAACATGCATTGCTTTTTTGTAGGGTTAGTTTTAATGTTATTGAGTAAGTTGTGGTTTGTTTTATTGTTGACATTCTTTTTAAGATTTTTATACCAGGATTTCTTATCGCTAAATATTATGTCGTCAACTTGTGTAGCACCTTACCTTATAAGCTAATACATGTAACTCATTTATAATAATTACTTGTCAGGTGGTCAGTGGCCCATTAGTCATTGATGAATTGAGATATATACATCAAACACTTCATCAACGTAGATTTTAGGTCACTTTCACATTTTTTTTTATATTTAATGGCGAAGATTCGAAAATAAGGAATTATTTCAAGAGCAATTATTTTAAATTGAGATGTTTTCTGATTTCTTCGTTTCTCATTGATAAGCTTTTGGATATTGAGTTATTCACAATCTAGACTTTTGTATTAATGATTTTTATAATAATCTGACTCAAAACTATTTCACATTATTTGAGAAGTGACTTAAGTCCGAGGATATAGATTTATATGAGAGTTTGAGTATGTCTAACAAATGACAAATTTGTATATTTATAGAATGTGTGGTCTTACAGACAAAAAACTAACTTTCTTAGAAACGTTTGTGTAAATATTTGGTGCCTTATTTCGAGTAATCGGGAATTTGAAAGGGGGTACATATTCACTTAATTTTTGCAATAAATTGTGCCTGCTCTTTTTCTCAATACATTTGCACAAAGCAAAATTATAAAGATTTTTCCCAAAATGTGTTTCTTTTTCCTAAAAATATATTCTAATCACCACCTCTATTAAAAATTACTTATAAATAATCGATTGAAGAGTTTTAATGGAAATTTTGAATTATCATTACTTTGAATGAAAAGCGTTTAAAGTATTTCTATAAAGCGGAACACTACCGCAAATTACTTATTTGCTGTCCGATTTGAATGATTTTTTTTCAGTGAAAAGTGCTTCAATATCTCCATTATATCAAAAATAAAATAAAACTCAAGAAACAGGAGCTATTCAAAACACCAAAACTATGTTACTTTCACTTGTCGCGCACTTTGCCAACAAAGTTAGCATCTTTATGAGCATCAAGGGTCAAGTAGCTCAGTGGTTGAGACTGAACCGTTCAAAACCATTGACTGCTGGTCGGCTAGGTTCGAATCCTCAGCGACTTTATCTGATGGCCCGAGAAAGTGCTAGGAATCGCACGTTAAAAGTTAAGACCTCGTTAATCCTTGGCTCGCACAAGTTTCGACTTTTGAGGGCTGCCGTTCGTAAGGGGGCGACAGCTGGTTAACGGAATAAACAATTTTAACAAAAAAAAAAAAAATTTAAAAAAAAAATCAGTTTACTGAGTAAGCTTATAGCTCATGATACGGTGGAGGTAGGAGTAATACAGAATGTATCAACAATGAATGGGTAGATGATATCTGCTTTCCTATTTGGGATAGGCAAAAATGTCCCAAATGAAAATTATAGAGAACAATAATAATAATAATAATACTCCCTCATGAACACTCGTAGAGTGTACCCAAAGACAGCCTGTGTGGGCAGAGGAAGGCTATTATCATTATTTGCCGTGGCGCTCGGGAGCGACGATTTTTGGTTACATACACTCTTCAGCTGTAGGAAAACCTACCCAGGGTGGTCGGTGTGCACTTCAAGCTAGCGCTAACTACATACAGGGTCCCCAATAAATGTGTTGACTTATGAAAGTTATGGTTTATTAATGGAACACCCTATATACTTTCACTCAATAGAAATCATAAGTGTTTTTCAAAAATATCCGGTTGTATCAGTTCATACAGGTGGTTAGGAAGTTATGGTGGGATCTATGTCACAAAATGGGTTAATTCAACAAATGAAATATCTACCAAAAGTCCTCAAAAATATTGTTTTTTTTATTTCCTATTCATAATTTTACCGAATGGCGCCTTTCCTATACAGGGACAACAAAAACTCAGGATCACTTTTTTCTCAGTTTTTTTTTGTTTAAATGACACACTTTGTGAATAATGTCATACCAGAATAGTCCACACTATGAGTTTTCAGAAAATGTACAAACAACTATACTGTGACACTATTAGGTATTATTCTAGATGATAGCTATCATGGCATCATCACATCACACTCAATAGTACATCCTATGCGGTGATATTAATATAAACTCTTTGACAGACAAGTCTGAGGAAAAAAATTAAAAACATATTCTACGAATTTGACATGAAAAATATTATAATTGAGCCTACACATATCAATAGAAGTATAGATGTAATGTATACAAACCTCCAGACTACCAATTGACATGTTAAAGATACACATCTTTCAGATCATAAATTTCAGATTTGTACATTAACCTTACCAATAACACATAATTATGGTGTAGAAACTATAAACGTAACTACTCAGATGATAACTTGATAACTTTCAGAGATCATTTAATGAATGTAAAATGGGAAGATGTGTATACAGCGGGTCATGTGAATGAAGGATATAATGCTTTTCATACAACTCTTCTGTACCACTACAAAATGTTTTTCCACTAAAAAAAGTAAAAACAAATAGAAGGAATAGGGACAAGCCATGGATAAACAAGGATATAAAGGAATTACATCAAATGGTATGTTATGTAAAATAGCAAAGTGTTCAGCAAATGAAGTAATAAAAAAACTAAATCAGAATATAATAACAAAAGAATACTAAATGCAAATAATATAAGCAAGGACAGTTGGAAAATTAATAATGAAACAAGGAAAAATACAAAAATCAATGATTAATTTGAGCTCACTATCAATAATAATTATATCACAGACAAATCTATTATTGGCAATCATACTTTAATGACTTTTTTATAGGAATCGAAAAAACAGAACCAAAAATAAATAATCTGAAGTTATCTTCCTTCTCAAATTCTACATTATTCCTATACCCAACAACATATACAGAAGTACAAGATATCAAAAAAACAACAAAAACACCATCACCCGGCATAGATGAAATCCATGGTAAGGCAAGAATTGTCCGTGATCTAATATGCAATCCACTATCCCACATAATAGATAAATCGTTTGTTGATAGGTCAGTGCTTCCAGGTAGCTACCTGGAAGCACTGAAAGTTTCAAAATCGATACCTATATATAATAAGAAAAAGGGGTCCAAAAGTGAGGTGGCTAACTACCGAAATATATGCCTATAATCAGAGGTGGCAAAAATTATAGATTTTAGCTACTACCTGAGACTAGTCAATTTTGTTGATCATAAACTTATTTCAAACTGCCAACATGGATTGAGACAACGAAGATCAACTTCTACACCGCAATAGACGAACTATATGCAATGACTTATATATGCACCTCAACAAACAACTACCTGCTGTTCTGTTTTTTGACCTAACTAGAGCTTTCCATACAGTGAACCATAGTTTACTTCTGGAAAAACTAAACCGAATTGGAATCAGAGGGGTTGCAAACGATTGGGTGGCCTCATATCTAAAAAACAGGTCTCGGGTAGTAGTTATTGATTCCATCAAATCGCAACCTGCTTCTGTATCAATAGGGTTTCCATTGGCACAGAATGAGCTCCCGCTCTCCATAACAACAGCAAACTTAGCTGCAGAAGAATTCTCCAGATGGTGTGAAAATGATGGCTTAGTAATAAATATCAGTAAAACAGTCTTCATGGTTTTCCAACAAAAAAACATTTCTTACGATCACCGTCCCCTGATAAAAGTTAATCACAAATCCATAGAGCAAGTGAGTCAGTTCAAATATCTAGTCTGACTATAGATAAAAAATTAACATGGGAAATACACATAGAAAACCTTGTATAAAAAATGAGCAGTATGTGTTTTGTAATAAAGCAACTACGAGGATCAGTCTCGCTACATGTACTCAAGCTGACCTACTATGGACTGGTACAATCCATTTTATCTTATGGACTGCAGTTCTGGGGTAACTCGGCCCATACAATAAAAGTTTTTAAAGTGCAAAAAAAATTATAAGATGCATAGCTGGACTACAGTAAAGAATCATGTAGGAGTACATTCACCGAGTTAGCCATATATAAAAAAAAATGAAACACACCTCACCAAAAATAATATGATTCACAGCTACAATACTAGAAGAGGTAATGAATTACGACTCCCTACTCTCGTTTAGGTCTAGGACAAGACTCTGCGAGTTATCAAGGTATCATCTGCTACAGCCATGCGTTCAAACTATTTGGATACACATGTACTTTAGGAAACTTTAAGTCAGCCCTATACAATACAAAATGAATTTTATTCTGTCCAGGAACTTTTGCAATCTGAAAGACTTTAAAGTATTTATGCACAATTCTTGAATTTTATATTTTATATACATTTTAAACTGTTTGTGCCTGTACATAGGTTAGTATTTTTGTTCTTGACTAGTCTGATAAAATTTTATAAATGTAGTAATACAGTTGTAGAATTTTCAATGATGAATAAATTCTATTTTTTCTATTCTATTCTATTCATCGACATCCTCAATAGAAAGCTGTCTATTGCAATCTTTCTCATACTCCAACTGAAACCCATAACCAGTACCTCCACTCTCAAGACTGCATATTTGTCACTTTTCCATTCACAGGCAAATGAACTACGCAGTAATATTATGGGGAAATTCAGCTATGGCAGACAGTATTTTCAGAAAACAAATAAAGTTACTCAGGATTGTAGCAAACGCCAGTTATCTTGGACACTGCCGTCCTGTTTTCATGAAATACCGCATAATGCCCCTACCTACCTTGCTATATATCTATGGCTTGGTGCTAAAAGGGCCAATGCCAAGATTTTGCCGTTTGGAATTATGCATTGAATGAAGTTACTTTCAATTACTGAAACGACAAATGTCTAGGTCTAGCAATGGTGAAACTGTGTATGTTTCATTGTTCAATGTCGCTGCGAATGAAAAACAACTCGGTGACAGCTAAAAGGGCCAATATGTACATCAGCCCTTTTAGCACCAAATCACAGATATATATATATATTCAGCACATTACTAGAAATTCATGGAAATACCAAAAACTTAGAAAGTCTGATCTACACAATCACCTGACAAAATCGGCCAACCTAAAGAACACCTAGGCTGCGTCTGACTAAGCCTGTAAAGAACTCATTGGATATAAGCCTCTACAATATTATTCCTGCCAACTTGAAAATTCTTAATCCACACACATTCAAATGCACCATTAAAAATATTTTTTAAACCACTGTTTTTACTCAGTTAAATAGTACTTGGCTACACTGATTGCCTCAACATGTATCTCCTCACCAATTTAACTTCTAACATTAAGTATCATAATATTTTACCGCTTTCTGTTTGTGAATGTTCCGACTGCTTCTAAGCAAATTTTATACTGTTTTAGTATGTGCCATATATTTTGAACTGTTATTTTAGTTTACTTTAAAATAATTACTGTGATCTACCATTTTGAATTGCTACAAATACCTGTGTATAACGACGTCAATTAATTATCTATCTATCTATCCATAGGTGGGGTATGCCCAAAGATTAGGCGCTGGCTATACACGGCAGTCGTAAGACAAAAGATCCAATACAGATCAGCAGTATGGTGGCCAGGCGCACAGAGCATCAGTAAGATTCAGATGTTTGTCAATAACGGGAGCAATTAGGACGACTCCAGCCACAGTATTGGATGTACTACTGAGGCTACCACCGATTCCAGCCTGGATCAAGAAAGCAATGACAACCCACTTGAAGATGAGGGACTCAGAATTCTGGGCAATGTAAGAAAGACGATAGGTCACACAAAAATCGTGAAGTAGGTATTTCTATTTCTAACCTGAATGAAAAACGCCCAGGATCGGCTACGATGGAATAGAAACTTGGCTCTCACTATTCCGAGCAGAGAATATCGGAAGGAAAGACTGTGAAGTTTTGCCTGAGAAGCCCAGTGTGTTACACCGACAGATTCCTGTCTGACCGACAAGCATATGGAACAGTCATATAAAAAAGTAACGTTTTGGGAAAATACACAACAGTTTTCAAGCTGAAGTTTTTCCTTTCTGAGGGGGAGGCCATAGAATCATTTACATTTGTTTGGATGGTTATATAGACAGTGCTCGAGCCATCTGTTACCATAAACCAAGCTGAGTCCAAGTGAAGGAAAGTGGAGAGGATTTCGAAAAACCCTGTACATGCCTGTAGGCATTACAAAAACCCACATTTCGTCGGCTTTTGCAGTGAATGAAATACTGCCAACTGCAATCAGTCTGAAGCCGCTGGTACGATCCTACCAAGAGATTGCCAAGGAAAACTAACTGGGCCTAACAAGTTAGGTAGATGCTTCTTAAGGTAGTCGACATGTCGACAACTACGGCTTGGAAAACTACGAATCCGATAGAGGAGCCACAATATTGATTATTTATTACAGTTGCCAACCAAGCAAATGACAAAATTATAGTCAAAACTAATTTCTACTACAAAACAATCACTGGAGAATTCGCAGGTGCATGCTGACTTTGTTTACCAGCAGAATATATTACTCCATCCAGCGTGAGTGACAGAGGAGTCATTATTGGATTTTGTATTTCAATATTCTTCTTTTGAACGTTTTGAATTTGAAAACATCGCATTGTCAACCAGGCATTTATTACTTTTGAATCCTAGGTGAAGTTTAAGTAATGCAGGTTGTAGGTTCATATGTCTTTTGATTGCCAATGTTGTATGTTGTGTGAGTTTATTTGAAAAATATGTAGGTACCTACACAGTGAGTTTCAAAAAGTATGAACCATATAGAAAACTTGTTTATTATCCATTTGTCTGAAAATTTTATTCTTCATAAAAATTAGTGCATTGCAGAAAACTTGCATATTAGTTGTCAGAATTTTAAAGTGTAAACTACCTTATTTTTGACATTATCGAAAAAGTTTATTTAGAAAAGTTGTTTTGAATCAAAACCAACATTCAAATTCAATATCATAGCCATCTACAAGAAAAAAATAAAAAATTACATTTTTTTTACGTAAAGTTGCAGATTTATATTATTTAGTATTTACCAATAATTAATTGATTTATTCAATAATTTAATTCCTTCCATAAAAACACACTGATAGTTATTGTGGACACAAATACAGAGTGAAATATCAAATTTGCTTTGATTCCAAATCTAAATATTGTTTTTGATTCTTAACAACTTTTCTAAATAAACTTCTTTGATAAGATCGAAAGAAAGGGTAGTTTTTTTCTCTTGATCAAAATTCCTATTTTTTGTTCTCCCCTGTACACCGTTTGGAAATTCAGAGTTTTGTTACCTCAAATACAAATTTTCCGCAAACTTTTAAGAGGAATAAAATTTTCTGACAAATTCATAATATAAAAGTTTCCCATATGGTGCAAACGTTTTGAAACTCACTGTATACGTTGTTGGGAATGAACCGATTTTTATGAAATCAGTTCATTTTGAAGAACTGGAATATTTCTCTTCTCACTATAGATGAAAGTGTGTTTAGTGTTTTATCAGTTATTGGACCGAAATGAACCGATTTTTATGAAATCAATTTATTTTAATCGACTAGAATGTTTCTCTTCCTACCATAGATGAAAGTGTTTCAAGTGTTTTATCAGGATTGTAGCAAACGCCAGTTATCTTGGACACTGCCGTCCTATTTTCATGAAATACCGCATCATGCCTCTCCCTACCTTGCTTATATCTGTGGCTTGGGGTTAAAAGGGCCAATGTCAAGATTTTGCCGTTTGGAATTATCAACTCTTTGAAAACTACCAAAAATCATTTCTATTGGATTTATTGTCAGGTTGTTATAACATTTTAGCTACAGCTCTTGCATTATAATTTAAATACACAAAGTGAAAGCAGCAAAACAGTGACAGTTCTAAATTTCAAGAACGTTACCTCAAAATCTGTAAGGACAATTGACAATTCCAACGGTTTCATTATTCTTGTTCGTATCTTCTTGAGTGATATGATCGAATTCAATGTATTCTTAATATGGCGAAAGAGCATGTGCTCTTTCGAAAAATTTAAATCATTAATTATTTGATTCGAAATTATTACAATCATTATTATTACAATAATAATATGGAATTCTTGTATTATCATCGGCAATCGAATATATGTGCAAAATTTCAGATTATTCGGATGATTGGAAGTGGTTGAGCATTGAATTTAAAAATTCTCACTATTATTATTATTATTTTTATGACATTTTATTAAAGAAATATATACCTACCTTCTTTTCTTCGATCAACCCTGTTGCTTTCTAAAATAAATTAGCGAGACAATTTCACTCACTATATGAAAGTCGCGTCTCCTGCGATATGAGGACCAATCAGAATGGGATTTCGCGAAAGTACACGCTTCCTTTCGCTTCCTTTCTTTCCGATCCGGAAAGACCACGTCGTCAAGTCAACCACAAATATAAACAGCAATGATACATCTTGTAATATAATATGACATAAACGTCAGGTTGACAGACTTCATGTTTATTATTCATTATTTGCAACTATTGAAGAATTCACTTAGTTTACTCGATTCACTTTGTTTACTCGATCAAATTTCAAATAATAACTTGGTTGGTTCGTGAAATTATCTCAATAAATACGACTCGTGCTCACAATGCAATCGACAATTTCACTCACTATATGAAAGTCGCGTCTCCTGCGATATGAGGACCAATCAGAATGGGATTTCGCTAAAGTACACGCTTCCTTTCTTTCCGATCCGATCCAGTCAACCACAAATATAAACAGCAATGATACATCTTGTAATCTAATATGACATAAACATCAGGTTGACAGACTTCATGTTTATTATTCATTAGTTGCAACTATTGAAGAATTCACTTTGTTTACTCGATCAAATTTTAAATAATAACTTGGTTGGTTCGTGAAATTATCTCAATAAATACGACTCGTGCTCACAATACAATCGATAATTTAGTCCCTACGGTGTACTCGTGGTGTTACCAAGCAATTTGATCTCGTTGATTTCTGACAGAATTATCGATAGTATTGCGACCACTCGTGGTATTACCCCCGAAAAGAAAAATTTGCGTTTTGCGATGAGTATTTAGTCTGATGTAACCAGAACGAACTAACCTTACGTAGACATTTGAGTGCGTGGAAAAATACATGTATTTTGCGAGGAGTAATTGATTAGTCTGATCTGACCAGAGTGAACTAACCTTACATATAAATTTGAGTGGGTTGAAATTCAATACATGCATTTTGCGAGGAGTAATTATTTAGTCTTATCCAACCAGAACGAACTAACCTTACCTAGACATTTGAGAGCTTTTTTATTAGGAAGGCAAAAACCTAGTCGATAATTGTATGGAAGATGGTTCTTTATTCAATTTTTCCTTTTCTTGCTAATCTAATTTAGAGAGCGCAACTCGGTTTGTTTGTGATAATAATGATTGCAAATTATTATTTGATTTTTTTTCTCGGTGATTGTATGAATTTAAAGTTATATTGTAAGTGACGCAACTCGGTCGATCGAAGGAAAGAAGGCAGGTATGCATTTCTATTATAAAAATCGTAGAGCGCAAAGCGTTCGATTTCAGGTGAGAGCGCAAGTTGGCTGAGCGCAAACCGACCGAAACCACATCAATATGAAATTCTTGTATTGTCGTCGGTCTTTAATAATATGTGTGCAAAATTTTAAATTGTTCGGACTATTGCAAGATTATTATTACTATTACTATTATTATTATCATTATTACATTACTATGATATTCTTGTGTTGCCATCTGGATCCGATCTATCTAATCGATGTATACAGTTTTCGGATTGGATTGAACCACTCAATTCAATTCCATAAAATATAGGATTGGACCCAACCGATCGCCTTGAAGAGAAGTGAAATTACGAAAATCGAGTTTGAAATTGACAGATGTCATCAGGTAAATATTTATTTATTTATTTATACTGAGTACAAACAGACTATGTCTAATAATATGTATCAGTCAGAAAACTATAAATATACAGAAACATGCATAGCAATTATCCTTGTCACAAACATCTATGAACAATGTAAAAATATTAAAAAATAATAGGTATACCAACATCACAAAGCACTTTATCTAATTACAAATATACAGAAGCAATGTGTGACATTTATCCTACAGTCACAAACATATATAAACAAATCAAAATATTAAGAATAATATACCAACATCACAAAGCACTTAGTCTATCCTGGATGGATCAGAGATGGGAGAGTAGTGAGGTCTGACTAAGCAGTTGTTAATAGGGGCGCTTACATTATGAATTTTGAAGGTATTATTTCTGATTCTCAGTCTTATGTCAGGTACATTAAAGTGAATATTCATTAATATATCAGGTACGTTGATCAAATTGTGCAAAATATCAAAGACGAAAAGAATCTAGATCCTTTCACGTCTTTGGCTCAAAGTCATTATTTCAAAATATCTTCTTTGGTTTTCATATGATATACGCATTGGGTATATTCCATATTTTTTAAAGTGCATGGCTCTTAGAAACTTTTTTTAAATTTTTTCAAGCATATCAGAATATGTTATGGTCTCGGGGTTCCACATAATGCAGCAATACTCCAACTAAGATCTAACATAGGAGTTGAATAGTATCATGGATGTTTGATATTTAAAATCACGGCTTGATCTCAAGATGAAGCCGAGTGATCTGTAGCACTCAAAGCTAATTCTGCTAATGTGTTCATTGAACAAAAATGTTTTAGTAAAAACAACACCCAGATCCTTGTCCAGCTTAACATCATTGATGGTATAGTTTCCACAGAGTTCTATTTTTTCCTAGTGTATGATACCAAAAGTAGCCAAATTCAAATTGGTTGTTTATCGTCTCAATTTTCTGTAATCGGATGAGTTTGTCTTTCTCAAAATGGAGAACAAAATAATAATAAAGAGAACGTATTGTCCAAAGAAGAGAGCACTTTTTTCATTCAACTGATTAACGAAAAACGTTTTTTGGGTTACATGGATGAGGAAAGGATTAAGGTTTCGCATATTTTCAACAACGATTCGTAAATTAATTCGTAGAACATAAGAAATTTTATGTTACGAAATTCGACATATTGCTGTGAAGTTAGGTTTTTTCAATCGGATTGAAGCATAGGATTTCTCGATCCACTTATATATTGCGACATAAATAGAAGGGTAGTTTAACTTGACTCAATGTTATCGAATTTGAAGTGGATAGAGACAGTCGAGATAAACGTAGTCATTGACGCTTATGAATAATCCCCGAAACTACTACTTCTACCGATGTTATCAAAATCACATTCCTTTTTCATTCACAATATGAGAGATTAGCAGTCTCCTGAAATGAATGAAATATACTGTGGCGCATTCTATCCAAAAATTTGCCGAACTAATAAATCAGTAAGAATGTTGGTAAAGTAGGAATAACTATTTACCGCTATATGTTCGAATTTGGCTATTCGCCGCCCATTTCGTATTTGGAGTTAATCTCCCGAACGAAATTTGCACAAATTTTTATGGGTCTTGATGAAATAAAACAGAAGCAAGTAATGGCTCGTTTTCTTCAAGTGCCGATCAAACAAATCACAGTTTTCGAAATGAAATCAACCTCAATATTCAATAGGTACTCCAATCTTTTCTGAGTTTGCCTACCAAATTTGAGTTCTCCAAGTGCAACCGTTTATGTGTGCTACTCCATTAAACGCCCACCTTAACGATTTGTCATAGATGTGAAGAATATGAAAAAACTCATTTCCACTTCCTTGGCGAGTGTGAGGCGCATTGAAATCTTGAAAACCTCCAGCAAGGGGAGCTAATTGACTTGAAGTGGATTGGCATACTAACATTCATTAAGGCCGCTTTTCATGGTGCAAGTTTCATGTTATGTTATGCAAGTTTGCTGTAAGACACTTACAATAGATGTGCATGCATGTAGGAAACTTTCGTGCCGTCCAGTTTTATGTCGATTTTCATGACTTTGCAAATGAATAATTGTAGCCGTTGTGTATTTTTTATGATGTTGAAACCAAAAAAGCAAATAAAATTACATTATTTCATATAGTGGCCTTCGGAAGGTTTGAAATAGAGAATTAGTAATTGTATGTGTGGATATGAGGAGATCAGGGGATGCAGGACTTGCTTGGCTGCAGTAGCAACATTCTCACAAGTGCTACTACTTAGGAAAAATTCAATTTTGTGTTATTTTTACTTTAAAAATAAAATGAAACCTGAATATTAACCTACCCTAGCAAAGGAACTTAAAGTTTCTCGCAATGTTGAAAAATCACTCGGTATGTTATCTAGAGAGCAGTGATTACAATCAGTGAGGTTTACCATAACCTACATCTTCAAAAAAAGTTCCTGAAAGTGGAAACAGAAAATTATACAAACTTAAAGTTTTGTAAAAAACCTCTTTTATTCATCAAATAAATAAGCATAAAAATACTACAAATATATTAATCAAATGCAAAAGTAAAGAGTTTATGGTCCAAAAGATTTAGACATTTTACCTTTGGTAGGTTTTTACCAATATTCGCAATAATTCCTTCTCTTCTTTCAATAATATATCCCAAAAATCGGATTCAAGGTAGAGCAAACTACTTGTATCTAAGGATTGACATGTTGTTACAAGCGATTGCAATAAAAGGAATGTTTTTTCTGTTATTCTGCAAGCTGTGAAAAAAAAAAGTAACCAATTAGAAAAATAATATAGGCATGAAATAAAGGCTAAAAGCAACACATTGTATCAGATTATAGTATCGATCATAAACAATCAAATTAAAACACGGGAACATCTATGTACCTATTTCATGGTTAAAGCCAGTCATAATTTTGCCCATTCCGCTGGTATTGGTACAGTTTGGCAATATCAATACCTTCGGTATTAGTATAGGTCCCTGAAAGAGACATTTCCATGACAAAAATCTTGGAAATAAGGGTCAAGTCAGAACCCCTAATGCTAATGTCACCGGTTCCACTGATTTTAAACTGCCAGCGGATTTGTGCAGCAATGCCAGCGTGTGTTAAATGAAAATATTACGAAGAAAGATTGCTGAGAAGAAGACGGTGCGGTAAATCTGACTAAGCGACACCTTTCCCACGCACAATTTGACACTGATGACAACCACTTGCACGGCATGGATGATGTGGATGTAAAATTCAAATCAAACCGGGGGTAATTCATATTTAAAGAGTACTTCGAAAAAAAAAAAAAAAAAAGTTCTGCACTCGAACGCCTATGGAAAGTCGGGAAAATTCCCGGGAAAATACAAGTATTCCGCAATGCACCAATTTTTATGAGGAATACAATTTTTAGTTATGACCACATTTTGATAGACAACCCACATTAAGCGTATTCGCCTATTTATGAAACTTCATAAAACATATGTTTCATCCTGTAAGCAGATCTAGTTTGCCTCCCAAAGGCTACTGACAATGCTGATTGTTAGACTAGCCTCAGATTACACAACAACAAATAATAGTCACCACGACACCACGTGAAGTCGATGAGATAAACTTGCGAGACTTATCAGAAGAATTTTGAGGCGTGAATCATGAATGAAAACATCATAGTTTTTTAGATACATATTCTGAAAGTACAGGGTCTTGGCAAAAAAATGTAAGGTACGCTTTTTTCAAGTGCTAGGAATCGCATGTTAAAAGGTAAGACCTCGTTAATCCTTGGCTCGCACAAGTTTTGACTTTTGAGGGCTCCGTTCGTAAGGGGTCGACAGCTGGTTAACGGAAAAAACAATTTTAACAATTTTTTTTTTCAGAAATCTGCACTTTGATATTTGTACGTCGATTGTAAAGACACCAGTAATGAAAAATAAGCGAACTAAAAAACAACAGGTACAGAAAAACTTGTATCAGTTAGCCCCAAGATAAATTGGGAATGAATGTCGACTGATTTGTTTAAATTTGAACCACTGAAACTTTGAGCAAACTCAGCTTCAGCTTGTCGAGGAAAACGTAAAACATTCGTAAAATCACATTGTTTATTTATCGAAGACCATTATTTGTTCTGCCGACAACTATACATATATGATAATTATTGATGGGTTTTTCTTCTAAATACCGTTTAGTTTATGAATTTTTAACCAAAAACAAGCGAGATACAGAGATTTTAGTCGAGCGTCGGTGAAAATTTTATGATATCCTGAGTTGTTCACGCGGAAATTATACCTCATTATCTCTCATAGGAAGCTATTTTTGAAAAAACGCGTGATGACCTTTTTTCTAGAGATTTTTACGCTGTATAAGTTTGTTCCTCATCTGGGCTATTCGGGAGTTTTACAACTTCGCATATAAATAAACAGGCAACAGCGGAATAATCAGTCAGGGTAATCAGAATAGTCAACAACAATAATTGTGAAATATAAATTAAGCAGTCCTGGGATAAATTCTCACGAAATGAATTATTTAAATAGTGTTAAAGAGCATTTACATTACAATAATGAATTCTCATGCATAATTATAATTACCTTTCATACTCGAATCATTCTGATCGCCCCATGTATATTTTTCTAAGATTTTCGCCAAACATGGTGAAAGCTTTTGTGGACTGGGCCGGAGAATCAACAGAAGAAATACACTATTTATCTCACATCTTAATAATATATCAGCTCTATTACCATTAGGTGTGGAATTGTTAGCTAGTTTAGAAATTTCTAAAAAGACTTCAAGAGCGGCTAAGTAGTCACCTGAAAATAAAAATTATTTGCTTCACCCTAGAAGACGATGATTTTTTCAATTTTTATTTGAGTACACTATCATTTTGAAAATAAACCAGGTAGGTAAATCAAATTCGAACTGATGGGAAAACTGTAAAGATAGAGTCAACCAGGGATACAAATCTGAGTGATATGGGTATCAATGAAACAGTAGTTGAAAAATGTTGAAAGACACTATATCTTTAGCCTGGAAGATTAGCTAGTTAAGAAGTAGTGCAGACATATCACAGAGTTTACTTGTATCGGGTGCAATGTTAGTAAATTCAAATAGCCAACAAAAATGCAAATATCAACTAAAAATTATTGCCAAGCTTCCTGCGGGTTCAGAATAAAAGAAAGTGTGTACCCCACCTGTTTCAAGTAAAGTCTCCAGTGAGCTAGGAAACTACTATTAAAACGGGAAGAAAATAAGCAATCAAATGTCAGTAAATATTAAAATATTTAATAAGTCCCCAGGAGGGAAACCAACCAAGGTTATGAATCAATAGTAATAATAGTATAATCATTATATCATCAACACAATAATAACTCAGTCACCCAAATCCCAGATATAGCTATATGAGGAATTTATATTCTTAAAATAGTACTTCCGTAAATTATCTAGAGAATATATTATTCACTTATTCATAGGGCTTCTGAGAATGTTATGAATAACAGGGAAAAATAAATGTAAAAATATATACAGGAACTTGCTCTATGCAATAGGGTGGCACGAATTTCAAAAAACCCAATATTAATTATCAACTTTTATAAAAGCCGACAGGCAAAATAATATGTTCCAAGCACAAGACGGCCCAACACTACAGCAAAATGTCATCATACGGTAAAGGAAGCGGACTCCTAACAGGTAACAGACATCACTATTTTTGTTAAATGAAGGTTTGTCTTGGAATATCCCCGATTCCAAAATCGAAGGACAAAATTACAGCTGTTCCAGGATACAGCGAGATATCCACCAAAGTGCAATTTCGGTAGGGGTATCAAAATACCTAAGGAGAAATGCACAAAGAGCAAAACCACTGAATTTCAATTAGAAATCAGGAAATCCTCCAATATAACTCAAACACAAACAACGGTGCAATGACTACCAAATCACTTTGCGAACGGCCACGGAAAAGTTCCACAGAATAAAATATTCTGAAAGAAACAGGCGTGTCGGTCAAAATCCTAAAGAAAAAAAAACATTTCAAATACCTTTCTTTGATTAGCGCTGTAAATAGCACTTTTATGACTTTTTCTCCTAGTGTGCGGAAAAATCCACTTTTCCGCACTCATTTTAGTTTTGAAAGAGTCACTTTTCCGCACTCTTTTTAGTAGAGAAAAAACATTTTAGTGCGGAAAAGTAGATTTGTTTAGTTTAATATTGCGTCGCAGAAGGTTAAAATAGAAAGCTTACCAAGTATGGTTGTATAGTTTAATATATATTTAATAATAAATGTTCTTTATGTTAACTTTTGGGTGTTTTTTCCGCTAGTAGAAAAAATAGTGTACCTAACACGAGCGTAAAGTGTCTTTTCTGCATCTGCAATCGCGTGCGGAAAAGTATCACTTTCCGCACTTGTTAGGTAAACTACTATTTGCTATCGCTATGTATTTGACTAGGGGGATCAGTCAAGAACTGTCAACAAAGTGAAATACAGTAAACGTCAGTGGTCGCTTTATTTTCATCAAAACTCCGTTGGGGAGAAGAGATTTCGAAGAAAAATTGTTCAGTAAATCTTCAAGATTTTTCCGATTGGCTCTTCATTATAGCAAATGCTGCATGCTACGTTGTCACCAAAAACAAACTTTGCTTTTCATGTTTAAAAAATAACCACCAAACCATGAAATGCCCGATAAGACAAACCTGCGGAATTAATGAATGCAGACGACCCTATCATGAACTCCTCTATAAGGAAGAAACACCAACATTAACGAAAGAAAATGAAGTGAAGAAAAGAGACATATCAACGGACACCCATGAAAAAGAAAACTGTACAATCTACCAATCATGGTTCAAATAATGTTCTTTTGAGAATGATAAATGTCAAAGTTTATGGCCCCAATGACTGTTATTCACGCCGTTGCTTTATGTGACGAGGCATCAACCGTGACACTGATTGATCAAACAATTGTTATTCTGGTCAAAATTTTGATAGGAGTTTCGTTTTTGAATAAAAAATAAGTTTTCCGTTTTTCGAATCGGTCATAAGAGCGATTCATGAAATACCTACTTATGTTTTAGACACATTTTTGTACTGCTCTCCTATACCGTTGGCATGTAAAAGTGGTCGATTTTTTTATCATATATCTCAAAAACGAAACACAAGAAAGATTTCAAACTATGGGGAACTAAAGAACAATATGTCTTTCATTTCATATATCGATTTCAGCCTTTTCTTAAGAAAACTGTCTGAGGGAAGTACTATCTTAAATGAACATATTTAGTTTTTTGGTTACTAGTTACAAAATATACTATTTCAATGAATACTGAAGGTTCAGACTGATCAAATTTTAGTCACGTGTATTTTGTATATAATAGTTATTTATGGTACTAGTGTGTTATGTTGAAAATAAGTCACGCGAAAATTCTCAAGTGACTTAGGAAACATAATTAACACACGAGTGGCATACAATGTTTTATCCAACAACTGGAAGAAATCTGTTTTTTATGAGATAAAAATTAATAAATTTTAAATATGAACGTAACTCACTAGTGAGTTATGGATGGTGTGCGTGAGTTATAATCCATAACTCACAAGTGAGATATAATCCATAACTCACAAGTGAGATATTTGATAGTTTACATGACATTAATAATTACAGTCATAACTGTCATGTGTTGGATAAAGTAATGAAAACACGTGTATTATTCATGCCAAAATATGAAGAAATTCAAAGGAACATATTTAGTTTTTTTGTTTCCAATTCCAATTTACTCACCGGAATTAATGAAATGTGAGGCCAGAAGTTGTAAACAGTGGATTCTAGTATCACACCTAGCCTTGGATAATTCTATGGAATTTTCCAAATAAAGTTGGGTATATTCAGATCTACCAATTCTCTTAAAAAATTCGACTATTTCCAAATTCAAACTGATAGGAATGCTACAACTTTCTGAATATCTGCTTTCTGCATGTGCAAAACAGCTCAATCCTGCCTGCAAAATAATATAAGAATGCTCGTGATCTAAGTGAATAATAGTATATTATTTAACGAGCGGTAATCATAACTCACGCAGATAAAGTTTGCAGCACGAGCCACAGGCGAGTGCTATAATTCATCAAGTGAGTTATGACCATTACTTCAAGTTGAATACTATACTTTATCTCCGACTATAACAATAAATACTAAGATACAAGTATAGAGAAAGAACTTTATTCACAAATCTTAATAGTTACCTATAACAATGCTATAGAAATTTTAGTTGTAATTGTTCATTTTGTTTATTAATGAAGCTGACTGTGAAGTTTGAACAACCAGTAAACTGAATAAGTGGGACTGAATTATGCAAGTTTACTGTTTCTTTTTGTGTTTGTTGCATATATGTTGTTGATGTACTAACTGATTGAGGTGTTACAGAACTGTATATTTTATTTGCAGTTGCTGTCTTATTCTTCTCGGAATCATATACGCACCCCTCAGCCACAGTAGTTGATCGCCAACAGCCATGTCGTTTCAGTGCCGTTATATGTCCTCCAGCATCTACTAATAAAGTTGCCGACGAGCGGTGAAAACAAGGCCCTGTATATAAATTACAGTATGGTAATTTTAAAAATGTAGCAAAGTCTTTCCCCATTGCTCCAAATTCATTGATGCCAATTCTTTGTGAGTAATATTTTCCATTTTGAAATTGAAAGAATAATATGATTTGCGATATATCTGTAGAACGAAAATTTTAATATTTTTTAACTATGGTATAGAAATGGTATAGTGAATTTTCTGTCAATTTTTGTTTTTGTATTTGGTACACTAGCCATAAAAATAGATCCATGTTCTCCTAAATCTGTAATTTGCCTAGAGTACAATTCTGCTGCACGACAAACACCCATGTTATTATAACTCATGCTGTTTGTTTACAGATACTATTTATTGCTCAAAAGCAATTGAATATATAATTTAATAGTAGACAAAAAAAAATTATTGGCATATTGTGCTCCACCGCCTCCATTTCATTAAAATTTGATAATCAGATTGCATCTCTTAATAAGAAACTTTCTTCGGGTCGCTATGCAGTTAAAGTGGCTTCAAGTGAATTAGGCTCAACTGCTGCAAAAAGTGCTTATTAAGCACTAATAGAGTCACACTTAAGATATGGAATCCCATTCTGGGGCGTTTGTGCTAAAACCAGTATAGAGTCGGTTTTTGTTCTACAAAAAAGAGCACTCAGATAACTGTGCAAAGTCAAACGACGGGACTCTTGCAGGCCTTAAAACACAAACATAAAACAAACGGACTGTTTTTATATATAAATATAAAAACCTTTCTTTAACCTTAAAATTATTTTGTCAATAAGATTATCTTCTTTGGACAATAAAGCATATATATTGATAGGAAACAGGATATATAATTTCTATATAAACTGAACGTAAGCAGGCTCAAGTGAGACCCTTGAGGTACTGGCACTGGAAAATTAATAACATTTCATAAGGTAAAGTGTTTTAGTTCCCATTACTGCTTACAAAAGTCCAGAAACCTTTGATATTGCCTGATATTAAATATTGCTTTGAATCTAGTTTGCATAGCATTCTCTAGACCAAACTCTACACTGAGACCTCAAATAACTGAATTCTTCATAACTCTCAGGAGTCCCCCTCCCAAGCCACCAAATTAAAAAAAAGCTCTGGTAACTGATAAATTGTATGTTCAGCCAGCCCCCCCACAAACTGAAATCCTGGCTGCGCCACTGCAGGAGATATATTTCACTGCAGGGCGTGCGTCAAAATCTTTACTATTTTTGAAAGGAATGTGAAGGTAACTATTTAT
The DNA here is from genome assembly GCA_958298965.1 of Chrysolina haemoptera. Taxonomy (NCBI): domain Eukaryota; kingdom Metazoa; phylum Arthropoda; class Insecta; order Coleoptera; family Chrysomelidae; genus Chrysolina; species Chrysolina haemoptera. The sequence continues at coordinate 21,803,712 of OY282595.1, forward strand.
AACATTATAACCAACATATTTCATACCTTGCAATGAGTATAAATTCAAATATTTCAAAAATTATTGGCATTTACGAGGGATATCGTTCACAAAAATTTCCTGATATTTAAAACTTACATAACCAGTAACAAAATAATCACTGATGAGTATCGTATCACATACGCACCCACTTATTCAACTTCAAATATCTCGGAAACCGTTGATATTTGTGAAATGAAACGTACTCCTTTTTTGTATAGAAAACATTAGGGATTAAGAAAAAGAAGACGAAATCGATATTAATCCACTGGCCTAAAAGTTGGGGAGGGGCGAATAGGGGTACCCACCTGCCGTACGCCCCTGTTTAGAGTTACAAACACATGATTTACCTTGAAATATGAAACTGAATGCTGTTAAAATTTTATTAAGAAAAGTTAAGCCGTTATGGAGTTATTCTGGAAAATATATTTTTTTGTGTCACTTTCAACACCCTGTAACTTGGTTAATACTCATTTTAGGGTATATATTTATTGGAACTTTCAGCCTTAAAATGAAGTGAGGATTCTACCCTCGGAGTTTGTCCCCTTCATTCTGGGACACCCTGTATATAATACAATACATATAATACAGACATTGACAAACACTTTGTGGTAGATTTCTGTAGATAAAAGAATCGAAATATATGACATATACACAACAAACAATTCTATTAAAAATAATAAAAGATTAGTCAAATATTTTAAATAATGAAAGATTATAAAATATTACTGAGATGGCAGAGGGCATGTCACTGAGGTGTGCTCGGTGCTCAGGTAATCATCAACTGAGTAAAAATTATGTTTGAGAAGGTATATTTTGATTGGGTATTTGAAGTCTCTCAAACTGAAACTTTTTATTCTGTCTGGTAAAACGTTGTAAAGATTGTAGTTCAACGAGTTCTTTTTCGAACGGTGTAATCGATAGGCAGGGTTTCTGATGAGCTTTGGGTTTCTTGTGTTGTGATGGTGAATGTCACCCTGAGTGATGAGACCTTTGCTCTGTTTCTGTATTTCCTGTAGTGCATTGTATATAAATAGATTGGGTAGTGACATTATACCGAGTTTGATAAATAATGGCTGACAGTGTTCCCTGTATCCCACATTGGCAATAATTATGTGTTGTTATGATGTTAATAATTTGTAATGAAGATTCAACTTGAAAGAAACTCAATATTCAATGATACGATAATAAATATTAACTGTCCTGATATATTGGCAATGGAAACTATGGACGGTGACGAGAAATCCACATCTTTGAAATGTAAGAAGACGAAGTGCATCAAGTCTTTTTCTATCTTCAAATTACCAAAAATATTAATAATTTATTTGAGCGGTTTTCACTGACGGAGAGACCCGGAAAAAACTTAACGTCACTATCGATTTCCCCCTGGAAGGATTGGATATGGCCAATTATGCAGAAGACCATATTTCTCCGTGTCGATACAACTTCTATGCTCTGTATAATCATAGTGGGATGCTATATTCCGGACACTATAAGGCCTATTGTAGGCATCCATAGGTAGGCAGGTGGTAAGAGTATGCTGACTCGAGGGTGTCACCAATATCTTCCAAATCCTTGGTCAGTCGGGAAGTGTACGTCCTCTTCTATGAGCAAGTAAGCTTAAAATCGCATAACTAAAATGATTCCATCGTGAAATTTATTTATCTGATATGTATCAAGTTAGATTGTCAATAAATATACTTATATAAATTCAATCTGGATAGGTGAACTCCAGCCTAGAATTTGTTCATGGTTCCATATCATCCAACCAACTATGGTCAGCAGGAACAGCAAATGATATTTCAAATCAACTGGACTTTTTTAATACCTCAAAAGGTTTTGTATTCAAACAAATGAAGGAGTTCCATTGTTTGAAATATATTTAAGGCTGTTCACAATAAATCCTTGTTATTGGTGTTATATATAGTATTTGTGCATGAAGATTTATTAATTACCAATTACTCACTTGTAAATATTCTCCAGACAAGTTTTTACATCCCAAATCTCTATCACTTTGTTCAGCTTTGAATAATTCCCTAGCTGACTGAACTAAACATGATGTTTCTCCAGTATTATTCAATAAAGAGCCTTCACATCTAGCTGCTGCTATCCAACATAAGCTTGAATATGCTGGCAATTCCAATGTTTCACATTTTTTAGCTAAACTGATAAATGATTCGCACGCTTCTGTTATATTTGGTTTTCTCAAAAATCTCCTGAGAACAAATTATTTGTACAATAACTTCACAAATCACTGATTATTGGTAAAAAAATATAATCCTTCATCTTCATACTAATGCTTCGAATGAAGAATTAATTCCCGAAACGTCGGCGGAGACCAATGATTATTTTTTGTCCAAAACCAGCTATTATTTGGTTAATATTTGTGATTGTTTCTTTCTAGGCTTACTTTTTTAATTTACTTGATATAGTCATGTACTGCTCCAAAATATCATTAGAATCGCTGTCCATGTCGGAATTCCTGAACAATTGAGGACAGAAATGCGGAAAGATTTATCGAATCTTTTTATTTGAAGGGCCAAACCACAGTCTAAGATAATTCATTGTTATTGTTTATAGAAGCAGTGCACTGTGCACTGCAGCATATTGAATCTATCAGGAACATAGAAATCTAAGAACTAAGAACCATCAGGATCGTATGAGCAAACCCTGACTTGAGGCACTTTAGCAAATGCTTTACTCAGAGTTCTTGAAACAGGCCTATAATTTGGTTAAGTAACAAGTGTTACAACCCAATGTAATTCTATCGATTTTGAAAAAGAAAGTCAACACTAATGTCAACACTTGACAAATTGTCAAAAGTACAAAAATATAAACAAATAAAATGACATAAAATTAAAGGACGTGTCTAGAATACCGAATGCCGGATGGATTGACAAAGTTAAAATCCCGAAGAATTGTTCACACTCCAGAAATGCTTTACTAACTATGACACTAAGGTAAAACACGAACATTTATGTAGTGTCATAACTATGGATTACCATCAAGTAACGGCCACGTCAATCCAAAACTTTACTAACTGCACTCTGTCGCTTTTGCTTCGCTTCCGAAAGATGACCAAATGATAACTGAGCACAACGTTCATATCTCCCATAGTTATTCGCTGGACTGAGCATACCATTGGTGCTGATCAGTCGATTTAAGGTGGCCCATAGGCCCATACACGGTCAATAATATTTCACAATATTTATGATAGCCCAATATTATTGATTGTCTAGCGGTATTACTGAAGATTGCGCAATGATTGAATGAAATATTGAGCGAATTTTAATTTTATTGCGCAATATTAATGAGTTGCGCTGCGTGTATATAGCGAATATTGCGCAAGCAATATTTTTTTCAGTCCACCGCTGGAAGCAGAAGAGTGCATAACAATATGGTCAAAACAGCAAAGAAAGAAAAGAAACGTTAATTCCTTATATTGAGTGTATTCAGTTTATACCGTAATTTGCCTGCCTTGTAGAAAGTAAAGGAGTACCATGATCGGGATCAGAAAAACACGGCCTGTGAAATATTGTTAGAAAAGTACAGAGATGTTCACGGAAGCGACAAAGGACGACGTAAAAATTAATGTAACTCTCTTCGAACACACTATCGCAAAGAATTGAAAAAGTACCTAGGATCCATTAAATCTGGTTCCAGCTAGTATTTTACAGTATCGAAAACTGTTCATCTGGGGTATAGACAGAAATCTACGCGCGCAACAAGGAACGCAATGATAATACAACATAAATACGAGAGACGTACTACTGCGCGCCTCTCCTGTTGCCTCGCCCGACGAATTAACAGCTCAGTTGATATCACTTCCTCTAGCGAGTAGAGAAGAAATTGTAATGCTCTCTCAACATTATAGCAAGCTATTATTCACGCTCTCATATAAAACCACCATACCCCAGATAAAAACTTTCCGATACTGTATACGAACTGACGTTATAGTACTACAATGAAATGAACTTCTTACATAATCAAGAAATGGCGTGTGACTCAGAAACTACTATGAGTACTGCACCAAATTCTACTATTAAATGCTGAGGATGACGACTTAGAGCAAAACACAGTAGAACTTTCTATCACTTGAGAGTTTTTTTTTACTCAGAGAGCAATTTTGTTGTCGGGATATTGCTATTTCATCATGTCTTTATTATGGTGGTAATGGATAGAATGGGAGCAGCGTTTTTAATTGTACTCAAAAAGTTCTTAATCAAATAACTATAATGGTATTAATCAAATAATATGCTAATTATAAAATAAAAAATTATCTAACTAACAAATTTGTCCTGCCAGTAAACTGCACCTTCGTTGAAATATTCACAGTAGTCATCCCTCGCTTTCTTTACAACCTGAAGGTAGTTTTTTTGCATGGATCTTTCCAGTGAAATCAGCTCGGCTATTTTTTCGTTTGGTGGCTGTACAGTCCCGGATTGTGTATTTTCATTAGGAATGAGTGTATGAAAAAAGTATGTAGTGGATTTGCATAGAAAATAATTAAGATAGCAGCATGCTAGAACGACTTTCCGTACTTTAACTGGATGTAGAAAAAGCTCTTGCTGAAATACACCAAAACGGGTAGCAAGTATTTCAAAAATGCTTTCGACCAAACGCCTGTTCATATCTTCACAGCCGTTCGACATATTCCCATCAAACCTGATATCAATGGATTTGTAATGAGGATCTCTAACCAAATATGGAAAAATATACTGGGTGTCCTATTTAAAAATATCACCAAAGTCATTTTTACTCGAATGCGGATAACCCTATATATTTCGGGTGGGGTTCAAAAATTGGCCCATCGGAAAAGAAAATCGACCTGTCCGAGGATTTTTCCAAAATATCTTTAATATTCAGGAATAATGAATGTAGACTCGTGTACTGCATAACGATAGGCCATCAGGAACAAATGGAGATACTGGTCCCATCAGCCTCTTTGGTGGTCAGACACTACCTTGGATAAGTGGCGGTTCACCGTCCTGTTCATCCACTCCGCCATCCCATCAAACTGCGGATGTAAAGCCGTGGTTCGCGTCTTCCGGATGTTCAGCATTCGACACAATTCCTGGAACAAGTTGGACTCGAAATTTCTGCCTTGATCTGAATGCAGTTCCAGTGGGACACCAAATTGACAAATCCACTCCTTTAGCAAGACGTCGGCGACCGTAATCGCTTCCTGGTTGGGCAGGGCATAGTCTTCGGCCCACTTGCTGAAGTAGTCCATTGAGGATGTACTTGTTCCCGTGGTCAGATTGTGGAAACAGTCCATCAATATCGATAACGATTCTTTCAAATGGGCTGCCAACGTTGCACTGACGCATTGGGGCCTTAGGTCGCAGTGAGGTCCATTGCTTGCGGCGCATACAGCGCACCTTCTGCACCAGTCTTGAATGTCTGTTTGACAATTGGCCCAGTAAAACCGTTGTCTTACTTTTTGGAGAGTTTTCGTCACTCCCAGATGTCCTCCGGCGACCCCATCATGTATTTCTCGGAGCACTTCTGTCTTCTGCTTCTGGGTACAACTGTCTGACGTCTTTCTTCCCCACCTTCCTCGGACTCCAATCCAACACACGCTTCAGAACTCCGTTGTCCAGAGTAAGGGCAAAGATTCTACTCTTTGGTAAGGGAGTTCCGTTACTTCCATTAGTTCCATTGAGCCCAGTAGGACATCACTGTTCACGAATGTTAGACACTTTTTAGGTCCAGCACCGTTTCCGGTTTTATTTACATGATTATTTATTATTTTTTATTTTATTTGTTTTTAGCACCATACCGTACATGCGTAAATTTACATTTGACATTTCAGTTAGGTTATGTTATGATGGCAAGTGTTAAATGAATTTGTAATGTAAAATGTGATTTTGTAAGTGCAAGTACTGCTTGCAGCCACCTGTAATTGTGTTTTTTTTCTGGTTGAATCGTTCAAGAGAAGGGGTTTTCTTGCTTACGTATTTGTTATCCCTACTTGGCAACGAATATCATAACCATAACACAGCTATTGTGTTTATAATTGACAAAAAGACTTGAGTTTTTATAGAATGTTTTCTGTTTTAGTGAAATCAGTCATACTGGCGTCATTATGTATCCAAGGACAAGGAAATCAGCTGAAAAATCTTCAAGTGAGCATGCCTTTGCATTAATAATAGTTAGGGTCAATTTATGCACCATTGTCATAATCATAGTCCTAATCACTGTCACTGTCTTAATCATGAAATTAAATTGAAACTGTACATTTCAATGAGAGCATTTATCCAATTTAGTCTCAATCATAATCATAAGAACTGAAAAGTACTTACAGTTAAATTTCATTTTATGATTAAGACAGTGACTATGATTAGGACTATGATAATGACAGTGGGGTTGTATGTAATCTGTGGTGATGCATGAATAGGTCCTTAGGTATTTATGTATTAAGTGAATAGAAAAAGCTCTTTACTCAAGTGTTTCATACAGCATTTTTTTCAGGACTGTCAAAAAAGACAACCAATTCTGAGCCAAGTTACTCATGTTCATCTTTGGCAATTCTTTTGCAACTGTAAACTTTTGAAATATTTTAAAACCAAGTATGGAGAAAATATGGCTCTGATTTTTATTGCAAATGAAATAAATTTGGAATATTTCTTGATGTCATATTATTATTATTAACGTCGACTTATCAAATAATTAGTCCATTGAGAGGAACTCTTCATTTTCTTGAAGAATTTTTTCTTCAAAATAAAACAATACTCCGTAAAGCTATGAATACCTTTTTTTTACATTGTTAAAAAAAACTCATATTCACACTATCCACGATTTTCTCTGTTCGTCTTCATCACTCTCCATTTCTAGCCATAATAATTTCATACTTATTGAGAATTTGTTATCTCAAACCTTGGCATACTACCCAAGCACATAGAGGTGTACCTATATGTTAATGACATGATTATACAACTCATCATTGAAGTGGACAATTGTGATTGCGAATTCTACCAATTACTAGTTATTGATAACTGAATATACTCATGACGACGTGGTAGGTATAATCGATTTGGTGTTTCGCACTGTCAACAAAGTGAATGTTGCCATTAGCAACTTAATGTTGGCGTTTGTTAATCAGCTTCTGCTTCCTCCAAATATGGCAGTTCTATCATTTTGCAGAATATTTCTCGTTTCTCGCTAGTATAATCGATTATTTTTGATCATCTCGTGGTATTACTACTAAATATTCCACTGTTTGCCACAAATGTTTAGATTTTTGATAACACTTCTACGAAAATGAAAATCGTAAGTAGGTAGGAATTGGTGGACTTCTTGAATTTCTGCAGGCGAAACATTTGTATATTGGATATTTATAGGCTATAAGTTGCAACAGAAAATAAGAACTGGCTCTCTGATAGTCCGGTGGCAGGAAAGGTTTTCGTAGCCGATGAAGTGCGACGGGATCACCCAAGTTATTTTTATATATTTTGACCCCCTGAATCAGAATTTCGAGGGTCAAGCATCCGGAAAATTGTTATGGACGATTTGCCGAGGAAAATCGAAAAATCTATTTTTTCTAAAAACAAATGACGTCTCTTTCATTCACAGGATCACCTTGTCCCAATCATATTCAAAATCATTCGTGTGGATTTTCCGGCATTTTTTATTCGCGAAGCTCACGTCGAGGACAATTTTTTTATACTGTCAATCAAAACGGGTTCAGCACATATTTTTTCTTGATCACAAAGCATTTCAGTAGCGGAAAAACGGAAAATTTGGCTTAAAAGTAAAACAATTTAACGAGGAAAATCGAAGAACCCATTTTTTCCAATAACAAATGACGCTATAATATTTTCCATAAACTTTTATTCAATAAAGGTACTCTCAAATTTTTTTTTATAATGTACCGTTTTCGAGTAAAACGTGGTCAAAATTCTAAAAAATGCAACTTTCTCAATTTTTAGTGCTCTCTCATTTATCTCAGTAACATATAATGCTATTTTCAGGATCACCTTGGCCTAAATTATTCATATATACGAAAGCGTCTAAGGGCCACAGAGTTATTTTTTTAATTTTTCCGACTTCAAACTCGGAATTAGTTGTTACTAGGATCTGTCATTGTTGTCTCATAAAATTGTGTGTTGCCTAGCAACAATCATGCTCTTCTGTACAGTAATGAAATCGTATTTTGATATTGCAATATTATAATACTTTAGGCACACAAACTACAATTTTTTGGCAGTTGCAGAAAACAAATTGTATTTTCAAGTTGTGATTAGTAAAATAAACTGGCTATCATCAAATTACGACTGGTTAACGACCGAAGTCTCGCCATTTTTTCTCCAATCCACCTAGTGGCAAGTGCTTCCTGTAGCCAACTAGCAGACTTTTGCTTTGATATGGAAAAGGAAAAAATACTTTTGTAAGTGATTTAGGCAGGCAACAGATTGCCTCAAAGCTGTCTGTTCTGACTTACCCTTGCACCAAGAAGAGACAACAACCTAGTCTGCAACATTTTGTGAGTTAGTTACAGGGAGCACTGAAAATACTGTCCTCAACAATAAATAAACACTTTATTGTCCAAACAGGAGAACACCCAATTACAGGACAGCTTAAGACTATGGTGATATGTGTGTAACAGTTTATATTCAGTTTTCAACTTCTTTAGTTATGAGCTTTTAACTGTGATTTCAGTTGGTTCAGTGAACTTAGGAATGGGTCAACTTTTTTACAAAGTATGTTAAAACTACTACACATTAAATTTATTAATAAGTTTGCAATGATATATGTTCGCGGAACTGAAATATAAAATGAAAAGGTAAAATTATTCATTATTTTCAGAAAAACCACAAAGCTCAGTCAATGTCAAATGCAGACCTTCGTTATTTGGCCGATCTTTCAAATGCTAGATATACCGATGAAGTATTGGACAACATTCTCATACCGAGAGTTGTAGGTACTCCTAATCATGAAAAAGTTTTCGAATACATCAGGAAGGAACTTCAAAAGTTAAATTGGAATGTAGAAGTTGACGAATTCGAAAGTAATACTCCACATGGCCTCCTGACATTCAAAAATATTATAGCGACAATGAATTCTGAGGCAGATAGATATTTGGTTCTAGCTTGCCATTATGACAGCAAATACTTTAAGGATGAAATATTTGTCGGTGAGTTTCATTGGTCTTATTTTTGAAATCTAATCGAAATTACTTATACCAAGAATAATGTTTTTATTTTATTATTCATCGAGGAGGATTGCTGGGTATTGGACAAAAAAACAATTTTTACCACTTGGCTGATGTTTCGTGAATTTATTTTTCGCTTCTTCAGAGCTCACGCGTAATTAACGGTACATAGTACCTGGTCTTTTTTGATGTGCATTGTGACAATGCATCGTTGAAATAGTAAAATTGTATATGGATTCGTTGAAATGAAGTTAAAATATTTGGAAGTAACTGGACGTCCTTTCTGGAGCTCTGAAGAAGCGAAAAGTAAATTCGTGAAAAGTAAAATCGCGAAACGTCAGCAAACTCGTAAAAATTGTTTTTTTTGTCCAATAGCCAGCAATCCTCCTCGAGAATAAATACATTCAGGATGCAATCTAAGTAATTTGTTTTTATTAATGTTCAGTTCTGTGTTAGAATATGTGAGTATTTATTAAATATACAGTTTTAACAGAACTGCCATCCAAATATATATAAACTGATTGAATATTATTTTTTCCCCATGATGTATGAAATAGTCCAGTGTTTGAACGTAAAAATAATCTAATACCTCAGAATTCTTTTGGACTACATCAAAAATGGGATGAAAATTTCTAATTAACGTTATCTTACCCTCGTCTTCAAAGCAATATGTTCCTTACTAACCCTTTTGACAAAAAAATTGAAAACTATATTTAGATGTTGCTTCACTGAAAATCAAGTTTGATGTTTCAACCCTTGTGAACACGCCTTATAACGAAATTAACAAGAAAATTAGTTTTAAACAACATTGTTTTTCTACTGACATAACTAAAATAGCCATTCAGTCTACGGATATGTACCGCGCTAAACAATCACAGTCACAGATTCATAATCTGTGTTTGAAGCAAATTTTTGAAAATATTACCATGACATCTCCGTTCTTCAACTGCATCACTATGGGAACTGTTTGATTTCAGTGGACCTGACAGATCAGGTCTTGGTCTATCAATTTAAACTGTCATGATGACATAGAAGAAAAATCAACAGTTTTGATGTTTTAAAATGAGTTCGCATGTTAGGCGTTCATAAACTCCTCTAGAATGGAGAATGTTTCCCTTTTCAACATGAATATCTCCCAAGAGGTTGTCTTGAACGATGGAAAATACCAACTAAAGGTTTTCTTTCAGACGCAGATGAAGCCATAACTGATTTTGTGAACATCCTATTCATATTTTCGAATAAAAACCAAAATAACTACTCAACTACTATGTTTCCTCACAATTAACAACTTGAAGTATCAAATAAGTATATTCGGAAAATTAAATTGATTATTTTTAAATATTGTGCTTCTATACATCGTCACGAGAACTATCTTCATTATTGACCTCTTCAATAGAAAAAAAAAAAAAAACAAGTAGTATAATATGTATTTACATATATTTATAAACGCTCAGAGATTTTTCAGTTTAAATTACTCGGGGTGGAAGGTGGTACTCGCACACAATTGCAAACTGAAAGGAGATTTTACCCAACAAAATTAAAAAAATAAGGCAGAAAACAAATACCTAAATTCTGACTCCTGTATATTTTGAATATCTTTAGCTTTTGAGTTATTGTGAGAAAAATATTTTTTCTAGACTGGTTCTAGTTATTGGTATTATTATTTACCATCTTCTCTCTTATGGAGGAAGACTTAACTTCCTTCAGTGTATCAATACTAGACCAAAGGTCCCAAACAGTGCATTGTGCACTTATCTAATATCATTAGATATTATTATTAGATAAAAATAGTCATATAAGTTAAAAACCAGGTATCATTATAAATTAAAATAGAATTATATAATATTCATTGAGAGATTATTTAAGGTATAACTTAAGCAACAAATTCATTTTTATTTATTATTATCTTTTTCCCATGATTGGATATTTATGAGACAATGTTTCACTTTTGAATTAATCAGAAGTTTCATAAGATCTTATTTTCTGGTTCCAAAGAAATCATTGAATTCTATTATTAACTTAATAATTTTCAATTTATAATATTACTAACTTGTCAGAATTTCTAAATTATAATTCAATATAATATCACAAAGAAAAAATATTATAATTTTTTTTTCAGGTGCTACTGATTCAGCAGTTCCTTGCTCTATGATGTTAAATTTAGCAAAAGTAATGAAACAGGAGCTGAGTTCTTTGAAAGATAACACTAATTTGAATTTGAAATTGATATTTTTTGATGGTGAAGAAGCCTTTGTGAATTGGGGACCAAATGATTCTATTTATGGTGCTAAACACTTAGCTCATGTTTACCATAATAATCGGCAAAGAACCATTTCATCTGAAGAAGTTGTTTCTGATTTACAGAGGATAGACATATTAGTATTATTAGATTTGATTGGCCACAAAGGTACAAAATTCCAGAGTTCCTTTGAAAAAACCCAAAATTGGTAAGGATATTTTATTTATGAGATATTGATTTTCTGTTATTAAATTCAAATCATACTGACTTTCTACTTATGTATTTATATCCAAACAGACCTATTGGTCTAATTACTATGGAGTTTTTTCATGCAGGACCTTCTATCACTGTGACTCTGGAGGTTCTGCGGCTAAAGTAGCTTATTTTGCTCTCTCCGATAATAATTTGTGAAACTTCAAATCCGTTGTTTTTCCCAAATATGTCATGTCTCCCACGATCCAGTGCCTTACACCCACACTCTGTTTTCTTCTGACGTCAAACAGTACCAATTGTGCATGTGTCCCTTTTGATTTTTTAGACAAAAAATTAATATGGAATCATCATATTGATGCATTGTGTACTAAACTGAAGAGAAGCTGCTATTCTATTAGATTCATGTCAAATCTCTGCAGCCCTAGTATACTCTTAACATTGTCCCATGCTAATTTCCATTCACACCTCCGATATGGTATACTCAACTGGGGTATGAGTGCCTCTGTCCAAAGGATATTTCTCCTCCAGAAATACGTTGTTAGAATAATAGCCAAGCTAGGGTACCGAGATTCATGTAGAGATGGTTTCAAACAGCTGAAAATTCTTACAGTTGTCAGCACTTATATATTAGAGGCTAGTGCACACGTTTTCAAAAATAAATCCATTTTTCATTCCCATCGTCCATCACATAACCACAATACCTGTTCTAGAGATCTAATCTTAACAAACACTCATAGAACTTCCTTGTATGAAAAAAGTGTAGAGTACAGTGGGTGTAAATTATACAATATGCTTCTAATAACTCTTAAGACTTCTCCAAATATTCATGTATTCAAAAGTCAGCTGAAAAAAATGTTACTTCAAAGGACTTGTTACACCATTCAAGAATTCACTAATAGACTAACATGAGATCTTCAGCTTTAGCAGATTTGGTTGTACTGTTCACTCCTAAGTGTTGTATTCTGAATCACCGAATACTCTGGCGTTACATTTTTTTTGTATATTTTTTTATTTATTTTTTGACTGTCTTCTTGTAATGAGAAATTGTGTGTTGTTTGCTGTCTTTTCTTTTGACATTTTCTTTGTTTATTGGACATTGATTTTTCAATTGTACTTTTCAACCAAAGAAAAAAAAATATTATTATTATTATCATTATTATTATTTAGAGGAGCAAGTTTAGTTCGTTTTTCGAACGGGTTCACCCATTTCCCCTTCTAATCCCATTGTTTGAATAACCTCCTTAGTGTACATTTCCGATAGAGAGTTTCATTTTGGAGCCTTGAAATGGGACCCCTGCCTGGAAAGTTCGTCAGCTTCTTTGTGTACTGGTATTTATTCTGTTGTGTTCGGACACTCTTTATAGTTTTATTTTATTGTATGTTTTCAGAATTTCTCAAACTATTCTGGATCTCTCTTTTGGGCTTATCAAAGTCTTATAAGGCACAGATAGGACCTGTTGTGGATATCTGTTCCCATGTTTGGAGTGCAGCCTCTAAACACATACAGAAACTCTTGGATTATATCCAAAAAAGAGCCATTCGTCTCGTCGGTGATGCTCACCTCTCTAGAATACCGCAGAACGGTTGTCGATCTGTCTCTGAGTTATAGATATTTTCATGGACGATGCTCTTCTGAAATTACATCAATCGTTCCACCGTTACTAGTCCTATTGAGACTGATCAGTCGAGTTTAGCCCTCACATTTGTTTGTCGTTACTTTGGAGACATGCCAAAAAAAAATCCGAGAACTCTTCTGAATAACAGTGAAGCTTTGGAAATTACTGCTTCGAGAGGTGTTACATAAAAAAGTGCCATTCGACGATTGGGAACGATAAGAATCTGCTCATCCCTACCCATATTTTTATGAATAAAGTAGAAATCGATAGAATGGCTTTGTGAGGGGAATAATAAAAACAAAGGAGAAACTAAGTGGGTAAACCCTCTTAATGCAACCTTAGACGAATGTGTTGCTGGCTCCTCCTGTGGTTGGCTCCTATATTTGTGTGATCTTGCGTTCAAGTGTTGCACAACTCTACACTTGGCCATACTGTACTGAAGAGGTCTAATGAGTCCATAACGGATCCGTCTACGGTTGCATTATGAGGGTTTACCCACTAATTTTCTACTTTGTTCACATTTTTATGTATATATTTTTGTATCACTTGCAATTTGGCATGCAATTCCAGATTCTGTTTCTTGTGCCATTTGTAAACCAGATCAATCCTTCGATAACGTGTACAGAGACCTTTAAAAGTTTTTACAAGTAAATTGCAGATCAGTTCAATGAGCCAGTCCAAGAGCAGCATTAAATCGTTGAATTAGTTGGCATGGTGGGACTCATTGAAAATGCTTTAGAGGAACATTGTTCCTTAGTTGTCATAGTGATCAGTATTCCATGACACAATAGGAATTACACTAGCAATGATTATATTTGGAAGAGAGTTCACGTTATATTTAAATATAGTGGGCCCGCATCAGGCCCGTCACCACGGCCCACGGCTTATGGTGGAAATCAAGTTACCTTGCTGAATTTGTTTGAATCACCTCACAATGAGATTACAGAGATTAATCTAACCCAGCGAATTTAATGCTTTTCAATGCTTGAGTCAAGCCATTGGTCAGTCTCGAATATCAAATACATATTGCTATTGGGGTATATAAGCGGTAGAATGCATGGTCAGTGATTTGAGTGGTTATTCAATTGGCAGTTTTTATACAAAATAATCTCGCGAATCATTGACTCAGTTGTGGGAATTAGGAACCTAGGAATAATTCATGGTATTCTTATTACAGGTACTTGAGACTAGCTGCAGCTGAAGATAAATTGCGAAATCTTAATTTATTGAAAAATAATCATCAAAGATATTTCATCAAGAGAGCTTTTTACGGGTTCATTGAAGATGATCACATTCCTTTCATGGAAAAAAGTAAGTAATTTCTCATAATTACTCACTGTCTATATTAAATTATTGTTAACTTCTCCTTTAATAATTGAACTTTTTGTTTATCTGCAGTAGATAAGTATCAGATGCAATTACAATTTAAATTTCAAAATTGTAAATTAATTTAAAAAAAACTCTCTTTGCTTTTTGGACAGATTTCTTGATTTATTCTGGTCATTTATTGGATATATTCATACAATTTCTATCAGCTTTTAGTTTCTGTTTTGTGGGTAGACAAGTATGAAATACTTGCCTTATTGCCTTACACTGGCCTTAGTGCATAATTGAGTGCAGGTATAATCATGTCAGTAATGCCATTGGAATATACATTACAAATGATTACAATTTTTTCAGTGGGCATTTTATTATTCTGTAATGACATAAAGATAGACACATTTTTACATTGACTGTTTCATTAATAGGATATCCTGAAAACTGTTTTTGTTCAAAATATTCAACATCATCTATTACAAATCTACTTGGGTTCTCCCAATACTTCAGTGTAAACTACCTGTATCCACTAACCACTACTTCATACATCAACGTTTATTGGTTTCAAAACTTCCTGTTTACAATTATTTTCTTACAGAATCCGATACTAATTGTCACACATTTAATTGGGACCACCTAAAAATTCCCTCGAAACTGCCTATAGCTAATAATATAGCCAATGGATCCTTCTGGAAAGTTCAATAACCATATCCAATTATCTACTTACGGTGGATCCACTTGGATGGCCGGTGGATCAGCAGTCTAAGGTACAGGCTGTTGAAACTTGTGCTACCGATGGCCGGTTCGATTCCTGAGTGCGAGAGATTTTATCTCAAAGTATATCGGAATTGATAGGCGACCACATGCCCTGTTAAAAAGCAATTGTGTTGTGTGTTGCCTGGATGCCAAACCTGTCTAGTGGTAGCTTGAAGTGCGCACCGACCACCAGGGGTGTTGCTGTAGGTTTTTCATCAATCAGTCGCTCTGGGGCGCCTCGGAAAATTATAATAATAGCCGTCCTCTACCCGCACAGGCTATGTCTTTGGGTACACTCTAGTAGTGAGCGATGTCGAATCATCAAGATTCTTCTTGCTGCATTTTCTGGAATGTTAGGTTTATGTCAGCGAGCCAAGACCGCTGACAAGACAAGGCGTATGGTATCGTAACAATATTCAATATTAATTAATTATGGAAAAATTTAAGATTTCTGTCTTTGGGATATTATTGAGTGAACAAATATGTATTTGAAAGTTTTATAGCACAAAAAAGATTTTCAGTATAACTCTACATAAATAAACAGTTTCAGTAGGAGTTAAGACAAACACAAACTGTATAAAGATTGTTGAAAGAAATAGGTCCCCAACTTTTTCAGTTTAATTCATGAGTAAAAAAATAACAATAATTTTACAGATGTTCCAGTACTTCATCTCATCTCACATCCTTTCCCAAAAGAATGGCACACAGCAGCTGATAATCGTGATATCATTGACATGGATACCGTTGAAAATATCAACAGGATATTGCGAGTTTTTGTGGCAGAATATCTTAATATGTTAGTACACTTCAGTCATAACAGATATGCTTAAAAATAATTTCGTACTTATGTTAAAACTGGTTTATACAGTGTGTATCATCCAAATGGAATACATTTAATATCTCTATATTATTTTGACACTTGTCACTGATATGCCGAAAAACGTCAAGGTTATTTTGATCGTAGCGGATATTTACGGCCTATATATCCCATCCCATGATTTTTGTCAGTAATCAGCAAGTCGTATCAGATCGCCATGGGACTATTATTATAAAAAAAAGGAAAATGTGTGTCTCGAAGCTGTTTATGAATAAATTGAATAATATTTGCAATACTTTGGTTTGGAGATTTGGTTTGAGTTCTTCTTCTATCTGATCGTTATAAGAATGGTTATTTCAAGAATTTTAGTTAAATCAGCATATTTGCATAAAATCTAAATCGACGAAGATCTGGCTGAGTTTCAGACTGATTTTAGTAACTTGTAGGTGAATAACCTAATTTCCAGTTGCAAAAGATTGTACAAAAAACACCAACTTTGTTGCTGCTCCTATTTTTATCTTTATTGCCATCACAATCCAGTCATCGTTTTCTGGGGTGCCTATATATTAATTTTTTCTCACTCTTTCCATTTGTTTTTTTTTGGCGCTGAATCTGAATTTTAACTTTGCTATACTTCCCACAGATACGGCTTCAGAACAAAAATCGCAAAAAAAAATACTAAAAATTTATACAAAAATGAAGTGAACTCAATTTCCTACAAAAATACCTCTCCTGTGTATTTTTTGGCTGAACGCTTTGGCCGCCAGAGCGTGCTGAAAAAAGGCCAAAATTTCCTACTTTGTGGAAAACCCAGTTTTCACGTTAGTTTTTCGCTTGTAACTCTAAAACTGTGCTTGTAATTACAAAAACACTTGGATTCCCAATAAACTAATCA
This sequence comes from Chrysolina haemoptera, assembly GCA_958298965.1. NCBI lineage: Eukaryota > Metazoa > Arthropoda > Insecta > Coleoptera > Chrysomelidae > Chrysolina > Chrysolina haemoptera. Next base: position 21,820,737 of record OY282595.1, read on the forward strand.
CTAATCCAGTACGATCGGGTTTTGAGACAAGAATCGATTGTAGCACCACCAAACTTGGTATGCTAGTAGTTGGAACCATGATAAACACGAAAAAAAAAAATTGTTTACCAAAGTTCCAGGGGTGGAACATATTTTTTTTTTCGTTTTCGAAAGTATTTGATTTATCGGAAAAACAACTCAACAGGGTGAAACATATTTTTAATAATGATTTTCAAAACCTTGGACAAAAAATGGCAAATCGCTCCAGTAAGGGATTCCACAGAATTATTGTCACTGTCATATTTACTGTACAGCGTTGCCAATAGTTCTAGACAGCGGTAACCGATGTAATTTGTTTAATTTATCGAAAATGAAAGTTACGTCAATAGGGCTTTGTCAGTTCATCAGTCAGATGTTATATTGGTCCGCCTAAAGTCCTTGGATACAACTGAAGAAGTATGTAAGTAATAAGTTTTATGTTTTGCGATTTAAAATATCAGTTTTGGAAATAAAACAGGATGCAAAACAGAATTGAAAAATAATAATAATAATCATAATAGAGTCTTTATTGTCCATTCCAGTTGTTTTTAAATAACATCAGCTTACAAAGTTGAAAAATATTGATAAAAATAAATTATAGTGAGTTCATATTAGCTGCTCTCTTTGAATTTTACCAACAATTTTGTTGTTTGTGCTAAAAGCAAATCTAATCTAGGAAGAAAGACCTATAACAAACCCATGGGCACTGCAACCCCGAATATCAGAATAACAAACCAAAAGAATACAATAAATAATATACTGGTGAACCGGTGAAAAGGGGCAATACCAAAGATCACCAAGATTTCCTTCTACAGGAAAACCGACGGCACAGGCATCATCCATAAACCATAATCTAAGAAAAAGAATGAACCATCTTCAAAGAAAATGAAAATTATTAGTAATCCAGCTATCCGTAATATAGCTACATAATGCATTGAACCACATTACCCAAATTAATACCAGCTGATAATAATCATCCTGTGAGCTATTTCGCAGTACTTCGAATAATGTTGAGATTTGGCAACAATGCAGTAGCAGTAGGGTTGACCGTTAGATATTCGGTAGATATTCCAGCAGAAAACTGAAATTTATTTGGAAATATTATAAAAGATCGCTGTCACTATGGTATGAAAAATATATCTTGTCAGTGCCATCTTACAGTTCAGACATGCGAAATATTTGACTTTATATGAACCTCAACCCGAAATTCAGAAATTCACAATTACTATACTAGACATCATAACTATTTCGCTCATGAAGCACTTTAAAAATTCAATGAATTGCCCGAAGACCTTAAATAATGTAGAAATACCACTCAATTCAAAATCAAAATAAAAAAATATTTTTTCCAAAAAAAGAAATCGAAATTGAATGGATTCTTTCTTTGTTTTAGTGTTTTGTTGTTTCCTTTATTGTAATTCTAATAGTTTTATTTGATAGAATATCTAAATACAAAAAGGTTTATTCATGAAGAATCTCATACCAGTATAATAATGTTTGATTGTTCATGCTATTTCTATCATAGAAATTATATAAGCGTTTAAATATACCCATTTATAATGTTATATATTCACTTAAAAAAAACACTGTATCATTGAGAACAATAGTTATTAAGAAATGGGTATACATTTTTTACTTATTGTAGAATTGAATTAAGATTGAAACGTTATTATTATTAAAACTGTGTAGCCACTAGGGCCACTTTGAAATATATCCATTTATAGCCCCTAACCAAAAATTTAATGGAGACCTATATTATTACCTAACTATTATCACTACTCATCAAAAATATCAACTATATTTAAAAATTATATTTGTTTATTCAGACAAAAAATTCTTAATTCTTATAAATTTTTATATTGATTATTATTATTAATATAGCTAGGTAAATAAAAAAAATTATGGACAGCTACAGTCTACAACAGACTCTCACAATGTTTAAATTCATTAACTACAGAAGAAACTTGGGATGGTGTCAAGAAACTGACATGTTCGAAGTGCAGAGAAAGAAGAAAATGCACAATTTCTATCGATTCATAAATTCCCAAAAATTTTAGTAATCCATTTGAAAAGGTTTTCTTGAACAGAAATATTTAGAAAAACTTTGAATATCATCATTGATCTTCTTCTAGAAGTATTAGATATGAGCAACTACACTGCTTGTACACACTGTCGAACCAAAGCTGGACTACCTATAGCGGACATTACACTGCTTACTATAGGCATCCTCATACAGGCACATGGCACAAGTACGATTCGCATGTTTCCCTGATTTCATCAAAATCCCTTGTGAGGGAAAAGGCATATGTACTCTTATACTACTGGTCCTGCTCAACTACCTACCAAATTCAAAGAAAGACATTCCCTGTTGAAGACCACAATTCAACCTCTACAAGAACGGTTCAAATCATATATAAATAATAATTTGTACTCGATTAAATTGATGTGTAAATAATAAGTTATTACATTTTAGGTAACTAAATATAGTTTATGCAGAATCTAAGCTTTATTATAATTATAAGCATATTTTTGAGTTACAAGCATATTTTTGAGTTACAAGCAAAAATCTAACAAGAAAACTGGGTTTTCCATATTGAAGTTAATTTTGGCGAGATCCAGCGGCCACACCGTTCAAACCAAAAATTTATTTGAGGGATGTATAATGTAGAAAATTTGGTGTACTCTATTTTTGTATGGAATGGTCTAAGTCGAAAAGTGTAAGGTGTTTTGACTTTTTGTAAAAAATATCGAAAATTCTGAGGTTTTTGGCGATTTTCGTTGTGAAGCGATATCCGTGGTGAGTAGCAAAGTTGAAATTCGTATTAGCACTCCAAAAAACATATAGAAGGAGTTAGAAAAAATCTACTATATTTTTGTCCTCGCCAACACACCATTTGATAACAATCCAATTGGATATTGTTTGAATACTGCTATTATAATTACAATTTTGTTAAACCTTCTTGCCAAGCAGGTCCAACACAAGTCTCTCAAAGACTTCTGAGGGTTGCCCTAAGGTTGCAGCTGGTTGACGTAAATAATTATTTTTTCTCCTTTCTTCACATTCATTTTGAATGGTAATCAAAAACCAGACACAGAGCTTCTACTCTTCTTTGAATGTCCTTTCCAAGTACGTACCACATACAATACAGGGTGTTCCCAAATATCAAAAATAAATGTATTATGTTTTGGCTCGGCAATATTTAGATAAGGTTTTTGAGAACAAGTGGATAGGACGAGCTGGACCTCAGTTATGGCCCCCCAGGTCCCGTGACCTAAATAGCCTAGATTTTTTCCTATGGGGGCATCTCAAATCTCTACTGTATACAACACCAATAAATACCATTTATGAATATTAAATACATATAAAACCATTAAGAAATACTCCGGGGGTGTTTGACAGAGTACGGGTATCAATGAGAAGAAGAGCGGACGCATCTTGTATATATTATACATGCGTCCGCTCCTTATGAATTGAAGGAGGTCACTTTCAACAATTGTTATAACGTAGTTTCCTTGTTATGGCTTTTAATTACATGCTTTATAGAATAAATCATTGTTGCAAACACATTCAGCTTTAATTTTCAGCAGACAGCTGTTAATAAATAAATTTTAGCGAATTACGAAAATTCTTTTTCAATTTTTTTACTCGATAACGGTCGAAGATACGGAAAAACTAGAGAACACAAAAAAGTTTGCAAACAAACCAAAAAATAAGTTATATTTTAGAATTTACCAACAGCGCACCGCAAAAAGAGAGAAAAGGGAGCATGACCCAGAGAAAAATATCACCCTGTAGATTCTCGCAAACATTTGAGATGTCCATCGATGTGAGCCCTATAACGTAACATATATTTTGTATTTGAACTAGATATCTCAAAAACTGCAAAAATCGGTGACATGACCGACAAAAGTCACTTGAAACCACACTCCGCAAATATCCCTTGCAATCAAAATCGATTGTCTTGTGTTATAGCAGTGGAAATTGTCGAAATATGTAGATATTAAATTTATTGTATTTGGCTAATACACTGAGAACAAATACAAATGTGACGATAAACAAATATTTGAATATTGTGATATATACAAAAAGAACAACACGTTTGACTATAGAACAAAGTTTTGAAAAAAATATTTTAGATTAGAATGAAAATATGGTATAATCGTAATGCTTGTTAATGAATATTGATTAGGTTCCCTTGAGGTGAAAACCGCTGGGGAATTTTGGTGTACATGCCTTTGGTATTATTGGTATTAGTTGGGTATTAGTGGGGAATTCGAGGAGTTAGTTGAAACTTATTGGGTATTAGTCGGGAAGTAGGTGTATTACTTGAAAATCATTGGGCATTAGTTGGAAAGTAGGGGTCTTAGTCAAAAATGTATGGGCATTAAAAAAAGGTCGTCAGAACACCGGTGAAAATCATAATTGCTTGATGAAAAAAAAAGGTCAGGGTTCAATATTTCTATTACTTTTATCACTCGGGTATCAGAGTAATTAATTGGGTATATTAATGGCATTAGTTCGGGGTATTACTCGGGAATTACTTGGGTGTTGGGAGAATCAGTTAGGATTTTTGGGAATTAGTGTACACAATTTCCTCAGCAGTTTCCCCCTCGGGTTCCCCTATATATCTATGCTTCTTTTTCGTTAATTTTACATTAAATTACATTACATTGTAGACAAAAAATTTCGTATTTTTCCATATTGGATATGGATACATTTTTTTAACTAATTCAAAGTAAAGTGTATGTGTTCAATATATTGTGTAGCCTAGCCTCTATTGTAATAGTAGTCCTGGGGTCCAGATTTGAAATTTATGATTAACATAACTGAGATTTTGTATATCTTTTCTTTATGTCAAGTCGGACACCTTTTTGCGAAAATTCTCGGTAGAGGGCGTTTTCTTCGGAAATTTATGACGTCATATGATTTAGCTACTCACAACTGATTTTATTCAGACTCTATTAAAAATATTCAAATTGACTGGCAACCTTGTCTGACAAAATATTCGGGAAATTGTAGTTGTCGGACGCCCCCAAAAAAAGGCAGAGGTAATAAAAGAAAATGCCAAACGCCCTCTACGAAGAATATTTGGAACCTTTGGTGTGAATGCAATTCAAGAAATAGAAGCTTCCCAAAACACCATAACTACGTCACTTTCACTTGACGCGCGTTTCGCCAACAAAGTAAGCATTTTTAAGAACCATAAGCTTAGTAAGCTCACTGAGAATGCTAACTTTGTTGGCGAAACGCGCGTCGAGTGAAAGTAACGTAGTATTGGTCTTTTGGGTAGCTTCTATTTCTTGAATAAGAAAGTTGTCTGACTCAACAAAAAAAAGATATACAAAGTTTCAACGTTTGGGAATCATACATTTTTTTAAAGTCTGTACGAGAGGACTATAGGAAACATGCTTGATTTATATGTATCGAACAGTTAAGTTATGCAAAGAATTATCAAGAATACTGGGATATCCATGAAAAGTGTTCAACTTTTCAAATGGTCTGTCAGTACGCTGCCAAAAAGTGTAATTATTTTAAAATTGCTCCGATAGGGGGAGCGGTGTTACGTAGTGGTTTTTAGCATATGCCAAGCATACCAAACAATATTTTATCGAAAAAAAAAAAAAAAAAAAATAAAAAAAAAAAAAAAAAAATAATAAATCCGACGGAAACCGATTTCACGTAGGTCCTAAGAGTCACCATATGCCCTCAAATGTGTTTGACCAACGGGCGCGCGCCAACTTTGCTTGTTTATTGATCATTATATTCATGACTGCCAAACCCCAAGAGAGCATACGTTATACAATCATTACACTTTTTGGCAGCGGGCTGACGGACTAACTGTATGTGTGGTAATCGAATTTTTTATTTTTTTTTACATGACATCTGCAAATATTTTCATTGCCGTTTCATCCAGTTTTAAACCAGAATTTCGCGGTAGAAGATCGTCCGACTCGGTAGATGTGATTAGTAAATTTCGTAGCTCGACTGGGTTGAGTCTCGCAAGATTCAGTGTTGCGTTCAAGTTAGCCTGTCTACAAACAAAGCCTTCCCAAAACACATGTGGCTGAAGGACCTCGGTCGATTTCCTTTAGAAATTTGGAATTACAATTACTACTACTGCTTGTATTTCTGAATACACTGGAGTGTTATCCCAACACCAATCCACAATTTTTAACACCGGGTTCATATCCCAGAAACGGAATAGTAAATCACTGCTTGGCCAGTTTGTTAGCTAATTAATTCCCTGGTATTTGTTTGTGTTCTGTCATCCAGAACAGTTTTTCTTGGTTCTGCCAGACTTGCACTTGTCACCTAACGTGTTGGCTTATCAGAGTCTTCAGTGCTGCCTGAATATCAGAAATGATGTAGATCTGCTTTTTCACATAAGCTCTAATATTTGACGAATATATTATTGTATCGCTTGTGTTTTGGCGTTAAATACTGTACTGTTCTGTCCAAGAGAGTCCTTAGGCTCTGTCAGGGACTTATCATTAAATTTCAGATGCTGTCAATCATTGGCCCATCTGTGAACCAAGGCATACCTGTGAGAATGTATTCTATCATCCCATTTTTTCATTTTCCATGATTCACTATGATGACTTCAAAGATATAGCGCTATAGCAATTTCGTGTAGTATGACGTCATTTCAATTTATTCCTTGATATTTCTACCAAAGTCCATGGAATCTGATCTAAAATACTGTCCTTTCAACTCGCTTGAAACTAGTGTGCATAATCCTGTTTTCGCATCGCTTCTCATAAATATACTATGGGATGAAATTTCAATTCCAGTTCATATCCTTCACTAACCAAGAAAAATGGAAAACTAGTAATGAACGCCCTGAGAAAAGCCAATATTTTTGCCAACACTTATGCCAGAGTGGAGTCTGTCGTAACTCTCAGGTATTTACTTCCCCCACTTGAATACTAGTTCTTCTCTTTGGAGTATGAAAAGGGTAACTTCGTCTACATTCCTCCTGATGACTGCTTCTATAGTGTATTCACATTTCAAATACGAACTATGTCAACGAAAGCACGTGAACGCGTATTATGCTTGTTAACCTAGTGAAGTGAGTTTGAAAATGTTTACATATTTCATATACTTTTTAGAATGTGAACTAAACAATATCAGGACAAATATTTGAAATGAATAGACAATAATTTCATTGAAAACACAAAAACAAATCACCGCGAGAATTTTAAACAAAATGCAGCTTCCAATAATTGTCACGCATCCATGCTGAATACAACTCCGCGAAAATATTTCGTTTTAGTTGATGTTCCAGCGACCAATAGCGCTACGAGAATTGGCGATCACGTGGACACATCATTGTTTACATCGTACGTATTTGAAATATGAATATACTATAGAGTAGGTTTCTGAGGCCTTAAGTCCCCCCTTATCCACTCTGATTTGCATGAGCGCTCTGACCTTCGATGTTTAAAAAAACAACAATCTTTGTCAATCAGAAAAATGTTTCAATTTAATGTTTTCGAAAAGACTGGAGTCTCATTCATACTGTCGGAGTACCGGTTTTTGTAATATAACTGGTAATGTTGCGTTATGTTGGTGGGTATAAGCTGAATCCCTGTATGTAGGACTTGTGAAAACAATTACAGACTACTTTTTCCACAGTTCCATAAACTACTGGACTGTCTTAGGACCATAATGAAGTCCAAAAAGTCCTGAAATTGAAAGTTTCTGAATGTTTAGCATGAATAAACCTTATAAGAAAAAATGCAAGTGGGTAAAATCAAACAATTTGATTCAAAACACAAAATTTCAACCTCAAAATCTGAAGTTAAACTATTATCAGAATCACCCATTTTCGAAAATTTCACTACATATTCAATTTTACTTGACAGCAGTGTATGTTTGAAAGTGAATAAATTATTTACTGTTGCATTGTCAACGAAATGGTATGACACAGCTTGCTCACTATTTTGCATTATGAATAACTCGAATGTATCTGTAGTTTCAAAAGTACTAAATTTTAAAGAAAAATAGTTTTATATATTTATTGATGCTAGCAGATAAAGTCGTGTATGTAATTCAGATCATAAACGATCATTATGGTGCATGCCGTGTTATCGGGCTTGGCCATCGCCTCTACTACCATAATGATCGTCATTATGATACTTATTACATGAGTAACTGTTATAAAGTTTGGACATCCTCGTTTTGTTCACGGTTTTCAAAAAGACTTACAAAATTACTTATTAGTAGTTGTCAAATTCTCCAACAAAAAGCAGCAGATAAAACTTATCATATGTTTTTATATTTGATATTTAATAATTGGCTAACTCTGAGTACTAATAATGTTACTAACCAATTACTACTTCAGCTACCTCGAAACTACTGCAGAAGGACATGTCTCCAAGAAAGAATTGTGACCCAGATGAAGATTAATGATTTTATTGTTGAATAATGTTATGAAATAACTACATGTTACTGTCGGCTATTTACATATTGAATATTATGTACTTATTGTATTTTTTGCATTGCACTTTATTGATTGATTTATATAAATTAGCCTAGGAAATACATTCATCGAATTTACTTGTATGAATTCATATATTGTAAAGTTTTTTTTTGAGCAAAAACAGAGATACATCTATTGATGCTTTTGAAATAGGAAAGAAACAAATCTATCTTGCTAGTCTTTACTTGGTAGTATCATTCTCATATTTAGAAATAAACGCTAAATGTATACACCAATCCTGAGGCATATCATTGCAGTGCCCCAGTTAATTGTACAGAAATATTTTGGCGTTAACAATACTTATTTTTTGTAAACGTGATTTGCTGTTGGTATCTACTAACTTCTTAACTTAACTTATGTGAATGTGGGATTAGTTTCCATAATTTTTTTCAGTATATGTGAAAAGCAGAATTTTTTGAAAACATTTCATATTAATATCAATTATTGAGTTGTAAATGTGTTTTATTTTTTTCATAGTATAAATGTAGTGAAAATGATCTCGGAAGGGATTTAACGACCCTTGCCGTTTTTGATACATTTATTAGTGAAGTTGTTTCTTGTTCACTTTTATTTTAATAAAAAATTTGAAATTATGTTTTTTCTTCTAATTCCCAAGAAAAGTAAAATTCTGTAAGGTTCAGAGACTATCATGATTATCAACAGAAAGTTATTTCTGGAGCTGTATGATTTGTGGAACACTTTCCTAAATAGGTAGTTCCAAAGTTTTGCTGTTCTTTGAAAGAAAGAGCCCTCAGGGCTTAGCCCTGAGAAGGATATTTTGTTTTATTTATTTTTTTTTACAAATATCCTAGGTTTCAGGAAACTCCTCACCTGAGAGACTATGAGAGTAAGGGAGGGTCAGGATCTGAAGTTTATGTGAAAGTAGATTCCAAAGTACCATAGCTCAGTGGCAAACGCTAGGTTTGAACCCGAGTCATCTAGTCAAGAGGTGAACACTCTTATCACCAGGACCACTTCACTGAAACAACAACAAAGAGGTGTAATGATTGATCTTGGCGGTCCAATCTCGATGAAACTGTTAACAGTGAAAAGTTTAATATTTCAGAAGACCATCATCCATGGAGATATGGTAATAAAATAAGTTCGTCTTCTTTTTACTGGAAAAATATAACTTTTGGCCTATTTTTCTGAAATTTTGGTATGTTGTTAAATCTGACATCCTTAGTATGACCCATTAACGAAAATAATATGGGGTACTAGTCTATAATGTAGAAATACACCTGTCAAATTTCAAACCAATCCGTGATGATTTTTATATTTATTTTGTTCCCCAACTTTCGCAGACACGCCACTGTTCATTCAGTAGCGCGTCTGCACCTATATTTTAACTCTTCGCCTAGGAAGGATTCCCGATACCCAATTTCTGTGGTTTCACGCAAATTCTAAACTCTACCCGCTTTCTGTCATTTTTATTTCATTACCGTGTTGACTGAGACATTTATTTCGACATATTTTCGTTAACGCAAGCCACGCCCCCTTTGGACCTTCAACGATAAATAATATTTAAAATTATTAAATATGAAAATAAAAAATTGAAAAAATTCAGGCGCCTACAGGACAGATCAATGAACAATAATCCGTGGTCGAAAAATTTTTATCGCGATTTTTCAATAAGTTATCCAATTAATTAACAATTTTTTGTAGCATGAACATTAACATTTTTTTTTTTTTTTTTGTTTTTTTTTTTTTTTTGCTTTGGCTTTGGTTTTAAACCTTTAGCCACACACATTACGTTAATTCTACTGTCACTCTGATAATCTGATAACTGTATGACTTATATACATATTTTGTTCTCTATAACAAATTCTACAATAAGGTCATATATAAATTTATCCTCTGTTGCTAATAAGTTCTGAATACTGGTCGGAAATTGCATATTCAGTTGTTGGAGTTTGTGCATGAAATTATTAATTCCAGGTATGTTCTCACACTTGAAAAATAGATGATTCAAATCAGCAGTTTCATTATCATATTGACATACAGGTGATTCAAGGATCCCAATTTTATGTAAATGTGCCGGAAAGCAACCATGGTTGGATTTGAGTCTTGTAATAATAGTGGAATATTTTTTAGGGACATCAAACATGAATATGTGGGGTACTTTTTTGGGGAGTTCCTTGTGTATAAGAAAGTAAGGGTTGGTGGACTTCCCTGCTATTTCTGACCACTTTTCCATCCATTCTTTGTCTACATTTCGTCTATAGATACTTAAGAGATCATTGTTACAAGGAATTTCGTCAAAATTAGTACAAGTTCGTGCTTCTTTGGCTGCCAGATCTACTACTTCATTTCCAAGAATACCACTGTGAGCTTTGGCCCAGATAAATGTAACTTTGCTGTTAATAAGCGAAAGCTTATAGAGCAAATACCCTATCCTACAAACATTGGGATTTTTATACATATTTTGTGAGAGATGCTTAATGCTTTCTAACACTGATTTTGAGTCAGAGATAATAACTGATTCGTCAATATCATTGTCCAAGCACCAGGAAAGTGCTTTTTCAATGGCGAACGCCTCAGCACTGAAGATATTGCACACCGCTGGTAATCGACTTTTAAAAATAATCTGTCTATCTGGAATACAGAAGGAAGCACCTACTCCTTGTGAATCCTTACTACCATCCGTATACATAACTAAATCAATATCCAAATTGTCTATTAACGAATACACCAATTTTTGATTATAGGAGGGTATATCATTGTATTGGGGGAATATAACTGTAGACTTACATAAAATTGTATTATAATCAATTAGAAACACTGGCAAAGTTTCTAAGGGCTTGATGTATTTCATGAACTCGTGTGTTTGAAGAAAGGCAGCTGACAATAATGGTGATTTTTTTTTCCTCCAATATGGGTTGGTTAAATCTTCTGTATTTAGTAAATTTACTCGATTAATTAATGACGAGTTATATGTTCTAATTTTAGTGATATGTTTGTTTGAAAGATACTGCCGTCTAAGATATAATGGGGGTTCATTTGCTTCCGCCAGAATTACATTACAAGGAGTTGATTTCATAGCTCCTAAACAAAGTCGAACGGCTTTGTACTGAATTCTATCAACTTTTTTAAGATTTGTATCTGACGATGATCCATAGAAAATGCAGCCATAGTCAATCATGGACCTGACAAACGATCTGTAGAATAAGAGTGCAATTGAAGGTGTAGCACCCCATGCCTTCTTTGTGACGCAGCGCAATATATTGAGACCTTTCTCACATCTATTTTTTAAATATTCTATGTGCTGTGTCCAAAGTAATTTTGGGTCTAGTACTACTCCCAGATACTTATACTGTGCGACTATGGGTATCGACATACCTGCTAAATTAATATGTGTGTTCAGCCTAAGTCGATGCCTAGTGAAACACATAAACGCAGATTTTTCCGTAGACATTACGAATCCCATCTCAAGCAACCATGTTTTCAGTGTGTGTAGCACGTCTTCAAAATCGTTCAGACATTGATTATAATTTCCATGGCTAACATAAATACAGATATCGTCAGCATACTGAATAATTTTTACGTTATCATTGAATTTATTATGTAATTCGGACGTGTAGACATTAAAGAGGATGGGGCTGAGTACTGAGCCCTGTGGAATGCCATTGTAAACTAATCTTGGACCATGTAACTCGTTATAGTGATTTCTGACATATACTTTACGTCCGTTATATATTTCTGTAATATTATAAGCAATCTTTCTCTCAACACCTGCCATTACCAGTTTCTCAAAAAGAATACATAAATCTACTGAGTCATACGCCCCTTTCAGATCAACAAAGAGACATAAAAGGTATTCATTTTTGGAGAGAGATAAATGTATGTCAGTAACAAGTTCCGAGAGTGCATCACAAGTGCTTCTACCTCTCCTATACCCAAACTGGTTATAAGGGAGCAATTGATTTGATTCCAAATGATGTTCAAGCCTGAGTTTGATCATTCTCTCGAATGTCTTGAGCACGCAAGACATCAGAGAAATTGGTCGATAAGAAGAAGGTAATGTTGCATTTTTTCCTGATTTATATATTAAGGTTATGACAACTTCTTTCAGTTCTTCAATGATTTCCCCATTTAACCACCAACCATTGAAAATATTTAAAAGTAGCAATTTGGCATTATCCGACAAGTTATATAGCATCTTATAAGAAAAGCTATCTAAGCCAGGAGAGGTGTTTCTTGAATTCTTAATTGCCATATTCAGTTCAAATATTTTAAATGGTTTATTTAAGTCAGTGAATTCTGTTTGGGAGTATTCATTGATATTTTTGGAGGGTTTTCGGGGTACACTAGGAGGTGCGTAATTAATCAAGATTTCTGTTAGGAGTTCATTAGAGATAGGTGTTTTGCGACCGACTCTTTTATTACTGATAGATTTAATAGTATTCCAGATTTCAGATATAGAAGAGTTTTTATTCAATTTGTTTATATAGGCCTTCCAACTATCCCGCTGTTTTTGTTTGAATAAACGTTTTGTGGCCGCTTCAATGTTCTTGTAATGTAAAAGGTTCGCCAAATTAGATGTGGCTTGGTAAGCTTTAAGCGCATCTTTGCGTTTTTTAACATTATTGGTACATTCAAGGTCCCACCAACAGGGCTTACTATAGAAAGTGGTAAAAGGCTTATTAATAGCCATGGTATTATTGGCGGTAGTATTTAACGTTTCAATTAGTGTATGAAATTTGTTCACAGTTGTCATGGAAGACGTGTCAATATTTTCTATTGCAGTACCAGTACTAATCTGAAACAAATTCCAATCTACACGAGAATCATTCCATTTGCACGTAGGATAAATTTTTTTCATTTTATTTTCAAACTCCGAATTCAAAAGGATGGGAAAGTGATCTGAGCCGTGTGAATCTGATAGTATACTCCAATTAAATTTATCAGTTATATATGCTGAAGTGAGAGATAGATCCACTGCTGATGGATTTTGGCCTGGAAGAGTAATACGTGTCGGATTACCATCGTTCATAACGATTAAGTCGTGGTTATCTAATGACTCATTGAGACGTTTGCCCTGAGTTGAGTTATCTAAGCTTCCCCATAAAGCATGGTGACAGTTGAAATCGCCACAAAAAACTGTTTTATATGTAAATTGTTGAAAAATACCATCCCAGTCCGTAGTTTTTGCAGTCACATTCGGGGGTTTATAAATTGAAACCAGATTTAATTCACCATCGTTAATACTGACAGCACAAATCTCTATTCCAGGATTGGGATTGTTATTTATTGAAATTTGCTTAAATTTGATACCTTCTTTCACCAAAATGGCTACTCCGCCATAGCCATCCATTCTACATTTTTTGACAATATTAAACCCTTTTAATCTGTAATCAATATTTTCCTTGAGCCAAATTTCTGAAAGAGAGATAACATTTATTTCATGATCTCTAACTAAATTTAACAGTTCGGTTTTTCTGGCTGTTAAAGACCTAATATTCCACTGGAGAATGTTAATTTTATTATTAAATGTATTTGTTTTGTTAGTACTCTGAGTCATCGCTATCACTTAAAGTGTAAGTTTCCACCTGTTCACTATGGGAATTCGAACCATCCAGAATTTGACATATGTTACTTTTCAAATTTATTTCGTCGTATGTGCTTTTATTTGCCATTACGCTATTTACGAATTGAACTACTTGAGTCAATATTTGTTCTTTATATGCTATAAAATCATTTATATGAGGGTTTGGAAGGATAGTAGTGGAAGATTTTGGTGTTTTAAGTTTATCTGTATGAGATGGGGTAATTAAGGGGGATGTAGCTTTTTGTTTTTTTGATTGAGAGGTACTTGGTTTTTGTGTCAATTTTAATTTTGGTGTAGGTTTTCTCAATGTAAAATTGGTTTCAGTATTCGGTAATGGAGGAAAGTTACTCGGATCATTCAAATTAGAGAATCTATTATAAGTAGTTATCTTAGCATATGATGGATTGTTAACAATAAATGTAGCTTCTTTGAAGGTGATATTTTCCTTTGCCATTACTTACTTGTTTAATATTGGTTTGTTTCTTGAAAACTGGGCATTTTCTTGACAACGACCCGTGCTCGACGCTATTACAATGAACGCATAGCGTTCCCTTGTTGTCACAGGGATTGTCATTGCAACTGTCGGAGGCACATACGTTGCACCTAGCTTTGCCTTTACAAAGTTTACTGGTATGGCCATACCGTAAACATTTAAAACATTGTACCACTGGGTAAAAATACGTATCTACTGGAAAATTAACAAAATTAATCCTGACGTCCTCCGGAATTTTATTACCTAAAAAAGTCAAAATCACCATTTGCCTATCAACAAATGTTGTCTTTCCATCATTATTTATTTTGCGTTTCATACGCTTAACTTCAGTAACTTCTATCTTAGATTCAATCGCATTCAAAATATATTCTTCGGAGAACATTGTATCTACCATCCTAATAATACCTTTTTTATGAGTGTAGTATTTTGGTATATATGTTATTATATCATTTTTCGTTAAACTTTCATGTTCTACCAAACTGTTGGCTGTTTCGAAAGTATTACAAATTATCTTAACTCTATTGAGACCCACTGGTTTTATATCTACAATTTCATTTTGCAATTTTTTATCCTCTAATAAATAATGGCCAATTCTTATCGGGAAGAGTCGCCCAAGGTTTTTTTCCTTATGCTCTGCCATGACAAAAAATGGACCATTATCCGTAGACTGATATCTGTTATTGAGATCGTATGTAGGAGTATTTATCTCATTCGTGGATGAATTATTTTCATTTATATCAGGATTTGTTTTAGGCGGACCTGATCCGCCTGAATCATCTCCAATTTCCATAAGTAGTAGAAAAAATCCTACCGCCTATGAATATATTAAAAATAAAATTTTACTTATCTTCTTAGAAAAACTGATCACTTTTTCTGTCACGCTCGATGATACTACCGATCGCCACAGGTGTTCGAACAGAACTGAACATTAACATTGCAAGTGCGATAATTGTTAAACTATTAATTTGAGAATTTTTTCCTTTCGTGAAGCTATTTCTCAAAGGTCTTAGAATAAATTCCCGTTGAAAAAATTAAAAAATTGTTAATTTTCGTTTTGTTATTAACAATTTACTAGGTTGAAAAATTAGGAAGCTTTATTAAACATTGAAAAAGAAATTTATTTATAATATTATTATTGATCCGTTTTCTTATGATCAGAAGATACTTACAATATTAACGAACCATTTTTTTTCAAATCATTATATATTTTTCTTTTTGATATAAAAAATAGTTTTATTTAATTTTTCATTGTTTATGTAATAAACAATTTGTTATAAACAAATAAATTTTTAATTTTTAGTTTATACTTATTGTCACAAAAACAGACATGATTTTGTTTTTTTTTAAATTCTTTTTACTATATTTTTTTAAATTTTTAAATATACGTTGTACGTAATTTCGTCATTCTTACCTGGTTTATCATCCTTAAAATTATCATAATTTATAAACTAATGGAGATATGATGAAAACACTTAAGGGTTATTTATTCTCCTTCAGTTTATAAATTATGATAATTTTAAGGATGAAAAACCAGGTAAGAATGACGAAATTGAATGACAACGGATATTTAAAAATAAAAAAAAAATATTGAAAAAAACTAAAAACAAAATCATGTCTGTTTTTGTGACAATAAGTAGAATAATAAAAATTTATTTGTTTATAACAAATTGTTTATTGTATAAACAATGAAAAATTAAATAAAACAATTTTTTTTTACATCAAAAAGAAAAATAAATAATGATTTAAAAAAAATGGTTCCTTAATATTAATTAGAAGTGGGAGAAAATAATTGTTAATCAACAAATGCATTTTTCAGCAATACATTTTTTTTAAGAAACGGGTTTTTATTTAAATCATAATTATCAATAAAGATTATGTTATCAAAAAAAAATTAAATTATTTCATAAACAACGTATTTGTTTATAACAATTATTTAAACAATAGAAGATAAAAGTTATTAAAAATCATTTTTAGGTAGCTTCTGATCATGAAAAAACGGATCAATAATAATATTATAAATAATATTTTTTTTAATGTTTAATAAAGCTTTATAATTTTTCATCTTAGTAAATTGTTAATAACAAAACGAAAATCAACAATTTTTAATTTTTCCAACGGGAATTTATTCTAAGACCTTTGAGAAATAGCTCCACGAAAGAAAAAAATTCTCAGATCAATAGTTTAACAATTATCGCACTTGCAATGTTAATGTTCATGCTACAAAAAATTGTTAATTAATTAATGGATAACTTATTGAAAAATCGCGATAAAAATTTTTCGACCACGGATTATTGTTCATTGATCTATCCTGTAGGCGTCTGAATTTTTTCAATTTTTTATTTTCATATTTAATAAGTTTAAATATTATTTATTCATTATAGGTCCGAAGGGGGCGTGGCTTGCGCAAGCCGGAGTACCCGATTTCGTGCGTATTTTTAACCCTCTGGGAAAATCATAAATATTGGTCCTAAAATTCCGGGAGTCGAAATTTTTTTATGAAATTTCTTCTTCTTTTTGAATCTTTTTTCAAATTTGAAAAATCTTTATTAGTTTTTTAGATATTTGCAAAAAACTAAGCCCTCTTTTTTTTTAGTTAATTGTTAATAACTTTTACAATTTTTGCAAGCGGAACTTAATTTTTTTCAAAAATCATATAGATGCCATTCCGAATCGAATGACACCTCAATCATAATTTTCGGAGACTGCTGAAAAAAGTTGACCAAAAAAGCACTTGTTAACTAGACTATAATACTTCGAAAAGTTCAAGATGTCAATAACCGCGTTCGGTATTTACGTCGGACTGATCGGATTAATCTGTATAGTTCGTTTATTGCAAGCGATTGTAGGGGAGGTAAATCTTGATCGTTCGGTTTTTCAAATCCGTTCTGTCAGAGATTGATCTTTTTGCTCGGAGAATTTCGGCAGATCAATGCGATTAATTTGAAAGTGTGAGGTTATATTTATGTTAGATTGATGATTGTTACCATTGGTTTGATGTTGAAAGTTCAAATCGAAATGAAAAAATGATCTTGAAATAGCCACAGTTCAAATTTCGAAGTTGAAGATTGTTTTACAAAAAAATACAATTCAAATTTAAATGTTATAGGTTAACAACATTCTGTCTCGTCCGTTTCGTTCGTTTATTACCGATTGATCCGAATGATCTGTGGCCACGTGACTAAAATCTACTCTAATCTGCGATCATAATTACCGAACTCGACTAATATTGTATTGAAGGAAAACAAACCAGCCAATCCCATAATCAACAAAGAAACCGTGCAAAACGTCCTTTACAGCTAGTCATATGAATCATATGATGAAAAAATAGTACATTGTTTACCGGGTAGGAAAAGATTAACATTCCTGGGCGACTGTGAAGATTGCTAAGTCGAGGCGCAAGCCGAGACTTAGCAACACAGAGTCCAGGAATGTGGCTTTTCCTACGAGGTAAACATACTATTTTTCCGCAAATCGTTTAAAATTCGACAGATATTGATTGATTTTAAAAAAAAACGCGATAATTTTATTCCCAAATAAATGGTGCTTTGAAATTCCTAATAAAATTACTTGGGCTACTATGGAAACGTATTGAGGTTGAATTGTCAAACTTGACGTTTATAAATTTAATTGCTGGTGTTCTCGAAAGTAAAATGATAAGTGATGATGAAATTTCCATTCCTGGGACTCCTCCAGAGCTGGTTGAGGCAGTGAATACTGCTTCATTAGAATTATTGCCAAAGAAATCAAGAGAAAAGTACGAAAATGCATACAGACGTTTTTTGGATTATCGCATGAGTAAAAATACGAGTTCTTTCTCAGAAAATGTTGTAATGGCATACTTCCTAGACCTTTGTTTAAAGATGAAATCTTCAACATTATGGGCCAATTATTCAATGCTGAAGTCAACCCTTGCAATTAAACACAATGTAGATATATCTACATACTCAAAACTTCGTTATTTATTGAAACGGCAAGCTCAAGGTTATAGGGCAAAGAAATCTAAGATTTTAACGAAGGAAGAAATTGAAAAATTTATCCAGGAAGCTCCAGATAAAGAAAATTTAATGATTAAGGTAATTTACAAGGTTTTAATTTCTATTTAGATTATACCTTTATTTATTTTTTAGGTGGCTGTAATATTTGGTATTTCTGGGGCCTGTATAATGGATGAGTTAGTCCGAATGACTGTACACGATATAGAAGACCTAGAATCTAAGCTTTTAATCAGCATACCTGATTCGAAAACCAACAAACCAAGATTATTTGTAATTAATCAGATCTACTTGAATGTTTATCGAAAGTATGTTTCGTTAAGGCCAGAAAATATGAACGGTGACCGATTTTTCTTTAAATATCAAAGCGGAAAGGGTTGTAGACAAGTGGTAGGAATTCATCAATTTAGAAAAATGCCCAAAATAGCTGCTACTTATTTGAACTTGGTAAATCCGACAGAATATACTGGTCACTGCTTTCGTCGGTCTTCTGCAACAATATTGGTTGACTCTGGTGCCGACATAACTAGTTTAAAGAGGCATGGCGGATGGAAGTCATCAAACGTTGCTGAAGGATATATCGAAGAATCGCTTAACAATAAGGTTGAGGTGGCAAATAAAATTTTCACAGTACAAAATATTCAACAAAATAACCCTACCACCCCGCATGTTGTCCAAAATGTTTCTTATAGTTCTAACAGTGTTCCTCCAATGTTCAATAATTGTACTAACTGTCAAATTACTGTAAATATAACAAATTGATCTTAAAAATGTATTCAGCAATGACTTGATGTTTTCAAAATATAAATTAATTCCTTATAAGCAATGTGTTTTCAATCATTTATGTAGAACACTAACAACTGTACGGAAATATCATTTCCTTACAGTAAGGAAATGACATTTCCTTACAGTAAGGAAGTCCTGACTTTTTCATCAAGAAATTTTGACAGGAATGTCAAAATTTCCTAGCGATTTGCGGAAAAGTATGTTCTTAGTTTTATCGATGACTACACACACTTCACTGCAGCTTGTACCATGAAATGCAAATCAGAAGTTCCACACTATTTTAAAATTTACGAAAAAATGGCAATAGCTCATTTCAATCTTAGGCTGAGCCGGTTCAGATGTGATAATGGAAGAGAATACATTTCCAATGAGATGAAGGAATATTTTGAAGAACGGGGAATACAGTATGAATTTACAGGTCATGTACACACCACAGCAGAATGGAATGGAATGGAACGGAACGGATGAACCGTACACTCATGGAAAAGAATAGATGCATATTGCTAAATTCTAAATTAAACAAAACATTCTGGAGTGAAGCAGTGATGACATTTAATTAATCGAAGTCCAACAAAAAATGTGGTTTGGAGAAACACCTAATTTAAAAAAATTGAAAGTCTTTGGGTGTGTTTCATATCTCATATACCCAATCAATTATGTGACTGAAGAAAATGAATCATCTGAGGAAAATGAGCAAAGTCGATCAAATAATGAAATACATCAAATAAGTGACCATGACGTCGAAGTTCTCGTTTATCAATAAAACCGAAATAACTTGAAGACTACAGTAAATTGGCATTGCATGCAGAGTCTTTCCTAGATGATGTACCGGAAGACTTCGATATTCAGAATAGGAATGACAAGGAGCAGTGGTATGAAGCCGTACAAGAAAAAATTGAAAAAAAAATAATGAAGATGGGAATGTTGAACGATATAAGGCACGACTGGTAGTTAAAGGTTGTGCCCAAAAACAAGGATTTGACTATACAGAAACTTATGCTCCAGTAGCTCGTCTAACAACTGTGAGAACACTTCTATCTGTAGTGAACAAGGAATATATTTTTGCTATACAAATGGATGTGAAAAATGCGTTTTTACATGGAAATATTGCAGAATATATATACATGAAACAACCTAAAGGTTTTATTGAAAAAGGAAATCATACTGTGTGTAAGCTCAACAAATCCATTTATGGTCTCAAGCAGGCTCCAAGAGCTTGAAATGAAAGATTCGATATTTATGTGAAAAGCATTGGCTTAAATCAATCAGAATAATGACAAATGCCTTTACATCGGAAATAAAAGTGAGTCCAAAATATTTCTGTTGTTGTATGTGGATGACATTATTTTGTCATGAAACGATGAGTCAGAAATCAACAGAATAAAATCTAAACTTATGGATTGAAACGCATACTCAAATATATAAAAGGAACAATTGACTATGGTCTATTTTTTTCGAAGAATGTCAATGTTGCATTGAGGGGATACGCAGATTCAGATTGGGCTGAAGATGAAAATCGAAAAACTACAAAAGCGGTTTTCTTATTGATGTATGTGGTGGGGCTGTTTCCTGGGTTACAAGAAAATAAAATACCGTTGCGCTATCGTCAACCGAGGCGGAGTATGTTGCTCTTGCAAGTGCAGCAGCTGAAGTTCTCTGGTTGAAAGGCATTCTTTCTGATATGGGAGTTCGGAGTTCAGGTACTATAACTACGAAGACAATCAGTCCTGTATACATCTTCTAAAAAAATGGGAGCATCGTCGACTAAAACATCTAGACATAAAGTACAACTTTGTTCGAGACCTATATAATTCCGAAGAAATTGTCATCAAGTACATTAAGTCAAAGGAACAAAAGGCAGATATACTGACCAGGTCCCTAGCGATGGATCATTTCATGAAGATTAGATCAAATTTGAGCGTAGTTAGTGCCGACTCCATGGGGCTGAATTGAGAAGGAGTGTTAAAATAAAGAGCAATCCATCACTTACTATTTATTTATTATATATTCATATATTTTGTTTATGCTGTTATTGATAAAAATGTCAATGATCTGTTTTTATATTTTGAAGTAAAATATAAAAGATTTTTTCTACTACTGTGCGGAAAAGTCCACTTTTCCTCACTCATTTTAGTTTTGTAAGAGTCACTTTTCCGCACTAGTGCGGAAAAGTTTTTCTGCACTCTTTTAAGTGCGGAAAAAACATTTTAGTGCGGAAAAGTAGATTTGTTTAGTTTTTGCGGATTATACTGACATTTAAATATTGCGTCGCAGAGGTTAAAATATAGTTTAATATATATTTAATGATAAATGTTCTTTATAATAACTTTTGGGTGTTTTTTCCGCTAGTAGAAGAAATAATATACCTAACACGAGCGTAAAATGCCTTTTCCGCCCGCGATTTCTCGACGCGTTAGCGGAGTTCGGCCATCTGCAATCGCGTGCAGAAAAGTATTACTTTCCGCACTTGTTAGGTAAACTACTATTTCGTTGCCTTTAATCTGGAAATTCGCATAAACTGCAACTTTACCACATAATTTAAAGAATCGTTCGGTGATGAAGGAAATTTAAGTGAATATTGAAATTTGATTGTTATGACGCCGCTGCATTGGAGCAGTCTTAGATATTAGGTGAGGATAATCAAAAACCTGTAACAATCATGATTTGAGAAAAGCATACATTGAAAAAGGTTTGCAAGAAATGTGTCATTATCGGCCGGCCGGTCTATTAAATTCAGAGAATGAATACGAACTAGAACCTACCCTATAGGTACCTACAAGAAAATGAAACTGTCATCCTCCTCCATTGTTCACGTAGCCCCCTTTCCTATAACTGACGAATGATCATCTCCACTGGGAATTGTAGAATAACAGAGAAAGATTTTTAAGACAAAAAACACAAATTTTTTGTAAATATTTATATTCAACAAATTACAAAAAAAAGTGGGTGAAATACTTAAAACGCACAACCTTCGATATCATATTATTAGGTACTATATGTTAATAACAGTAGCGTCGACTAGGCTGAGTAAAAAATGTAAGTATTATAGAAAAAAAGTGAAAAGTGAAAAGTTTGAAACTGCAAAAGTGGACATACGATAAGAACATTTTCTCCCAATCTAGTAAATATAGCAGGTATAAAGTGTTTATTTACACTATATACGCATTTTGAGTGATTTAGATAACAAAAACAATGCTTACGATATCCCGCATCCTTTGGTTTTGAAAACTTGGTAAATATTTTTTATATTTAAAATCATTCCGTATGAGATTTCCCAAATAATATCAAATATAAATAGAACATAAAATTATACAGGTCAAAGATACCAAGCTTTCACTATTCGGTTTACTAGAGTGAGACAAAATCATAAGAAAGTGGTTAATTTATTTTTATTTTCGATGTCCTGTATATCGTTTTGGACTACCTACATAAAAAAACATCAATAACAAAAAACAAAACAATATTCATTACCTACATAAAACAATTAACACGGAATCAGAGCACCTCAACGTCACAGGGCCTAATCGAAAGACGTTTTGTACCAAATACACACAACCAGATTACAAAAGAGAAATATAATAATACTTCATAAAACTTTCTTAAACACATAATTCCTAAAAATAAATATCCGTAGATTCTGAGTGGAAATTTGAACCATTTTCCACCACATGCCGAGCCAAAGTTCTATCTTCTTCCTTGAACAGAGGGTCGTGTGTGAACCATATACCAAGGGCACAACGTGAGCCCTTTCGTACAGCTTTCACTCCGTGCAGATTTTCTGCTCCTGAAGAGAATGCTATCATTCTTCCACACGTCGGCTTGATAGTACCCTAGAATAGTGCAGATGATTATTTATCTCGAACGAATCGTAGATGATGGATTCATACAAAAATTTCATAAGCTCATTTGTAGTTTAACCGACCCCTTTTTGTTTTTTTTCCTGGGAAAATAAACAATGTTTTCTTCATGAGAACAAAACTGTTCCTCCCTTTAAGTCTATCACACTATATTTTCTTTTCATATTGCTCTCTCGGTTGTCAGGAAAAAGATATATTGAAACCAATTTTGCCTCTTCAGTGAGATCTTTTGTCAGGTTATCTTGCCCGGCACTCATTTTCAAAACTTAAAAGTTGATAAGAACTGTTAGTAAGGTTATAACCTAGTAGTCTCAGCCCAGTAGTCTCAGCCCAGTAGTCTCAGCCATATACTATTTTGTTAACTTATACAGTATCGGAAAGTTTTCATCTTGGGTATGGTGGTTTAATGAGAGCGTGAAGAATAGCTTGCTATATGGTGAGAGAGCATTACAATTTCTCCTCTACTCGCTCGAGGAAGGGATATCAACGTGAGCTGTTATTTGGTCGGGCGAGGTAACAGGAGAGGCGCGTAGTAGTGCGTCTCTCTCATATGTGTGGTATTATCATAACATTGCGTTCCTTGTTGCTCGCGTAGATTTCTGTCTATACCCCAGATGAAAAGTTTTCGATACTGTATATAATCAGAAATACTCTATATGCATAAAAGATGGTAAACTTATGAAGTTTGATTAAAAATTCCATCATATAGTTCACGACACAAATAACTTTTTTCTTATACCAAATGAAATCGACCATAACAACAATTCAAATATACAGGGTGTTATGTAAGTACGTGGCCAAACTTGAAGGGGTGATTCTTTGAGGGATTTTAAGACGAAAAGTTTACATAAAAATAAGTCCGATAATGCTTCGATTTAAAATACGGGGTGTCAACATTTTTAAAAGAAATCGTTTTTTTGTAAATATCTTAAAAATCCTTCAAACCGATTTTGTTGAAATTTGGCAGGGTTTTTTAGGGTAGTAAGAGGCTAATTTAACCCTAACTAGATCAAAATTATCATATCCAGTGGAGTCCCGGAAAGCACCTTGACCAATATTTTTGACAGAAAAAATGTGCGCCACTGGTATTTGTTTCACATTGAGCAACTGAAATTACAATTTTTTCATACTTAGAATTTTTTTTGTATTTTGCTTTGTTTTTGAGAAAAACATAACAAGCTGGTACACCACAGTTTTTGATGGTTTAGTAGTTGAATTTTTTCCCAGGGACATGCAATGAAGTGATTTTTATGTTTTTTTTCTCAAAAACAAATACTGCAAAAAAAACAGTTGCGCACTTTTTTTCTGGCAAAAATATTGTTTAATGGCCTCCCGGGACGCCACTGAATAAGGTAATTTTGACCATTTTAATTTTTTTTCTAAATGACAATAAAAAGTGAGACCCATTCCCAAATACAGGTGCTTTTTTTGATTGCCAAAAGTTTTAATACTAGATATTAAAGTTTTTTCCCGGTGCATGCAGGTGCATGCAAGTTTTGGGCGACATATGCAATAGCCCTATCGATATAAACTGTACCTAACCATTCAATCAAAAATTTATTTTGAGATGATGCAATTCCATCCTGTAAATGATTAAAATTGCCCAATAGGAACTAAATCAAAGTGGGAAAATGCAACTGTTTCAAAACTCCAAATTTGGGGACAGTCTAATTATATCCTTATTATTACAAAAATGTTTACAAACCTTTGATAAAAAATTTCATCAGGAACCGATATTATTAAAAAAAAATGGGGTATCGATTTGTCGAAGCTAGGTATATAAAAACATTTGAATGATTTTAAATATTACCTGTATCTCAGATCCTGTTTCATCCGAGGAAAATATAAACTCTCCTCCTTCGAAGTCGTCGTTCAAATATAAAATTGCGCTGTGACTTCTCCAGGTGAAAGCAGGGTTAGATTTCATACAGGTGCCGTTTTTCAAAATGTTGCAGTTGTCAGCATGAATCTCGTGACTGAAATCGGTTCTAATTTCTGGTGATTCTGAAAAAACATTTAAAAATATTTTGAGAAAACGCGTTGAGTAGATATTTCAAAAGATTATATCACTCAATGTTTATTAATAGTGTATACAGACATGTATTCACATTGGGGCTAGTGTTAGTATAATTTTTTTTGTTAATACATAAGATTTATCAAGAAACAATTTCAACAAGGTGAAAGATAATTCAATTCTCCACAAGAAATATACCTAGTAATTTCTCACAAAATGCGCTCTTTTTCTCAGAAAACCTGACTGAATTCCGATATCAAATTTCCGCCACTGCCATTTCCGGCAGGGCCGAAAATTAGATTTATCATAACGTTGATAAAAATTATAGTAGAAGGAAAAGAAAAACTGTATATCGTTCCCAAAGACTTCTACTTCCTCATGCAAATATAATATGTGCGTATCTGAGTACCCAAAATGTGTTTTATCCCACTTCACACAATCCTTCTACGATATTTACGAAAGATCCGAAAGTCGTGGATATTTTAGTTGATATGAAATAATTATATTGAAGCAGGAATCATTACACTCTTTGGACCGTATGCAACGATTTTAGACTAGTGAGACAAGTCTTACTTATACATGCCAAAGAAAAAACTGGGTTTTACTCCTGCCTCAGTTTTAAACTTCTTCAGTAAATGTTGAAAATAATCGCTCATACACATCCTACATAAAAAATGAAGTATGTGATTTCAAGCTTGAGGTTTGCACTTCACAGTAGTTGTTATAAAACGTATATGCAGGATATGAAGAAGCGATTATTTTCAATATTTCCTGAAGAGAATGCCGGTTTTATGGGGAAGTTGAAAATGAGGCAGGAGTAAAACAAAGTTTTTTTGGCACGTGTAAGTAGGACCTGTCACACTACTCTAAAATTGTTTCATATAGTACAAAGAGGGTATGGGTTGCTGCTTTAGTATAATAATTCCATATTTACTAAATTCATTACTTTCGGATCATCCGCAAACATCTCCGTGAAGTGCGACAAAACACATTTTAGGTATTCAAATACTCGCATATTATATTTGCATGAGAAGGTAGGAGTCTTCAGAAACGATATGAACTTTTCCTTCTCCGATCATTTTTAGCAGAGTTATGACCAATCAAATATTCGGCTCCGCCAGAATATTCAACGGCGGTAAGGGTGAACCTGAAAGTTGATGTCGGCGTTCAATCACGTTTTCTGAGAAAACGAGCGTATTTTATAAAAAATTACTAAGAATAATTTTTGTGGAGAATTGAGTTGTCTTTCACCTTGTTGAGTTGTTTTTTCGGGGGTAATACCACGAGTGGTCGCAATACTATCGATCAAATTGCTTTGAGGTGACACCACTCGTCCCTACGAGACGGGACTCGTGGTGTTACCAAGCAATTTGATCTCGTTGATTTCTGACAGAATTATCGATTGTATTGTGAGCACGAGTCGTATTTATTGAGATAATTTCACGAACCAACCAAGTAATTATTTGAAATTTGATCGAGTAAGCAAAGATAATTCTTCAATAGTTGCAACTAATGAATAATAAACATGAAGTCTGTCAACCTGACGTTTATGTCATATTAGATTACAAGATATATCATTGCTGTTTATATTTGTGGTTGACTTGACGACGTGGTCTTTCCGGATCGGAAAGAAAGGAAGCGAAAGGAAGCGTGTACTTTCGCGAAATCCCATTCTGATTGGTCCTCATATCGCAGGAGACGCGACTTTCATATAGTGAGTGAAATTGTCAGTATAATACCGAATGGTGAAAATAATCAACCAAACTTAGTACAGGATCCGAAGAGAGGTCGACCTACACCGTGCTTGTTAACGGACGAAACATACTCTTATGAAGTTTCATAAATAAACGAATACACCTAAAATGGGTTGCTTATCAAAATGTGGTCCAGACACTGAGTTTCATAAATTTGCACCATATGGAAAACTTTTTTTTTATCGATTTGTCGGAAAATTTTATTCTTCATAAAATTAAGTGGTTTCCAGAGGGTTCCATGAGAGTTGTCAACATTTGAAATTTCCGAACGGTGTACAGTGGGGAACAAAAAATATAGTTTTGATTAAGTGTAAACTACGCTGGCTGTGATTCCAAATTTGAATATTGTTTTCAATTCTGGCCAACCTCCTTGAATGAAATTTTTGATAATGTCAATAATAAGGGGTCGCGTCGTCAAGGGTATATTCAGTTTTCAATACATAGTAACTAGGTAGAATTCGCAGTCACTATTAGCCACTTCAGTTGTATAATCAGGACAATACGATATTATTGGATGATTGCCATATCATCACAATAGTCGTGAAATTCTGATATAACTGTTAGAAACGAACCAATATGTAACAGCTGGCGTCCTGGAAAAAACCTATTTTTTACATATTGCTCTCGGTGTGGAGTCATTATTACCAAAATACAAGTTTTTCACATATAAAAAAATTGACATTTTGTGAAAAGATCAGAAAATATTCTTGAAAAATTGCTATTTTCAATTCTTTCATATTTTCATTTGAAACTCGGTACAAGAGTTTATAATTAAATTCTGAGCAAATCTTTGAAATTACATTTTTCGAAATTTCACCATGTTAACCTTCTTTTTGCCACTTTATTGTTGTCTTCTTCAATTTGCCGCCATACCAGTGATCACGTGATATGTTTCAAAATTGATTTTTGGGTTGTCGGGCATGCACAATCGATCAACCAGTATGTTTTCGATGTTGTATTAATAAACTTTTTTTCCTATATTTTACGTACCTTTTGGCGGGCACCAAAGCCCCGCCTTACACGCACCCCTTCGACACTTTACCTCACATCTGAGGTTGTGCGTTTTTCTGACATTGTTGGTCAACGTTTCAGCTACTTCCTAGGTCATCTCTGAAACGAAGTGCACCCATGCTATCGAGTCTGAGATCGAAAAATGAGCCACAGTTCATCTCAAAAGGAAACGTTGCGAGGATTATGGAAAAGATGTCACGTACCATGTATATAAGCTTGCATCTTAAAACGCCTGTTCTACCGTTATACTTCCTCATACAGCAGAGAGGACGTGGATTTCTAAGTTTCGAGTGTCTCCGTAAAAGATGGAGCCTGTATAGTGATCCCTTTTCTGCATTGTCTACGTCCACAAAAATGCAAGGAGCGGATCATTTCTTTATATTAGACTCCTCAATCTCTATCACCGGTAACCGTTACATACATAGGGATAAGCCAGTGCATAGGGCCTTCTTCAAGAAGATTATCATTGGCTCATCCAAACTTTACCTTCGTATCTAAGGCCAGGATGGTATCTTTAACATCTTGGTATGCCGTAGTCGGGTGATGGGTGCACACTAACTGCAGAGTGTGTCGTGAGCCCTAATGCACTTGCTGTCAGCTTTCCTAGCTTATGCAGTCTCATCTCAATCTCAGCAGAACGAATGCAGATGGCCAGCATCATTGGTTCAGTTCTTCTGCGAAGGAAATCTATTTGGACGTCGTGACCGCGTAACTCACTCTAGCATAATTATAATGTAATTATTGAGATAAAGTTCAGCCCCTACGTGGAGATGACATGGGATTAATCAACACAGTTTATCCAGTAACTGATAATGGTCAGAAGTCATCTCAAATTAACAAGTGGCTGCTGAACAAGCTGTGAATATAAAGGAACCATTTTATGGCATCAAATACAAACTATGAGCACATAGTAAGTGGTCGAGGTAGTAAGAGCATTTGCTCCCACCCAGGCGGCTCGGGTTCGATCCCCACCACCATCACGGAGCTGAAGTGGTTCGAAATCAACTTTTCAAGCTGTAGGTCCCGGATCTCCCTTGCTCGCACAAGCTCTGCTTCTGAGGGGGTTTCTCCGAAAACCTAGGAGATTCGTAATAACAAAAAAAGATAGTAGCGAAGTTTAACGTACGTATAAAACGATTGAAGGACTAATTATTCGTAATCATGATCGACAAATAATTCAGTGAAGCCAAAGCAAATGTTACAATTCTTTCTTCGTACTCAACTTTACCACCCATATGCAACTGAAGTGTTGTAATTATACCAATTGACGTGTTTTTACTACTTATGAAATCCTTTAGCAATTAATTAAAAGTTGTTTAGCATACAGTAGAGACCGAGCCGCTTCAAACTATTGTTCGCATCTCACGCTCTGCACATCCATTTTGTTCTGGCGTGAACGCCACTGTTAGTTTATGTTTTATTCCATATCGAGCCAGTAAATTGTTCACCGTTTCATTGTTGATTTCAGAACCAATATCTGATCTAATGATTCCAATTTTCCTTCCAGTATCATTATTGAAACGTGGAATATATTCCTGGATTTTTTCAAATACTTCATCTTTCGTTTTTAAAAAATATACTGTCCTCATATGGGAAAAATCCAACAGTAGAAAATATCGAGATCCTCTAATAGATGTGCTTTCCATTGAACCGCACATATCAATGTGTATTATTTCTCCAGGAGCTGCTGTTTTTGAGTTTCATTTTTGAAATGGTTTTCCGTGTTGTTTTCCCAATATACAAGCTTCACACTGGAAGTTTTTAGGATTTTCCATTGAAAAGCCATAGCTTTTCAAGACTTTCACACAATGTTGAACGTTCTGGTGAACTAGTTTTTCGTGCCAACTCTGCAATGTATTGGTGGTTTCTTCAACAAAATAGGCTGAATTTTCGTTTTGGATTGGAAAATGTATCTTGAATAAGTTTCCCTCTCGTTTTCCACTGATTATGTGTTGTCTTTGTTTACTTATGACACATCGATTTCTATCGGTTTTTACACTAAAACCTTTATCAACAAAAGCACTAACCGAAAAAAGGTTATACTTCATTTCGGGGACAAGGGAGTACACTTTGAATTTCATAATTTCAATTTCATCTTCCCATTTATTTTCAATCGTTCAGATCATTATTGGAATGGTTCCCTCTCCGATAGCTTGTATAACAGTTCCATCACCAATAGTTATATCTTTTGGAGTCTTGAACATGGTGTAATTTAGTAACCAACGAGAGTGGGGAGTCAAATGCCGTGAAGCACCCCTATCTTAAAACCAATCTGTACATAATTTATCATTTTGGTCTCTGATTATCAATGCATGTGAAGTTTCATCAGATTCAGAAGAAGTTTTTGGCCTATTTCTGCGGAACCAACAATCTTTTTGCCAATGGCCGGGCTTCTTGCAGTAGTTACATCTTCCTGGTTTCCTATCATTTTTCTTGTCAACTTTTTTATATCTTGTTTCTATCCTGTTTCCTTTAGATATGATTTGTTTTGCTGCTAGCGCTCCAGTTACATCAGTTTCTTCTTGTTCTCTGGTTGAAATTCGTTCTTCCTCAGGGATCAAACGTGTGGTTGATATATTCAGGTTTTTATCTGCTGTACTATCCCATGCGGAATGGAAGTGTTTGAAATTATGTGGTAACGTCATCAATATTTTATTCATCAACGTATTCTCGCTAATTGCCTCACCACAACTTTTCAACTGATGCGTTAAACTTTCTAACTTAACTATATGCTGTGCCACTCCAACACCTTCATGAGAATATGTATAGAACTGTTGCTGTAGAGTATGGATACTAGCTTCAGAGGATCTACCAAAAAGGGTTTGAATTCTTGTCCACATTTCACTCGACGATCGGCAGGCTAGCAGATGAGAGATTATTCTTTCATGAATTGATGTTACTAGCAACTTCTGAGCACGTAGGTCATCTTTATCCCATATCTTTCTACCGTTTTCGTCTGAAGGTCTTGGTCTTGTTTTATCAACTACATCAAATATTCCTTCTGATTTCAATAAGATAGTTATTTGAAACAGTAATTAGAGCCACATCCATCCAGCTTGATTTTACTTCCGCAATCTAAACTGTCATTAGCGCAAGCCATACCTGGGCCCATAACCTGTTGTAATTACACCAATTGACGTGTTTTTACTACTCATGAAATCCTTTAGCAATTAATTCAAAGAACTATTTGACATACAATCAAACTTTTCATTGACAATATTTAAAACAAACTTTTTTTGTTTTATATACCGAATGTTAAATTATTCACTATAGATTTTCATGACGACCTCAGAAAAAGAAAGTTTTAAGTCACATTTTGCCGCAAATCGCGATTTCCATGTCAGCTTTTGGCTGCCGGGCTATGCTATTGCACATGGCATATTTGTACCAACTGGGGAAGAACGTGTCGGTTCAGGACCTGAGGTCTTCAACTAATAAGCATTTTAGAGATATTTCGGTTCTGATGAAGACTTCATTTCGTACATTCGATTTTCAGTTATGAGTTTTTTTCAGAACTTGCTAAATCCTATTTCTTAGGCAGTATACCAATTGGATATTAATGGTGTTTCCATCATCACCCTCTAACGCTCTCTTGACTTATTCATTTTTGATTCTCAGTTAGTCCTACTGAGCCCTCCTACTGAGTGCTTTAGAATGCGCTCCCTTTATCGAAAATGGTTTTTCAGGTGGGCCATGCTCGATTATTGTCTTTCAGCTATGTTGCTATCTGCTAATTTCTTCTCAATTTTTCGGCCTATCGATTTCAGTAGTTTCCCACTGCTTTCTGTTTTTCCTTCATTATTATCAGGCCTCTGCAAGATACCAGTGCTGACAACAAACTTATAGCTTCAGTATCTCTGGTAGAGCACACTTCTGATCATCCTTTGTACAAGAATACTTCTTTAATTCTAGAGTTTATCTGTATTTTTTTACATTCCAGTGACTGGGTGCTGATCGAGATCTCAGTTGTTATGTCTCGTCGAGTTTCACAGGAATCCGGAAACACAAAACTATTGTACGACCAAGTGAAATCAGGATCTATTCAGCTTTTGTGAGAGCGAATTCCTTTGATCTTTATCTTTCTGTTTTTCAGAGTTTTTGATTCTTATGAATGTCACCATTGGTCGACGTCATGAAAAACGATACGGAGTTTTGTTCACTTACTTGAGTGTTCGAGCAGTTCATCTAGAGATAGCAAACTCTCTCACTACCGATTCCACTATAATGGCTATCAGACGAATGATTGGAAGAAGAGGTTGCCCACAGAAGATATTTACTGATATCTGAAGGGAGCCGAGAAAGAAAGGAAGGAAGCGTAGATGGAGATGGATGAAAACCGAATTTTATCTGAAATGAACAAGAAGGGGGTTTAATGGGTCAGGATACTACCTTTAACATGGCACATGGGAGGCTGCTGAAAGAATGGTGAGATCCATAAAAACAG
The DNA here is from genome assembly GCA_958298965.1 of Chrysolina haemoptera. NCBI lineage: Eukaryota > Metazoa > Arthropoda > Insecta > Coleoptera > Chrysomelidae > Chrysolina > Chrysolina haemoptera. The sequence goes on from OY282595.1 coordinate 21,853,137, forward strand.
CTTTATCTGTCACTTCGATAGAGATATTTACCAAAGAAGAAGTACTGATTACCCTTTTCATTGAAGCGAAAAATATTGTTAATAGTAGGCCCTTAGTCCATGTTTATACAGATTCTGCAGTGAAGCATAAACGCCTGTTCCTTGCAGTCTATCAGAAAATTATTTGGTATCAAAGACGCAATGGAAAATAGCCAATATCTTTCAGATTGTCTCTGAAAGCGTTGGATCAGAGAGTATTTGTCCACGCTCATGAGAAGTGACACCAGAAGAAAGAAAAGCTAGCCGTCGGAGGTATGGTTATGATAATTGATGGGGATGCTGTTTTTCCTGGACGAGATGGACAAGTCAGGAGCGTAGATGTAAAAACGAAGCTAGGCACATACCGAAGACCCGTTGTTAAATTATGCCCTCTGGATGTGGAATGAAACCGTGTATTTTATTAATTCAAAGTTAATTTATTTTGGGGGAGAGAATGTTACAGATTATTGTCATTATTTTCTGTGCTACGTTATAACTTCAATTTTATAGACAGTTGCTGGGTAAAATAGTTGAATAGAAAATGTTTATGCAAAAAGTCAGATTGAATATATGTCACTGATATAATAAAAGTTACGGAATATAAGCCTTTGATCCGTTATTCAATAATAGTGAATAGCACAAGTAATATAAGACAACAACACCTCGATTAGAAGCTATCGAATATTTCACAATTCAACAGTTTTTTCAGCTTTACAGCCTACTATCAGAATATTTTTCAACAACATCGATATCGAGGGAGAATTTTACTTTATATTAATTCATCTCTGATCTTTATTATTCAATCGAGGATTTTTTAATGCCAGGTCTGGATGAAATATTAGCTATAAAATATCAAGTTTCATCTGCTGATTTATATTACCACAGTATTCTTCTATTACTAACAATAGAATTTATGAGGCACAGATCCGAACTGAAATACTGTTCCCATTTATTTATTTCTAGTTGGTAATGCTTCACTTACAAGCTCGCTTACTTCTCTGGAATGCCGCTGAAAGGTTGTCGATCTGTTATTGTTTCACAGATATTTCTATATACACAATATAATGTAAAATACATTAAATATGAAATAAAACAAGTATAATCTAAAAGGTCTTCCTGCTCATAGAAAATAACATAGGCATTTTGCTCATGAGGAATTTAGACAAAATTGGGGTTACAAGTGAATCATTATATTCATTCCACGTGCTCGCGGATGTCTACAGTAGGCTATGTAGTGTCCGCTATAGGCAGTTCCACTATGATGTAATTATTTTTATGAAAGCACCAAAATCTCAAAACTAAACTAAAAAAAAATTGGGAAATATGAAGACTGGTTTCTTTTATTCTCATTATACTGTTATATGAAGTTTGTTTTGTTTTTTTGTTGACCTACTGTCGTCCACCTACGAACGGCAGCCCACATAAATCGAAACTTGTGCGAGCTAAGGATAACCGAGGTCTTACCTTTTAACGTGCGATTCCTAGCATGATCCGAAGAGAATAGATCTCGGAAGAAGGTCTACATCCAAACCATAACTTCGCATAGCGTTGCTTGGCTAGCCTCTCGGATATGACATATGTCAATTAAAAAAAAAATATCGATGACGTCATATTTTGTAAGAAGGGAATATAAATTTTTTGTAAAAAATTGTGGAAAACTGAAATACAAAATCGATATGTCCAAGCTTCACCTCCGAAAATAGTTAACTCGTAAGATAATGGATCGTTTCCACACTTTATGAACGCACTGTATAAGTGTTGAAGTACTAAGTATTAAAAAGTATTATGGTACACACCCCTTCAGATCTCCCCACGGATTGTGATGTATTTTACGCAGTAATGATGTCATGATTTGCAATTGGTCATGAAAAGTAACTCGAATATCTTTTATTTGTCAGGGTATCTAATATTCCCGCCAATACTATCCTTGCAAATTTAAAGAAAAATACACATCGATAGTTTATATTTATTCTTCACTTTTTAAAAATGAACTGTCCTTTTGCGGTCCTTTGTCGGGACAGCCCCAACAGTAACATTTTAAGATTCTGGTCCGATGTCAGGTAAGCCCCGACACTGGCTTTGGTCGAAGCCGCTACTGTTTTGTTTTAGGTTTGGTTGCGTTTTTGTTCTCTGCATTTTTTGAATATGCTGTTTTTCAATTTCTTGTTTTGTGACCCCCTTTTGGGGTGGTCTGCTCCAGCAGCTCTTTAGGTATGGAGGCAATGGGGTGGAATTCTAATAGTTACTGAGTGTCTTTATTTGATGGGCGCTATCCAGTTTTGCTGTTCAGGTGGGCAACAGAATTGATCCCATAAATTCAATATTATCAATTACCAATATCAGGGGTACCTCAAATAACGTTATTCTCGTCTCACAACGTAAAATATTTATATTACATTAGCAGCATGAAGTTAAGACTTATTTAAATTGATTGATTGCAAAAATTTGTATACGAAATTTGGAATATTAACGAGAGTTTTATCAGCAGGATATTCAAATAAATTGGAAAGTCCCGATCTTATTTCCCGTTTAGTCGTTGGTGGTTGTTCTCCTTTCGAGGGTGAGCAAAAATCAAATATCTCTCAGCTTTCCAAAGAGTTACGTACTATGTTCCTCATTCAATTTGGTAGTGGTGTTTGTTGTTATTTCTATGGGTATCTCTTATAATAAATTATCATCAAACGATCCTCAGACTCAAGCAGTCTGAAAGTTTGGAATAAGAAAGGCATACAAATCTGAAAAAAGAAAATACCGGTTTCTACTAGGGGAATGGACTTGAATATGGAAACATATTTATAAAACACAAAGAGTGTTCTTGATATTGATTGAAAAAACATTACCTCACTTGGATGGCCCACAAAGTTCACATGGAACATACCGGGTGTCCATGGAAAGTGGCTCGCACCTATAGCTTCTTTTGTTTTGCAGATATTGAAATAAAATTTGGAGAACATGTATGAGACATAAAACTGCATTTTTTGACAAGTGACTCAGATTCGTGCAACTTTCGGTCTCACCGGAAGTAATATAATCTTTTGATTTTTAAATGAGACACCTTGTATATTTCCACTATTTTTGGCTCCATTTGACATTCTGAATACAACCCTGTAGGGGACAGTGGGGGAATTCCGGCTCCGGGGGGAATTCCGGACAGCCAATTTCTCCGCTGCTGTATCCCCCTCCACTATCGGGATAAGTCAGTCAGTGTATTTTAACGTCTGGCTTCAGTGTGTGTTGTCTGCGATGTAAGGGTGGACGTGTTAAACATTTCTGCTATAGTTTACAATATCGAAGGTCGTATTTATAACGCAAGTAATTTTTGAAAGGTATGTACCGACTTAAAAAACATATGAATTTATTTCAAATTATTGCAGTAATATGAATGGTTAATGGTCTTTCATGCCTCTAGCATAGAAATTCAATCTAGTCCTTATTCATTTGAGAAAAAAATTATTTACAACTTCCGTAAATATGGGGTAATACCGACCATGCCGTTGGGGGAAATATCGGCCTGGCCGGTATTACCCACAACCTATTACTTTTTTTTCAGATGCCTCGAAAATACATCAGAAAAACGGCCAAAGCCTCATATACACAAGAAAGCCTCAGGCGTGCCTTACAAGAGATAGAAAATGGACGCAGTTTGAGACAAGTTTCAATAGCCTTCGGTATACCTAGATCAACTTTGCAGGATCGCCGTAGAGCTGGAACATCTTCTAAACCAGCTTTAGGACGCAAGCCAGTTTTCAGTAAGGCTGAAGAGGAATCACTTACTTTTCAAATTATTAAACTTTCTAAACTATTTTATGGAATAACACCCTTGGAAGTGAAGCGCTGTGCCTATGATTATGCAAAAAAAAATAATCTTAAGCATCCTTTTGTAGAAATGAATGAAGCGGCGGGGCGAGACTGGTTGGAAGGCTTTATTAAAAGAAATAGCCAGATTTCTTTGAGGAAACCGGAGAAACTCAGCATAAATAGAATACACTCATTTAATAGAGAAGAAGTTTCTCGATTTTATGACAACTTAGAAGAACTTATGGCAAAATATAAATTTTCTCAGTCAAGAATATTTAATGCTGACGAAACAGGCGTTACCAGTGTTCAAAATCCTGGGAAAATCTACGCAGAGAAGGGCCAGAAAAGAGTGGGATTCGCAACCAGTGCCGAAAGAGGAAAGAATACAACTGTCATGTGTGCAATGAGTGCATCGGGTATGTATATACCTCCAATGTTTATCTTTGCCCGGAAGCGAATGGCTCCACAGCTAAAAAAAAATGGTCCTCCAGAAGCGCTTTATACGTGTTCAGATAATGGATGGATTACGGAAGATTTGTTTGTGGAATGGCTTGAGCATTTTCAGAAGTTTTCCAAAGCCTCTTTAGAGGATCCAGTATTGTTAGCTCTTGACAATCACAGCACGCATTGCACTCTACAGGCATATAATTTCTGCAAAGAAAAAGGTATCATCATACTAACTATACCTCCTCACACTTCCCACCGCATCCAACCCTTGGATGTTACATTCTTTGGTCCCTTTAAAAAAGCGTATTATTCGGAATGTGACAAATACATGAGAACTCATGTGGGTGAAAGGATATCTGCTACTGAAATTGCCGAACTTTTTAATAATGCTTTTGGCAGAGTAGCGACTCCGGAGAAGGCAATTAATGGGTTTAAAGCCACAGGAATTTTTCCTGCAAACCGGGATATTTTTTCAGATGAAGATTTTTTACCTGCCGACAACTGGCAAGCTGTTCGAGGAGTTGTTTTCAATGACGAAGGAAACAACTTCGAAAATACAGCCGAAGATATACCTGACGAAACTCCTGAGATCATATCTGAAAAAATATCCGAAGAAAGACCAGAAGCAACACACAAAAAACCACAAGAAGCAGTACTCGAAAAAACACCAGAACAATCATTCGAATCAGCTCGACAAAAGACGATTGATGCTAAACGTTCTGAAAGAAGCGAAAAGGAAATTTCACAAAAAAATAAAACCATCAAAGCGACTTCATTTGTTGAATTACTCGAACCTATTCCAAGTTGTTCGAAATATAATGGAAATGCTAAAAAAAAAGGTAAAAACAAGCAGCATTCTGAGATTTTTACTTCGACCCCAATGAAAATACTTCTTGAAGAGAAAGAGAAGAAAAAACAAGAAAAGTTTGAAAAAAAGAAGAAGGCAGAAAATGTGAAGAAAGTTAAGCGAAATGTATTAAGCGACACTGGCTCATTTGATCAAATTACTGTGGAAAAACGGAAGCCACCACAGTTACGAGAAAAAATTAGTAGAAAAGCAAAAATTGCCAAGTATCAAGTTCAAGATGAAGATGAAGAAGATCAAGAATATTCAGATGAAGACAATGCTATCAATGAAGACATATGTCTAATATGTGGCGAATTTGGTAAAAACAGAGAATTGTGGGTCAGATGCACAATGTGTTCAGAATGGGCCCACAAAGAATGTACTGATATCGATGATATCAACTGGATTTGCGATTTCTGCCAATAAAAATTACTTGAGGGCAATTTCGGCCACCCGGCCGGTATTACCCCGATTGACCGGGTAATACCGGACAGAAGACAGTTTACGTTATTATTTTATAGAATTTTTAGTTTCGTTTTATAAATGTTTTCAATTATATTTTGTATTTTAGTACACAATTCTTTGTTTTGTCACTGAATACCATTTTTGTAACTATTAAAACTTTGCCATACATGAATGGTTGCCTTAGACGGCCGGTATTCCCCCACTTTACCCTATCACTTGTTACTTTTTGTGAGCATATTTTTTTTATTTCGATATTTAATTTTTAATCTAAAGGGCTATCGATACGTTCAAACTATACCGATACTTGATGAAAATCCATGTTAATATCTATAATGAAACTATAGTTTAAATGATTTTCACATCAAAAGTACCACTTACCACTTGAAGAAGCTTTTGTAAAGCGAAACAATTGTCGTGGTTTTGTAAACCCTTTTGATGTGAAAATCATTTAAACTATAGTTTCATTATAGATAGTTCTAACATTTTTGTGGAATATTATTTTCAGTAGAAATATTTCTGCTATGCCAAATCTGAATTAGGAAACTATTGTGTACGCTATTGATTGAAAAACATGTTAATAATATCATTTATGCAAGGAGATATTAGTTTTTGGATTGATGGTTTTGTTATATCATTTGTATTGGTCACAGGTTACTCGATGAATTTTAATATTTTTTCAATCCCAAAAAGAAAGATCTACCGTAATATTTTTAAGTATGTTGACGAAAGTTTCTTCTAGAACAAATAGTCTGATATAAAATTAATCGTAATGAAATACTTTTTCTTTCTGACCCGACGGGCCACTATGTTGCCATTTGAAAAAATAGTGATAATAATTTAAAAATTAAATTTTACCAAGCAGATGCATTTTAACGGAAAACCGTAAAGTTGTATTTTTCCAAATACTTTAAGACTAAAATTAATAATTTGAACGTATTCATTGGTTACAAAAAGTAACAAATTGTACATGGTTTTATTCAGAATGTCATATGGAGGCAAAAAAAGTGAAAATATACCGGGTCTCTTATTCAAACACCGAAAGTTTATATCGCTTCCGGTGAGACCGGAAGTTCCATAAAACTGAGTCACTTGTCAGAAAATGAAGTTTTATGTTGAAAAGGGGAACATTCTCCATGAAAATTTAAAAATGAAAAATGTGACTTATTTGTAATATCTAACAGAAAACAACTACTTCCCCGGCACAAGCCACGCTGGACATTGAACTACATCTGATAGATATTGTGAAAAGACTCTAACTGAAAAGGAAAGAAAAAATCTGAAAGTGAAAATTTGCATTTTCATTCAGATAGCTGACTTTTTGAATTCTTTCTAGTTTTCCTTGAACAAATCATTAAATAAATTAGATAAGGAGAATGTTATTAAAAAAATATCACTCACAGAAATCGTTCATTTCATTGAAGCAAGGTTCGCTTCTCTCGCATTTAATCCCCAATACATTTTGGTCGACAAAAATCTATTTCGCTTTGCCAAGCTCTTCAGGAGGATTGATATAGGATTGAAATAAAACAGGCTCTTCAGAAGCATACACATCAGGGATGCATATGAGAGAAACATTTCTTCTGCGGTGACACTTTGAAAATTATTTTTTGACATAGACCTGTCATGAGCATTTTGATTTTAGTTCGAAAATATGAATAGGAAATTCATAATAGTTATTTATGATACAAGTGTTAAAAGTGGCATTTTATTTTGTGAGTGGGGAATATTGCGAAACGAGCGTTAGCGAGTGGAGCAACCCCACGAGCAAAATAAAATCACTTTTAACAAATGTATCATACAAAATTTTTTGTTCAACAGTTACTGCTAGTAAGAAAAAAACAAAAAAAAATAAGATCCATAAGGATTCGAACACACGATCTTTGGATTACAAGGCTGACTGACAGATACTTCAAATATAATAAACCCCAACGCACTTTATTTATGAATGTCATTATTTGTCAGTGATGAAGGACATTCTACAGTTGGACTAAATACTACTTCGTTTGTAACTTCAAAAGGAATTAGTATTATCAATTGCGCAAACGACCAAATACATGTGTGAACTTTTATAAACGATTCCTCTTGAGTAGGTGTTCTGATTATAATATCTGATTGAAGTGTTTCTATTAGAGAGATCTATATTACTGAGTATCCATCATCTCATCTGTCATTTTACTTTTAACACTAGTGTTAAAAGTACTTTTAACACTAGTGTTAAAAGTGATTTTGTGAAAACGTCAGTTTTTAGTTCATGTGTCAATGAATTAAAAACGTCATTTTTAATGTCAGTTGTACAAAAAAGACGTTTTCACAAAATCACTTTTAACACTAGTGTTAAAAGTACTTTTAACACTAGTGTTAAAAGTAAAATGACAGATGAGATGATGGATACTCAGTAATATAGATCTCTCTAATAGAAACACTTCAATCAGATATTATAATCAGAACACCTACTCAAGAGGAATCGTTTATAAAAGTTCACACATGTATTTGGTCGTTTGCGCAATTGATAATACTAATTCCTTTTGAAGTTACAAACGAAGTAGTATTTAGTCCAACTGTAGAATGTCCTTCATCACTGACAAATAATGACATTCATAAATAAAGTGCGTTGGGGTTTATTATATTTGAAGTATCTGTCAGTTAGCCTTGTAATCCAAAGATCGTGTGTTCGAATCCTTATGGATCTTATTTTTTTTTTGTTTTTTTCTTACTAGCAGTAACTGTTGAACAAAAAATTTTGTATGATACATTTGTTAAAAGTGATTTTATTTTGCTCGTGGGGTTGCTCCACTCGCTAACGCTCGTTTCGCAATATTCCCCACTCACAAAATAAAATGCCACTTTTAACACTTGTATCATAAATAACTATTTTGGAATCATCTGCGACTGAAAGACAAACTTTAGTCGCTATTTTCCGTCGTTCAAGATAACCTCTTGGGAGGTATTCATGTTATTCATTATCCAGCGTGGCTTGTGCCGGGGAAGTAGTTGTTTTCTGTTAGATATTACAAATAAGTCACATTTTTCATTTTTAAATTTTCATGGAGAATGTTCCCCTTTTCAACATGAATACCTCCCAAGAGGTTATCTTGAACGATGGAAAATAGCGACTAAAGTTTGTCTTTCAGTCGCAGATGATTCCACAAAAGATTTTATGAATTTCCTATTCATATTTTCGAACTAAAATCAAGTTTTATGTATTATATAGATCCTTCGAATTTCATTCCAATATCTTCAAAAACAAAAAAGTTATAGGGGTGAGCCAGGAAATATATCCTAGGTTCTCTACGAACATTTACCTCTCTGTCGATTTCCTTATCATGGAATCTCGACACTTATTTGCTCTTTATCTCGGTTTCTTTCCATCGACTTGAATACAGGGCGATTTGCACTCTATAAGCGCACCAAGGCAAACTCGTATTTTCTGTTGATTATTTTTATAATATATTGTTAAAGTTTCGGAAAATCTAGGATTCGTATCAAAATTGAGTAGTAGATAAAATTTACTGTTACATTTTATGACAATATAATTGGACCGCAAAGGGTTAATTTAATTTGTGTTCCACCAATGACAATTTGTTATAAATGAACAAAAGTGAGGTTATAGTTCTCAATTACCTCGTCCAAGCCATTGAAGGAAGTTCTCGGTCGTGAGTAATAATTCTTATTACACTGAATTTTTTGTTTAAATAGTTTTTCCGTTAATCAGCTATCGTCCTACGAACGGCAGCCCTCAGAAGTCGAAACTTGTGCGAGCCAAGGATTACCGAGATCTTACCTTTTACGTGCAATTCCAAGTACTTTCTCGGGCCATCAGGAAAAAATTGCTGAGACAGAGAAGTTCCTCATAGAGTTGTATGCAGGAAACAGTACCATATAATCCCTCCACCATCTGCGGTACCTACTTTTCACTAAATATGTGGTCAAACCAAAATTCCAACTGACAAGGGGGGCAGCCTTGCAGCGCCTGCAGGTACCGACACGGCTGGAAAATGAGATAATGTCATCGGTGTGGAGGTGGTCGTTGGCGAGAAGAGGAGTCCCCATCACCACCTCACGAAATGCAGGTCCAGACAACATCATGAGAATTACTTCCTGCAATTGCAAAAGAGGGTACATCACAGCAGCCTGCATCAGCAGTAAAAATACAGGGCCGCTGTGCTTCACCATTTCCAAGAATTGCAGTGGGCATGGACGCGAAAACTCTCCTGAGCCTGACTTTCAAGAGAAAGGAAGAGAGTGAATGCAATGTTGGGGAGGAAGAAGCCAAGATACGAAAACCCCTACGGAGAAGGTTTTGACTGAGAATTTACTCCAAATAAATATTTTCTTCAATTACAGAATTTACGATACATAGAGTTACTATTTCTGTTACTATAAATGTATTACTATTTCTACTTTTGTTTGAAGGTGGTTGACAATGTTTCACTTTTATTGAGGTTATTCTGGACTTCCACTGTCTATACGGACAAAGAAAAGAAAAAATTCAATTCTCTGAAGTTTTTATTCACGACAACGAATTCAAGTTTATTAAAATCAAAGATGATCGTTTCTTACATTTATGAACAGTTTTCGTTGCTCTTGCGGAAAAGTTCATTGAGGTGAGGAAAGGGGTACACTGAGATCAATGATGATCTAAATTCAGACCTATGAACATATTTCGTTACGGCTTTGAAAAAGATTATTGAAATGAAGAAAAAAGTACATTGGAACAATGTATATTATTTTATGAAAAAAATGTGGTACATAATATCAATGAATACCGTTTATTACCTTTCCGTTCATTGGCACAATTAACTTTTCATCGTGATAATGATTTAACATTCACTGATGTACGAAGGTATTTATTGATACAATGAATTCAAGTTCATTGAGATCAAAGATGATCTTTTTTTACATTTATGAACAGGTTTCGTTGCTGCTATGGAAAAGTTCATTGAGGTAATGAAAGGGGTACACTGAAATTGTTCATCATATTAATGAACGTAATTAATGGTCTCAGAGATGATTTTATTGTTACAATGAATCCAAGTTTATCGAAATCAATGATAATCTATTGTCAGATCTACACACAGGTTTTATTGGGGCTATGGAAAGATCATAGAAGGTGTAACGAAGTTACTAAGTCCCAGTTTTGTTAGGCAGATAGAAGTAACATTTTCCTCCCATTCTATAAATCCGTAATTAATATGTTCATGAATATAATAATAAGCCTTAGGTCAAACCAAGCCATCTCGTGTTTAAATATACTCATAAATTTTGCCGGCATCTGTTCTGCCGAATCCTCGCATAGAAATCTCCGTTGCTGGTAAGTTAGCTTTAGCTGGTAGTACACAGCGCTTCCACTAGAGGGACCACTTCGCACGACTTCGTTCTTTGCACAGAGCCGGTTAACTTAAACAGACAGAAGCGATCGTTGAAGCATCTTCTCAGGTAGCACAGACTACAGAGACATCCGAAGAGCTCCGAAAGGAGCCAGCCGAAATAGAAGATAACTTGGAGATACGCCTTCCAATCAGGATTGCGATGTTCTGATGAATGCATCTTAATTATTTTGCATATTTTTCGGAAACTCACTGTATTCTCAATATCAGTGGGAGGACTTCATTGCATTTACGAATGATATGCAATGATTGAATAAATACCACTTATTCAAATGATAAACAAAATAATTAGTTCAATGTGTGAAAGCATCACGAGAATAAACTGAAACATAGATTTAAAGTATATCAATTATATATATATATATGTATAGAAAGGTTGGCATTGTCTCTTTTTCATGTATGAGGACGTTACTCTTCTGGAATAATATCGATAGTTGTACCGTTCGAAGACCCATCGAGACTGACCCGTCGAGCTCATTCTTCACCTCTATTTGTCATCACCTTGGTGCCACGAACATATAATTTCCACGGCTATTTCTTCCAACGAATTAAACATTGCAGGGTTTTCCTTCTCTCCTTTTAAACTTTTGCCTTTCACAAGATTTCTTTTTATTTAATGATAAATATTATCAACAGCCTGATGGACTTGCCATGGGTAGTTGCTTATCACCCTTCTTAGCAGATATTTTCATGAATTATTTAGAAAATAAATTTATTGTCACTGATGCCAACTCCGAAATTTTACACTGGTTCAGATATGTTGACGATTGCTTGGTGTTTGTAAATGGTAACATTGACACTGCCCAAAATCTTCTTTTTAAAATTAATCAAGTACACCCCAAAATTTTATTTACAGTTGAATTTGAATCTGATAATAAACTTAACTTTCTTGATATCACTATTCTTAAAAACAATAATACCCTAAATTTCAGTGTTTACAGAAAACCCACACAGACAGACCATGTGATACCTAGTTTCTCCAATCACCCCCACCAGCATAAAATGGCTGCTTTCAATTGTTACATTCACAGACTCTTGAATATACCTCTTTCTACAGTTGATTACAAAAATGAATTGAATATCATTAAACAAATAGCTTGCAATAACAATTATAACCCAAATATCATTAACTCTTTAATACAGAAAATTAAGAATAAGAAGGAACATAACTTGGCTTATCCTTAAGTAGATTCTGTTGACAAATTTGTTTCACTTCCTTTTTTAAACGATAATATTTCTAACAAAATAGCTGGTTGCATAAAAGGTCACATTGAAAACATTAAAATTTCTTTTAAAACGAATTACAATTTAAGTAGATTTTTAGTCAATACAAAAGACAAAATTGATAAACTTTCAAGAAGTGGTATTTATAAATTAAATTGTGAAGATTGTGATGCAGCTTACATTGGCAGAACATGTAGACCTTTGAAAGTTCGTATAAAAGAACATCAAAACCCAAACAAAGTATCTGCTTTTGGTGAACATTTAAGGTTCAACAACCATAATTTTAGCCCAAACAGAAACTCTCAAATTTTACAGGAGGTTAGGTCCAAAAATAATAATAGATTAGATTTCCTTGAAGATTTACATATAAGTAAAGAATTACTCAACAATGACCTTTGTCTCAATACTCAAGTCAATTCAAACAGAGCTTATGTACCGCTTCATAGGCGTTTGAAATAATAATAATTAATGTCTTTAAAATTTTTTCAATTAAATAAAAAATAAAAATTTTTTTCAGTTCAAACATTCTCAATATTTCATTAATCTTTCTCTATGATGATATTACTTGAACCCGTTTAGCAGTTTATCCATTCTCTCCGGCTTTCAATTCTGAGAACACGAAGTTAATTTTCACCTTTTGGTTTTTTATTGGTAACTATGTAGTTGTGTACAACTTCCAACTTTGATCAGCGGGTAAAATGTGATGAGTTCTCATTAGACTCTTTCTCATTCCCTTAGCTTTCCTTGTTGGGGTTGGATAGAACTGCATAGAGGCCTTATATTGATCTTTTGCTTGAAAGTTTCTTCATTTCTTTACGTTTGTGCTACCCAAATTGCCTAAACTTGGACTAAGATAGTTCTCATTAGACTTTTCACATGTCCTTAAGCCCAATTGTGGGTGCTCAAACATTGGAGCTAATTCACTCAACTTGGGTCACCTCCTAGGTTCAGTTAGTCTTCCCAGTATGCAGGTATATTGAGTGAAGTTCTCATTAGACTTCTTCTCGGTGTCTTAGCAATATTTGGTTGAGGATGGACAGATCCATAGAGAACCCACCCCCCTATTTTCTTTCTGATTATTACTCATTATTTTTCACCCATTACTAAATTTGATAATTTATTCGTATTCTTGATAGAGTTTTCTTTGGTAGCGTATTTTTGGAAAACGAAACGTTCCCATTAGACTAATCACTTTCAGATTTACGTTTCCTTTTTAAACTCATGTCTGGATTAGTTCAATTTCTATTTGAGTTCTTTGAATCTATGTCACAAATGTCAATGGTCACCGTCACTTGTCAATAGTGTCATTGGCATACATTGTCAATTTAAATTTCTTTTCCACTTCCGCTTCAACATTCAGACAGATATGATGTAGTATCCCATATCTTTATCTTTAATAATCCTTAAACAGGATGAAAATTATTCAATTTTGAATATGTTTTATATTTTGTAACATTTTAATTTGGTCCATGGACATGATGTTTTTATATGGCTTCTTGTACACCTGACGAGTAAGTAACCTCACTTTTCATAACTTTCAAATTTCAAAAATTTTCAATTTTATCAAATTCATTTTCAATCATTACTTACTTGCAGGTACGCACTGATGATGACTTAACAGTCGAAAGCGCTTTGCTACAATTTTTAAAATAAAAATATTTTGCACGAAATACAAAGTTTCTTCCTTCAAGTATATTGAAGCGTGCACACAGCTTGACAATTTTACAATAATAATGATAGCCGTCCTCTACCCGCACAGGCCATGCCTTTGGGTACACTCTATGAGTGTTTATGAGGGAGTATTATTATTATTATTATAAGGAACGCACAGGGTGTCTTGTGTCGGCTCGTCAGGTTTCTTGTTGTTGTCTCCCATGCGGGCTAGAACCTCTTCTATGCGTTTCTTTGGGTACCCATTTTGTCTCAGTTCTTTATTTTGTCTAGTTTGGTGGTAAGACTTTCATCGGTGTTGCACAGGCTGTAGGCGCGGTCCACCAGAAGAATGATTTTCAGTTATACCTTATGAAATACGCTCGTTTTCTCAGAAAACGTGGTTTAATGCCGACGTCACATTTCATGCTCGCACTAAACCGCCACTGCAAAATCAGGCAGGGCCGAAAATTAGATTTGTCGTAACTTTGCTAAAAATTATAGTAGAAGGAAAAGAAAAAGTGCATATCGTTCCTGAAGACTTCTTCTTCCTCATGCATATATAACATGTGAGTATTTGAGTACCTAAATATGTTTTGTCCCACTTCACATAACCCTTTTACGATATTTACGTATTTACGGAGGATCCGAAAGTCATGGATATTTTAGTTGATATGAAATAATTATACTGAAGCAGGAATCAGTACCCTCTTTGGACCATATGCAACGATTTAAGACTAGTGAGACAAGTATTACTTATTCATGCCAAAGAAAAAAGTGGGTGTTACTCCTGCCTCAGTTTTAAACTTCTTCAGTAAATGTTGAAAATAATCGCTCATACACATCCTACATAAAAAATGAAGTATGTGATTTCAAGCTTGAGGTTTGCACTTCACATATATGTATATATATATATTTCATAACACTATTGTGTTATCGAAAATGGGATATTGGACGCCTGTGGTGTCACTCAATGAGAACAAAAAGTATTTTACCCCTTCACCACACAAGTAATTTAATTCCTAGATGCGCATTTCGATAACAAAGTTACCTTCATCAGTAGGATTACTAAACTCAGTTTAAACGATATGAACTTTTCCTTTTCTTTCTCCGATCATTTTTAGCAGAGTTGTGACCAATCAAATATTCGGGTCCACCAGAACTTTCAGCGGCGGATATGAAGGAACCTCAAATTTGATGTCGGCGTTCAATCACGTTTTCTGAGAAAACGAGCGCATTTCATAAGAAATTACAAAGGGTAATTTTTGTGGAAAATTGTTTTTCAACCTGTTGAGTTGTTTTTCCGATAAATCATATACTTTTCAAGATTACAGCAAAAATCTATTCATATATTTTTAAACGAAATAAAAAAATATGTTCCACCCCTGGAATTTTGGTAACCAATTTTTTCCAACGACTATCATATCAAGTTTGGTGGTGCTACAATCAATTCTTGTCTCAAAACCCAATCGTACTGGATTACCAACTTATTCAGACTCTCCTTTATTTGCTTCACTCGATTGTATCAGTTAGACAAATAGACCATCAGATAATGACATATTTTGCTGACTCATTTTCTCGTTTCAGGGATTTTAACCACTGAAAATTATGTCAGTGTTTAGCTCAAAAAATGAAAATTTAGCGATCGGACGTGTGCTAGGCATATGAAAAAAAAATCCCAAAATTTTCCGGGCGGAAAATTTACTTAAACAGCTGATTGGCTTATGGGAATTTTCTGTCGGGTTCTTAACGATATCAGATTTCATTCTGTCGATTGCCATAAGCGAGAAAATGCGTCAGCGACCGAGTATTCTTTTACAAGATGGCTCCCTTATTTCCACCCTTTAAGAACATTCAAACCTTATGGCTTTGGTTTTTCACTATTAGATTGTTCCTACCTGTTAATGTGTTAAAATGACATAAATGAGAGATTGAAAAAAAAAAATTTTCTATATGCCTAGCACACGTCGGATCGCTAAATTTTCATTTTTTGAGCTCAACACTGACATAATTTTCAGTGGTTAAAATCACTGAAACGAGAAAATGAGTCAGCAAAATATGTCATTATCTGATGGTCTAAAATAAGAACCAATATTTTTACCGGACTCTATCACTACAGGAACAGGAGTTCTATCAATTAGTTTGATTAAGGATTCGAAAGAATAGATCGAGAGATGTCCTGCACTGATTTGAATGTATCGGTAATTAACTACATGACGATAATATTCTACAGTTCAGGATATATAACAGGAAATTCATATGAGGACTGAAAATAAAACTGGGTTATCATACTTACCAATGAAACTTATCAAATATTTAAAAAATGCTATTTTGCTTCAAGAATAATCTTCAAGACAGTGGAATGCAGCGAGAAGAAAAATCTCGTCACTGTCAAAGGAGATGGATAAACATAGACTATTAGCAGCATTTAGAGGGTCTAGGTTAATAGTTATTTATGGTACTAGTGTTGAAAATAAGTCACGCGAGAAAGATTTATACCACGAGACCGTCAGGCAACTTAGGCAACATAACACACGAGTGGCATACACTGTTTTATCCAACACATGACAGTTACGACTGTCATTAATGCCATTTTGGAGAAGTGAGTTATAATCCATAACTCCCTAGTGACTTATGGATTATAACTCACTAGTGTGTTATTTGATAGTTTACTTGTCTAAAATGACATTAATAATGACAGTAATAATTGTCATGTGTTGGATGAAGTTATTAATATATTTCAAGAAGAACAAGGAGATTGAAGTTATGTTAATTGATTTTCAGTTCGGGCAATGGAAAATAGTTATTGATTTTTTTTACCTATACTAATACTGTAAATCGACAAAACTTACCTGACAAGGCTGTTCTACATACAAGCTGGGTATAAGAAAAGTACATGTTTTCTTTAATCTGAAAGTAATCTTGGACATGTTTCATTACGTCCTCGGTAACTCTTAAATACAGTTTCATATACTTCGGATGAAGTAAACCGTAATATGTTAAAAACAGTACTCGGCCCAATGTTATTCCTTCTAATTTTTCCATTTTTGTGTGTGGGGATTGTTTTCCGTCATAACCATCACCTATTTTCGCAAATTGCTTCGCCATCGCTATAAGAGATTTGCAGTCTTTTATCGATGCCAATCCGTCTGACACAAATCTATTAGTTCCTTGGAGTTGCTCTTCATTCATAGTAACACGAAACATCAAATTTCTTTCCTAAAGATACGGAAAATTTAGTAGATTATTATACAGTGTGTCCCACTTTGAGCAGCCACATCCTCGTATTTTCTTGACAGTAAAGTGACTTCAAAATTTGTTTTTTATTACATATAGTACCCAGAAAAATCTGCCTTCAGGTTGATGAAATATTCGTATATCCATTTTCCACGGCTACCTACGACCAATTGAAAAGTGAAAAATTGGGAAAAATATACCAGGGATTTTTTTATCGCAAAAATAACACTAAGTTCTATCCCAGAACACTCTGAAACCCCCAATAGCAGTACTTAATTATTTAAAATATACAGGGTGTCACCTGTAACTGACATAGTATTGATTTTCATTCATCCGTAATGTTTAGTTATTTTCGATTTTTTTCCATAATCACTAATTACTTAAGAATGTTCGAATATTGTTGTAGAAAATATTCAAATATTACTTTTTCATGGCTAGCTATGCCCAGTCGAAAAGTGAAAAAGTGTGGAACACACATCAAGGACTTTTGTAGCACAAACGTAACAGCGGATTCTGGTTCAGGACACACTGAAATTCCAAGATCCTAATTCTTGAATCATAAAAATATACAGGGTGTCATCTATAGCTGGCAGAATTGTTAAAAAATTGTTAAAATTTAGAACACCATAAAGGCCCCGGATCCTGTCGTTCGAATCATGAAATTACATAGCAAGT
This sequence comes from Chrysolina haemoptera, assembly GCA_958298965.1. Classification (NCBI taxonomy): domain Eukaryota; kingdom Metazoa; phylum Arthropoda; class Insecta; order Coleoptera; family Chrysomelidae; genus Chrysolina; species Chrysolina haemoptera. Next base: position 21,870,885 of record OY282595.1, read on the forward strand.
CTGTAAATAGAAACATGTCTAACCTTTATTAAATAAATTTTGTTTCTAGTTTTACAGATGACACCTTGTATATTTTAATGATATAAGTAATTTGATCTTAGTGATTTAGATTGTTTCGAACCACAATTTGGTTTTGTGATGAAAACAAGCTCTGAAATATTTCCCAGTTTTCCTATTTCTGAATATTATAAATGAAAATATAAACACGAGTATAATCATTTCTTTCACAAAACTAACACCGGATTCTCGTTCTCAACAAGCTTAACAAGATTTATGAATAAAAAGTGAGATATGTTACCATTTACAGGATGATATCCTGTATAATTTCATTACCCGGGCAACGAATTCTGGAGGTTTTGCGGTATATTCTGAACCAGGATATGTTGTCTCGGTAATAGAAGGATGTTTACCACAATTTTTCAATTTTCAACTGGTCATATATAGCCATGGAAGTTTAATATTTCGTTTTTTTTTCACTGTATCAATTAAATATTTTGGGTGCTTCTTGATTGGAAAAGAAACATTCAGAAACAATTCAACATTACGGATAAATAAAAGTTATCAAATTTGCTAGCTACAGATGATACCCTGTATATTTTTAGATTTAAGTATTGAGGTGGAGATTTCAGGGTGTTCTGATCCAGAAATTTTTGTGCTTAAAGTATGTATTTTCCTCATTTTTTCGTCTCTCAACTCGTCATAGCAAGCCATGAAAAAGTAATATTTGGTTATTTTCTATAGCAGTAATTGAACATTTTAGGTACTTTGTTACTTTAGAAAAAAAAAAAAAAAAAATCAAAAACAACCAAAGATTACGGATGAAAACAAATTGAAAAGGTTGCTAGTCTGTAAGACACCCTGTAAATTTTAATGAGATCTGGGGGTTTAAGCATGTTCTGAACCAGAATCCTTGTTAGTTCGAAGTAAAAAATCTTTTTGTATATTTTTCCCAGTTTATCACTTTTCAACTGGCAAGCCATGAAAAAGTAAAATTTGTGTATTTCTTATACTCAGCATCAATTGAACACGTTCAGGCCCTTTGTCACAAAAAAAATCGATCATTTCGGATGAATAAAAATTAATAATGTTGCTAGTAACAGATGACACCCTGTATATTTTAATGAATAAAGCACTTAGATCTAGGGGTTTTAGGGTGTTCTGAAACAGATCCTGGTGTTATTTTTGCGATAAAAAAATACCTAGTATGTTTTTCCCAATTTTTCACTTTTCAGTTGGTCGTAGGTAGCCGTGGAAAATGGATATACGAATATTTCATCAACCTCAAGTTAGATATTTTTGGGTACTATATGTTATGAAAAATAACCTTTGATATCACTTCTGAAAATACGAGGGTGTGGCTGCTCAAAGTGGGACACACTGTACATAAATTTATTCTACAAAGGCAAAGAGATGTTGTCCTGAAAAAGAAGTACAACTAAAATGTATAAATTTTTCATGAAAAAAATAAAACCAACAGAACAACCTCGACAGACTAGGCTCTTTCAATGTTTAACGATATGAAGTCAAATTATGTCGTAGACAAAATACAGACAAATAATTTCGACAATTTGAAAATATATGCTGTCAATATTATTCGTCTTCGAATTAGTGATTTAAGTAACAAGGCATGTAAAGACGTGTTAACATTCGAGCCGAGGCAAGGCCGAGGCTTGTCGCTTACCGAGGATGTTAACAGTCGATAAATTCCGTGTTACTTATTACGTTTTTCCTGCTGCTTGTTGACATTTCTCGAAATTTGCCTGGATTGAAGTTTGTTTTCTTATACCCTTCCTTCAGGATTATTCGTTCCGCTATTTCATTCTAAGTAGCTTGTGCGCGTAACTAAGTTACCGAATAAACAGACAACATTGAAGAACATGTACAATCGAATGTTGAAATCTCCAAGCTAACTGAGAATCTAATTAGTCATGTGACAAAATACGGAGGGGACGATTTTGTTCAAGTGATGTTCAGTACTCTGAGTACTCACAATATCAGGATTCAGGTATGTCTTGACAAAGCTTTGAGAAATATAGTACCTATCAGTAAATTCACAAATCTTCTGATAATCGCTGAACAAAATCACCCTTTTGACAGAATAATTACTAATAATTTAAATAGGTATACAGGGTGTAACATAAGTACGTTAAAATATTCAAGTGACGTTATCCTGAGACAATTTTAAGAAAAAAAGTCTAAAGAAACTTGTGTCCGGAAATGCTTCCTTTCGGAGATACAGGGTGTTGAAATTAAATTTTTTTGTAAGCTTTTTAAAAATAACTTTTTCAAAAAATAAGTTATTTGCACGAAATTTGGTATCAGGGTTTTTTTGACGTGGGAAATCATAATTTCGTATTAATTTCCATGTAACATCTGAGGGCGCTGCATACGCTGTCATTCCAAGTAAAACAGTTACACTTTCTCAACAACGCTGGAGGTGATCGTTTTCGAGATATTTATAATTTTCTATATCGATTCATGTTACTTAGCTCCTAGGACGCTAAGTGAAGTTGCTGAGAACATTACAAAAACTAAGTATGTACCTCAATTGGGTCTAAGTGATATACACTGCCCACCACTCGCAATGAAACAACCTATTTTTACGGTAAAACATACTAGGGGGCAAAATATAAGCTCAAAATTCTTTCAGATTCGTGATCAGGACCACCAACTTACTATAGTTACACGTTTTTCCTGAAAAAAATGTCAGTCCTGAAAAATCCGAATTTGTCTCACTTCTCATGGAAACACCCCCGTATCTTCCGTAATAATTGAGGTAGAATGATGAAACTCTCAGTACAGATGGAAATGGTCAAAATGCACCTACTATCTCAATTGGGTAGGCCTAAGTGATATACGCTGCCCACCACTCGCGCTGGAATAACCCATTTTTACGGTAAACATACTAGAGGGCAAAATAGGCTCGAAATTCTTTCCGATTCGTGATCAGGACCACAACTTACTACAGATACACTTTTTTCCTGAAAAAATTTCAGTCCTGAAAAATCCGAATTTGTCTCACTTCTCATGGAGACACCCCCGTATCTTCCGTAATAATTGAGGTAGAATGATGAAACTCTCAGTACAGATGGATGGTCAAAATGCACCTACTACCTCAATTGGGTAGGCCTAAGTGATATACGCTGCCCACCACTCGCGCTGGAACAACCCATTTTTACGGTAAACATACTAGGGGGCAAAATAGGCTCGAAATTCTTTCAGATTCGTGATCAGGACAACAACTTACTACAGATACACTTTTTTCCTGAAAAAATTTCAGTCCTGAAAAATCCGAATTTGTCTCACTTCTTATGGAAACACCCTCGTAATTTCCGTAATTAAAGAAGTAGAACTCTTTAAGTGAGTCTAAATCTTGCATGAAGTTGATCTGAGTGACATACACTGATCGCCAGGGGCGATGAACCTAGCCAGTTTCGCGAAAAATTATATTAGGGGACAGTATAGGCTCAACGGATCCGGAATCAGGACACCAATTTAACCAATAATACATATTTTCGAGGGTAATAACACAAAAGGTTTTCATTTTATCGGACAAATTTTCATTTTGCACGAAAACTTCGTTGCTTTGGTAATTGACGAAAATAAATAACATCTGCTCGAGTCATGTTACAAGCTACCAAGTTTGAGTGGAACAAAATTAAAGTTTATACGATGAAAACAAAACCTCGAGTGGTATTTAGTGAGATAATTTAACGAATCAAATAAATGAATTATTAAACGAAAGTACACAGAACATAATTTATTACCAAATCAACCGTTATCGCTCATTTCAAGTATAAAAACAGAACAAAAAGTAGGAAATTTGTTGACATTTGGCTTTGTTGATACCAATGCGTCCTACGGTATAGCGTGCGGATTCAACAAAGTCATACGACAATCAAGAATTGTTGCCGGGGTGAAGGTAAATAAAAATGTATTCACTTGAACAGTTACGTTCCTATTTATCCGATATCAAACTTCCAAAACTGACGTTTCTTATGGAGGATTTTATACATAAGTTGAATTCTGAAAAACCCAATTTGTATCATTTCTCATGGAAACACCCCCCTAACTTCCGTAATTATTGAAGTAGATTTTTTTTGCTTTTGACATCATCAAAACACTAACTCGACCTAAAAAATCAGAATTTTTACATGAAAAATCAATTGTTTATGATAAATTTGATTTTTGTTTCCACATAAATAATTTATTTTTTATTTTGGTGTTAGGAAAGTTATTCCTTCTCGCAAAGTCAATAAGAGAGGAAATGTTTATTTTGTAAGTGGAATGGAAACATGATATCAGTGAGGTTTTAGAATGGTTAATGTTGATTCTTATCTTCCCATTATTTTCAAAAAGACAGGTGTTTTTTGTGGTGAAAAATTCTATGTAGTTCAAAACTCTTTCGAAGTAGTACTTTCAAAATCATGTTTTCAATTAAAAAACAAAACTATCAATTTCAATTGATTTAATTGTTAACAATTTTATATTTTTGTTCCTTCTATCAAACTTCCCTCTAAGCGAACACATTTTTCTATGCGCCTTCTATTATTTCCTCCAACTCTTTCAGTTCTCTAGGTGTGATTTCTCTACACGCTCGTATAATTCTTGAACGGAAATCTTCCCTATTTGTTAGCCTATCCTTATGAACTTGATTTTTCAACGTTTCCCATAAATAAAAATCCAGAGGAGTTAAATCTGGGGATCGTGGTGACCATATTACGAGAGGGCTATTGGGTCCTATCCATTTCATAGGTAGGTTCCTATTCAACCCTTGTTATGCCACTATTGTGAACTGGTGAACCATCTTACTGAAAAATCAGGTTGTTTCTAACATCTAGAGGTAGTTCTTCCAACACATCAGAAAATGCATTTTCGACAAAATCAACGAATAGTGTAGAGTAGATTTTGATCGAAAAAAAATTGCCCGATAATATTTTTGTTCAGAATACCACACCACACATTAATTTTCTGAGATATTTGGTCTCCACTAATTTGGATTTTGTTCAGCCCAAAATCTCATGTCCTGGGAAGATACAACACCATTTGTGATAAAAGTAGCCTCATCACTGTATAAGATATACTTAAAAAAATTACTGTCATAATTTCCCTCAATCCATAAACAATACTCAGTACGGCGGATTTCATCTCCTTCGTGCAAAGTATGTTCGCGGTTCTGATAACGAATCTGAAAGAATTTCGAGACTATTTTGCCCCTTAGTGTGTTTTACCGTAAAAATGGGTTGTTCCATCGTGAGTGGTGGGTAGTGTATATCACGTAGGCCAACCCAATTGAGGTGGTAGGTGCGTTTTGACCGTTTTCATCTGTCTTGAGAGTTTCATAATTCTACCTCAATTATTACGGAAGATACGGGGGTGTTTCCATTAGAAGTGAGACAAATTCGGATTTTTCAGGAATGGAATTTTTTCAGGAAAAAAGTGTATCTGTAGTAAGTTGATAGTCCTGATCACGAATCCGAAAGAATTTCGAGCCTATTTTGTCCCTTAGTATATTTTACCGTAAAAATAGGTTGTTCCTTCGCGAGTGGTGGGCAGTGTATATCACTTAGGCCAACCCAATTGAGGTGGTAGGTGCGTTTTGGCCATTTTCATCTGTCCTGAGAGTTTCATCATTCTACCCCAATTATTACGGAATGTACGGGGGTGTTTCCACGAGAATTGAGACAAATTCGGATTTTTCAAGAATGAAATTTTTTCAGGAAAAAAGTGTATCTGTAGTAAGTTGATGGTCCCGATCACGAATCTGAAAGAATTTCGAGCCTATTTTGTCCCTTAGTATATTTTACCGTAAAAATGGGTTGTTCCTTCGCGAGTGGTGGGCAGTGTATATCACTTAGGCCAACCCAATTGAGGTTTTGGGTGCATTTCGACCATTTACATTTGACCTGAGAGTTTCATCACTCTACCTCAATTATTACGGAAGATACGAGGGTGTTTCCATGAGAAGTGAGACAAGTTCGGATTTTTTAGGAATGAAAATTTTTCAGGAAAAAAGTGTATCTGTAGTGAGTTGATGGTCCTGATCACGAATCTGAAAGAATTTCGAGCCTATTTTGCCCCCTAGTATATTTAACCGTATAAACGGGTTGTTCCATCGCGAGTGATGGGCAGTGTATATCACTTAGTCCAACCCAATTGAGGTGGTAGGTGCATTTTGACCATTTCCATCTGTACTGAGAGCTTCATCATTCTACCTCAATTATTACGGAAGATACGGGGGTGTTTCCATGAGAAGTGAGACAGAGACAAAAACGTGTATCTGTAGTAAGTTGATGGTCCTGATCACGAATCTGAAAAAATTTCGAGCCTATATTTTGCCCCCTAGTATGTTTTACCGTAAAAATGTGTTGTTCCAATTTTTTTTTTAATTTTAACAGTAACACTAAGTTCACCAATTTTCATAGACATATTTATTAAAAACTAACTGGGCCTGCTGCACCGCTCCCGAATATTATCTGACTCTTCATTGCGAGAGTCATTATTTCAATGGGTGACTTTAAATTTTTTTTAGCGTAGATGGATGTGATTCCATATTCGAACGTGATTTTCAATTTTGAACAATTTTTCATAATAACAATTTTCTATATTGTCAAATAAAAGTACTTTACTCTCGTACCGAATTCATATTTTACAAATTTTGAAATGGCAATATTAAAAACAAGGTTCTAGAACATGCTGAACTTTTTGTGAGCAATAACATTTCTCCTGAAAAGAAAAATTAATTTTTTTTCCATATGTTGCCAACTTAAGTGGACACAGTGTATATGAATTTTCCATATGGTCGATTGCAAATCTGAAGTTCCTAGATAATTTAGTTTAGTTGATAGGAAACATCCAATAATTTTTCCATTTCTTTCGTAACTGGAACAAGTTCGGTTGAACTTGAGTTCTGGGTCTATGGAACTCAACCTGAGAGGATCTAAAGGTGGGTCCACATTGTTCGCGAGCACGACCAAACACAACAAGCACAACAAACGGAGTGAGAGCCCGAATGATAACAAAAATCATATTGGTTGTGTTTAGGCTGTTTCTAGCGTTCCGCGTGCTTAGTTGCAATTACACAAAACACATGTTTCGACTGTTCGGTCGACAGAGCTCTAAGAGTAAAGACGTGCTACGCTCCGTGAAGTCTACCATGCAAGTGTTTTTGACAGGTTGTATAGTGTAGGGTTTTTATAAGGTTTTTATGCCATTTTCTCCGCTCACTACACTTTCCATTGTACTTAAAAATTTTTGGCAAACTATAGACGGCAACAGTGAGTGCAACAAGGACAACCGCAACATAAAAAAGGACACATAGATAGAAAGTGGCAGAGCCACAAGTGAAAAAGGACACAAATACTTTTAGTGAAAGTGTATTGAAATAGGATGGCTGCATCCGAACAAAAAGGCAAGTGAAAAGAAATACCAGTAATTATAGTTGACTGAGACAAAATCAAACAAACACAGGTTAAAGTGAGACACAGACTGTTTTCAAAGACAATACATAGCCCGAGAAGCCGTTACGGTTTCGTCGAGCTTTTTTTTACAAGAAAATTAGAGTTTTTTGTCTCCTTTTTTCACAGTAACCCATCTAGCACATCACTGTAGTGCTCAAACACGAAGTTGACTCAAAATGGAAGAGGAAGACACCCCAAAACCCGGCGGAAAACCGCCCCCTGACTCTAAGGAATTAGAATCCTTCATAAGAAGCAGCAGGATCAACAGGACTCCGCCCCAGTACGAAGACAAAGATGCCAAGAAAAGCAGAATAGAGGAACCTATGAATTTAGACAAAAAAAATTGTGAAACATCCTCAGCAACAGCGAATTAGAAACAGAACACGACAACGCCAACAGGACCCCTTATCCCCAGGACTTAAAACAACAAGAAGAAAAACAAGTCGAGGAAGAAGAAACGGAAATGGAAGAAGTCATCTCAGCCATTGATAAAATACATGCCAGCATCTCCAAAGAATGCAATTCAAAAATTTCATTCACGAAATAAGACCAAATCTGTGTGAGAGCCGTAACTCATCAAATATTAAGCTTCCTGACTAGAACCGTGAAAAAAATTTGCTCACTCCAAACAGCCAACGCCAGATTAAACGGCCCAGTCCAGACATGGAGATTGAAAGCCGGCACAGTACAAAATAGAGAACCGGTACCACCAATGCCACAAATCATACCAGTAGAGCAAAGGTTTAGATTTCCACCACCCATCCCGACAACCTCAACCAACAAGGAACCACCAGCAGCATAAAGATTTATAACACACATGGAACAACTCAGAGAACAACAACTGATAAACACGCTCTCCTCAACCGCATAGAGACAACAACCAGAAGCAACCTACACATCACTCCAAAAAAACCCCATAATAACCCGCTGATGCCCAGGACTCCAATTGAGTGAGTGCTAGGAATCGCACGGTAAGACGTCGTTAATCCTTGGCTTACACAAGTTTCGACTTTTGAGGGCTGCCGTTCGTAAGGGGACGACAGATGGTTAACGGAAAACAAAATTTTAACAATTTTTTTTAACAAAATTTTCACAATTTTTTTTAAATGAGAAAGACAAACCTACACTATATTAATCATTTGTTAGCTTGTTAGCTTTTATGAATACAACCCATTGTGAGAGATCAAAAACTCTGAAATCGTTTTTTGGCACCGTTACGAGAAAGTAAAATTTTTAGCACAATCATTACTACGACTTACAGACGTACCTATTTCCTTCACGGATGCCATTGATCTCAAAATAAGTTGGTTCAAAATACATTATACTACGTTTTATGTAATGAAAAAAACATAACAACCACACTTGGTTCAGATTTACTGATTTCGAGAAGAAAACTATTTGACTCCTTTATCACTTTACATCGAATCAGTTTGTCGAGGTAGTGGAAGTCACATGTTCACACCTTTCACCAGCTTCTGCCTTGAGGAAGAATGCTTTAATTATATCTATATCAAAGGGGTTTGGCCTTACTGTTGGCATGCGAATTCATAACAGGGGAACGTGCAATTTAAGATGCAAGCTCCCAACCCAATAGTGGCAGTCGAATTTGAATCACCGTGTATATTATCAGAAACGAAACACATTTTTTCCCATGAAAAACTCTGCATCTGTTTGAATTAGAAAAATACTATTCAAAAATCATATTTCAAGAAGAAATTATATCGAGAGTTACTCTTTGAGCTCCGCAGGCTGTACCCAAACCATTCTATTAAAATGGTGGTTCTGATTATAGGGGTTCTTGGGTGGAATGATGGACACGCTGCTCTCTAATTTAAAAATCATACCGGTTTGCCGTGATGCGGCAGAAATCCTAGCTGGACGAATGCAGAAGGCTGTCATTCTTGGTTCACTCCGTCTACTCAGGGCACATGATTCTCGGACCCAGTAGTTGCTCACCCCACAAACGTGGGGAGTGGCTAATTGGGTAAATTTCACCATCGCGCCCTCCGGTTGTATCGTAGCCCCGGAGACAGGGCCCCATTGGTATAATCCAACCGGAAAAAAAAAAAAAAAATAAATAAAATGGAAAAGCAGGGATTGGAGCATTTCTTTTCAAGGCAGCAATCCGGGCAGCTGATGAACTTGGTCCCGTATTCGACACTGAACGGGCGAACATAAACTCTGTCACCGAGTTGGAACACGTTCAGCAAAAAGCTCACATCAAAGCTGCGGAGACTGAGGTCCTCCTGCAGCTGCACTAGGATAAGCCAATGCATGGGGTCTTCTTCAAGAACATTGAAGACCTTGGCTTATCCAAAAACCTGACCTTAGCTTTCCTCAGGTCAAGTGAGCTGAAGTCGGAGACCGAGTGATTCATAATGGCTTGCCAGGATGGTGTCTTCAACACCCTGGTCTACCGTAGCCGCGTGATGATAGAGATCCCCGAGATCGTGGGGTGCCTAAGACCCTTATGCATTTGCTGTCAGCATGTCCAGCATATGCGGTCCACAGACTTAACGCGGCTCTACGAGTATTGTACTACCATCTAGACACCGGTGTTGCCAAAGTTGCTGCGACCAATATGATTGCCGTTCCGATTCTACTCTACTCCTATGGAGTAGTAAAATGGAAAACTCGAAATATGATGCATCTTCATGACAGAATGGTGCTGGATGGAGCCTGTAAAGTCATCAGGAGTTCAGATCCCCTTCTCTGCATTGTCCGCGACCACGAAAAAGCAGGGATTGGAGCATTTATTTTCAAGGCAGCAATCCGGGCAGACTGAGACCTTATGCATTTGCTGTCAGCATGTTCAGCATATGCGGTCTCAGCCTATATCCACAGGCATAACGCGGCTCTACGAGTGTTGTACTACCATTTACGACACCGGTGTTGCCTTATGCAGAAATCCAAATTTTTGAGAGGCACTCTTGATACATGGTTTTTCCATAAAATGGTACAGCTGATAGTAATACCTATCATTGGAATGGAAGATTTCATTGGTGTGGAAATATAGTCCTAAAATAGTTACGTTGGCCACTGTGAGATTGGTCTTTCTGGAAGTTTATTGGATCCCATTCTAAGATTTCTGTATTTGAATTGTTCACGATTCTTCCCTATTCAATTCTGCTTTGACTGGCTGATATCGAAACTTTAGAAGAGAAAGCGGCATACCTAAAGGGTACTATCATCCGCAAAGCTGTGCACTGTACATGAAGTAGCCTCCAACAAATCACTGATATGACAAAGAAACAAACAGTGTTGGTTCTAGAACGGATCCCTGCGGAACACAAGCATTCACTGGTAGAGTGTAGAATACCAACACCACCACTTAGAGAGATCGGTTTGAGACAAAGGCAGCAGCAGCAAAAGGAACACAAGTGGGAGGGTGGCAAGAAGTCCCTGGTGCAAAACGCCTTGGATATATCTAATGCAACGGCCAGGGATTCATTATAGACATAGACTGCTGTCAAACACGTGAGATATAAGCAAGCAGGTCACCCGTTGATCTCTAATGCCGGAAACCAAATTGTCAATCATTGACAGTTCCTGTGCATTCTAGATATTTCATGAGCTCGATGTTGGTGATTCATTATGCATGAATCACCTCTAAAAGCTAACAGAGAGCAGATAACAGATCCATATTTGTGAATGAACCACAACAAGAAGAGCGGACGCATGTATATTTAAGGATTGGAGTAGGTCACTTTCAACAATTACTATAATGTAGTTTCTTTGTTATGGCTTGCTTTTATTTAGATGTTTTGTATAATAAATCGTTGTTGCAAAAGCCTTTAGCGACAGAGGCGAATAAACTAAATTTTAGCAAATTGCAAGAAATCATTTTCTATTTTTTTTTCACCATAACGTTCGTAGATACGCAAAAACTACATGACACAAACAAGTTTGTAAACGAACCAAAGAATAAATTTGGTCATTTTAGAATTCACCAATGGTGTTTCTCAAAAAAGTTCGGGGGAGGAAAAAGTAGCATAACCCATAAAAAATATCACCCTGTAGATTCTCACAAACATTTGCCATGTCCATTGATGTAAGCGCTATAACGTAACCTGTATTGTCAATTTGAGCCCAATATCTTAAAAACTGTAGGCTCTATAGAGAAAAAGCAAAAAAAATCTGGAAATTTCAACACGAAGCGTTGCGGAGTGCGGGCCTATGTTTATATGAACTTTTAGTCGTAAAATAAGCCATGGAATTTCTCCCTTTCGGATGTACATGACGTTTAGGAAGCAAAATGGTTCTATTCCTCTCGGAGCAAAACGGTTTTTCTCCATGAGAACAAACATTTCTTAATACTTTTACAGATGCGAGAGTTTTTTTTTTACCTCGTCTGATTTTTTAAGAAGAAGATTGATGGAAATCTTCACACATAAGCGCCTATTTCCATTTATGTTTCAATTGGACAACACCATGATGACGACTCAATACTCACTTGATATTATATTTTATAACCGAAATTAGTTTCACAACTCTAGGCAGTTTTTCTTATGGGTATGCATGCATTATTAGTTTTCGAACAAAATTATCATAAAAAATGACGATCATAGAAAAAACTATTTACATATCTACCTCAGGAGTAAAACGCTTTGCCTCTCTTTGTATGTTAATATAGCTATTTATCTTTTTTTTCTGGTGCCCTGTGTTTTATATAACAAACAGCATTTATCGATATCAAATCATTAGTTAGGCATTTGAGTTTTTGCAGGAGGTGCAAATTTCAGTTGTCAGACTACCAAGTAAATGAGTGTTGATCAATATTGTCTTTGACAAAACCGGATTTCATGCTTTCATCATGAAAAATAGTTATTTATTATACAAGGGAAAAAAGTATTAGATTTTAGCTCGAACACATTGAATTTCTTAGTAACCAATTCGAAAAACTTGACCTAATTGTGACTTTATTATGAACGCCTAATTTGATTTCTACATTCAATGTCAAGATTTTTCTTCAAATGATCTTTTCGTGTATGTTTGAAAATAATGGTTTTCTCTCGATTTACGTACATATTTTCAACATTTCTTTGTAGATAAGGGCGGGTTGAAAAGTAACAGGCGAAGAGCCAATCAAACAGAACTTTTTTCGGCAAAACTTAATTTATTTATAAACAAGCAGCCTTAAAGATAACATTCAAACATTTACAATTGAAACAAACAATGATGTTTAAGATTAATGACATTTTAATTTAAATAACCGAATGTCAAATGTCATGTCACAAACCAAAATGCTCTTCTTATGTTCTCTGTCTCTCTCTCTCGCCCTAATGTTTGCGTATCTCTTAAGGCTGCTCACAAGTTGCGCCAGAAATATTGTCTCTTTCATACTCGCTCAGTTCACATCATCTGTTCTACGTCTTCTGGAAACGCGTTTTCAAGCGCTAGAGACTTACATTTCTCAACGAGCTTATGGGGCAATTCTTATAACTTTACTTTAGATGTTCTTATAAATGATTTGGTTCTGCTCGATTAAAATCAGTATAATTCACCAAATTCACAACAAAAAAAAAATGGAAAGAATAACACCAAATGAAAACTATGAACATTATTTATTCAGCAATATATTCAAGAACAATATATTCGATTATAAATGTATCCTAAATATTTCATGTATGAGCTGGTTATTATATTAGAATTTTCGAAAATTATAACGATATTTACAGGAGAAAGTAGCAAAAAGCGTGAAGATCAGGCAGTGATGTCAGTTTCGACTGCAGAAGACTGGTCCTGCAAGATGAAGATTTATGTTAATTGAAGGCCCATTTCCATAATAAGCTGAAAATAGTGAACATATCACAAATAAATAAAAAAAAAAGTATGGTTGTTATATGCGGAAAGCTGGCCCACACAAAGTCATATCCATACAATATTCCCAAGTATGAGTACACACTCCAAAGACATTCGACTATTATTATAATTAATAGTTATTTATGGTACTAGTGTGTTATGTTGAAAATAAGTCACGCGAGAAGGTATAAATTCCAAAGTGACTTAGGAAACATAACACATGAGTGGCATACAATGTTTTATCTAACACATGACAGTTATGACCCATTATTAATGTCATTTTAGACAAGTAAACTATCAAATAACACACTAGTGAGTTATAATCCATAACCCACTAGTTATAATCCATAACTCACTAGTGACTTATGGATTATAACTCACTAGTGTGTTATTTGATAGTTAACTTGTCTAAAATGACTTTAATAATGACAGTCATAACTGTCATGTGTTGGATAAAACATATTTTATAGATATTGTAGATAGTTTATGAAACTTATTTCATCTATCTACAGAGTCTCTAGCTTCTTCCTAATGATTTTGGAAATATTCAATGAACCATGCCCTGCTTATAGTAAGAAAATATCTGCCCATGTTAGCTTTTGACATTCGAATTAAAATAGGGTTAGTGTAAGAAATTTGAGTGAATTAGTTGCCGAATATGATCATTTTAGAAATAACAATACTATCATATAGATTTTATGGTTTGTGTCCAAGAGAATACAACTACTTCTCTGGCTAATACCTCGACGGAATATATATTATATATATAGAAAAGTTCAAGGCCTACTTCTAATTTTTTTCAAGGTCAAATATCCCAAAAAACATACTAGTGATTTTTTTAAATATAATTTGACGACGCTACTGGATTCACGACATTTTCAAATGGTTAATGTAAAAATTACGAAGGAATGCGTCCATTATTATAAAAGTTATATGGGAATGAAATTTTAAAATTAGGTCAATAAATCAACCCGCCACTTCAATTTCAGAAATTTTATCGAAATTCTGACTACACCGCTGGATTCAGAATATTTCGAAATATGTTTAAAATATGTTAAAAAATTATAAACTAATAAAATATTTTTTTTCTGAAATTCCACTAAACAACATTCTTTTCATATTTAATTATATTATGATTTTTTTATTTATGAACAGATTTCGATGAAATTCTGGTCAAATCTATTGCGGAATATTCTGAATTCAGTGGTATAGTCAGAATTTTGATAAATGTTCTGAAATTGAAGTAGTGAGTTGATTTATTGACATAATTTTCAAATTTCATTCTTATATAAATTTTTTAATGATGGACGCATTCCCACGTTATGTCCACGTAAAGCATTTGAAAATGTCGTGAATCCAGTGGCGTCGTCAAATTATATTTAAAAAAATCGCTAGTATGTTTTTTGGATATTTGACCTTGAAAAAAATTCGAAGTAGGCCTTGAAATTTTCATTTTTATTTCGAGTTTATGGCAATCAACTAGAACTATTGATTGGTGCTCTATCTATTGAATATATATCTCATATCTCATGAAAATATCTATGAAACAGGGACAGGGATAGCCAACCTTTCTGCGGTGATCCAGAGAAGGGAGCGGTCTTGTAAGCGAAGTATCACTGACGTGACGAATATCTATTTTTGGGACATAATCTTAAATGTGAACTTAAGTACTGCACATACTTGGGAACAGTATCCCAGGATAGGTTGGGTCTGTGCCTTATTAATCATAATCAGTTGACGAAGTGAAATAGCTGTTGACACGAAGCAGAAAACCAAGTTTTTGAGGGACACTTCTGGCAATGGACTTCACATTTGTTACGCAACAAGGACGTTGAAATGGTTGAAAACCGAACGTTTCTTCAACGAAAAAATGTCGCATGAAATAACGTAATATTAAAGCAATTGCTTACTAATTATCGACTTATTGCCGTTTTCATTCAGGTTTTTTGAACATCGAAGATACTGAATAAAACAACATTGTTTTGTCCAAATAAAAGGTTAGAAAAGGTATCATAAACATTGATAAATGAATCGCATAAAGCCAATTCGATTAAAAATTCTTTTTGAATTAACATAACGATTGTTAAACGTATATTTAACGACTTGTTAAGGAAGTAACGTTGAAAACACATCTTTATAACGTATTCTTTCAACGTTGAAGATTACACTGAATTATTGCCGTTGAAATTTTCAACCAGAAACGTTTATTCAACCAATGCCACGTTCATAACACGTTTGAAAAACGTACGTGTGCCCATTGGGCAAGCATCGAAATGGAGGATTTCTGCAAACTCCTGACATAACTACGCAAGCCACTATGAGATCAACCTTTCTAGAGAAAATACATGCCTTTTTTTTCATGGAATTCTATCAAGTTGAATCATCATTCTAGGATTTTTTTATTTTTTCCAAGTGAATATTTAAATATTCACGCCCCCCCCCCCCCGTTCCTTTCTGTTTCACGCGAAGATATCGGAGAGCTATGAGAGGAACTATCATCCGCTAAGCTTTGCACCAGGCAAGGGGTATCTCCCAACAAATCATTGATGTGAAGCAAAAACAGAGTGTTGGTGCCAGAATAAGTCCCTGCGGAACAACAGTATTCGTAGATGGATTGTTTAATGAAACTTCATAAGAGAGGTCTTGCAATGATGTTCCTTCAAAGTAAGGATCTTGTATATGTATTTCGCTGATGAATTTCAATATCCGTCGAGATATCAGTTAAGAAAGAATTTGTTTTTTTGGATGGATGCCGTGAAGAATATATGTTTCGACTTGCTGGATTACTACTAATTCTTTATAAACAGTGCCCGCCGCCATTAACTATAAAACACATGAGAAAAAGTTTATTATTGGTACATCGGAAATGAAATATATTGATGATCGATTATGCTTGTTCAACAACGTAAAAATGGATTTTGACACGTGTACATCACTAGTTTGGCAGAAAAATGGAAGAAGTGACTATGAGGACGCAAAATTGGAATTAGAGATACATTTTATATTTGGAATAGTTTACAATTTAATATTAATCATTTGATTTGATATTTACTTATATAGAACTGAATATATTCATGTTTGGAATTTCAAGTAATGATTCGCAATATTTGATTCGGGATGATGTTTTCTCTATTCGACAGCAAAATTTCAAACAAAAATATTGGTCCAAAACAAAATGGCTGTACATTATTTTAGAACTTTCATAAGAGGATCCTTTCGAATAAATGGCTATTAAAGAGCTTTAGTGCAATGTTAAAATAGTTTTTCGTTTCTGCAAGAGCTTCTTGTCACTCGAAATGGCAGATGGGTGCCATATTAGAAAAAAATTCAAATAAGTAGATAAGTAGTATAATACCTCGTTTTATTGAATCTCAGCAAATCTCAGAAATCATATCCCATATGCAATTCTCAGGGACAGAGAGCATTTTTAGGTATCAAAAAATACTTTTTCATTTCAATTGAGCTCGTTTAAAGCCATTTATTCAAAGAAATCGCGTATAAAAGTTCTAACATAATGTGCCGCCATTTTGTTTTGGATGAATATTTTTGTCTGAAATTTTGCAGCAGTATAGAAAATCAAAAGACAATTCGAATGAGGTATCACTTGACTCCCCATGCCATTTAAAAAAATTACGCCTGGTCGCCATTTTGTAGAGTAGAAATTTTTTATTGCTGTCAAAAAATAGCTTATAACATACCATTTCACCAAAAAAATATTTGAAAAGAAAATTCCACTCCGTTCAAAAGTTAACAGGTGTGGGGTTACTTTATGGACACACTGTAGAACTCTGACAACTATAGGATACGAACTAATGTGATAGCGAGGGTCCTAGCAAAAACCAATTTCATCAATTTATTGCCAACTGGTGTGAAGAAAATGGAAATGGTCTATTATTTTCATCGAAACATAGATGTTACACAACAGTTAAGTTGTTCACAGTTTTTTTAATTATATAATTTGTAAAAGGACATATTTCTAAATCGATTTTCATACACAATCGATCATCTAGAATTTGTTTTTAGTACCTACCCATAAGGTATATACTTTATGACAGGCACTGAATAAAGACAATGATAATACTCCTTCATAAACAATCGTAGAGTGTAAACAATAGGCATAGTCTTTGGGGGTGACTATTAAAATAATTTGCCGTGATGCCCATGGTGCTGTATACATATACACATCAGGTCAATGATTCTTTCTAAAATGGAATATGCAAAATTTTTCAAATCTTGGTGAAGGGTAATCGGCGCCCCCTCCACAATAAAAAAAAAAATTCATTCACACGTCACACTGATATGATTTATTCAGATTACTAAATCTTCAGAGGATATTTTTCAATTCATCGGATAATTTTTCAAACCATTATATTTTACTGTACATAGTTTACAAATGGGGTAACATTCTAGTCGTAACAATCTGGCAAACTACATTTCCTGGAATTTTATTTTACGATTGTTGTTGGAGTAAAACTCGGGCCTAAATTTCATGTGAAGATGAAAACTTCTTCAATTTAACGACTGACTTCACTGACTGATAGGATTGTATTTTACGATTCACGAAATCCGCCTGGAGAACGCTCTAAATAGTCTAGTCAAGTGTTTTTTAGGTCAAAATTTTTTCGCCTTCTCCGAAAATTATGATTGAGGTGTAATTCGATTCGGAATGGCATGTAGATAGTTTTTGAGAAAATGCTAAGGCCGCTCGTGAAAATTGGATTAGTTATAAACAATTAAGTGAAAAAAAATATATCTCAAAAACTATTCAAGATAATTCAAATTAAAAAAAAAAATTCAAAAAGAGAAGGAAATTTCCTACAAAAAACTCCCGGAACTGTAGGACCAATATTTATAATTTTCCCAAAGGGTTGGAAATACGCTCGAAAACGGGTACTCTGGCTTGCGTAAGCCACGCCTCCTTCGGACCTTTAATGAATAAATATTATTTAAACTTATTCAATATGAAACTTAAAAATAAAAAAAAATTCAGGCGCCTGCAGGGTAGATCAATGAACTATAACCCGTGGTCAAAAAATGTTTATCGCGATTTTTCAATAAGTTAGCCATTAATTAACTTACAATTTTTTGTAGCACGAACATTAACATAGCATAACAAGTGCGATAATTGTTAAACTATTAATCTGAAAATGTTTTCCATTCAATTTGAACCTATCATATCTACGTATTTGCGATCATATGACCAGAATTAGCCAATCAGACAATCAACATCCTATATAAAATTTGTCATAAGAGAAATGCAATTATCGAAAAATTACAGCGGTAATTGCACTGCGAGCGATAATTGCACTGCGAAAACAGCATGACACTAATGACAACAACACTGACTGACAATACTGATTTTGTGTTTGTCCCTTTTTTGGCAAGGCACTCTGTTTTTTTGTTGCATCTGACACCGCTTGTGACCTGGCACACACATCAAAGTGAACCGGTTATTTTCTGTCAGTTGTCTCAGGGATTGTTTACAGTCCCAAGTCCGCTTAGACTCACGAGTGTATGACTGCAGAGCTTTCAGTGCTGCTTGGCTCTCTGACAGTAAATAGATTTTCTCCTTCCAGGTATCCCTTTCGGAGCACTCCTGAGCACATACCTTAATGTAGTTTTGCTTGAAAGATGGTTGGGGTGTTACCAAGGAGCTTCGGTTGCGTAAAGCTTGGCTCTGTCACGCCCACTCCAGCAATCTTGGATCCATCAGTGTACCACACGGACGCATCCCTATCCAGTTGTTCTTATGGATGTATTCAGATCTCATATAAGATAAAATTTTCAATTTTTAAGTTTACTATCTGGCTCAGCTTGAAAGCACTTATTGCTGCATATTCATTATACGAATGTGCAATGGCGGAAAGTTCAGCAGTACCTAGAATACTGCAGTAGAGTACAGAGATATCACCCCTGTGATTCCCAGAGAAGCTAGTCGCTGTACTTTCTGTAGCTTGACTATCAGTGAAGCATATGTATAACAAATTTATTAGAGTGGACGAAGTCCACGAGTGGCATTTCTTAATAGCAACAAAGACGAGTGCTAATATAGTTAAAAATATTGCAACGAATGTAATTCGGCTTGATTATTTTTTTACAGGACATTTGTCAGTGTCATCGTGACAACCAAGTTGATGGCTAACTTTCTTATGCATTCATTCGAACAAAGATTCAATCAAACTACGTGGAAAAATTATCGCTCTAATTTGCTTCTAATAAATTATCGTAGGTAATATCACTAATATCACAAGACCATGACAAATAGCCGACTATTATTTTCTTCATAGTTCTATCGAGAGTACTTTGTATTTTGACAATTACATGAGACCATATGAACATTGATAATCAGAATTATTCTATGATTATTAATGTTCATACGGTCGAATTGAATTGTCTCAAAATTAGTTACTCGAAATGAATTAAAGAAAATAATAGTCTCTATTTGTCATGGTCGAGTGATATTTAGGAAGACTATTTCATGAACAGCATGAAATTATTCATATGCGCATTAATACATGCTACATTCATATATGCTCCAAAAAGACATAAATTCTCTCTAAATAGATTATTTACTCCTTTTTGGTGTTTCCTGGGATGGATTAGCTTATATGTTCTCTAATTTCCGTAGTAGAAAATAACCGAAAACGAGACATTTATTGTTTACTTGAATATCCGCTAATATTGCATATCATGTAATTTTATTGGTGCATGAAATAGTCCGGAGTGCATATAAACAAAACGTACCACGTTTTAGTCAATAGAAGATATTCTAGCTCTCTGATTGGTTGTGACCAAACACAGGTGCAATTTGCCATCCAGATTAAAACGTGGTGCACTTTGTCGCCCGGAAATTTATTCGAAAAAATTCCCTGTGGTGAACAGGCAAGCTAGGTTAGCTTGTTCGGGTTAGGTTTATGTGTAAATCGCAAGCGAAAAACTAATTCACGCATTTTTGACTCGCAAGCTAGGTTAGCTTGCTCAGGTTAGGTTTGTGTGTCAATTGCGAGCAAAAAACTAATTCACGCTAGTGCAAAATGCACCACGTTTCAGTCTGGATGGGCAAAATGCACCTGTGTTTGGTCACAACCAATCAGAGAGCCAGAATATCTGCCGCTGACTGAAACGTGGCACGTTCTGCTTATATGCGTCCGGGGTAAAAACATAAGAGCTCAGATTTAACCGGATATTTTTTGTGGTTGTTTTCCAATACTTACTTTCATTGGCAATTTAATGAGAGCTGTTCAGAACAGATCGAGTTAAATTACCTACAGTATCGAAAAGTTTTCATCTTGGGTATGGTGGTTTCATGAGAGCGTAAAGAATAGCTTGCTATATGGTGAGAGAGCATTACAATTTCTCCTCTACTCGCTCGAGGAAGGGATATCGACGTGAGCTGTTAATGCGTCGGGTGGGGTAACAGGATAGGCGCACAGTAGTGCGTCTCTCTTATTCATGTGGTGTTGTCATATCATTGCGTTCCTTGTTGCTCGCGCAGATTTATGTCTATACCCCAGATGAAAAGTTTTCGATACTGTATATGAAAGTAAGTATGGGAAAAACACTGTAAAAAATATCCTGCTAGATATGAGCTCGCGTGGTATTTGGCAAGACAATCCCATGAATAGAAAACTCAATTCAATTAAACTTCATTTAACAAACTGAAAGAAAAATAGGTAGAAGAGTAATGTTTAGAAAGAACCAAATCCAAATTTCGACATACTCACTGGAATATTAATTGCTGTTTAATTCTGTTAACAATTTTCAAACTCATGCGACGCGCAACGCTTGATGAACAAACAGTAAATGCATTGCTACGGTAACGTAATTTATCCGATATTTTTAACCAATTGCATTTCTGTTTCTTCCTTTTTAGCCGATAGCAAACTACGATTTTGTACTCACAAATGGGAATTATTATACGTGAGTGGGATTGTCGTAGGTAATATCACAAGACCATGATAAATAGCCGACTATTATTTTATTCATAATTCTATCGAGAATACTTTGTATTTTGACAATTAAATGAGACCATATGGACATGAACATTAATAATCAGAATAACTCCCTACAGCTTTAGTTGAAGGGAGTTATTTTGTGATTATTAATGTTCATATGGTCGAAATGATTTGTCTCAAAATACAGGTTACTCGAGATGAATTAAAGAAAATAATAGTATCTATTTGTCATGGTCGAGTGATATTTAGGAAGACTATTTCATGAACTGCGTGAAATCATTCATATTCAAGTTCATTTACGCTTCAAAAATACATAAATTCCCTTCCTACATATTCTTTACTCATTTTTGGTGATTTTTGGGATGGATTAGCTTACATGCTCACTAATTTCCGTAGTAGAAGATGACCGAAAACGGGACATTTCAATTTTGAGTTATTTCAAATTTGACACTTTGTTTGTTGACGTAAATATCCGCGTGGTTACTTAAAATATCGTGTTAACTTGAATATACGCGCATATTTCCTTTCATGTGACTTGAACCCCGTAATTTCATAGGTGCAGCCATGTGTGAATAAAATTATCAGTGTAATTTTGATGCTATTGGTCGATTTGAAATGTTTTCTCATGTCGATTGGCTGACAGGATCGTATACAAAAATAACCAGGAATATACCCAACCTAATGTCTTCCAATGTGGCCTTCAGAAGTTCTTGTATCGACAAAGCATTTATTAATATGAAGTCCAGGAAAGAGAAGGGAAATAGAAAGTCCTAGGCCGATAAAGGACCAAAAGTGTTCTTGTGAAAAAAAAAAATTACTAGTGGAGAAATGTGATGCTGATATCTCATATTTGTATTTGAGATATTGTGGGTCGTATACATTAAACATTATAAAATTAAGGTTTTTATTTACCCTGGTCATGAGTCAATTACCGTCATCGTTAAAGTTACTTCAATTTTAATTTTTTTATCATTTTGTAGGCCGGTTGTTCAAGATGTGAAATTTTCAATTTTCGAAAAATATTGGTTACCTTTCTGATTGCTGAATAATGAAAATATTTGAAGTTTTCGTGCTTAAAAAAAACTTGATCACTATGATATATTTTTAAAAGAAATAAATTAGTAATTACATTCATAATATTCCAGAAATTCCCGTGTAAATCGGGATGAATTATAAAATAGTCACCGGATAGATCACACGGAAGACATAAAGCGAGATAAATTTAGAAAAAGTAAATATTTACCTGCTCTGTTGTTTGTGGTGGGTCTTTAACCTTAAATTCCTTGTTTATGAAATTCATGATCCTCGATTCATAAATGTGCCTCTGGAGATATCTAATAGCCTCCTGAAATGAACATGATATAGTTTTAAATATGCAACTGAAAGATTATCATCGATTTCAGCCAGTAAGAACAATGCAAACTGAAGAATACTGAGCAAATTGGAGTTCATCGAATTTACGTGTAGATTATACTAAATGAAAGTAAATAAAAAATATCACTGAATTTTCCTGCAAATACAATGAAACATGTCTTTACTGAAGTTTTGAATTTGGATGCATCCAGATTGTCGATGTCAGGCGATTCTATTCTTATAATTCTGAAAAGCGGAATGTAGAATCTGACATGAGTACGATATAACTCTATTTCGGAGTATACCCCATGCCTCAGATCAAATTGCATTCTTAAATACCTTTCTTGATTTCAGACTTGACTGTAATTTATCCATTCTAACTAAACAGCTCAGGCTAATGAAGACAAAATAGGGGGCTTTTTAGGTATTTGTACGAAGTCGTACAAGGGCTACAGTAATTATTCTCTATAATTCGGAATTAGCTAATTCCGACTTAGTAAATCGGAATTACACTAATTCTGAGATAGTAAGACTTACTCTCTCGGAATTGGGAGTTACCAACTCTGAGTCTACAAATTCCCTAGCCAGTATCCCGAGCGGGATTGTTCATTTGCTTGAATAACAATAATTATTCCTCTAATTATTCATTTCAACAGGGTGTAGCTCCTGAACCAATCAAGACATTGTAATTTTTATTTACTTTAATAACCTTTCATATGAGGAATGATCAGTTCACACAACTCAAGCACTTCTCCTGTAGAAATAGGAGTACCTCAGGGAAGTGTTGTAGCACCTACATTATTCTCTCTTTATGTGGCAGATATAGTATTCTTTTCAGCCGATTTTAAAATTGTTTTATATGCTGATTAAATAAATAAATGCGTGAAGCTGAATATACTTGTTTGAATAAATGAAGCGAAATTTTGTATAAAAGTGTATAAATTCTCTTTATTGCAAAGCGCTTTCGACTTTCGTCATCTTCAGTGCTTCATGTCAGGCAACAGGAAGTTTCAAATATGTAAAAAACATTGTTTAAAATTACAATATCATGTTCCTCGACAATGCATTTGGATGCCCTGAACCTCTAAAAATTGCTAAAGAATATACCAAAGATATCCACGGACTTCTTGAACTCCTGACAATGATTCACCCATTAACAACAGAGAGAAACATCAAATCCAGAATCACAAGAATTAAAAAAAGGATCTTGAACCAATTAAACAAAGAATTTGAATCGGCCTCGAATGTATCACTCTCAGAACCAGAAAGTGATATGTCCCAAGAAACCTTCTAACCTTATACTTTTCAACGGCCTTTTGCTCCAGTGGAATATAAATGGGCTATATGCCCATTTAGAAATGCTACAACTTCTGAAAAACGAGCTAAATCCTCCTATAATTTGCCTTCAAGAAACTAATTTCAGAGATCAACATATATACAATATGAAAAATTATGAAGGTTATCATAAAAATAGAATAAACCCGATTAAAGCCAGTGGAGGAGTCTCCATTTATATTCAAAAACAAATAGAATCCAAAGAAATTCATCTTACTACAGACATAGAAGCTGTCGCAATCTCAATATCAACCCCATTCAAAGCTAGCATATGCAATATTTACATTCCCCCTAATGTGAATATAAACCAAAACGAACTGAGTAACTTATTCGAACAATTACCCAAACCAAGAATCATACTTGGAGATTTCAACGGCCATAACACTACCTGGGGAAGCGATAAGACTAACAAAAGAGGACAGAGGCTTGAAGACCTGATAAATTCTTCTGATCTCAATATACTGAATACAGGGGTAAAAACACGGATAAATTCCTTTTCCGGCACTTTTTCAGCCCTAGATCTCACACTCAGTGACGCTTCTATATTCCCACACCTAGCCTGGGAAGTTCTTCCACACCCATATGATAGTGACCATTTTCCAATAGTCATAACGAGCACCAAAGTAATTAATAACTCCAACACAGAACACCAACAATGGAAACTGAAACATGCCAATTGGACACAATTTTCCCAGATTATAGAATCGAACATTGATGATGATCACCCTACGGGAGACGATATCAACGCCACAGTCGAACAATTTTCAGAAATTATCACTAATGCAGCAATAGGGTCCATTGGTAAAACTTCTCCAGTTATAGGCCGTTCCCCAGTCCCATGGTGGAACACGGAGTGTCGTGAGGCTATCAAACAAAAAAATAAAGCATTCAACAGGTTAAAAAGACACAGATCCGAAGAAAATATACTAGAATTCAGAAGAGAGAGAGCAAAATGTAGATACATACTTAGGAAAAGGAAAAAAGAATCATGGGAACACTACACTTCATCAATAAACTGTACAACACCAACAACACAAGTTTGGAAACGAGTGAAGAGAATTAGAGGGATAACCACAAATCACAACATTACGTCCCTACTAGTTGATGGACATATGAACCAGATGAACCCACAGATATCTAACTTACTAGCAGATACATTCGAAAAACATTCCAGCGATGATAATTATGACCAAAATTTCAAAAATCTAAAGGCTATCTCCGAACAATCAAAAATCACAATAACAGACGATAACAACCATCCCATCAATCTGGAGATTACACTTGATGAACTAGAAGACGCGCTTATGTCGGTGAATGACTCTAGTCCTGGCCCCGATGACATACCATACATTTTTCTACGTAGACTACCACTGGTTGCCAAACTACATCTTCTCAAAATATACAACCTCATCTTCAGCTTGCGAAAATTTCCAAATGCCTGGACTGAAGCTATAATAATTCCGATTGCCAAACCAAACAAAGCCAGAACAGACCCACAATCATATAGGCCTATATCGCTAACCTGTACCATGTGTAAATTATTAGAAAAAATTCTCAATCGCAGGCTACAGTTTTTCTTAGAAACAAGAAACCTCCTAATTCCGGAACAGAGTGGTTTCCGTAAACATCGGTGTACCCTCGACAATTTAGTAAATCTTGAAACAGATATACACGAGGCGTTTGCAACTAAACGTAAGGTCATCGCAATATTTTTTGACATCTCCAGAGCATATGATTCTGCATGGAGATATGGAATACTCAAAAAACTCAGTAACTGGGGTATAAATGGGAATTTTCTAGCATTTGTTCAGAACTTCATGAGTAACAGATCCTTCAAAGTAAGAGCAAATAACAACCTGTCGGAACCAAAAATACAAAAAAATGGTACTCCTCAAGGATCCATTCTGAGTGTTACTTTATTTCTTATAGCAATAAATGACATAGTGAGAAATATTGAAGCCCCAATTAAGACTTGCCTCTATGCAGATGATTTGGCCATATACATTACGAGCAACAACATATTCTCAGCAAAACAACTCCTTCAAACAGCCATATCCAGCCTTGAAAACTGGGCCCAAGAAACAGGTTTCCAGTTTTCCAGGACAAAAACCAAATGTATGCTATTTTCCTCACGAAATGAGGTTGTGGAACCGAAACTTAGACTCCAAAATCATGATTTGGACTACGTCAACGAACACACTTTCCTAGGTATGGTGTTTGACAAGAAACTAAAATGGGAAGCTCACATCCGTCAACTGAAGAAATCGTGTCTTAGTGGAATCAACCTAATGAGAACACTATCTAATCAATACTGGGGAGCTGATCAGACAACTCTACTTAAAATCTATAGAACCCTTATTAGATCGAAAATAGATTACGGCTCGATAGTTTATGAAACCGCCAACAAAACACTACTGAAACAATTAGACACTATCCACAACACCGCCCTTCGGCTGTCACTCGGTGCCTATCGCACGAGCCCGATTGAAAGCCTCTATGTAGAAGCCAACGAACCCCCTCTATCGATCAGAAGGAAATTTTTGAAACTCTCCTATGCAGCAAGACTCTCCGCTAACATAAAGAACCCTACTTATCGAAATACTTTCTCAAACCGACTTGGAGACCTTTGCCTACGGAAACCAAATATTGTGAAACCCTTCTCGGAGAGACTGAAAGAACATGATATGGACCTCAACAATGTTATATCCTTAGATGTTCCTCAACCCCCACCATGGACTGTAAAAATCCCCCATTGCGACATATCCCTAACCAAATATCCTAAATCCACAACCCCCATCACCGTGTTTAAACACCTGTTTCACGAACTGAAAGCTAAGTACACTGGCTATAGCTGTGTTTACACCGATGCCTCGAAAATCATAGGAAGTAATTTCATCGGTGCTGCAGTTATTACACCTACCGCAAAATTTACCTACCGCTTGTCGCCTACATGCAACATCTATACGGGCGAACTATATGCCATATCAGAGGCCATATCACAGGCCAGTAACAACGAAAAAACTGTGATATTTACAGACTCGCTAAGTGCTATACAAGGAATCGCACAACTATACCCACGACATCCCATCCTACAACGCATCAAAGGAGAACTGTTCGAAGTGCAAAGACATCATAAGAAATTGGAAATAATTTGGATCCCCTCACATGTTGGAATATTGGGTAACGACCGGGCCGATACCGCTGCAAAGGAAGCCCCAGATGACCCCGAAGCCGTCTTTTTTCAAGGTGTACCTCACTACGACTTCAGAGAACAAATAAAAGAATATACCAGGCGTCTGTGGGTTACACGTTGGCAAAACACAAATGCTAAACTGAAGGAAATAAACCCAGACATAGCCAAACATCATCAATATGGGACAAATAGGAGAAGTCAGGTTATTTTGTCAAGAATGCGCATCGGACATACAAGGCTCACCCACCAACACATTCTCTCAAAAGAGGAGGCAAAAAGATGTGAAGACTGCCAGACCGTCCTAACCGTGAAGCATATTCTGTCAGAATGCCCAGTTTATCAACGGGAAAGAACAATAGCCGGCATGACCACCGATCTTCAAAAGAGCCTTCACAGGGATAATATCGCAATCCTGATGACTTTTCTGAAACTAACAAATCTCACTAAAGACATTTGATATACTGTTATATTATTGTTGTTATTGTTTTGAATCTCATATTGAACTAAAATGTATTGTACCACCGCTAATGACCGTGTATGGTTGATGCGGTATATGCTAATAAAAAAAAAAAAAAAAAAAATATCATGTTATACTGCATAAGAACTAACGAAAAACATGTTAGAACTCAGACCATGTGGCTTTTGTAAAAGCGATGAGGAAGTACAAGACATTTGTCTGAGTTCTAACATGTTTTTCGTTAGTTCTTATGCAGTATAACATGATATTGTAATTTCAAACAATGTTTTTTACATATTTGAAACTTCCTGTTGCCTGACATGAAGCACTGAAGATGACGAAAGTCGTAAGCGCTTTGCAATAAAGAGAATTTATACACTTTTATACAAAACTTCGCTTCATTTATATGCTGATGACTTATCAATCTAAGGAATCACAAGATTTGAACCAAACAGCTTGTGAGGATCTAATGTCCAAAATTGCATATTGGTTTTCCAAAAATATGCTTTACATAAATACAACAAAAACTTATTCCCTTATTTTCCTACAAAACAAAAACAAGTTCAGAGTATAACTATGAATATTAATAACAATACCATCAATCAGAATAACAGCATTAAATTTCTAGGCATGAAAATCAGTGATAAATTAAACTGGGAGGATCACATAAATAATACAATCAAGGTAGTAAATACCAAAATATTTCAAATTCGGTGCATGTATGGAGTACATACTAACAATGCAAGTTCTGAAAAACTATTATGCAGAAATTCAATCAAGACTGACTTATGGTATAATATTTTGTGGACAGTCTACGGCTGCAAAAACACTCTTTATTGTCCAAAAAAAATGCATAAGAGCTCTGCTATGCAAAAGTCAACGCGAACCGAGTAAACCTCTATTCAAAAAACTTGAGATATTACCCCTCACGTGTCTTTACAAATTGAAAGTTGCCTGTTATATCTATAAAAGAAAAACCATCTGCTTTGTCTCAAAGACATTCACAATTATTTCACACGAAATCAAAATCTTTTAAATACCCCACAAAATAGATTGAAATTAACCCAGTACTGTCCTGTCAGCATTGGAATCCGAATATATAATAAAGTTCTTCAGGACATAAAAGATCAAAAAAACCATGTCAAATTCAAAAAATCTCTATCAAAACTTCTAAGGGGCGGCTTATTCTATACTTTGGAAGAATATTTTAACATGTAGCACACACATTTATTGTTGAATTTTATGATTGTATATTGATTGTGTATTGATGTTATAACCCATATATCATGTGCTGTATCGTGTTATGTATTTAAATTTTTGACGTGTTTTTATACCAATGTGGTCTTTTTAATGAATAAATTTGATTTGATTTGATTTGATGAGATATCACAAGGATATTGTGTTATTCCGGATGAGTTTGTTAGAGGTTTATCACAAAAACTTGTCGTATTTTTTTAATATATCCCCTTTCCAAACAGAATCGAATTATTTCATGGTTTTCTAAAGAAAATTTTTGATATTGAGGTGGACTTTTTAATAACAATAATAATTATAATAATAATAATAATAATAATAATAATAATAATAATAATAATAATAATAATAATAATAATAAAATGTCTTTATTTCGCAAATATTATTCAAGTACAAAAATAGAAAATAATCAACCTCGATTGAGAAAATCTCATAAATAGATTCAGAAAAACGTCGAAGATCAGATGAAGGTGCCAGAGCACCGCCCGTGTTTTTCACCTTATTTTCAATGGCAACTATTCGCACTGATTGATTTGAAAATTATTAGTTCAGTATTTTATATCAGAATTATGTATTATTGTATATGTTGTGATATACCATAATGGTACAGTAACCACAGTCAAATGTAAGCCACAAGTGAAGAATGAATCGTAGCACTTTGAAATTCGGCACATGTCTCACTTATACATGCCAAAGAACAAACTGGGTTTTACTCGTAGCTCAGTTTTCAACTCACCCATAATCCCGGAAAGTTCTTCAGTTAATGTTGAAAATAATCGCTTATACACATCCTACATAAAAAATGAAGTATGTGATTTCAAGCTTGATTTGCACTTCACAATAGTGTCATTAAACATATATACAGGATATGAATAAGCGATTATTTTCAACATTTACCGAGGAGAAAACCGGTTTTATGGGTAAGTTGAAAATGGCAGGAGTAAAACAATGAAAATTTTTATACAAATGAAAAAAGTATTAGATTTTATTTTTCCCGTGTATAATACACTTTTTTTTCTGTGACGGGAAAAAGAACGATTTAATAGTGAAAGAAATCAAATGTCTACCTACGGCTTAAGACCTTTTGGTTCGCGAGATCTTTCACATTTTCTCTTATTAACAACCATTTCATCTACATATACAAACACGGTTCATAGCCGCATCGATAGGATTGCGGCTTACTACGCCATAGGTACGTGGTTCCAAGCGACAGTTAGGCATATTTTTTTCATTTCATCAGTTTTTTTTATCTTAGATATAAGGGCCGGTTAGGTTAGCATAGTGTGCAGGTTGAGTGATGAAGCTAGGTAGTCGGGTTAGAGCCCCGAGCTGAACATCGGATGTGTGCGAGATCAGCTTTTGCAATAGTAGATATCTACCTTTACCTATGTATACAGGGTGACCCAGGGTTAAACCGCTAAACGATCAATAAGACATTTTCTTTATATGAGCGTGTGTTCCAACTTGCTTCGTTTTCGAGATACAGGGTGTCAAAGTTTTATGAAAAAATCAGTTTTTGATTCATTACTCAAAAACTTCATGGCTGATTTGCAGTATTAAAAGGTTTATTTGAATGTACTTAGAATAAACAAAAAATATATTTTGTAAAAATTTTGACACCCTGTATCTTGAAAACGAAGCAAGTTGGGACACATGCTTAGGTATATAAAGAATGACTAGTATTTTCACCTAAAAAACCGATACTGAACGTTTGGCGATTTAACCCTGGGTCACCCTGTATATCCGGGAAAAAAGTACTCACTTTTTTCCTGGGAAAAAAGTAATTTCATGAAGAAAAGTCATATTTCAGTACCTGTCAACAGAGATAAAATGTTTTTTGACATGTAAAAGTGGGACCTGGATCGAATACTTTTACTCGAATTTTTTGAAAGAGACCTGTTCACCTTGTTGATCGATGAGAGAGAGACAAAGCCTATATAACCATAATATTCTAGCTTTTATGCACACCACCCTATATCTCCCAAAATTTTTTTTTCGACAAAAATGTATTCCTTTATTTTGTTTTGTTTTTTCATCTTCTACTTCCCACTTCATTTATCGCTCTAATTTCGGAAACACCCTGTACTTCTTCTTTTCATGCCGTTTCAAATGATAGGGTAGGTGATAAATATACATAATTATTTCACGAGTGAACAGATATTTGGTTGACAAACCTATGCGTACTTACAAAAATTTTACTTACATATGAACCTAATTCCCAATATCTTGCTCGAAATGTTCACCTTGATGTCTCAGACAAGATCATAATCATTTTCTCATTTCTAAGGTAATTTTTAAACTAATTCCTTCCGTTATTTTATAAGCAGTATTGATTTTTCACATCAGATAGTTCTGGCTTTGGATTTCTACGTCATAGACTAACTCTTAGCACGGCCCTCAAACATGAAAATCAAGAGGAGTCAAGTCTGGTGAACGTGCTGGCCAAGAAATACGATCATTTCGTCCAATCCATGTTTTTGGAAAAGTATTGTTATTTACACAATACTCTCACAGTTGAACGATAGTGAAATGGACAACCGTCATTTAAAAAAATTATTGTAGGACGCCTTTTGTCTACAAATGGAGGCAACTCATCCACCAATTCTGGCAGATCGTTGTGTAAAAATTGCAAGTAATTTTGTCCATTAAGGTTGTCGAGAATTTCCTATTACTCATCATATCGAAGATGGGATACAAAAATTAGCGAGACGGACTGTTGTCACTGTTTCTCAGTGCCCCCTTCTGATTTGTCGCTTTATCACAGTTTAGATAGAATTTCTTGTAGGTAATTGTGAAAGATTTGTGTTAAATGTGAGGTTTAATACAAAGGGCATACAATGATGAAGTTTTCAAAATGATTTGAATATTGAAATTGTTTTATTTGAAATAAAACAAAATATCTACAAACTTCGGATTTTCTTCAATTGCTGTTGACACTTATTCATTTTACTCTTCCGTTAATAATATTTTTCAACGTGATATCAAAACAATATAATGAGTGATAAAATGAAAATTTTCAAATATCTTGAAATCCATTAGACTTTGGACTGAGGTGAATATAGTTAATATAGCTCTGGAAGACCTCATCAAGTGGCTATCGAAAACTTTAATCGTTCTACCAAACCGCCTGTATACTTTGGAAATGGACATTGCTTCGATTGTTTTTATAGGTACTCGTATATTATTTGGATATGAGTTCACATCAGTTACAACACAATCAATTTTGATTATACGCAGAAAATTATTCCCCTTATTAAATTGGGGTGAAATGGTATTTTGCTATTTGGAAACTGAAAGCATTTGGTATTACCTCACGGGGACGGAAGAAGTCATCTCGAACTTTGGGTAGTTTTGAATAATATCTCATATTCTCTAACATTGTTGCATCATCAGGATAAAATAAAAGGTAACTGGCCACCGCACGACACGCTGCTTCCAAATTGTCCACTGAAAAATTAAATAAGATATGATTAACATTTGTTTTGTTCTTTAGATATGGTAATATCAAGAATTCTCTATAAAAGTACGATGCTAGCTAATCAGTAACCACTGATCATTGCATCAAATTACTTTATGAATACATTATCATTGACGAAATTACAAATAGTAACATTAAACTATTATAATAATAAGTCATTTATTTTCAACAGGTACACAAACCCACTTGTAGGAAAATATACAAAAATTACATAGTATTACATAATCAATGGTGAAAAAAAAATAATTGAACGTTAACAATATTTATATAAAGATGAAATATAGACGGACAAATAAAGATCAGAAATATGTATAAAAATATGTTACACAAAGACAGACGTGTGAAAGGTAGGGCATACACCGACAAATCAAGGAACAATGATGCGGTAGACAAATGGACGAAAACTGATTCCAGTCACCACCACACAAGCTCCACCAGATATGACAGCGAAAACCCAAACTTTGACCTCACAATACTTAGGCTAAAAATACAAGTCAGTGATCAGACAATTCATTCAGTACTAATGTGGTTATCGATTTTAATGAGTCGAAATTAAAATCGCATATTCCAGAAATACGACTAAAGTTTTGGCACATAATAGTTATAGGACTCTGAAGCGTAATATTGGTACGTGAATTACCGACATGAAATGTAACACTACGTCTGGACTCTTAACGGGGAACAAACCACTTGATTTCATGCAAGAGATATGGACAATCGATGTTGTTATGAATTAATTTGTAAAGAAATGAAACAGCAGCGATAATTCGCCTGCATGCCAGAGAGATAACATCAAATCTATTTAAATAAATACTATTATCTAGTCCTCTAGCTGGATAATTATTGTCCTCACGAAATACTAAATATTTTAGAAATCTTCTCTGAACAGATTCGATATCTTTAGAATGACAGTCGTAAATAGGGTTCCAAATCATTGACCCGTATTCTAATTTTGAGCGTACAAATGAAAAGTAAAGTATTTTCAGTGTTTCAGTGTTTTCGAATCCATGAGAATTTCTGATAACGAAACCGAGAACTTTGAGGGAATTTGACACCGCTTTGTTGATATGTTGAATAAATGAAAATTTCTGATCGAATACAACTCCTAGGTCTCTAATCTCAGTACATCGTTCCAATACGTTTTGATCGATAGAATAACTGAAATTAACCGGGTTTTTGCATCTAGAATATGTCATTACAAAACATTTATCAACATTAAGGCCCAATTTGTTTTTATCACACCACAAAATAATTTGATCCAAATCAGACTGCAGTACTAAGCAGTCATGAGGGGAAGTTATCACCGAATAGATTTTTAGGTCATCTGCAAAAACAAGCTTTTGACAAGCCAATGAGGTAATCAGATCATTAATATAAAAAAGAAACAGAAGTGGTCCAAGATTAGACCCTTGTGGTATGCCTGACGTGGAAAAAATGAAACGAGAATTGAATTTTCCATATTCAACGAATTGTCTGCGATTACTCAAATACGATTTGAATAGTAAAATAAGATTTGATGAGAAGCCGAAACTTCGCAGTTTCTCTAGTAGGACTGAGTGATCAATTTAGTCAAATGCTTTTTGAAAATCGTTGTATATAACATCGACCTGCTTACGTTTATCAAGGGAATTGGTGACAAAGTGGGAAAAACAAGCTAAGTTGGTGACACATGATCTGTTGCTCATGAAACCATGCTGATGTGTCGATATCAAGCTTCTGGTTGGGGCATAAATTGCATCATAAATGATTATTTCTAGAATTTTAGCAAATGAGCACAAGATAGATATCGGACGATAGTTATTTAATATGGAGGGATCACCTTTTTTCAGAACCGGACATATTCGGGCAACTTTCCAAAGGTTTGGAAAAATATTGGATGATATGACAAGACTGAATAGATAAGACAGAGGTTCAGCTAAAACGAGACGGCAATCTTTCGCAAAAAAACACGGAATTTGATCAACTCCTGAAGTGAGTTTATTTTTTAGCTTACTGCAAGCTTTTATAACTTGTTCCGGAGTAATGGGTGGAATGGTAATTGATTCTTTGGCTAATTTCTTTCCAATCAGGGTAGTAGTCCGAGTTAGACTGGGGTTTGTAGACACTCTCAAAATATGTGGCAAAAGCATCAACAATTTTCTGGGGCTCATTATAGGTGACATGGCCATCTTTCATGCACCCAGGGATTCTGGACTGCCCTTTTTTCTCTCTAATAATGGACCAGAAACCTTAGCATCAGTTTTAATAGAATTTTCAGCATTTCGAAAGTATTTTTTGTAAGATGCATTTATTTGGGATTTAATAATAGTTCTTAGTTCTCTATATTGATTTAGTAGGGTAATGTCATGTGATTTTTTATATTTGCGAAAAGCCTTTTCCTTTTTACGAATGTTAACAATAATTGGTCTGTCAAACCAGGGTGGAAAACGACGACGACGCGGAATTTTCAGTGGAACATAAGAATGGAATTGCCCATTCAATGTTTCATAGAAGACTTCGCATGCTTTATTCACGTCCTCATGTTGATATACACATGACCAGTCTACGTCAATCAAAGATGCGTAAAGAGCTGGGTAGTTAGCTTTTCTAAAATTCAACGAATTGGTTTGATTACTGTTCACACCAAATTGTTCATAATGCTTATAGGAAGCCGAGAAATTGAACTGAAGAGCGGGGTGGTAGCAGTCCTCGGTAACCAGGATTTCATCAGATTTGGCTGCTGAACACTCAATGCTAGAAAAAACCAGATCTAAGATTTTACCGTTCGTATTCTTAATCGAGTTGAATTGATTCAAATTCATAAGTTCAGAGAAGTTTCTCATAAATACAGATTTTGTATCATTTGGGCATTCAGAACAAAATGAGGAATTATTGAAATCGCCCACAATCAGAATATTTTCATTACATTCAGAGCTGACAAGTGAAAAAGTATCTAAAAATAATTCCAATACTTCTAACGTTGTATCAGGTGATATATAAATTACAAACAAAAATATTACAAAATAACCTAAGGATAATTTGCAACCTAGAACGTCGATCGATGGGCAGGTAGAATTTAATTTATTGAGATTCAGTCTTTCCACAACAAAATTCGAATTATTCACAGCAATAAGTACTCCACCACCGCGCGATTTATTCGTAGTAATAAAATTTCGGTCTTGACGATGTACAGTAGACGTAACAGGAAAAATTTCACTGTTAGCCACGTTTGAATTCAACCAGGTTTCACAAAGGCAGATGATGTCACTATCACTCATTAGTGCAGAGAGAAAAATTTCATGTGTTTTCGTATTGAGGCCACGAACATTTTGAAAATAACACTCGATTATTTTGGAGGAATTATTGAGATGATTGTGTGAGCTGGTAACTAGTTGCTACGAATGGGAGACGGGGATCTCTACTGATGAAATATTACTGGAGACATCTTGGGGTGACGTTGACAATAGTTGGAATCCCTTTCGAATATCTGATTGTCAGGTTTTTCTCGCCATTTGTTTGGCGTAACGCTAATTGTTTCCTTACGGAATCCAGGTAAGCCCTCTGAGAGGGAGAGGAATCATTTTTCAAAATGAGAGATTCAAACAATATTATGGTGGTAATGTGCGTTTGTAAGAACATCGTAGGATCAGCGGAATTCCCTCAGATCCACTAGCTTTGTTGGTGTTAAGTCCCAGCAAAATGCGTCTGATGTTCGTTGGCGGTAGATAATCTCAGGCATATGACTGATGATGATGAAATAGTCTTTTTCCTGAGCGTTCGTTGCTGGTGTTCCATGTTCCTTGGTTAAGGGAAGAAATGAGCTAAATGTAAAATTTCTTCCCACAGCTTTGGCAAATGACCAAAAAGAACGGGACCCGTTAGGTCACTCAACGAGCTTTGATCGTATCTTGGTGTTGTAAGCCTTTTTAGATGATTCGATTTCTCATTGCAGATGTTTCTTGCTTCGTCATCATTATAATGAATCCCAAATACCAATCATGAATTCCGTTGAAATACTCAGCTACGGTCACTTCTTCATTCTCTGGCACCCATGAGCATTGAATAAGTTCCAAAGAGATGTTATATATAAGGGTTATAGGGAAGATTGGGTTCATTGTATCTGATACAATGGAACTAACTGTAACCCTTTCCAGCTGTCTTAGGTACTACCAATGTTTCATTATTAACCATCATCATATTTTATTTCATATTTTTATTTTATTTTGAATTTGTATTTCATGTGTATGTACTTAAGAAGACTGAATAAATGACTAAATAAATAAAATAAATGTTCGTCTGCACATACATAGTTTTAATTTTTATTGTATAGGTGTGTCATACTTACATTTGAAAAATGCATACTGCAAGTAATGGTAATGACTGGGTAATAAGTCATCATGAATTTCTCCATTTAAAGAACCTAACCTTTTCCTGCACCCCTGCTTACATTTCAGACAGACTGTGAAGTGATCTGAAAGACGAAATTTGAGAAATTAGTGTTAAACAATAGTATAATCAACTGGGCAGTGAAGATTGACAAATCTAAAAAAATCTACACTCGCTTACCAAAATACCAAAGCGCTTTCAGATCTCAACGCAAAGGTAACGTTTTCCAATTAATGTTATTTTGTGACAGAATTTCCGTGTGCTCGTATGATCAAACTAACTCAATCAAATGGGATTCGCGGGTTTGATCTCGGACAGCGGTCAATTTTTTTTTTAGACATGAGTTATTTTCCGGTTTTTTTGTAGGGATATGAATTTTTGGATATTTGGATAGCCTATAAATTTAGGATATAGATATTGAGTGTTATAATTAAATAATATTATGTGCCTTTGTTGACGGAAGTATCGAGCTTTTTCTGTCTCAGATCTTCGTTTGTCGAAAAAGAAGTTTGAGTATTTCGAGCACAAAGTGTCATTGCCGCTCTCCAAATATTATCTATCCCCGCTTCACACTTTCACTTTTTTTGTCGAGCAGCAATCTATCACTGCGCTCTAAATACACAAATAGCTATTAAATTGCAAGAGTGCGGTTCTTAAGAATATTTTAGTATAGTCTATAAGAGGATTTCTGATTGACTCGGCCGTTACTTGGATGAAGATACATAGTAATAATTGTAAAGACAGAAGACGATTCAAACACAAACTTTAACACTAGTTGCCCGCGTAGATTTCTGTCTATACCCTAGATGAAAAGTTACTGTATAGTTAATTCACATTTGAAGTTGACAATTAAGGGAAAACATTGCCTCCTACATCTAGTATATTATTCATAATATTCTTTGCGGTGCATCAATAAAAAAATTATTAAAGGTGTTCGCTACAGTTACAGGTGAAGGGATTTGATTAGTGGATGCAAGGAAAATTAAAATTAAACATTCGCCTATTTGAAGAAACTTGGAATATTAAGTTCAAATAATTGCGTATATGAATAATAGTATAAATGTAAGTGAAGCGACCTTGACGTTGCAAGTCCTTTCAAGGCACTTATACAAATGTAGCATAAGCTATTTGCTACTGCGCATGTATTGTAGATCCAAAACCAGTGCTGGAAATTAATTTTGGACGAGGATGATGTCCCTTTTATTTCATTAAATTCAAGCAAGTAGGTAATGTTCATCTTATGTCACGTATTGTTGACATGGAGGATAATTAGACATTTCGCTTGATATCACTGAGAACTTACATAGCAACAACCTTTTTAGCACGATGTGTGTGAGTACATTATCAAATATTATGATGTACATATAAT
Source organism: Chrysolina haemoptera (assembly GCA_958298965.1). NCBI lineage: Eukaryota > Metazoa > Arthropoda > Insecta > Coleoptera > Chrysomelidae > Chrysolina > Chrysolina haemoptera. The sequence goes on from OY282595.1 coordinate 21,908,906, forward strand.
GAAAAAAAAAAAAATAGTAATACCACTAATCTTTGATATAGGTACTATAACTCGTAAGTTTTAATTGATGTTCAAATCATATGGAATACTTACTAGAGATTGATGGTATAAAATCTGGATACCATCCGTGATCGAATGGTCCTTCACAAAGAGCTCTGCATTCTTCTTCCGATTGAAAATAAGCATCTAAACTCTCCTCCATATTATTAACCACAGCTTTCCAATCTTTACTTTCATAAGCATCCGCTCCATGTACGTATAGATAAACGTAGTCCTGAAAATATATGATCAACAAATACAGTTCTGAAATCTTCCCGATCCGGTTAGATTAATAATAGACCGTTAAGAAATGTTAAGGGCCCCACTCACGATCCAACTACTCTGTACGATTTCGTCGAATTCGTTAAAATTAAACGCAATTTGATCGTGTATTCAAAGTCGACGCGATTTGATTGTATTGGATGGCAGCTGAACTGGTCCGTCTGCAGAAGTACTGTGTTGATTTGATGGTTTATTTGATAGTGTATGTTCCTTTCCGATTTCCAACGAAATTGTACTACAATCGCATACGATTCAGTCGTACTGCAGAATTTGATCGTGAGTTGGGCCCTTAAAACAGCACGGAAAACATCAGGAAATAATAGACCGGTCGGTTATGTCACATTTTGCAACGTTTTCAATCAATGTTTCTCTCATGATTATAATTGACTATATTCACCGTCGCCATATTGTCATGCGACAATAACAACTATCCATTGTTACCAACGGTTAAAAATATAATGTATCTATAACAAAACCGTCAAAATTAAGTATGTTTGATTTGGTGCCAATTTCATGTGCGTATTTTGTGAGTTTCAGAAAAATGTAAATTGATAGATATACTCCTATCGATATCAGCTTTCACCTGATAATCCAGTACGATTGGGTTTTGAAACGAGGATCGATTGTAGCACCACCAAACTTTGTATGCTAGTTGTTGGAACCATGATAAACTCGATAAAAAAAAAACTGTTTACCGAAATTCCAGGGGTGGAACATATTTTTTTTATTTAAAAATAAATAAATAGATTTTTGCTGTACCCTTGAAAAGTATATGATTTATCGAAAAAACAACTCAACAAGGTGGAAGACAATTCAATTCTCCACAAAAATTATTCCTAGTAATTTTTTATGAAATGCACCGACATCAAATTTCAGGTTCACGCTTATCCTCTACTGAAAACGATCGCAGAAGGAAAAGTTCATGTAATTTCTAATGACTCCTATCTTTTCATGCAAATATAATATGCGAGTATTCGGGTACCTAAAATGTGTTTTGTCGCACTTTACGAAGATGTTTGCGGATGATCCGAAAATCATGAATAATTTAGTGAATATGGAATTATTATACTAAAGCAGCAACCCATACCCTCTTTGGACTATATGCAACAATGTTAGAGAAGTGTGATAGGTTCCACTTATACATGCCAAAAGAACCTTTGTTTTACTCGTGCCTCATTTTCAACTTACCCATAAAACCGGCATTCTATTCAGTAAATGTTGAAAATAATCGCTTATTCATAACCTGCATATATGTTCAATAACACTATTGTGAAGTGCAAACCTCAAGCTTGAAATCACATACTTCATTTTTTATGTAGGATGTGTATGAGCGATTATTTTCAACATTTACAGAGGGAATTGCCCGGATCACGGGTGAGTTGAGAACTAAGGCAGAAGTAAAACCGAGTGTTTTTTTTGGCATGTATAAGTGAGACTTGTCTCACTAGTCTAAAATCGTTGTACATGGTCCAAAGAGGGTACTGATTCCTGCTTCAGTATAATTATTTCATATCAACTGAACTATTCATGACTTTCGGATCATCCGTAAATATCGTAGAAGTGTTATGTGAAGTGGGATCAAACACATTTTGGATACTCAGATACTCACATGTTATATTTGCATGAGGAAGTAGAAGCCTTCAGGAACGATAGACACTTTTTCTTATCCTTCTACTATAATATTTAGCAAAGTTATGACAGTTCTAATTTTCGCCCTGCCGGAAATGGTAGAGGCGGGAATTCAATCAGGTTTTCTGAAAAAAAAAGGAGCGCATTTTGTGAGAAGTTACTAAGTTTATTTCTTGTGGAGAATTGAATTATCTTTCGCCTTGTTGAAATTGTTTCTTGATAAATCTTATACTTTCCGAAATAACAGCAAAAAAATTATAATGTTTTTGGGTTCCACCCCTGATTTTTTGACAAAAAAACGAAACATGATGTTAAGAAGTCATGTGCCAAGTTTCAAAGTGCTACGATTCATTCTTCACTTGTAGCTTACATTTTGTCTGTGGTTACTGTACTATGAGCTTCAATAATGACAACATTGGCACTATAACTTAGTAAAACATTTTGAACTTTCTACATTTGCCTTTTATACATGCGGTAAACAAAAAATTACAATTTTTGACACTGCCTTCTTTAAATTTCTCTTTTTATTTCAAAATATCATTTTCATTTGATGTTGGAAATTCCGAAACGTTTTTGTCCACGGACCCTCAGTTTCCATCTAAAAATGAAATCAACTTGTTACTAAACTCACTCCCACTCTTCTAAACATTTTTTGATAACTGTACTACCTAAATAAATATAATTTGAAAATTTCACTGACATATGTAATTAGTAAATTTGGTTATTCTTAGTTGAGAACCCTATGCATTGTTACAAACGATTAAAAATACAATATATCTGTAACAAAACCGCGAAAATCAAGATTGTTTTATTTGGTGCATATTTTGTGAGTTTCAGAAAAATTTAACTGAAGAAAAAATCTAAGATAAATGGGTAGATATCACTATCGGTATCAGCCTTCACCTGATTTCAATAATGACAAAATTGTCACACATTTTAAACTTTAGGTATTTGCCTTATACATGCGGTAACCAAAAAGGTACGATTTTTGACACTGCCTTCTTTAGACTTATTGTATTTCAAAATATCATTTTCTTCAGATGTTTTTGAAAATTAAGAAATATTTCCGTCCACAGGCCCTTGGTTTCAATCTAAAAATCAAATCAATTTACCAAACTCACTTTCACTCTACTAAACATTTTTGAAGAAATGCAATGCCTAAATAAATATCATTTTAAATTTTCATTGACGTATGGAATTAGTAAATTTGATTATTCTTAGTTGAGAACCCTTGGGGGAGTTGGTATTGTCGCATGACAATATGGCGACGGTGAATATGGTCATTATAGGCTTTTAAATGCACTCACCAAATATTTAAGACTGCTCGCTTGCAGCGGCGCCACCAATACAATTTTAATGTCCATTAAAAGTTGATATTTTCTAATGATTTTTAAATCTAGATTGTAGTTTGATGAATATTTAAATTTGATTGGTACCCTGCTGCATGCGAGCAGTCTTGGCTATTTGGTGAGATTATCTAAAAACCTTATAATAATCATAACTTAAAAGAAGAATACAATGATGCAAAAAACTGTCATGATCGGCCGGTCTATAACTACTTCCAGGCTGATATTGTCTTGTCCATATACAACAAAAGCGCCTCACCACCAAAAATCACCACAAAACATTTTAGTTAGGACTGATCCAGGTGTCATTCATAACTTTGTAACCACCTATGTAATGGTTTGAGAATAGCTACTTCTCGTTGATACATGTAAACCCTTTCTTATAGTGATCACTAATCTTTGCGAATACGATTTTGATTGAAACAGAACCGTGGCTATTCAAAATGAGCACATTAGAGCACTGTCAGCTGACGTCACAACATGGCGGTCATGGGGGACAAACAAAGCATTTGACATTTGATGAATTAATTATCACAATCACAATCACTTTTCGCAGAAAATTGACCAGAAAGATTCACGTAGCCTTATGGAAAATGGGCTCAATGGGTTTGTTTTTATTCAGTTTGGTTTGTTTGTCACCTTATGACATTGTTCCACAACTGTCATATTACGTCACTGACAGTGCTCTATTTACCGACTGTAATGGGTTTTTCTGGAACCCATAGAAGAAGCAAAGGTATCTACAGCAATCCGTAATTTGAAAAATTCTATGTCAGCTGATTGCCATAACCTGCTTAATGGTATTATCAAATAATCTTCAGAAATTTTCGTGGATCCGTTTTTAATGAAACTTTAATGTTGACATTTACAATTTCACAAAACCCCGACATTACTGATATGTTTCGACATATAATGACTTCTTCGAGCATAAGTATAATTAGGTAAATCAAAAGTATGAAAAGTATTGTAGTGAAAAAATAGTCTCGATGTTTAAAATCTAATTTAATTTGCTATTTATCCACCCTAATTTATATTTACAGATCGGCTACAATTAATATTTAATCACTTATATCACTTGTCTATACACGTTTTTTAGTTGAATGGAAGAGCAAGATCTGGCTGTGCTTTCTGTAGCGCAGTCAGAAATTGAATCCTGTCATTTGATAGGACCTACTATTTCATCGCCATCGGAATTTTTTTTGTTTATGTTTTTTTTCATATCAATAAAATCTATTATTATCATTATTATTATTATTAAATATTTGCACCAGCGATACTTTTTGCACTCTCGTCGCATTATATAGTTGGAAGACATCTATTCGAGAACAATCCGGAATTCATCTACGCGCTTCTAGGTGGAGCGCTCTCGAATGGTCGTCAAGTTGGCTAGCGGCATAGTTGAGTGGTGACATCATCGACTATGAATAAACGGTGATTCATTCAGGGTTGCCATCTCTTCAGGAACTAACTATCGTACCAGCTATTCGAAATTATCAGATTCTGACAATATCGTACGTGTTTATTTTTCGCTTATACTGAATATGATTTCTCTACGGCTTGAGCTATGCATGTTCGTTGAATGAATAAAACTGGTGTTTATAAGTTACAAAGTTGGCAAAATTGGTGTTTTGTAAATTGCAGAATTGGCAAAACTCGTAATTAAAGTTAGCTGAAATCTCGTCGTTTTTTAATTTCCTAACTGTCAGCGTCATGTAATGTGCATTTTCCAATTTTGAAGCTGGCTCTTTATGCCAAATGTGTATTTTTTAATCCTGAATTGAATATTTTCACGTTTTGCCAAAATCATTGTACAATCGGCCTTATCGTACGAAGCAAGATCGTACATAGTACAGAAGGCCAAACTATCGTACAAAACGATAATTATCGTACGGGTTGGCAACCCTGGATTTGTTTGGTGTTTAGGAGCGCCGTCAGGACCGGCTTGAGTAGGAATCGTTACAGTATAATAACAATTATTATACTTCTACTTGAAAAAGACACTGTACGGAGAAACACATGTCGCGATTTTGGAAACCAAAAGTTGTGAAAGTCAACATTAACGTATTATTATAAACTTTAACATGGATTTTCATCAAGTATCGGCTACATCGAAACAAAACTTAGTGGGTCCATTACCTTAATAAATCTCGAATTAGCAATAGGCCAGTAGAGATAGATATAAAAAATCTAAAATTTAACAATGATTCCAAAAATTTTCAAACTTCGGTCAAGTGAATGGTACATCGAGAAAGTAATAAATTTCAGTTTGCAACCTCTTCCGAAGTACTTGAATTTTGCTGTATACTCGTTGAGAAAATTCCAAAAGTTCTGAAAACTTGAAGTACTATTGAATATATTATTTCATGTCACGAATCAAGTTTGCAACAATTCAAGTGTACGGAACATTTTTTGTATCAACCTATAATGTTTTTCTTTGATATATGAATTTTTTTTAATTTTTTAACAATTTTAACAAAATTCCAAAAGTTCTGCAAACTTGATAGATACATCGGAAAAGTATTCCGAACAATAGTGTAGATTTGCGACCTTTACGTTGACCGGAACATATGTTTTCTTAATTCGTGGTCATTTTTTTGATCAAGGTGGTCTCGAAATGATTGCAAAGTTTTGAAACTTTTTTTCCAAATTTTGAAAACATTCATTCTGATGCATTCACAAATTTGCAACCTTGTACACGATCCGGAACTTCATGCAATCATGAAAATTCTAACTAATTTAAAATTTGATTATTACAAATTGCATGAAGTTCCGGATCGTGTACAAGGTTGCAAATTTGTGAATGCATCGGAATAGATGTTTTCAAAATTTGCAACATAGTTTAAAAACTTTTGTTATTATTTCGAGACCACCTTGATCAAAAAAATGACCACGAATTGGAAAAATATACGTTCCGGTCAATGTAAAAGGTTGCAAATCTGCACAACTGTGTCTGTCAAGTTTGCAGAACTTTTGGATTTTCTCTTATGGTACATCAAAGAAAAACATTGTAGGTCAATATAAAAAAATGTTCCGTACACTTGAATTGGTTGCAAACTTGAATCGTGATATGAAATATTATATGGGAGGAGAAAAAATTTGACATTTCTAAAATACGACATTGACAAGAGCACTCCTGCGACTTCGTGGTAACTATAATAGCCTATGAATATTTTATACAAATGTTTCACCCATAATATTCATAGCTTTTTGACTATAAAGCAAGTGTTGCCAAAAACATTGATGTCTAAAAGTAACAATAATACCTCTATGGAACTATTATTGGATCTAATTCTCACTAGGTCATCCAAGGTAGCTGGAGCTGTTAGGCCTTTACGGCTTCAGAAACTAGTTAACATTAGGAATTGATAGAAATTTATGAAATTAGTGAAATTGTGAATAAAATGAATGAATGAAATAGTGATAACTATGATATTAATATGGGTAGAAATTGAAAGTGATGAATACTCAACAAAGCAAATTATGGTTAGTGTGAATATGAGTTCTACTTGACCTATTGTTCGATTAATTTGAAGAATAATGTAAGAAAATAATTTTAATATGACATCAATAAATATGCCAAATTCATATCATATTTGCAATGAATATCTCATTTTTGCCTTTTTTGATAGTTGTAGAAAAAAATACTGTTTAAAACTGAGTAAAGTGTTTTTTACACTCACTTGATACCTGAATAACTATTATTTGCAATTACCCAGTTTAATAATTTTTGCGATCGCACGAAAAATTACATAGCCGCAAAACTTTTAAGCGGCCTTTATCCTGAATCGGCCGTAAGCGGCCATAACATTTCTTTCGGTAACCTAATAAGATATTCGCGTCTTGGCTTACCAATAACTATTTAAATAATCCATGATCACCAATAAATACTCCGAAAGACAATTTTCCCATATAAATCACTGATAGATAATATCGTCATCACTATGACCCAAGTCGGTAAAACACATTTGAACTCACCTTGGCTTCGAAATTAATAATATTTTTCAAGTCTACTTCTTCCATTTTTGAATAATGTTTCAAATTACTCTTCATGATTTTGTCATCAGGATTTGCAACTAAGTATGTGAAAGCCGCTGAAGCTGCTTTTGGTATGTCTTTCATCTGAAATAAAAAAAAAGAACCGTCAATATTAATTTTAATATTTTTTTCAAATAGTGCCCCTTTTTACCCATTTAAAGCACGCCTCAGCGTTTGCCAAAATTTCAAAAAACGCGCGTTTTTTAAAGTTACCACGGCTACATCAACAACTGGAGAACCGTGAAGTCTAAATAACATTGTTATGATTATTGATCTGACAGGAGTAATTTCTTGAATTGTATTCACACCAAAGTTCCAAATATACATTTTTGACAGTAGTACCTTAACCAAGTTGGGTATTTATGTCGGACTGATCGGGTTAATCTGTATCGTTCGTTTATTGCAACCTATTGTACGCTCGTTGCAGACACCAGTGATACGGACGTACGAAAAAAAGTCGTACGTCCATATTCCAATAGTGGCGCGAATATTTTCCGTACGTTCAAATCCATAGCGTGTGCAACGGGCGTATTATGGGAGGTAAATCTTGATCGTTCGGTTTTTCAAATCCGTTTTGCCTGAGATTCATCTTTTTGCTCGGAGAATTTTGACAGACGAACGCGATTGATTTGAATGTGTGGTTAAGTTTATGTTAAATCTGTGGAATTGAAAGAATTACCTTGAAATACAAACTTGAAGCTTGTTTTACAAAAAGTACAACTCAAATTTAAATGTTGTTAGGTTAACAACATTCTGTCAAAGTCAAGCACACGCTGATCACGCCCGTTTCGTTCGTTTATTACCAGCTGATTAGATCCCCGTGACCAAAATCTGCTCTAATATAATAATAATTACCGAACTCGACTCTTGTAACGTCAAATGATATATTACAAACAAATGCAAAACTTTTATTCCAATATTAACGAAAAGTATACTGATGTCACATAACAAATTCAACCATTTTACATTTACATTAAGTTCTTATTTGCATTATTTGTAATAATGAAACCAGTATTTATGATATCAAAGTGCACCAATTGAAAAAAATAACGTAAAGTATTCGTGGATAAGTGATCTTTCAAACACTCAGTCTGCGCAGTCTTGCTCGAAAAATTGCGCGTATTTGAAAGACCTTCTTATCTACTCATACTTTAATACACTATTTTCAAATTGTTGCTGTGCAAAACACCACTCGAGCAAGCTCTTATTGTTTCTAAGCAACACAATTTTGGTTAAATTGAGGTCATGTGAATACAACCAATCAGAACAACATTATACTGAAAACAACCCATGGGCTGTTTTCACTCTCACGTTGCTATGGAATATGGATATACATATTTTGATTTATTTCGATTTTGAAGTTTCAATTATTCAATAACGTCAAAATGTCAGTGATGAAACGATTAAGTTGTAATACTGACGAGAAGATTAATGAAATTTTCGTATCAAATATATCAACATATACTGTTTAGAGTGTTTACAATAACAAATTTGTATGGAAAGAAGCATTTATACAACCAATCAGAACAACATTATACTGAAACCAACCCATGGGCTGTTTTCACTCTCACGACGTACTCTTAGTTTTTTCGATCTCATTTTTTCAGATAGGCAAATTCAGTGTAGGGTACGTTACTGACAAAAATTAATTTCTTTCAAGACAGCAGTCTTGTGAACGCAGTAACTTATCGGGCAAATTAATTAATTGGCCCTTCTACACTTGTACAGATTTCTTTGGATTAAAATTTTTTCATTTTCAGATTGTGGAAGGTCATAAACCCAAAAAATCATGTCAAGAATCGGATTTCCTCCACAAAATCAAACTTTCAATCAATAAATACAAGGACTCGAACATTGATAAATATAACAATTTCCTCATAATTGTTGCTTTCGAAATCTGTAATAATTGTCCTTCGATTATTACTATTAAAAATGAGCAAAGGCATTTCGATACAAATTTTACATCACCTATCTAAATAACCTTTGACAGATTAAAATTAATTTTAAATATATGTGTTGCTCATATTTTATCAAATCGTCGTTAATATTTTTCAGTCATATTTCATCAGTTTGTGTAATATAATTAATAACTATTACACTTATATGTCACCGCGACCTTTTTTATAGACCAATTTCGAGCGAATGCGTTTTTTCGAACCCAGTCTCAACGGTGAGAAATATTCAAATGCTTTCTGTAAGGAACTTGTAGAACTCAAATAAGACTATAAAAAATGACGCGACACAGATATTATTATGTTAAGGTTGATACACAGTAATATCCCAGATAACACAAATACGTCCTCAGTACGTCCACAGGACATAAATCTAAGACATTCAAGACGTCCCGAAGACGTCCATTACTGGACACAAGACGTCCTTAGGATGTTCTGGGGACATCCGATGTTACAAATTGGAACGTTCTGGGGACGTCCATTATATGTCCCTGTAAGGTCTTCCATGGACGTCCCTTGGACATCCTAAGGATGTTTTTAGGATAACAATTTTCAAGGTTTTCTATAACCTATGATCCTAGTCAATAGAAAGTGACATACCAACTAGAAAAAGTGAAAAAGATAATGATGGAAAGTGATTTTCGAAAAAACATTTATAAATTATTTTAAATTCTGACACAAACATTTACATCAATTACAAAACATAATACCTATAGAACAGTATAGAAGTCACGGCTCACAACAGCAATAAATACTTGATATTATATTTTCTCAGATCATCGTATTCTTTTGATTGTAAAAATAACTTCAAATTCCGCCACAACCAGAAATTATGTTTATAAAATAGTTTAGAAAATCACAAGGCAAGAGGTAAGACACAGCACCGGACCACAAATGGCACAAATCACAAACTTCACGATGCACTCAGTCACAGGTTCGAAATAAAAGTCTATATTTGGAAAAAATAATTGGAGAATTGTTAGAGAAATAATAAACTATCAAGAGTATGATTTAAGTCGCCATCCCAACGACTCGAGACTGTGAACTTACTGAAATATAGACGACAATGAAAGGAACGCAATAAGCGCTCTGTGATTGGTCACTGCAATGGCGGGAAGTTTAAAAGAAAAGATAAGAATGGGGCAAATTGAGTTGAAAATGCGTTAATTACTAGCAAACCTAACCTGACCTGACTCACCTAGCGTGAACAGAATAACCATGCAAAATTAGTAACGATATAACGACTATTCATCTAATACTGGTGACAACTGGAGAAACTCACTGAGCTAAATAGGCTCAGCGGAAAATGTATGAAATTTATGACGGAAAATCAAACCAAAACAGGTTTTAAATTTTTGAAAAAGGCACAAGACACGGAAATAATATTAGTCGGTAATATGAATTTGGCCTGAGTTTGGACGTCCTGGGGATATTCGCATCGGACGTCCCAAAAACGTTCCGAGTCGTACGTTCCCAGGATGTCCATATTAGGTTCTGGTACGTTCGGACCTAAATGGGACTTAAAATGGACATCCTCTGGACGTCCAGTGCTATCTGGGATGACTGGAAGATATATTTGACAACGGAGAAACTCTTAGCCACTACCTAATTCAAATATGTCTATGACGAATAATAACAGAAATAAAATAAAAACTCCCGGAAAGTACAAACATTTTTTTTTAAATAAAGTAAAAAAAGTTGAAAAATGTAGGTACAATTTTCTGAATGAACTCAGTTGGGGATATTGATAATATTAATTTTTTATTAACACTCTAAAAAGCACAAAATGATATTTTTGAATGAAAATATTCAGTTGAGAAAAGAGATTTAATTTTGCATATTGATTTTTTAATAATAGCCACAAACTAAATTCAACGCTACGCATACAAATCATACAACAGCAAACAGTGAAGAACATATTATTAAGAGGAATGCAATTATCAAAAAATTACAGAGGTAATTGCACTGCGAAGCGATAATAGAGCACTGTCAGCTGACGTGACAACATGGTGGTCATGGGCGGACAAACAAAGCATTTGACATTTGATGAATTAATTGTCACAATGATGCAAAGAACTTTTTCCTGGGAAATCACTTTTCGCAGAAAATTTCACGTAGCCTTATGGAAAATGGGTTCAATGAGTTTGTTTTTGTTCAGTGTAATTTGTTTGAACCCCTATGACATTGTTCCGCAACTGTCATATTACGTCACTGACAGTGCTCTATTGCACTGCGAAAACATCTCGTCGCCATGACGGTGTTTTCCTGTTTCATACACCCTAGCAAAATTACCTGAAATATTCTCGTTTTTCGTTCAAGCGTGTTATCTTATGAATATTGTACTCGGCTATTTTCATATTTTGTAAAAGTGCCGTCCTCCTCCTGACACGTACTCTTTCGCCAAAATATGATAATAAACTTGCAATTTTTAGATAATACGGTTTCCTGCAAAATTATCGGTAATTTTTATGCACTTGTGCAATTATAACCGGAAATGGTCCGACGAATGAGAAAGCTTTACACCGAAATGTCTCAATGCTCAATCCTAGCATGAAAAATTTAGTGATCGGTTTTCTCCGTAAATACTGCAATTTTAGGTATACTCCATGAAGGGTTTTCTAAACCAAATATATAATTCATTTTGAAAGAAAACTAAGATCTCATGAAGAAAACGTTATGCCTAGGAAAGGAACACGATCGCAAGAAACAATAATTGGTGCGGTATCACCTAGCTGCTGAATATAACTGCTTAGGAGAATATTTATCATAAATACCAACTTACAATTATTATATAAAAAAATTAACCGATTCATAATTTCAGTCTCAGTGATCTGAATATTCGGTGTGGTATGTGAATGAGTGGATACGATCCTGAATATATTTCTTTCATTGGAAACGATTCAACTTAAAATAAGTATAAATTCAACGCTCAACGCTCAGCGCGGATCGTATTACAGGAAGTTTTCTATTGCGGTTTCAAAAATATCGTTCATGTAAACAGTTTTATGTACTATTCCACTCATATACATGAACTCATTTCTTGTTTAGATCACTATGTTACTTTGTTGCTTTTATTTATGGGAATATAAAAATTCTGTCGCCATATTGAAGCTTGGCCTCATATATTCATATTCATATATAAAAATTAGTGACTGAAATAATATAGATACAAACTGTACATTGATACAAGACAATTAATAATATAGTAGAGCCGTCACGCGCATCTAACAAAGGTTGAAGAACGAATTTTAATTTCAATTTCAGAAATGATTCCTCCGATTGTTCTATCATCTTTCTGAAGAACAATCAAAGGAAGAAGATAAAAAACTTGTTTATTTTCAGAACTATACTTCGTTCTAAAGCAAATCATTCATACACCCAGAACAAAATAGATAATTTTTGCATCTGTTTTATAATGTTCCTCATTAGGATAACCATTCATCTAGTTTACTATCAATGATACAACAATGTTTCACCTTTCACCAAGTTTCAGTAATTATGCCTACCCATTTTTGGGTAGTTGTAAAAAAAACACTCAACAGTTTCGCCCATTATCAGTTACGTACTACATAAGAAAACATTCAAAATAATTGACATCGTTTAAACATAAACGTGTAGGTACTCCATACATCAGTACCAAAAACAGATTCGTTAATTGGCATCTCGAATTCTATCGAAGCATTTCAAGATGTGGCTGTTCTCGTAAAAAAGACGATAAGTTAGATCTATGAATGTAGCGAAACATTATAGTTCAATATAAAAAATGCCCATTGTCTTAAAATGGGGAAAATATAATAATATCTTCGAAGGAAGTGCTTCCTGGTTGTCGTAGAGTAGGAATGGTCATTGACGACTCTATTTCTACTTTATTTCTCTGATTGTGAAATATTTTTTTAATGTTCTAGTTCTTATGAAAAGAAAAAAATCCAAAAATGTTCTTCTTGAATTTATAGGGAGTTATCCATAATCCCACATATATTTCATGCATTTCAATTATTAATTGGTTCAATATTTTTTTCATGAAAATTTCAACTAGTTTTTTTCTTGTGTGCACAGATTGCAATGATTATTAGCCACTATGTGTTGTGGTAGGTTGTGTTACTTAACACTTTAGGTGCAGCACTGTTAATTTTTAACGCAACAGTGAATCGTGGAGGATTATTCCGTCGGCTACGAAATTCAATCATTCAGACTTTCACATCTGAAAAGAAAAAAAAAACTCGCACCGTGCCTCATAAATCATAATCTGTTGACGAGAAGTAAAACATATCTTGGCAAGTAACAGAAAACAGTTTTTGAGAGGCTCTTTTTTCAATGGACCTCACAGGATTTTTCCATTAAAGAGAGCTGCAGATGTGTATATCAAACAATGAAATAGAAGATTCCATTGGTATGGATACTCCTGACATAATCACGCTGGTTACTTGAGATCGGCTTCTCTAGAGAAAAGACATGCTTGGGTTTTGTTTTCTATTTTGTGCAAAGAAGTATTTCACTGCCCGACAACTGATTATGATTTATAAGGCACAAATCCGACCTGTTCTGGAATACTGTTCCCATATATCGAGTACAGCACCCAAAAACACATTGAAACTTTCAGATTCTGTCCAAAAGAGAGCAATTCGTCTCGTCGGTAATACTTCGCTCACAAGCTCGCTTACTTCTCTGGAACATCGCAGAAAGATTGACGATATGTCTCTGTTTAAGAGATATTTTCATGGGCAATGATCTTTCGCAATTTCACGAATCGTTCCAACGTTAGCGGTCCCATCGAGACTGACCCATCGAGCTCAGTCCTCACATCCATATGCCGTCACTTTGGAGACATACGGGCTGATGTACGGGGGACCTAATGCCATCTTGATTTTATCTTTACTATATAGCGATTCGTATCAAAAAACTTCTTGCCAGAGAGATACATTGGGTTGATGTATTAAAAAATATGTACAAAACAGTTGTCTCACTCGAATAAGTCTGAATAATGCAGAGCACAAGACCACCTCTAATGATAATGGAGTACTGCGGTGTATGGCAAATCTATGTCTATACAGAGTGGTCCAACGAAAAGTATGCACCTAGCTTTTATCCTTTTTGTGGAATTGCAAGCAAAAATGCTCGGACACGTGGAGTTTGTTTTTGAGGGGGACACGTGGAGTTTGTTTTTGAGGGGGATACATTTCAGATATATTTTGTAACTTGTGCCTTCAACCCCCCAGCGACGGGGTGTCACAACCCTAAAATTTTAAATGGAACGTGGGGTCGACTGATGATATATCATTTGAACGGGCACAAAATTATCTTCCCAATGATACTCTATTTGTTGAAATTTCCTGAAGCAGTTAATGCGAAAACGGCTTTAAGAACATGAACCCGATAATGTTGGTATTAATGAAAAATACAAATAAGTTTTGGTTACTAGGAATTAAAACATGTACGTGTAGTACTTAGTACGTTTCAATATGTGTTACTTGTAATAGTGTTTTGTAAAAAAAACAAGCTGTTAAATTGATTTATTGAAATGTTACTTCATCAAGTGTTCAAATTGTGACCCATTTGCTTCCATACAATAATACAGATTTTGTTAAAATCTATGTCTAACATTTTGTAGCATATCAGGTGTTATGCTTCTGCACTCTGCTATCTTCCGTTGGCGAATATCTTCTATGGACTCGGCCTTCGTAGCAAAACATTTATTTTTCAAGTGACCCCATAAAAAAAAGTCCAAAGGCGATAAATCAAGTGACCTGGCAGGCCATTCCATTGGGCCTCTCCTGCCAATCCACTGTCCGGGGAACCGGTTATCTAAAAATTCTCATACAGGAACAAAATAGTGCGGAGTTGCTCCATCTTGCTGGAAATGAAGCCGATCAGCATTATGATTTTGGTTATCTTCTATTATTTGTGTGATTAAAGGATCAATTGCGTCTTCAAGCATGTTTAGGTAGATTTCACCATTTAAATTTCCAGAAATGAAAAGTGGTTCTATGATATGACTTCCTAATATGCCACACCAGACGTTTATTTTTTGAGGGGCCTGGGAATGAACCTCACGGAATAAATATGGGTTACTGTCATCCCAGTAACGGCAATTATGCCTATTCAAAGCTCCATTCAAATAAAATGTACACTCGTCTGTAAAACAAATGTTACACATATCTGCAGTTTTTTTCTTACACTTATCTGCAGTCGTTTTCGACAAAATCACGCAAACAATAAATGGGGAATTTAGTTGTGATAACAAAAAATTATTCGGCAAAATGAAGTAATTCAGAAATGATTGTCGTTATCCGGATTCCTAGTAACCAAAACTGATTTGTATTTTTCATTAATACCAAAATTATCGAGTTAATGTTCTTAAAGCCGTTTTCGCATTAACTGTTTCAGTAAATTTCAACAAATAGGGTATCATTGGAAAGATAATTTTATGCCCGTTCAAATGATATATCACTCGACCCCACGTTCCATTTAAAATTTTAGGGTTGTAACACCCCCTCGCTAGGGGGTTAAAGACACAAAAGTTGCAAAATATATCTAAAATGTGTCCCCTCAAAGGCACACTTCACGTGTCCGAGTATATTTGCTATGAATTCCAAAAAAAGGAGAGGTGCATACTTTTCGTTCGACCACTCTGTATGTATCCCCATATATGTATAGTTAAAACCAGGATGGGCCATGATGATGATGACATTTTTGGTAACGGAGTGGAACTGGCACATATTTACTAAATTCTGATTTCAACTAAAAATATTTTCATATCCAGAAAAAAAAATGAAAAAAATGAATTTGATGATGTATAATTGGAATTTTAACTCTATTGATATGAATGTATTACAGTGAACTCGTAAAAAATGTAGAAAATGTGGTCAATGATGTTGCACCCTTTGTAACTTGTACCATGGTTCGACAATATACATACGATAAAATTAAACAGCGTGACAAAGCTTATAAACTGTTCAAAGCATGTAATGATGGTCTAAGGGATAATAAATGTGCAATCTTTAAAAAACTCAGAAATGATGTAGTTAATCTAATGAAATTAAAAAAACAACAATACCACTTTGACAAAATCGATAGATTCAGAAATAATGCTAAGGAAATGTGGAGAACGTTGAAAAATATAGTTAACACAAAGATTAAAGACTGCCACAGTCACATTCAGTTCGAAGATAGTAACAATAAAATAGTATTAAAGGATAATGTAGTTATAGCTGAAAACTTGTTCCATATTTTTTCATTTGAGATACAGGGTGCAAGTATGACTCATGGTATTTCTTCTCTTCTTATATTTATTAAGTCGAAGTTATTTACCTACTAAAAAGTTACTACTTAAATTCCAGAAATGTATCTATAAATATAAAGAAGTATGTGTATATGCTCCACCCCGTACACTACAAATCAAAGTGTCAAAACAGAGGGAGGTAAATGTTAATGGGAGAATGATATCAAATAAAAAAAACTACAACTGCATTAAATATTTTATAGAATAAAAAAATATGAAAAATAACAAAATATGATAAAAATAACAAAATACTTTTAAAGAATAAAAGTAGAATTTTTACTAAATGAATGATCACATGGTTTGTATGTCACTACTCCTTCCTCTTCAGCCTTTATTTTGCAAACCTCATCCAATCCGTCACAATGAGTTCAAACTCTTCACCTGTGGTTAACGGAATGTCATTTACAGATCCTGAAAATATAGTAATTATAGTCACTGAAAACTTAAATCAATTTTAAATTCATATTGTCAACAAAATGTCAGTTGTATGATATGTAATAAGACTTGAAATATTTTTGTTAATTCTTAAAATCACTAATAATTGCTTAGAACCCATTTATATTTAATTTTAATGGGTGATTACAAAATGAAACTCATAAGTATAGGTACCAGCTTTACAAGACAGGCCAGATTGCATAAATAATTCAATAGAATTGAATATTTTAGTTGTTTATTACTATAACTCATGCTTCATTAGTTAGCAGTGTTAATCCTACGTTATCTCAACAAAAACTTTATGCAAATGGGTAACAGAAAAATAAATCATTTATTTGTGCATCGAGTATTCGTAATCTCATACCAGTTCTGATAATTAATCTATTTTGAAGCCATAACTTGAAATGTATGGAAACATTAGATATGTATTTCAGAATCACTTCAAATAATAACATTTTTTGTTGGAATTGAAATAATTTTCTAACTCACCTCCGCCTGACCTGCATGATAAGTTTATCTTCACTGGATGGAATGACTTCAGTATTACTCAAATTATCATTCCTTGTTAACCTAAAATTTCTCCCTCAGCAGAGCTATTTTTATTTGAAGAAGTCAGAAGAGATGGATTGACAACGCTGATAAGTTTCCTTTGTTCAAGAGCCTAAGAGCCTAGGCTTAGAAAGCTGAAGTGATCAAACGTTAATACTTGTTGGGAAGAACTGAGAAAATCATAACCTCATAAACACTGTGAATTTTACAATAATATGATATTGAGACTGTATTTTTTGAATCCTGTTTCAAAAATTTTAATATTGCTTTCAATCACTATTGGAAATGATACGTCGATAATAAGGATCCAGGGTTCCTTCCACCAACATAGATGTTCATCTAGATACCAACTGTAGGAACAACTGATAAGTTTCTAGTTTTCTATGAATTGAGCAGCATCCTGAAATTAATCGAACAGCATCCTGAAATGAATCGGTGATGTTTATTGAATATTTTTCAGTAGTTTAAAGTTCAATGCCTACCTCAAATATCTGCCAACAAATATCTGGCTGTTTGTTCATGTTCTTATTCTTCCTACCATACTTCAACTGGTACGAAAATCATGTCACTCGCGAATTGGCCAAAAAGTCAAGTAAGAACTTTCAGTCAAAATATAGAAAGGCATCAGATTATCCTACAAAAAATGCACAATGAAAATTGAAAGCACTCGCTCACAGCTTGTAAAATAAACAAGATGGCTGAACGTCAAGAACATGAACGGGAAAAATGCATTTAAGAAACATTTTAAGATAATATTACTACCAGTACACATGTGAGTAATGTTTTGAGGTGGTTAAACACAAACATCGTACAAATAACATAATCACTCTGTCTGACACATACCTGAGGAACATATACTCAATATTTTATATTTTTTATTAAATATTATTTGTTATATTATTTCGATGTGACACAAACATATAGCTGAAAACATTATGTAAGAAACATCATAACAACATTAATATTCTGTTAGTTTGCCAATATTAATAAAGTAATCTCTGGTAAATGTTTTTATTATGTATCATGTTTAGTGGGTAACTAATCCAACTCATACGTCCAATTTTTGTGGAAACTGGGTATGATACTCAATGTACCAGTGAAGATAATCTGATTTCCAATTGTGGTATATTCACAGTGGAAGAAGTTGGGGTCACAGGAAACAAATCGATTCAAGAAATTTGGATTGTTGTTAAATAATTCTATCATGATCTCGCAAAATACCTACTAATCATCTTCGTTACGGTTGTGAACCGAACGATCATTGTGGTGCTCTTTATTATTCGTCAACTGTTTTGAAACGGACGACTGACTGACTGAATCATCTGTTACGATTTCGCAACTTGATTTGTGTAAATTGTAGGAGACCAAACTGTCAAATTTCAAATTGTGAAATTTCAGGACAACTCTTCATGAGCTAAACTTCCTAAGCGATATTTCCCTTTTCTGGCGAATTAATTTTACGCTCATTGAGTAAATTATGTATTTCAGCGAATTAATATTACGCTCACTGAGTAAATTATGTACAATAAATTCAAGAAATGGAAGCTACCTAAAACACCAAAACTACGTCACTTTCCCTCGACGCGCGTTTCGGTAAAAAAGTTAGCATTCTCAAGAGCTATACGCTTACTACCGTATGGCCATGACATGTAGGTTCCTCCCCACCCCATTATATACCATAAGGAATCTGAGATTCTACAAATGCGAAATACAGCTTTCTCAAATGCCACATATCCAGAAAGTTTCTCAAATATTTGAATTTGGAAAGGGTATACTTTTCAACTTCCTAACCGTATTTTTCGTTTGCAAAACCCAGCGTAAATGTATGTGTATAATAATTTTTAAATACTCGATGGGTTCATTTTCAGGAATAAAACATGTATCAGAGGTCTCATATTTGGCAATCCATCAAAAAAAAATAAAAAATTTAAATGGATCTTTACGCTATTATGCAAGCTATTCTCTACTGTGAATGTGACGAGTGTTGCACCACCATCTCCAACACTCATTTGGTATAGACAAGATACCGGTGTTCCGTAATGCGGCAGAAACCTTAGCCTTGGTTTACTCCGTCTGCTCAGGGCACATGAATCTCGGACCTAGTAATCACTCACCCCATGATCGATCGTGGGGACTGACTATCTGGGTAAATGACATCAGCGAGTCCTTCAGATATATCGGGGCTCCGGAGATGAGGCCCGACTGGGATTAGCCTATCGTATAAAAAAAATGATGAAAATTTTCAAATTCAATTTTCACCCACTTCCAATCGCTCGATTAATCTGAAAATCTGGATATTGTTTTCGATTCTAAACAACTTTTCCAAATAAACTTCTTTGATAATAGATTAGTCTTCATCAAAATTCCTATTTTTTGTTCTCCCCTATACACCATTATGGAGATACATACAGAGTGATATATCAAATTTGCATCAAAAACTAGTAAAAATGATGAATTGTACCAAATTTCACATTGAAACATCGTCGTAGGAATATGAGAGAGGCGCCTAAGGTGCATATGAGATACTAGTACTCTTTATGAAACTAGAACTAGAAAAAAAAAATATTTGTTGTGTATGTGGCTGTGATTCCAAATATCGATATTGTTTTCGATTCTAAACAACTTTTCCAGATAAACTTCTTTGATAATATCAAAAATAAGGCTAGATTACTCTTGAACAAAATTTTTTGTTCTCCCCTGTACACCAGTTAGAAATTCAGAATGTTGATAACTCGAATACAACTTTTTCGCGAAGCACCAACTTTCATGAAGAATAAAATTTTCTGACAAATGCATAATAAAAAAGTTTCCTATAAGGTGCAAACTTTTTGAAACTCACTATATAAGTACCAGTCGTATAGCATTATTCTTTTTGTACGGAATAGGGTTTTTCTTGATTATTGCTATACTAACTAATAAATTATATTCATGCCGTAAAAAAACATCTTTTCATAAAATAGTATTTCATATCATTGAGTTTGGTGTTGTGTCAAATGACCCAAACTAGTTAGGGTTAGGAAGTTAAGTGGAGGGCTTCCCACCCCTGCACCGGCAAATATGTACAGCATTGCTAAAAAATGAATCTATGTAGTTATACAATAGTTATTTATGCAACAAGTGCAAAAAATAAGTGCAGTGAACAATTTTTGCACGAGTTGCATACAAAATTTTTTCTACGTTCATGCAAAAAGCAAAAATTTATTTATTAAGGTACGGCACTAGATATAGGGAAATGGAAAGCGCAACTTAAATAATTATTACTATCGATTTACATTGAAACAGATCACTAGCATCTATTTTTCCATTAATAATACTCATTTTAAAACTTTCAATTGGCCGCGGGCATGTGACGTCACATGACAACTGTCAATCAGCCTGCTGGACAAACAAACCGTATTTCAATTAACAACAATGGTAATTTAATGAGATTATAATTGCAATTCTGAGGAGATTATGGGTTTACCCTTAGTATATACCTGTATGTAAGAGGGGAATGTAATTTGATATTTTAATCATTATTCTTCCTGCTTGCAATGAGATTGTTTGTGAGATAGCTGATAAAAGTGATTATTTAAACACCTTGTCTATGGATGTTCAGAAGAGATATTTAGACAAAGTGAAAGAAAATAATGGATGTGATCCATATTTTTATTGAAATTTGGGGATTGTAGTGAATAAATTAACTTTTTATGTTGCCTATATTTCCTAGATTCTTTGAACATAGCTCCTACAAAATGTTTTGAACAAACCGTTGCCCATTTCAACTTCTCAGTAGAAGTTTGGATTCATTATTACCTATTAACAATTATCAATTAACAATTAAACAAAATATAGCTTTCATGAACCCAAATTAACAATTAAGTGGGAAAACAAAGCATGTGCACAAGTCAGATTGGTATTTGGTTAATCTTTCTTCCATACATTTTCAGTATCAGATTGTATTGCATTAATTGTAGAAAAAAGTTCAACTTATACTTGCTAATTGTTAATAATTGAAAATTGTTAATTGGTGCTGCATGAATCCTCCCTCAAATCTGCTCTTCTAATTGCCTGAATCCAGAATTCACGTCTCTTTTCAGCAAGAGGATTAATATTTTTTGTATTGTCGAAAACAGAAAGGAATCGATGGAATGAAACGTTTTCTCTGCCGCTTCTACTTCCACATTTCACAATCGCGCAAAATTGAGGCATTATCGAGAAAAAAAATTTAAAATATGACATAAATGCACACTAAGCATTTTTAGATCCGTTTGTTTGTCCAGCAGGCTGCATTGACAACTGTCATTTACTGTCGTCTGTCAGATATGCCCGCGGTCTATTCTGTAATTGTCAGAATTAATTTTCGACTGACTTTTCCATAACCACAGTTGCATTATAAAAATCAAAATCATAGTAGCCGTGAGCGCATATGTTATCAGGAGGTGTGGTCATGGTACAGACAGTTTGCTCTATGCAGGTAGACGGTTTAAAACAAAGCGGATTAGTTTTGATTATAGAGTTATTCTCGGGAAGGCACTGTCTGGCTGCTAACACCAATACAAAATTATATAAAATAACTGTTTAAAACTTATTGCCAATCTCACAGCTCTGCTATATCTGTAGTGGGTTTGAACGTTTATGTTTGTCATGATGACAGCACATTGAAGTAGAATGACAGATGAATGAAATAAAAACTTTATTGCACTATTTATCATTTTCACTAGTTTTTGGAGCAAATTTGATATATCACTCTGTATGCATCTCCATAATGGTGTACAGGGGAGAACAAAAAATAGGAATTTTGATGAAGAGTAATCTAGCCTTATTTTTGATATTATCAAAGAAGTTTATTTGGAAAAGTTGTTTAGAATCGAAAACAATATCGAGATTTGGAATCACAGCCGCATACACAACAAAAAAAAAGTTCTAGTTCTTGTCTCATAAAAAGTACTAGTATCTCATATGCACCTTAGGCGCCTCTCTCATATTCCTACAACGATGTTTCAATGTGAAATTTGGTACGATTTATCATTTTTACTAGTTTTTGGTGCAAATTTGATATATCACTCTGTCTGCATCTCCGTAATAACTATCAGTGTTATGAAAGGAAATTGTTGATTAAATCAATTAATAATTGGAAAACGCTAACGATTCATAAAAGAATGAAAATATACAATTTACGCTCTATAGCTATTATTACAATTCCATTAATATTATGGAATCCTTGTATTACCATTGGTCCTTGATAAGTTTACCAATTTTCAGATTAATCGAGCGACTGGAAGTGGGTGAAAATTGAATTTGAAAATTCTCATCATCATTTTTTTTATCCGATAGGATAATCCCAGTCGGGCCTCATCCCCGGAGCCCCGATATATCTGAAGGACTCGCTGGTGTCATTTACCCAGATAGTCACTCCCCACGATCGATCGTGGGGTGAGTGATTACTAGGTCCGAGATTCATGTGCCCTGAGCAGATGATTAAACCAAGGCTAAGGTTTCTGCCGCATTACGGCACACCGGTAACTCGTCTATACCTAATGAGTGTGGTAGATGGTAGTACAACACTCGTCCCATTCACAGTAGAGAATAGCTTGCATAATAGCGTAAAGATCCATTTAAATTTTTTTTTTGATGGATTGCCAAAAATGAGACCTCTGATACACATGTTTTATTCCTGAAAATGAACCCATCGAGTATTTAGGAATTATTATACACATACATTTACGCTGGGTTTTGCAGACGAAAAATACGGTTAGGAAGTTAAAAAGTACCCTTTCCAAATTCAAATATTTGAGAAACTTTCTGGATATGTGGCATTTGGGAAAGCTGTATTTCGCATTTGTAGAATCTCAGATTTCTTATGGTATATAATGGGGTGGGGAGGAATCTACATGTCATGGCCATACGGTAGTAAGCGTATAGCTCTTGAGAATGCTAACTTTGTTAGCGAAACGCGCGTCGACGGAAAGTGACGTAGTTTTGGTGTTTTGGGGGAGCTTCTATTTCTTGAACTTATTGTACATAATTTACTCAGTGAGCGTAATATTATTTCGCTGAAATACATAATTTACTCAATGAGTGTAACATTAATTCGCTGAAATATGTAAACAGCCAGAAAAGAAATATCGCTTAGGAAGTTAAGAGTTAAGAGTTGTCCTGAAATTTCATAGTTTGAAATTTGACATGATGACAGCACATTGAAGTAGAATGACAGATGAATGAAATAAAAATTTTATTGCACTGGTTCTATCGCTAGAATAGTTATTTATGCAACAAGTGCAAAGTTTACAATATTTTTTCTACGTTCATGCAAAAAGAAAAAAATGGTTCATTAAGATTCGGCACTAAGTGTAGGAAAATGAAAAGCGTAACTCATTTTAAAACTTTCAATTCTGTAATCGTCAGAAATAATTTTTGACTGACGTTTCTATAACCAAAGTTGCATTATGAAAATAGAAATCATAGTAGCCGTGAGAGCGTATGTTATCAGGAGGTGTGGTCATAGTACAGACAGTTTGCTCTATTCAGGTAAACGGTTAAGAACAAAGTGGATCAGTTCCGATTATGGACTATTTCTCGGGAAACCAATGTTTGTTTAACTCTGGCTGCTAACAATACAAAATAATATAAAATATGTAACTGTCTAAAACGTATTGATAATCTCACAGAATATCTGCTAAATATGTAGTGGGTTTGAATGTTTATGTTTGTCATGATGACAGCACGTTGAAGTAGAATGACAGATGAGTGCAATAAAAACTTTATTGCACTAGTGCAATAAAGAACTTCTTTTTCCACTGAATATAGTTCAATAAAGTTTTGTTTTTTGCATGAATGTAGAAAAACAATATTAAACATTTCGACGGTACTTATTATGAAAGTCATATTGTTGTTAAAAAAAATTGTTAAAATTGTTTTTTCCGTTAACCAGCTGTCGTCCCCTTACGAACGGCAGCCCTCAAAAGTCGAAACTTGTGCGAGCCAAGGATTAACGAGGTCTTACCTTTTAACGCGAAAGTCTCAACCACTGAGCTACATAGCCCTTGCATAAATAGACTTTGTGTTTTAGTACCAATGTTTCACAAAATTAAGTCAATTTTATCAATTCTAAAATTTTATTTCTTTAATTTTATATACGAAATTTTTCACAATTTCACTGGACCATATAACTTACAGGAGTGTTGTATGTGTGATACGAGTTTGTATGTAAAACTTGTCGGGTACTATTTATATTCAAACCAATCGAACCTCGAATATTTGACCTATTTTGTTGTACTTACTACAATGTGCTGTTCTCATCAAATAGGGTTTTAGTAACACCGTGGATAAATAATTCTCAATTCAACTCTGTGGAATTTATGAAAATCTACATAATTGTTATCAATGATGGTTTTGTTACATCATTTTAAACTATGATAATGGCAATGATACTCATTTGAGGAAGTAGATGATGTTTGTCATCTATTCATATTCGATTTTTGAGATGTGATATATATTTGAAGAAAATAATAGAGTTATTTAAGTGTGCCGGATTCGTGTCATTGACCTTTTTTATCTTTCAGGATAGAAATTTAAATTGTTGGGTCAATTTATTAACTAACGAGAGAATAATATTCATTGACAAGGTTGTTGTCATGAATTATTTTTTATTATGAAATGACGAAATGCCATTACTTTTATCTAAATTATAAGATAAGTTTTTCCATGTTGCAAAAGCGAAACACAAAACTATTTTTGTAGAATTTTGAGGCCCAAACAAAACATCCCAAGACATCTAAAGATTTCTATGACGGGAAAAACATCTGAGAAACCAATCATGCAGGTCTAGGACGATAAAGAAGATGGACGGGAAATTACTTCTACTGATGGGGACGAAACACAATCACAACAATTGAAAACCAGCAAGATAGAGAGCATCAACATCGTAGAATTGAACGCCTATCACTACAAGGAGCGTCAGCAACCATCTCTAAAGTTTTCACACAAAACCTGGGAATCGTGCTGATCCACAAACTTCAAGTTTACGCGAATCGAGTATCGGGTAAGGGCACTAAACAAGTGACCACGCACGAGAAAAAGGTATTGTAAGAAAAAATATTGATGATTCAGGTGTTTCTTTTATGTGAAAAGAAACGAGAGCAAATAGTAAGAGCCTCCAGAGATGCAAATACTGATAATAGAGGAGGCATTCGCCACTACTAGTTTGGGAATGAAATACACAAACAATAGAGAGATTAACAACTTCTTGAATATCTCTTCAACATAAACGTTTGCCTTCATATTCGTAAGAAGAATAAGGAAAGATGTGTTAGATATAATGAAGTCGGTAAAATGAGGGTGGCCCCGAGGAACGAAACGTCGTTTTGAAAATTGAAGTATAGCACATGAAAGCAAATTCAAAACAGAGAAAAAAGTTTCTCGAACACATTGCCCTATTCCTGAAAATAGAGGCGCCAGCGCAAAGAAAAGAAAACGGGTAATTTCGGTTTTTCCCGTATATTTTGAAAACGGTTCGTAATACTTCCGATTTGGTACATCGTTTCATTGTTCACTAAAATAGGCTTTTGTCTAATTTAACCAACTTCGTATCATTTACCGTTTTCGAAATGCGTGCTACGACATAAAAAATACGACCTGTATAATAATCTAGTACGATTGGGTTTTGTGACAAGAATCGATTGTAGCACCACCAAACTTGGTATGCCAGTAGTTGGAACCATGATAGACACGAAAAAAAAATGTTTACAAAAATTCCAGGGGTGGAACATATTTTTTTATTCGTTCAAAAATAAATAAATACATTTTTGCTGTAATTTTGGAAAGTATATGATTTATAGAGAAAACAACTCAACAAGGTGAAAGACAATTCAATTCTCCGCAAAAATGATTACTAGTAATTTTTTATGAAATGCGCTCGTTTTCTCAGAAAACGTGATTGAACGCCGACATCAAATTTCAGGTTCACTCTCACCCACCGCTGAAAGTTCTGGAGGAACCGAATATTTGATTGTTCATAACTCTGCTAAAAATTATCGGAGAAGAAAAAGGAAAAGTTCATATCGTTTCTGAAGACTCCTACCTTCTCATGCAAATATAATATGCGAGTATTTGAGTACCTAAAATGTGTTTTGTCGCACTTCACGGAGATGTTTGCGGGTGATCCAATAATCATGAATAATTTAGTAAATATGAAATTATTATACTAAAGCAGCAACCCATACCCTCTTTGGACTATATACAGTGACCGCCAAAAAGTATGTACCATATGGGAAAAAAGTTTATTATTGAGTAATAGAAAAAAGATTCTTGGGAAAAGTTTGTGCATGTCCGATAACCTAATAATCGATTTTGACACATGTCACGTGATCGCTGGTATGGCGGCAAATTGAAAAAAATTACTATGAGAACGCAAAAAGTGGGGTAAAATGGCAAGATATCAAAAAAAGTTATTTGAAAAAGTTGCTTAGAATAAAATTTTATACACATATACGAAAAGATAATGAGAGAAAATTGAAAATAGAAATTTTTTTAAATATTTTTCTAGCTGTATAAAAATATCAAATTATTATCATATGAATAGCTTGACCATACTGAAACATTTGTATTTCAATGATAATGACAAAACTTTCTCATTTTCTCTACACCAGTAAGCACTAAATTACTGTTACATTGGTTCGTATCTAACAGTTATATCAGAATTCCACGACCATTGTGATGACATGATACTCCAGAAACATGATGTTTTCCAGATTATAATCAAGTTTCGATGATAATCGTGCCAGAGCGTTTCACTTCGCATGCAATGTTGAAAACTCAAGCCTCTTTAATTTGACGTACTATTTTTAAGATTATGTGCGAAGTGAAACGTTCGTGGACGATTATCATCAAAAATTGATTATAATCTGAAAAACACGATATTTTTGGATCTCCCTATCATCGCAATAATAGTGGAATTGTGATATATCTATCAGATACGAAGCAATGTAACAGCAAGGGTTCTGACAAAATTCAATTTTTTCAATTTAGTGCTCTCTGGTGTGGAGAAAATGAGAAAGTTTTGTTATTATCATCGGAATACAAATATTTCAGTATGGTCAAGCAATTCACAAGAAAATAATTTGATATTTTTCTACAGCTAGAAAACTATTTAAAATTTTTTTTTCAATTTTCCGCCATACCAGCGATCACGTGACATGTGTCAAAATCGATTTTTAGGTTATCGGACATGCACAAACTTTTTCCAAGAATCTTTTTTTCAATACTCTAATAATAAACTTTTTTCCCATATGGTACATACTTTTTGGCGGTCACTGTATATGCAACAATTTTAAAGTAGTGTGACATGTCCCACTTATACATGCCAAAAACATTTGTTTTGCTGCTGCCTCATTTTCAACTCTCGCTTCACTAAATGTTGAAAATAATCGCTTATTCATAACCTGCATATATGTTCAATAACACTATTGTGAAGTGCAAACCTCAAGCTTGAAATCACATACTTCATTTTTTATGTAGGTTGTGTATGAGCGATTATTTTCAACATTTACTGAAGACATTGTCGGTATTATGGGTGGGTTGAAAACTGAGGCAGTAGTAAAACCCTGTTTTTTCTTTGGCATGTATAAGTGAGACTTGTCTCACTAGCCTTAAATCGTTGCATATCGACCAAAGAGGGTACTGATTCCTGATCCAGTATAATTATTTCATATCAACCAAAATATCCATGACTTTCGGATCATCTGTAACTATCGTAGAAGGGTTATGTGAAGTGGGATAAAACACATTTTGGGTACTCAGATACTCACATATTATATTTGCATGAGGAAGTAGAAGTCTTCAGGAACGATATACACTTTCTCGTTTCCTTCTACCATAATTTTTAGCAAAGTTATAACAAATCTAATATGCGGCCCTACCGGAAATAGCAGTGGCGGATTATCGCGAGCCTGAAATTTTTTTGGGTTCCACCGCTGAGTTTTTGGTAAACAAAGTGCTACGATTCATTCTTCACTTGTGTTTACATTTATCTGTCGATACTGTACTATTGAGAATATCAGACCTGATTCAGTACGAAAAGCGACACATCAAGAATTATTAGTGACATGTGAAAAATGTCTGGAAGTTGAAGGGCGTCAATTCTAACATTTACTGACCAAATGATTTTTGTATACCTCTCTTTCATTCGAATTGTTCTTGAGGTTTTAAGGTTAACAGTGTTTTGTGAGGGCTTCATTTTTGCGACTTAGATTCCAGGAGTTTAATTTGATCATCTATCTCTCTCTCTCGCTGTTACTGAATATTCGCTTCAACTTTTCAATTTTGCGGGATAGTGTGAAGAGAAAGGGATTTCGACTCTGTCGAAATTATTCGTTTCATTTGTTTGAAATTCAACTCTCCAGCATACTAATGAATCAATAAAAATATGCCAAAGTCATTTTATATTTGCAAAAAATATGAATTGGTTATTTTTTTTACAGTTGTAGAAAAAATACTGTATGAATCTCGAGTAAAGTGTTTTTTTACTCGTAGCAATGTCAACATTTCCTACTCAAAAAAGTGTCACTTTACTCACTTGATACATAATTTACTATTTCGGTTCATCAAATACTTAAATATATTTCAAATATTTAAATACCGCATTTTTCTTTCAATATATAAAAAATATTTTTCAATATCAGAGATTGGAATATGGTGTACATATTTTGGGTAGTCGTTTCCCCCTCGTATATTTTATACTATTATATATTCACCTGGAAATAACAGATGTGTAAATATTCGTACGGCTTTTGCTCTTCGAACAACCTTACTGTTTCCGGATTGATTAAATAATTTTCCAGAATTTCAGGACTTTCTTTTTCACACTCGATGATGCACAGGGTCTGTCGTATAGTTCTTTCATAAAACAACAAATTATCGATATCCACTGGATATAACGGTTCGGAAGATTCTGCTAGATTCTTGCACTTCAACCTGCAATCTCTCAACTTTTTTCGATATTCTCTATATTTTTCAAGGGCTTTTTCGAAATTTATCACACAGTTCTTCCAGTTATTCTCTAAATAAGACTCCACACCTCTCTCGTACCACTGGACACAAGTTTCAGTTACGTTTGTTTGTTCGGAAGAAACATGCGTTGAAAAGCAAACATTTAAAATGAGTAGTGTGCACAAGATACACGTGCTTACGGCCATAGCTGACGGAGTGTACTGGCAATAGTGATGACTCAAGTTGAATGATCGTAAAAACAACGCCTGGACCAGCCTCCGCCTCCAGATTGAAGTTTTCTTGTACGACTATTCCAATTCATTCTACTATATAGGTCTCTCAGTCAGGGACGTATCTGTATGTATTTAGTCATTGACAAATGTTAACTCGAAACAGAGAGAGGATGTGATTCATATTTCAGCAATCATATCAAGTGGATTTTATCTTTCGACTCATTTATTCTTTTGAAATGCAATATACACTTGGAATATTGTGTCTTTCCCAATGCGTTATCAATTTATGATCAAAGAAATCACACACTCCATATAATAGTTATTTATGATACAAGTGTTAAAAGTGGCATTTTATTTTGTGAGTGGGGAATATTGCGAAACGAGCGTTAGCGAGTGGAACAACCCCACGAGCAAAATAAAATCACTTTTAACAAATGTATCATACAAAATTTTTTGTTCAACAGTTACTGCTAGTAAGAAAAAAACAAAAAAAAAATAAGATCCATAAGGATTCGAACACACGATCTTTGCATTACAAGGCTGACTGACAGATACTTCAAATATAATAAACCCCAACGCACTTTATTTATGAATGTCATTATTTGTCAGTGATGAAGGACATTCTACAGTTGGACTAAATACTACTTCGTTTGTAACTTCAAAAGGAATTAGTATTATCAATTGCGCAAACGACCAAATACATGTGTGAACTTTTATAAACGATTCCTCTTGAGTAGGTGTTCTGATTATAATATCTGATTGAAGTGTTTCTATTAGAGAGATCTATATACACTAGTGTTAAAAGTAAAATGACAGATGAGATGATGGATACTCAGTAATATAGATCTCTCTAACACTTCAACCAGATATTATAAACAGAGCACCTACTCAAGAGGAATCGTTTATAAAAGTTCACACATGTATTTGGCCGTTTGCGCAATTGGTAATACTAATTCCTTTTGAAGTTACAAACGAAGTAGTATTTAGTCCAACTGTAGAATGTCCTTCATCACTGACAAATAATGACATTCATAAATAAAGTGCGTTGGGGTTTATTATTTTGAAGTATCTGTCAGTCAGCCTTGTAACCCAAAGATCGTGTGTTCGAATCCTTATGGATCTTATTTTTTTTTTGTTTTTTTCTTACTAGCAGTAACTGTTGAACAAAAAATTTTGTATGATACATTTGTTAAAAGTGATTTTATTTTGCTCGTGGGGTTGCTCCACTCGCTAACGCTCGTTTCGCAATATTCCCCACTCACAAAATAAAATGCCACTTTTAACACTTGTATCATAAATAACTATTTTCCGACGACCTCATGCGAAAATGACAAATAGCACACTATTTAGTATATCACCCTAGAGATGAAAAGTTAAATAACTCTCTAGAGTGATATGTGTATCTATAATAGTTATATGTATTGCATAAGGGAATTGAAGTGTGCTTTGAAATTAATATTGCAAAAACGTCAGATAAACTTTAGAAGTGTCAGTTTTGCATATGCATCATTCTTATCATATACAAAACCGTGAAAATAGTATCTAAAATTCCATAAAACATGGATGCAGAGATTAATAGTGATGATCAATGTACTCCACCTGAAATTGAAGAGGCCGCAAAATTAACGTCACTAAATTTACTGCCGAAAAGTCCAAAAGAAGGTACGAATACGCTTACGATCAATTTCTTTCATGGCGAAGAAATAAGGAAATAAGAAGCTCCTTTTGTGAAAACGTTTTGCTTGCATACATGGGTGAACTTTCCAATAGAATCCAATGCTCAACATTATTTCAATTTTTTTTCAATTTTTTCAATTTTTATTGCCATTCTAGTTACAAAAAATTTACAAGTTATAAAAAATTCATGTTACAAAATTTACAAAGTACAATATATTTCGATTGCTCGTTTATAGCAGCATCTGGTTCAGGGGCGGAAATTGCCTAGGCAAATATGCCTGTATTGCTTTTCCACACCTTTACATATGCTTTCAAATTTGCATTATGTGTGTAGTAAGGGCGAGCGTATGATACAAAAAATAAATAAAATGAAGGTTTATTGTAGCAATGAGGAAGAACCGACGGAAACACAGTGGTTTGGTTATCAGTTTATGCGTCTTAGATACATCATGGAGTCAATAACAGTTCCTTTCTCTGGTTTTGAAACTAACAAAATTTTTCATGGTTTTCTAAAATTAATCTTTTCGCTACCTTTTTGAAGATCTTATGGTTTTTTATTTCTCTAAGGTCAGCTGGGATAAGGTTGAAGAATTTTGGACCAAAATACATAAAAGATCTTTGGGTTACAGATTTTTTGAATGAATGAACTTGAATGTTGTTGTTTAGTGTCGATCTGGTAATCCTGTTTTTTTTTCACCGTAAATTTATTTTGCGTACTGTGCATTCGTGTAATGATTGGTAAATAAATAGTGTTTTTATATTAAGCAGGTCAGTATCTTTATAGAGTAGGTGGGTAGAAAATAGTCTGTCTTTTTTTAGTATGATCTTAATTAATATGTTTTGTGCTGTCTGTAATAACTGTAGTGTGGTAATGATAGCGCCCCCCAATGCGACTATGCAGTATCTGACAATTGATTCAGCAAGACTATTGTACAAGATAATCAAATTTTTTCTCGAGAGGATGTCTCGTAGAATATAAAATTTTTGAGATAATGCTCTTATTCTTCTTGTCACATGAGATATGTGTTCAGTCCAGCGTATATGTTGGTCTATTATTACACCTAAATATTTAATTGAAGATGTTTTTTGTAAGCTCGGACAGCGACATGTCTCATTATCACAAGTTGGAGTGTATTTTAAGAATAAATCGGGAGGGTTGACCAACTATCGTAGGGGAGAAGGTTATATATTTGTTTTTTTTGACATTTAAGCTTAGTGAGTTGTGGTTCAACCATAGTAATACTTTTTTTAGTCCCGACTCAGCTTTGTGATTAACATCTTTCCAATCCCTACCTGTGAAGATTAGAGCTGTGCTATCTGCATAACATATCAGATGTCCCATGAATTCACTTATATGAGAGACAGTATTTATGTATACAAGGAACAGTATCGGACCCAATACTGTTCCTTGTGGTACTCCTATTTCAACCTTCGATTCTGAGCTAATTTCTTTTCCAATTTTCACTACTTGGTATCTTTCAGGTAAGTAATTCCTTAAGAGATTAAGTGCTGTGCCACGTATGCCATATTTAATAAGTTTGTCAATTAGTTTGTTGTGAGAAACCGTATCGAAAGCCTTAGCGAGATCAAGGAAAATCGCAAGGCATTTCGTTGAGTCATCCATGGCTTTCACTGTATGTTGGAGGAAATCAATAACAACGTTTTCTGTGTTCGATTTTTTTATGAAACCATACTGTCTCTCATTTATGATATTGTGGATATCAAAAAATCCAAGCATTCCATTTTTCAGAGCCTGTTCAAATAATTTAGCAAAGTTATTTATAACTGATATTGGTCTATAATTCGTTAACTGATAGGAATCGCCAGCTTTGAAAATTGGAGTGACGATAGATTGTTTCCACTGATTTGGGATTTCCCCAAATGCAAAGCATACGTTGATAATATGAACTAGAGGTTGAATTATGTGTACATGAATATTTTTTATTGTCACCGAATTAATTTTGTCAGGTCCAGGAGAGCAGTGGTTTTTTAGATTAGATATGAGGATTGTAATCTCGTTAGATGTGGTTGGATTTAAAAAGATTGATGAATTGTTTTGAGTTTCATTCAAAAAATATTCAGGTATGTTTGTTTCCTCTATCTTTTCTGCCATTTTCAATCCTAGATTAATAAAAAATTCATTGAAAGTGTCTGCTTTTTTCTTATTGTCAGTGATTGGCTCAGATTTTTCATTTCTAATTATGATGTCTTCTATATTTTTAGTAGATTTTTTTCCTGATATGTCGTTAATTATTTTCCAGATTTTTTTATAATTTCCCCTTGCATCCTTTATTTTATTTTGATAATAGTCGATTTTTGTTTTTTTGATTAAACGATTTAGTTTATTTCTGTACTCTCTATACTGATTTTCCAGTTGAATATTGTGATTTTTTCGCAGTTTCTTTTTGAGATTGTCTCTTTCATTAATAGAGGTAATCAGACCCAATGTGACCCACGGTTTTATTTTATTGTATTTTTTGGATTGAGAGATGTTTGTGGTCGTCGCGTTACTAATGTAGTTATTCAGTTTATCTATAAAGAGATTGTATGATTCTTGCACTTGTTCACTTATGGACTAATTATTATGGACTAATTATTCTATGATGCGTACCACTTTATCCATTCACCACAATTTAGATATCTCAAAATATAGTAAACTTAAGGCATTTAAAAAAAGGAAAAGTGACGGATATAAACCGAAAAAAGCTAAAATTTTGACGCAACAAGAAATTTGTGAATTTATAAATAAAACTTCCTATGAGATTCATTTACTCACAAAGGTAAGTCATTGGTATTGAAACAAAGTCTATACATTTATTTTTTTTAGGTTGTGTTGGTTATGGGTATATCTGGTGCATGTCGCAAGCAAGAACTTACCCAGTTATGTATAAATAACATTGAAGATTTGGGGACTGCGGCTGTCATTCAAATTAATAATACAAAAAATAAATGCTGTCGCAAGTTCACTATTACTGGAAACTTTTATAGCATATATAAAAAATATGCCAATCTAAGACCGCCAACTACCGAAACACGCTTTTTTCTTAATTATAGAGACCAAAAATGCACAAAACAAGTAGTGGGCATTAACAAAATTGGAAATATACCTAGAGTAGTGGCAACATTTTTAAATCTACAGGATCCTGAAAAATACACGGGGCACTCATTTCGCCGTTTTTCTGCTACTATATTAGTAGAAGGAGGAGGAGATCTGACTGTTCTGAAAAGACATGGGGGTTGGAAATCGTCCAAAGTCGCAGAAGAATACATTGACGATTCTGCTACTAACAGGTTAAATATTGCCAATAAAATTATGGGTACCAACAGCAGTTCTTCGAAAGCCGTCACTCCGCCTCTTCGCGACAAATAACAGAGATAAATCTGTCTAACTCCTCATTGCAAAGTCCATTACAATTTGCTAATTGTAATAATAATAATATTACTTCTAATTTCTACAATTCTAAGCATTAATCTTGTTCAATTATTGCTTTTCTCTGTAAAATTCTCAAATTCTCAAAATAAAGTGAAAATATATTAGTTTTTTTGCAATTTGTCATTAATCTGTGGTTGTAGGAAAAATAGTGTACATTACTTGTGTGGAAAGTGCCATTCTCCCACTCATGTGAAATGGGTCACTTTCCACACTAGTAACGTAATATACTATTCTATCAACCGCTATGAACAGATCAAAATTTGTTGACATTCATCTTCCAAGCAAAGAAAAAAATCTCAACTCATTTCATATACATAATAAATATGACGCATGAGTCAAGATCCAATAATAGGGAACAGGCATGTGGCTCCGTTCTGATATATTTTTATTTGTACATGAACATAACTATCTGTGAAGCTAAGTGACATACTAAGAATTTGAAATTTTTCGTTTCCTCTTTCCTAATTCGTAATTGAAAATGCAACTTTTTTCATCCCATTCGAAAACGTACTCCTAGCGCCTCTGACGGATGTATTGCATCGTTACTTCACACAGTTCAAGCTTTCACTGTGAGAGGGCTCTCAAAGGCTGTGTAATATTTGCCTTAAACTGTCAAAATTACCCAATATTCCGGAAACAACCACAAGGAGCGCCAGTGTTTGACGTCAAGGTCAAATCGTGTTTAAACCGAAGAGTAAGACAAAATGGGATTTGAGGAATAATTTTCACCATATGTGATTTTTGAGACCCAAATTGATGCAGAAAACCTAAAAAATAAAATCATGCGTGTTCCCTATTGAACTGTGGCTATTTATGTACAGTGAAACCAATCTACCGATAGATAAGATAGACAAAAATTCGCATAGAGCTGAAGTACGAATGTTCGGAACACCACCATAAATGAAATGCGAATAGTCCTCATCGATCCGACAGAATTATTCAAGGTCAAAGTTCACAAATATGGGTTTTTCGCGTTTTTCAGCCTAACGGTAAGTTTTATCATAAAAATAGATCATGAATGCAATTATCCCAACATTTTTTAAGAGTCACTGTTCCAGATATATAAAAAATAAAAAAGTTATAAAAGTTGTATCTATCCGAAACTTTTCATCTAGGGTATAGACCGAAATCCACGCGAGCAGAAAGGAACGCAATAATACCACATAAATAAGAGAGACGCACTACTGTGCGCCTATCCTGTTACCCCACCCGACGAATTAACAGCTCACGTCGATATCCCTTTCTCGAGAGAGTACGGAAGAAATTATAACGCTCTCTTAACATATATAGCAAGCTATATTCTTCACGCTCTCAAAAAACCACCACACCCAAGATGAAAACTTTTCGATACTGTATACATCAGTCTGTATGACTCATACATGCAAAATAGTAAAGTTATGAGAATATCAACTCGAAAGAAACACTGTCCCTTATTTTATACGCCAGTGTAACCTTGAGCAATATGTCTCCTATTCCATTGTCCACGTGAATGGAAGGGTCATATACGTGCTCTTTTTTCCAAGGCCTATTACTTATTACCTATTACCTACCTAGTAGACAAAATCCTCATTACTAATTTTTCAGAACCTGGGAAAGGTCACCATCGGAAATATATCTGCTTTTGCAAAGTGCCAAATGCTCCACACGAAAGGTGGATTCATGCAAGCATAAATCTAAACTTAAATGAATTTAAAACTAAAATTAAGAATATAAAACAATGTAATGAAATAGAGGTGTTCACGCAAGAAACTAAGCAATTGAAATTAACATTAAAACTAAGAAAGATGGCCAACTTTCAACTAATAACTTGATTTCTTCTATAAATTAGAAACGGCGCATGCGTAATCTCTTTGCTCACAGCTGATTGCTTTCAAAGAGGAAAGAGGTTATGTTATGTTCGCAATTTCACCATGGGTTTGACGCCATATTTTCTGTTTCTCTTATGCCTCACAATACCAGAGGCACCCCGAAGCAATAATGTACTCAGTACTAAACTATACTTATTTCTCTTGGTGATAGTTTTCATGCTGTAGTGTAAACACCAGACCAGAATAGATAAAACAAAAAACAACAAACCACGATAATCTCAGGTTAGGCTTCACCTTCTGTTTTCTGATCAAAAAATACCCTAAGACGTTTCAAAAATTGACAGTTTGAACGATATGCGCATGTCTAGTACTTTCTTAATTTTGTTAAATTGATGCTGCATGAACACCGTCATATTCCTGATTTAAAATTCATCTGAATCTTGAATTCATTTTAGTTTTATAGTGATGTTGCATGAATCCACGTTAAAATTGTGCAGGCAAGAGTGTGTATGATCTAAAACTCATAATTTTACCAGGCGATTTTGACAAATACACTTCAATCTTGCCTGCACAATTTCAGTTCTCCGATTAAAATTAACAACTAAGATTGTAAATGTATCAGAATTTTTTTGAATGTTTGAAAAACGAGATTAAGTTCATTGTACTGAAATTTTTGAAAAGATTAACTCTACTCCACAAGATGTAATCACCAACGGAATTCGCTTTCTTCTTTTTATTTATAGAACTCAAAACAAAATCTTCTTAGATAAGTTTCGATATGTATGTTTTGTGAAAACATTTTTCACAGCAATTGTTGAAAGGGATGTAACTAATGCTAATTGCGGCTGTTAAAAAGTTGGATTGTTTTGTTCATTAGCGGGTACCAGTTGTGTGGGCACAGTTGAACCACAAGTTATTATCTATCAGTTTTCACAATATTGTTTCCAGGAGCTATTTGTGAAAAGATTTAGAAAAGATCTCCATTGGAAAAATCAAAAAAAAATCTTGTTCGAAATATGAATAAAGTCTGTTGTGGAATCATCTGCGGATGAAAGAGTTGTTTTCTGTTGGACCTCACATTTTTCATTTTTCAATTTTCATGGAAAATGTTTCCCTTTTCAAGAAGAAATTTCTATTTTTCACTTTTTTATTAACAATCTAAGGCATTGAAAAATGAGAATCGTAAATTAGGCAATTGAATTTTTTTTCAATCATTCTCATTATGATGGTTCTTAACAATAATAAACAAATAAAATAAAATAATAAGATTTAAAAAAAACTTCGGTAAACTATTCCTTGATAAAAATAATAATTTATAAAAGAAAGATCCTTTCTTAAAAAAAATATTGCTTAAAAATGCACTTGCTAATTAACAATTATTTTTGTTGGTGAATATTAATCATCTTTTTATCATGAATTGTCACGTTCTCTCATATTATAGAAAAAATTACTTTCCATTTGTATATTAAACAAATAATTTGTTATAAAAAAATGAATTTTTGGTCTATATTTTTATAAATACTGGAATGATACCTACTAAAAACAACCATGTGCATTTTTGTATGGAATTTTGAAAAATAAAAAAAATCCATACAGAAAAGTATATGGTTATTTTAAGTATTTTTTTAGTATAGCCAAAAAATTTATTTGTTTATAACAAATTGTTTGTACATTGAACAAATGAAAAGTAAACGATTTTTTTTAATGCGAGAACGTGGCGAATGGTTAATTAATAGTTTCTCAATATAAACATGTAGCAAAAAAAAATCAGCTTTTCTCAACAAGTGCTTTGCATTATTTAGCAATAATTTTTTAAAAGAATGATTTTTTCCTTATAAATCATTATTTTCGTCGAAGATAGCTTTTAATTTTTACAATGCCTTAGAATAAAAAAGTGAAATATCGAAATGTCTTGATTTTTCCAACAGACATCTTTATAAATCCTTAGGGAAGAAGAAAATCTAGGTTTTAAATTTGGAAATTATCAGGGTTTTTTACTTTTGGGGGAACTTTCAGCACTAATCGACAAAAGCATAGTTGATGAAAAAATTGGAATAAACATTTTTTGTTGTATCAATATTTTTGTATTCCCTAATATTCATACTTAAACGGTTAAGATATTTTTTTTAATCATAACAAATGTCACAAATTACGTATGGTGAAAATGGCACTTACAATAATTGTGGTTTCAATTTCAATTTATGATTTATAAAGCTGGTGCTGTTTCTCTTGTATTCATTAATTTCACTCGACATTATTTTGGCGTTAATAATCGAGCTTTCTTCTAGGGCTTTCATCAGATGACTAACGCCAAAATTATTATAAAATGCTTCGAAATTTAGATGCAATCAAAAGCTGCTTTCCATTTGAGAGCAGATTCAGATACATGGCTGCCCACCCAGGGTTTTCGACCCCGCATGATAAATTTCTTCAGTATTAATAAGATTAATAAAATTAATACTTCTGAACCAAAGAAAATATGACTTTGTGAAAATGTCTTGCAGTTTTATAAGCACAAAGGGTCAAAAATATTTGCTTGATCTTTTTTCGCATGTTGAACCCATAGTCTTCAAGAATAAGCGCTAGTTCTTCCACAGGTATATTCGCTCTATCGAAATTATACGATTTTTCTGCACAAAAATTTGTAAACTGCCTCCATACGCTTAACTCGATTTCCTGGTATTCGCGGGTGTCAACCGCTCAATCTCCTGGCGAATATTTTCTTTACTTTCTTGATCGAAGCGAAATATTTTTTTACGTCGTGCCACTTGACAGCTTCAGATAATAATTTCGAGGTTAGGTTGGGTTAAGGTCTCACTTAGTTACCA
This sequence comes from Chrysolina haemoptera, assembly GCA_958298965.1. Classification (NCBI taxonomy): domain Eukaryota; kingdom Metazoa; phylum Arthropoda; class Insecta; order Coleoptera; family Chrysomelidae; genus Chrysolina; species Chrysolina haemoptera. Next base: position 21,948,398 of record OY282595.1, read on the forward strand.
TGGCAACTCAACAAGTCGACCACACATTTTATGTTTCGCTGGTGACTTGATGAAGAAAATAATTTGCATTGTTGAGAATGAATAAATAAATTTTAAAATTTTTTTATTTTCCACCACAATTCGGTATGGAATTTTCTTACCGAATACCACGCGAAGTCAAATTAATATGAATGAATATAAATAAATATCTTTAGAAAATTTCCCTCGTAAATATTCATTTTAAAAATATTTGATTTTCCACCACAATTCGGTATGGAATTTTTTTACCGAATACCACGCGAAGTCAAATTCATATGAATGAATATAAATGAATATTTTCAGAAAATTTCCATCGTCTGCGACTCGGGAATATACTGCGACTCGGGAATATACTGCGACTCGGGAATATACTGCGACTCGGGAATATACTGCGACTCGGGAATATACTGCGACTCGAGAATATACTGCGACTCGGGAATATACTGAGACTCGGGAATATAGTGCGACTCGGGACAATATTCATGAACTCGAAAAAATTTCCAGAAATAATTTGACCTCTAGTGGTATTACTAGTGATAACACCAGCTGTCTTTCATTTCTGATTGTAGGATCAGCTTCTGTATTTTCAACGACTTAACCATGAAGAAATGAATGAGTCTAACAGTTCGATCAATGATAAATATAGCTGTATATGTGGTCGCTTCGGTGCAAATTCAGATTATGAAGCAAAACGTCATAATATTGATGATTTTAATAATTTGCTTTTGAGTGTAATACATTGTTCGTATTTATAATGAAGAAACTTCATTCGTGAAATAGTCTAATAAAATTCCACTTGTGAATGAATTTATCTCATAAGTCTGTCTTTCAATATTTTTAAAAATGAGCTAACGGCCAGTTCCATAATCAAAATTAAAGTCAAAGCAACCTTTAAGTGCAAAATACGTTCCATAAACTAATTTTGAAACGAAAGGTCACTTTAAAGCCTCCTTTATCTTAAAGGCGGGATAAGGGCACTTTTCCAGCGAAAAGAACCCTATAAAGGTAAACATAACCTATAATCTGCCTGTCATATTAAATTTGTTTATTGGAGTTGAAAGTTTCTGAGGTAGACTTTATTATCAATAATATTATGAATTCATCAAGTTTTAATTCTTCAGAGGATGAGGAAGTAATAGTAAGAAGGTCCAAAATATATAGAAGTAAACAACATTTCTTTTACTTTAGGACAATTTGGATTTTTTAAATCGATTTTGGCTAACAAAACGTGCAGTTTGTGACTGTGAAAAGTCAATATTGGGCAAAGATACATCTGCATGAGTGGGTGCTTGGTACACTATACTTTGCATCCAGAAGCTCAAAAAGACATTTCAAATCTAGTCTGAATAAAAATGTCCCTACACCCCAGCAGAATACTTTTCATTGGGTAGCTCAATTTAGGTTTCTTCCGTTTTCATTTTCATTAGTATAGATATTCTCGTGTTGTCAATTCGTGCTGCCAATTTTGTATAGTTCTGCTGCTTGTAATAGGTACTATCTTTTTTATTCTGTTATTCTGTATATGTCAAAAGTGTAATAAAAATTATGATTCATCTTCAAAATGAAATCTGAGGAAAAAGTGTGTCAAGTACAAATTATGCCTACAAAAATTAACCCATATTTACAATTTTTCACTTTTTTTCGCCTTTTAGTGAAAAAAACAAAAACAAAGCGTGATCATTTGTTTCTGCTGCATACTTTAACTATATATACATGCACACATTTATTGTTCGGAAAAGTTACTTTTCCGCACGATTTTTACTTTTCCGTACGATTTTTACTTTTCCGCACGATTTTTTTTTTGAAAATGATGATATTTAGGACTAACTAAATGATCTATGTAACTATTCTGTCTTATTAGTCATTTTGTAGCATTATTATAAAAACTTGTTTATGAAAAACCTTGTTTTTTCATAAATAAGGCGGACAAAAACACTCTTAGGAAAAATATTGTAACTAACTCTTACGGAAAATGTCTTTTCCGCCCTTAACGGCTTGCCCGAACTCCGCTCCGCTTCGTTCGTGCAACTGCCGTCGCGTGCGGAAAAGTACTACTTTCCGCACTTGTTAGATAACTATTTCGGACGTGTTGCGTACACAATTTTTTCGGCAACCGTGTAGAATAACAAATCGAGACACATTTATTTTTTACATTTCTTTGTAGAAGAAAATTTCGCACATTTTATTGGAAAGTACTTACTTCCCGGACTAGTCCGGGAAGTGATACTTTATCAAAGAAAATAGTAATTTACGTAATTTACGTACACAATTTTTTCGGCAACCGTTTAGAATAACAAATTCAGACACATTTATTTTTTATATTTCTTTGTAGAAGAAAATTTCGAACATTTTAATTCTTATTTGTATTAAATATCTAAATGCGAACAGAAGATAGGTACTAACAGAAACATTCTAATTCTTATTTATATTGAAATTCGAGCATTTCCCGGACTAGTCCGGAAAGTACGTACTTCCCGGACTAGTCTGGGAAATGATACTTTCTCAAAGAAAAATCGTCCGGAAAGTACGTACTTCCCGGACTAGTCCGGGAAATGATACTTCCTCAGAGAAAAATCGTCCGGAAAGTAGGTACTTCCCGGACCGTTGCCGGAAAAAGTTACTTTCGTAGGAAAAAGTTTTCTGACATGCTTTCATGGAAAATTATCGGTAATTTTGATGCACTTATGTAATTACTTCAGAAAATTGTCTGAACACACGTCTCAATGAAGAAGAGTCCTTCGTGTACTAATGACCCTTTGAAAATTCATGGTAGGTATGTTTTGTCGCTCTTACTCACGCCTGTTACCTTTCTCGCGCGCCCGATAGATCAGGTGATTCGAGTACACGGCGCATTCATAATCAGCACGCGGGCACGCGCCAATTGTCAGATCTACCAGCGCGTTTGTTCAGCGAGAATGTGGAAGGAAAACACTGCAGTTACGTTTGTGCCGGGTTTCGTGTCTTGTGTTTCACAGTGCCTTTCGGATCGTTTCGGAACGATTGGACAATTATTATGAACAGAAATCATCAGACTATATACGTAGTCAATCGTTGAATAAGGTCCCTTGCTGCCCTTGCTGGATATAGGTTATGGTTCATGGTAAAGAGGGTAAGTATCTAATGTTTGTAATGTAAACTCATCGATATTGTTTGTTTATGTTCTCTGGCGTGTGGAAGTCACTTCCGAACTGTCGGTATCCGGATGTTGACTGAATTGAGTATGTAGGTGTAGGGGAATATGTAGGTATTATTTTACATGTTATTAACAATTATCCAGATAGTGTGCATTCTATTTACGAGGATGTATTGATATCTAGTTAGCCTAGACCGTTTTCCATGGCTAAATGATATAGTAAAAAGGAAACTTTTCAACGACAAGCTTTTATTCAAGTGCGCCAAAGAGTAAAATAGTTATTTTTGTATCTAGTGCTTGAAATGCTACCTTGGTGATCAAGAACTGATTTTTTTAACGAGGCTCATAAAATTAGAAATGAATGATTTCTTGAATTTTTGAAAATCCCATATACCTAGTTTACATGAAGTGTTCGAAATAGATATTTCGCACATTACTTCACGCACGGTGACATGGTAACGAAGAAAAATTAATAAAAAAGTGTCACTTTGCATATTGTTGTCAATGCGCAAACCTTGTCATTTTTTGACGTTTGTAGAAAAAATAGTTATTTTCCTAACAAGTGCGCAAAGAACTATTTTTCCGCACGCAAATACAGTTAGGCGAACGACGCGGAGCGGAGTTCGTATAAGTTTTTGCGTGCGGAAAAGTCACTTTGCGCACGTGTAAGGAACAATATTTTTCCTACGAGCTTCATATCAGATTAAAACGAAAACAAAAAAATTATACTTATTGAATAATTATTAGTTGATGAACTTGTTAGAAAGAACTAAACAATAAACAATTACATAACATTAAAAAATACTTGAGAGAAAATTAAATTATTTGTTCGCAATATTTATAAGTAAATTTACATTTTGCAAATTGATTGTAACGGTATCGTAGATTCTTGCAGACAGAAACTGAGGAAAATCTGACATCATTTTTCAAAGTTGTTTGACAAGTGCACTCACTTATTGTTGCTCGACAATATTATACCCATATTTTATTTGGAGTTGAAATACAAATATCGGAAAATACGATTTTAAAAGATAATAGGGAATAAATACACTTGCAACCGCTTCTCATACTGCACAGAATAGCCTACAACTAAAATGAATATTGATTTGCCATACCAGTGAGATTTTTGAGTAGTTTTACTTTTCCGCACTCAGTGCGGAAAAAACCTTATCCGCACGGCGAGTGGCAAAGTGTAACTTTGCGCATGCTTGTAGGAAATAGTATATTGTGCAACAAGTGCAGAAAAGTGCTAATTTTTCACGAGTTTGAAAAAGTTGCGGCACGAGCGCAAGCGAGTGCTGCAATTCAAACGAGTGAGAAATTGCATTTCTGCTTGTGTTACACACTATACTTTTTCTAATTCTTGGTATGATTAAAAAAGTATTTATTGGAACAATTTTGAATTAAAATTCTGGGAGAGTTAGTTTTGGAAGCATTTTCTGTAATATTCAAATTAGATGTAGACATTGAATGTGCGTTACTCGCGAAATTTTCTACAATTTTAACAGAAGTTGAAGGCGAAAATGATGATGATGATGAAGGGTGTGATATCTGGTTCATATTTGTTGACACTATATTTGACATTTGTGGGTCAACTGAATGCATTATTTAATTTGAAATGTTCATTGTGGAGTGCAAAGAGTCATCAACATAACCTTCGGCTACGCTATTTGACCGCCAACCACCATGGCGTTTCAGTGTTAACAGATCAGCTCCTGCGTCTGCTAACATGGTTGCCGATGTCTGCCGGAATGAGTGCCCTGTATACAAGTTTGGGTTCGGTAACTTTAAAAATGTTGCTATTTCTTGGGGCATTTTACCAAATTTGTTTATTCCTACCACTTGACGTGTACATCTTCCTTTTTGATCATTTAAAAAGAAACGATTTTCAGAAAGATTAGAAGGACGCAAAGAAATATATTTTTTGCAAAGGTTATAAAAGGGTCCGGTAATTATGAAACTTCTTGGAACTTTTGTTTTTGTGTCCTGTAATTTTATTATTAGAGTTGTCACTCATTTTTAGCTTCCATAATTCTCCTCTTCGACATGCACCACTAATTGCGATAACCATTGCAACCTACGATAATAAATATTAACGTTGTATTGTCAAATATGTAAATTTTTCTATTAATACTACCTTTGTTAACAGGTATATATTGTCCGAGGCTTCTTTTATAAATATATTTATTTCCTGGGATGTCAGAGTCTGTGCTTTCTTCGCGAAATATCCGTCAGACTTTCTCTTTAAAAAAGCTCGTAATTTTGCATACGTTGATATGTCAATTCCGTGATTAATATTAATAGTCGATTTTAGCATTGAATATATTGACCAGAGAGTAGAGGCTTTTCTTGATTTGGATAGTTCTTCAAAATATGCCAAAATTATATTTTCAGAAACACTTTTAGTTTTGTATTTTTCCTTAAAATCCATAAACTGTATGCATTTTCATATTTTCCTCTTGAAGTTGAAGGTAGTAAATTCAATGACAATGAATTAACTTGTTCTCTTAGTTCTGGCGGAGTATTTTCAATTTCAGAACTGTCGCTATCCGTTTTAGTTCAATCTCATTAAAAAATGACGGGACAAGAATATTTTACGAATATTTTATGCTTGACGTTTGTTGACATTCAAATGATTCGATAGATGTTGCTGCATTGCGTAGCAATGGATAGTGTGTATGTGGGTATTTGAGACAGCAGTAGTGATGTCTATGATTTTTGTTCAGAATATTATGAATTTGTACGACAATTTCCCTCATATTATATAAACCAATAGACTTTGTCTATTCATTCTTGATGCCTGATCGAATATCCCTTCGGAATGCAGAATTTTCAAAATATACTTTCACCTTGCTGTCACGAAAACTGTATTGCTTAAAAATTAGGTACTGAAAAATTTTGGCACAGAAATGTCACTTTGCGGCACACTAATGTCACTTTGCGGCACACTAATGTCAAATTTCAATTATTGTGAGAAATAATCATGTTTGCGAACGTAAAACTATGCAGAAAAGCATGTTTTGGAGTGTGGTTGTAGAAAAATATTTTTTCAGATGTGTGATGTAGGTTATTTTGTGAGTTACAGATCCAAGAACTTTACGCCTAAAGTTTTCAGGTCGAATAAAAAAGCGAAAAACTTATGAATCTGTAACTCTCAGAATACCTACACCTAAAAAAGTTATTTATTACTTTTTATTGCATTTTAAGCTTGTCTTTCAATAATTATTTCTGTATCTAGTGCGCGAAATTCTACTTTAGTGATCGAAAACTCATTTTTTTTAATGAGGCGCAAGTATTTCGCGCACGAGATGCAAACAAATTTTTTCTACAAACGTCAAAACAAAAAAATAGGTATACTTAGTATAAAATTTTGTCACAACATGAAAAGTGTTAAAAAGCCTTATTTAATTATTGTTGAACATTCAGAACATTATTTTATTATTGTTGAACAATCAGAAATGAATAATTTCTTGGAGTTTTGCTTGATTGAGGACCATAAAGTTAGAAATAAATGATATTTTGAATTTTTGCTTAATTGGGGAGGATAGCTTAAAATATCCCATATAGTTCACATGCACTGTGGGAAATGGGTATTTCGCACATTACTTCGCGCACGGTGTCATAGTAACGAAGGAAAATGAAAAAAGTGTCATTTCGCATATTGTTGCCAATGCGCGAACCTTGTAATTTTTTTGAAGTTTGTAAAAAAAGTATTTTTTAAAATTATTTTATTTTGTGCATTTTAGTCAGTACGCATATTCTATGGATTTTTGATGAAAATGCAAGGCCTATTCTTGACATGATTTTTTGAGTTCATGACCTTCCATAATCTGAAAATGGAAAAATTTTAATCCAAAGAAATATGTACAAGTGTAGAAGGGCAAATTAATTAATTTGCCCGATAAGTTACTGCGTTCACAAGACTGCTGTCTTGTGAAAGAAAGATCTTATTTCCAAAACCGCAATTCAAATTCAGTTTCTTCAGCGTCTTTCCAAGAAGTTTTGATAACGGAGACAGATACAGCCTTCGAAACGTCAACAATTTTCAAAAAAAGAGAAGTGTTCTTTGTTAATTCGATCTCATTTTTTCAGATAGGCAAATTCAGTGAAGGGTACGTTACTGACAAAAATAAATTTCTTTCAAGACAGCAGTCTTGTGAACGCAGTAACTTATTAGGCAAATTAATTAATTTGCCCTTCTACACTTGTACAGATTTCTTTGGATTAAAATTTTTTCATTTTCAGATTGTGGAAGGTCATAAACCCAAAAAATCATGTCAAGAATCGGATTTCCTCCACAAAATCAAACTTTCAATCAATAAATACAAGGCCTATTTCCATTGACTTTTGAGCTACTTAACTACTCAATGAGGATGCAATCCAAATATTAACTCGTCCGTCATCCGGGAGCCGCCATTTTGAATTTATGAATTTAAACAAAACGATCATGATCTTCAACCCTAAATACCCACACATACCAATTTTGAAGAGAATCGGACCATTATTGTCCACCATCTTGGATTTATGAATTTCGACAAAAAATTCATAATCTTCGACCTCGAAAGCTTCCACATACGGAATTTAAATAGAATCAATCTATAATCACAATAATCCTGCGCCATATTGGAGTCGCCATCTGGAATTTATGAATTAAACACCTACATACAATTTTTTCGGACCATAATCACCAAACTATTCCGCCGTCAAGGTGTTAAAAGCGTTTGCTTCCACCCAGGTGGCTCGTCTTCGATCTCCACCACCGCCACGGAGATAAAGTGGTTCAGAATCCACTTTTACGTAAATTGTAGGTCCCGGGTCTACCTTGCTCGCACAAGCTCTGCTTTTAAGGGGTTTTCTCCGAAAAGATTCGTAAAAACAAATGTTTGCTAACAAACTTATCATCTCCCAATGCGAGAACCTCCAAATACCGATTCTGCATCGGATCAAACCATAATTGCAATACTTAAAAAAATCTATAATCATTGTTACCGAAATTATGAACATCTGCCAAATTTTAAGGTGATCAGACGACTAGAAGTTGGTTAAATTTAACTTGCAAGATTTGACTGACTGACACCGGAACAGGTGAAACTAAATAAATTCTCCCTGCAGACGAGGGAGATATCTCAGTCATCACGGAGATCCAGACCTATGATGAAAAGTTAGAAGCTGTATTCGAAACATGAAACTACAAACTCTTACAGAAGGAACCATCCAACATTTTCAATAGAAAGGAAAATCTAAAGCTCTCTGGGGAAGTACAAAACCTTTATTCCAGAAAAGGAACGGACAGGACACATTTGATGGACATCACACTAAACCACCTCATCCCCACGGTCTTCCGAAAATTCACAAACCCGACACCATTTAGACAAATCACCAGCTCCCGCAACTACCGACCTATAACCTGGCGAAATACCTATTACCCATACACAACCCTTATACAGGTTCATCAAAAATTGCAAACACTTTGTGGAACTTATCAAAGATGCTGAAATAGACCTGAAGATCGTTTCATCAGCTTTTACGTGAAGAGCCTTCATACCAATGTTCCCACATTAGTATACTTCAACATCATCAAGAGGAAACTGGAAGAAGACATCCAGCTTCATGAACGGACTGATCTTCCCGTGCTAGCAATATTGGAACAGGAAAGAACAGGACCATTTTTTCTCCCAATTTGATAGACTGCCGATGGGATCATCTCTTTCTGGGGTCGTCCATTAATCACGTGATATTTTTCAGCAAATTTTTAACCCCACCCCCTGGTGATACGTGGTGAAGTTTTAGTCGAACCTTCCTTCCCCCTACCCAGAATAACGTGTATTTTTTTGGTACAAATTATTTAAAAAAATTTCAGAATATCATCTTTAAATACAGGTGTATATAATTTAATTCTAGAAAATTAAGCACCGTGATAAAAATGTCCAGTCAGATATTAGGTATAAAAATGATAAAGGATAGGCGTAATCATGTGAAAAATATATAATGTGTACTGGTACATGAATATATTCAATGGACATTGTCCTCGGAACACGGATTAGCAAGACTTTCTTCAACTTTTGTGGTATATTATTGATTCGCATCAGCCCATAACACATTAAATTCTTTCTGAGCCCCTCTATGTTTTTTCCCTGTTTGTCCTCTTTATACAGATCTCCTAGTTTAGACATTGTTCCATTGTTTTCAGACAAAACATAGGCGGCAACGATTTACGCATGTATTCGGCTCCAAAATCACAGCCGTGCCGAGCACAAGCTTCTAGCAAAACGCATTCAACTTCCTAGTGAGCGAGCATGTGCCAAACTCGAATTGAAATAATGTTCAACAAACGGGTCATTTTATGGCAGGGAAACGGGGTGTTTAGATGACAAAACAAGAAGGCAAATTGAGTAGAAAATACATGAATTTGTTTTTTCGCTCGCAATTGACAGACAAACCTAATAGGCCAAGCTGTAGATACAAATTAGAGTCTCTTGCCACTCAAAACAAAAGACGAAAATGGCCTACATTACTTTTTATGAGATAGTTCGTAAATAAAAACTTCGGTTTTTGCCCCAGCACAATTGCTTTGTAGATTTTTTTAAACAAGAAGTAGTGAACAAAATTACTATTGGCAGAACCTTTTATACATTCTGTATGAACTTATTCATATAATCAGTAGTATATGATGTCATTATCCATAATAACTTTTTCAAAAAGTCTTTTCACACAGTTAATTTAATTAATTTCTACCATTTGAAAACGTAACAGTTTTGGCGACGATATAATGGAAGAATTCAAAACAACAATACTAGAAGTCATGAATACTCAGCAACAGATTTTTCTTGATCTGCAACAAAAACTTCTGGATTAGACCAGTCATTTTCAAAAGTTAATGATAACAGTGAGATGCGCATGGAGTCACTGGCAAGTGCAATCACAGAATTCCTCTATGACCCTGATAATGGTTTAACGTTTGAAGCATGGTATGTTCGATATGAAGGACTTTTCACGGTTGATGCCAAAGAACTCGATGAAGCAGCAAAAGTTAGACTCCTTCTACACAAGTTGAATACCAGCTCTCACAAACAGTACGTGAATTATATTCTCCCAAAGGAACCTAAAAATTTAAATTTTTCTACAACAGTAGAAAAACTCAAGAAAATGTTCGGACGCAAGATTTCCCTTTTCAATACTCATTATAACTGTATGAATACAACAAAATCAGTCTCTCAAGATTTTGTAGTTTATACAGCGAACATCAATAAGCAATATGAAGAGTTCAAAATCAATACTATCACAGCAGTCACATTCAAGTGTCTCATATTCGTTTGCGGTTTGAGATCTCCAAAGGATGCAGATATCAGAACCAAAATGTTAGCAATGATCGATGCAAAAGCAGATGGCAACATCACCATTGATGACCTTGCAGTTTAATGCCAGCGGATGATCAATCTCAAGCAAGATACTGCTATGGTAGAAAATCAAGAGGTAACATCTGTCAATGCAGTAAGTCATCACAAATCACAAAAATTTCGAAAATATTCAAGGTTCCGATTTCTCAATTAATTATATGAATTGAATTGCTTACCCTTTGGTCTCAATATAGCTCCGTACTTGTTTACAAAACTGTTGAAACCAATTGTAAAAAAACTCCGACACATGGGTGAGATAGACTTCTTGAAAGTTTAGGTTTCATTATTATATCAATAGATATGCGCATTTCATTTCCCCAAGAAAAAATACTTTCTGTGAGAAAAGAAAACATATTTCTATTTTTGAAATGAATAATAAATATACCTAATTACTGTCAGACACTTTGCAAAATTAGTAGGAAAACTTGTAGCTTCCTGTCCAGCTACAAAATACGGGTTTGTACATATAAAAAACAGTTGAAAGAATGAAATATTTCTTTCTAAATGGTGATAATCGAAATTATGGCAAACAAGATACTTTGATTCGTGAATTGAATTGGTGGAATAGCAACATAGGGAAAGGTCAATACATTAAACCAAATGTTTTTGCTATGGAAATTTTTTCAGATCAGAACTCATTGGTTGAGAGGAATGTAGGTGCCATGGTTTTTGGAACAACCATGAGAAACCTGCATATTAATTATTCAGAAATGAAAGCTTAAACGAAGCAGCTACTGAACTGTGCCAATGGTATGAGGAAAGAAATATTTTAGTATATGCTACATATCACTTTCCATCGACACAAAATATGATTTGAACAGTTTTCCAACATAGATCTAATCGCAACAAGATTTAATAAAAAATGTGAAAAACTTATTTCATGGTTTCCTGATCCAGACTCTTTTTTACGCGTTTTCCCCGTTTGCAATCATAACAAAGGTATTGAAAAAAAATTATACAAGAAAAGGCTTTGGGCATCATCGTTGTTCCATAGTGGCCGTCACAGCCTTACCCAGTTTTTCAAAAAATGTTAATAGAAGAAAGCATCCAGTTTAAAGAGAGCTTTTACTTATTTCCACTTTCAGGGAGAGCCATTCACTTTGCAGGGCGGTTTTCCTGGTGACAGGGAAATTATACGGAGGTGCTATTTGAAAAAAGGTCTACCATGGTATCCCTAGTAGAAGGAACCCTGAAGCAGTAAACAGTAGAAAATACTGAGAATTTTGTAGAATTAAACAATCAAACTCTTGTGCATATGAGCTGAATAATTAACAGAATGATCGACTTTCCTTAAGGAAGATTAATCCTTATTTTCCGTGCTTGTCTGATTGGGATTCTAATTTCAATATTTTCTATTGATTTTGAAATGTTTTCAATTTTAATCAACGAAAGTGTTTGAACTTTGCTGGCTATTGTTAGGGCCATGAGGGAAACTAATTTATATGTAAGTTTTTCCAGGTCTAACTTTTTTAAAGGAAACCACTTTTATAATTGTCTTGAAATGTTGTCCGGGTTCCAAATATAGTTCTATATGGGGTTTGTTTGGTGGACGTATGTTGTAAACACCCTTCATAAATCTGTTGATAGTTTTTCATCAGCAGGATGTATTGGATTGAATATTAAATTAAGGGCTGACCTGTGAAAATTGTAATTTTATAGCCATGTGTGGATGAACTCATTAGAGAATTCATTACATCTCAATAAACTTCTATTATAGTACAGTAACGACAGACAAATGTAAGTCACAAGTGAAGAATGAATCTTAGCACTTTGAAACTCTGCACATGACTTCTCGATATCATGTATTGTTAGAAAAAAAATTGTTTTCCAAAAAATCAGGGGTGAAAAATTTTCATTTAAAAATTTTTTAATTTTTTGAATTCCGATATAAAATTTTAGGCTTGTGATATGCCGCCACTGCCATTTCCGGCATTAAATTTGTCATAACTTTGCTAAAAATTATAGTAGAAGGAAAAGAAAAAGTGTGTATCGTTCTTGAAGACTTTTACTTCCTTGTGCAAATATAATGTGTGAGTATCGGAGTACCCAAAATGTGTTTTATCTCACTTCACATAACCCTTCTACGATATTTACGAAGGATCCAAAAGTCATGGATATTTTAGTTGATATGAAATAATTATACTGAAGCAGGAATCAGCACTCTCTTTGAACCATATGCAACAATTTTAGACTAGTGAGTCTCACATATACATACAAGTATACATACCAAAGAAAAAACTGGGTTTAACTCCTGCCTCAGTTTTAAACTCAGCCACAATCCCGGCAATTTCTGCAGTAAATGTTGAAAATAATCGCTCATACACATCCTACATAAAAAATGACGTAGGTGATTTCAAGCTTGAGGTTTGCAATTCACAATAGTGTTATTGAACATATATGCAGGATATGAATAAGCGATTATTTTCAACATTTACTGAAGAGAAGGCCGCTTTTATGGGTAAGTTGAGATGAGGCAGGAGTAAAACAAAGCTTTTTTTGGCATGTATAAGTGCGACCTGTCACACTACTCTAAAATTGTTGGGTATGGGTTGCTGCTTTAGTATAATAATTCCATATTCACTAAATTATTCATGATTTTCGGATCATCCGCAAACATCTCCGTGAAGTGCGACAAAACACATTTAGGTACTCAAATACTCGCATATTATATTTGCATGAGAAGGTAGGAGTCTTCAGAAACGATATGAACTTTTCCTTTTCCTTCTCCGATCACTTTCAGCAGAGTTATGACCAATCAAATATTCGGCTCCGCCATAACTTTCATCAGCGGCGGATAAGGGTTAACCTGAAATTTGGTGTCGGTGTTCAATCACGTTTTCTGAGAAAATGAGCGCATTTCATAAAAAATTACTGAAAATCATTTTTGTGGAGAATTGAATTGTCTCTCACTTTTTTGAGTTGTTTTTCTGATAAATCATTAACTTTCCAAGATTACAGCAAAAATCTAATTATTTATTTTTAAACAAAAAAAAAAAAAATTTCATTCTTGGAATTTCGGTAAAAAAAATGTTTTCGTGTTTATCATAGTTCCAACAACTAGCTTACCAAGTTTGGTGGTGCTACAATCGATTCTCGTCTCAAAACCCAATCGTACTGTATTATTATTTAGGATTATTTTAAATTTATTAGGTACCCACACAGGTTCATCAACTCAAAGATCAATATCCTTGAATTCTTTACTTCGTCACCTTCTTAATTATATTTCTTCGCACCTCTTCCTCTTTGTTCATAAAGTTTTCAGTTATGTTGAAACACGCAAGTTTTAATTCATCAATTCAGCTCTTTCGATATTCCCGGTGAGCCAAAGATGCAAGTGAAACACTTTTCATTCACAGTTTTTCGTCCAGTGTTGAATAAAAATGACTGTAACATCAATTGATTTTTCCAGAACTGGATGTAAATTTTCAACCTCCGAACAACCTAATCCACTTTTTGCTCGATCAGATTGGGTAGAGTTTAACAGTCTAGAAGTGTAAATACTGCATTCGCATCGGTTTGAATAAATTCGCTACCCTCATCTCTCTGAGAAGATCTGAATTTTTCGCTCCTGGATTATGTTAGGCGTAAGAGAACTTTGGGGATTAGGAATGGAGCGCTGTTATATACATTCCTATCTCGAATGATCCCGCTTGTGATTTGCTTTAATATGTCAGCTGAGACTAGCTAGCTTGAAGTTATAGTTGGATGAGTAGATCTGGTGTATTCAGCTTCAACGCAATCCTTCAATTATCATAAGTACTCTGCTGAATACTCCTACATGGTTCTCCAATGTTTCAGCGTGATTATTCCATGGCCATGTTTTGAATAGACTATAGTATATCAGGATTCTGGTTTCTTTTGAATACTCGAAAAATATCGGATAGTCCAGCAACCATAGACAAATTTGAGGACGAAAGTGAAGGATAAAGTGTAGCATAAAGTGTAGCAGTATGAAACTTTTGACTCTGAAAAATTCGATGCGCGTGGGAAGTTCCGAGCGCGAGCTGAAAGCGAGCACCAGGAACCACGAGCATAAGAATTTTCATTCTAAACGAGTAACAGACTGTGCTTTCTCCACAACCAGAAATTTCACATATAATCAAATGGAAAAATTATTTTGACATTTCATTTCACATCTTGTCACTATGATGCCAGTCAAGGCTAACGTAATTATTGCTACAAAAATATCGGAATATTCATTCTTATACAAGTGATGAATGAAATACACGCAAAATGCATAAGTCGGCAACTGTTTCAGAATATTTATTCAATATCAAGAGCCTGAATGTTACCATTCTGTCATCAAATATGATTTCACAATTAGCAAATTCTGTGAAGGTTGTGGAGAAAACGGCTTTTATATTATAAAAGGCAATACAATTCTAGGAAATTTTTAGTAGGCTAGGTTAGATCAGGTTGCGTGAGTTTAATGCTCCATATTTCGAGCAAATCCGTCCTTTTGAGCTCTTGAACGATGCTATAGACGTCCCAAAAATGCGGTGAGAAATATCTCCCTTCGTAGATACTGCGAGATAATATTTTTTTGCGGTTATTGATAAGTCTTCCATCTTATTCATAGACTAGGTTTATCTCGCAATTTTGGATCCGCTCAAAATGGGTTTGACTTGACTGGATCCGATCCATCTAATCGATATAAACAGTTTTCGGATTGGATTGAACCACTCAAGTCAATTCCATGAAATATAGGATTGGACCCAACCGATCGCCTTGAAGAGAAGTGACATTACGAGATAAACGGGTTTGAAATTGACAGATATCAGGTAAAAGTAGCAAAATTCAGATTTGTTGTTTATCGGCTCAATTGTTTATATCGGATGAGTTTCTCTTTTTCAAATTGGAGAACAATAAAGAAAACGAACGTATTGTCCAAAGAAGAGGGCAGTTTTTCCATTCAACTGATTAAGGCAAAAAGTTTTTCCTACGATTTTTCGTTTTGACAGTTGTACTTTTCCGTACGATTTTTACTTTTCCGCACGATTTTTGTATTGTTGAAAATAAGGATATTTAGGACTAACTAAATGATCTATGTAACTATTCTGTCTTATTAGTCATTTTGTAGCATTATTATAAGAACTTGATTATGAAAAACCTTGTTTTTCCATAAATAAGACGGACAAAAACACTCGTAGGAAAAATATTGTACCTAACTCTTACGAAAAATGTATTTTTCTACAACTGCTATGGAAAGTGGCGTATTTCTCATAGCCTACCTACTTTCAAAACCATGTATTGCCCATACTGTGAGAAATATTATTTCCCACGGCACTTTGCCCACACCACATACATTTATATGGAGAATCCAAATTCGACAAAAACCTAGTTGGCTGCTGTTCAGCTTTGAATAATTGTCACAACTGTCAGATTATAGAAGTTTTTAATTTCTTGAGGAAGATTTTATTTGTCCTTTGATAAAAATTTCCATTAAATATTATTTCAATAAGACATATACTTAATTATGATGAATAATATGGACACTGACAGTAGTGATGATTTTGATAATACTCCGCCAGAGATATTGGAAAAAGCTGCAAAAGTAACGTTAGATTTATTGCCGGAAATTTCAAGAAAAAAGTATGAATTGGCATACGAAAAATTTATGGAGTGGAGAAGAAATACAAAAATAAAATCTTTTTCGGAAAGTGTACTTTTGGTATACTTTGAAGAGATGTCGAAAACTTTGGTAAAAATTTGGTTTACTGGAAATCTGTTATGAAAAAAAAAATTGAACATCGCGATTCTGTGGCATTAGGCGATTCATATGGTACCATTTTTGTTTTGCGGAAATGCGCTGTTGCCTAGTTGACCTCTTCGGATTACTGGAAATCTGATATGAAAAAAACAATTGAACGTCGCCATTGTGGACCCTCAACTAATTCTAGTGGTACTATTTTTGTTTTGCGGAAATGCGCTGTTGCCAAGTTTTGGACACTTTGGAGATGTGGAAATCTGATATGAAAAAAACAATTGAACGTCGCGATTGTGGACCCTCAACTAATTCTAATGGTACTATTTTGTTTTTGCGGAAATGCGCTGTTGCCAGGTTAGTCAATTCGGATTACTAGCAACCTGGAAATTTGTATTGATATGGATAAGTCAGTCGAGAATGCATGAAATCGTTTTTCGCTCGCAATTGACACACAAACCTAACCTGAGCAAGCTAACCTAGCTTGCGAGTCAGTCGAGAATTCATGAAATCGTTTTTTGCTCGCGATTGACACACAAACCTAACCTGAGCAAGCTAACCTAGCTTGCGAGTCAGTCGAGAATGCATGAAATCGTTTTTCGCTCGCAATTGACACACAAACCTAACCTCAGCAAGCTAACCTAGCTTGCGAGTCAGTCGAGAATTCATGAAATCGTTTTTCGCTCGCGATTGACACACAAATCTAACCTGAGCAAGCTAACCTAGCTTGCGAGTCAGTCGAGAATTCATGAAATCGTTTTTCGCTCGCGATTGACACACAAATCTAACCTGAACAAGCTAACCTAGCTTGCGAGTCAGTCGAGAATTCATGAAATCGTTTTTTGCTCGCAATTGACACACAAACCTAACCTGAGCAAGCTAACCTAGCTTGCGAGTCAGTCGAGAATGCATGAAATCGTTTTTCGCTCGCAATTGACACACAAACCTAACCTGAGCAAGCTAACCTAGCTTGCGAGTCAGTCGAGAATTCATGAAATCGTTTTTCGCTCGCGATTGACACACAAACCTAACCTGAGCAATGCATGAAATCGTTTTTCGCTCGCAATTGACACACAAACCTAACCTGAGCAAGCTAACCTAGCTTGCGAGTCAGTCGAGAATGCATGAATTAGTTTTTCGTTCGCAATTGACACACAAACCTGATCTGAGCAAGCTAACCTAGCTTGCAAGTCAGTCAAACTTGGCAACAGCGCATTTCCGCAAAACAAAAATAGTACCACTAGAATTAGTTGGGGGTCCACAATGGCGACGTTCAATTGTTTTTTTTATATCAGATTTCCAGTTATCCGAAGAGGTCAACTTGGCAACAGCGCATTTCCGCAAAACAAAAATGGTGCCGTTACAATTGGCTGAGGGCCCACAATCGTGACGTTCAATTGTTTTTTCCATATCAGATTACCAGTAAACCAAAGTTCAGCCAAAACTTAAAGGCGTCTACACTTTGGTCACAATATTCAATGTTGCGAAGTACTATCAGTATAAAAAATAACATAAATATTTGTACGTATCAAAAATTACGTTCATTTTTGAAAAGAAAGTCCGACAATTACGTCGCCAAAAAATCAAACATATTGACAGCAGACCAATTCCAGAGATTTTTAAACGAAGCTCCAGACAAGGAATACCTATCTACTAATGAAGGTAAGTTTATTAAGAAGAAACTATTTTTAGAATTCCTTTCGCTATTTTCCTCGTATCAACATAGCTTTTTGTAATTAGTGTTTTTTTAATAGATAAAAAGAATTAGATAATTACTAAAAATTCTATTTCAAATTCTGCTAGATAGAGCTATTTGTACTTTTAAACATACGTATCAGTAAAATAGTTCGGTGGTGTACTGGATCGTGCTCTTGCGCGGGTTCAATCCCCGTGCTTAACTAACCTTTTTTTTATTTTTACATCCTGATATTTTTATTTTTTGTAGGTTGCAGTATTGTATGGAGTATCAGGGGCATGTCGTAGAGAAGAGTTGTGGAAATTAAAAATCGATGATTTAGAGGATTTAAATTCAGCTCTACTGGTGAAACTGGATAACACCAAAACAAAAAAGCCAAGAACGTTCACTGTAACAGGAGAATTTTATAATAAATATAAAAAGTATGCTGCTCTTCGACCCATTGACTTGCAAGAAAAGCGTTTTTTTTTAACCAGCACGGAAAATGTACCAGACAGGTAGTCGGTATTAACAAATTCGGAAGTATGGCTAAGAAAATTGCAATTTTTTTAAAATTGAAAAATCCTCATCTGTATACAGGTCACTGCTTTAGACGTTCTTCGGCAACAATTTTAGTAAATGCAGGAGGGGACATATTAACCTTAAAGCGCCATGGAGGATGGCAATCTAGTAACGTAGCAGAAGGATACGTCGGAGAGTCAATCAAAAATAAAATTAACATTGCTAATAAAATCGTCAACTCTATTGAAAAACCACTCGAACTCTTTACCGAAATGAAGACAGAAAATGCACCATATATTAATCATCAACCTTCAACGTCTACAATTAATATAACAGAAAATTTACTAAAAAGAAATGACTTTCCGGGTTTGACCATACAAAATTGTACGAATTTTGCAATTAACTATAATTTTAAATGAATTATTGATTTGTTAAGAGGTAGGATAGGTATTTTGAGATATTTCAGTTTTGCAAATCATAAAAATAAATATTAAGTTACATTACTTGTATTCTTTGAATTTGTGCAGTTGTAGAAAAAGTATAGTGTGCAACATGTGGGAAAAGTACTTTTTTTCACTCGTGTGTTTGCGGCACTCGCCTTTTAGGCTCGTGCCACAAACTTCCACACTCGTGAGAAAAGTTGAACTTTTCCCAGTTGTTGCACAATATACTATTTCCGCTCTTAACGGTTTGCCCGAACGACGCGTCGTTCGTGCAACTGCCGTCGCGTGCGGAAAAGTACTACTTTCCGCACTTGTTAGGTAAATAACTATTTTGGGATTCATGGATGAGGAAAGGATTCGTAAATTAATTCGTAGAATACAAGAAATTTTACGTTACGAAATTCGACATATTGCTGTGAAGTTAGGTATTTTCAATCGGATTGAAGCATAGGATTCCTCGGTACACATATATTGCGACATAAACTGAAGGGTGCTTTAACATGACCCAATGCTATAGAATTTGAAACGGATAGAGACCGTCGGGATAAACGTAGTCATAGATATTATGAAAATTATGAGGATGGTTACTACAAATAGTATAACATGTGATAAAATTGTGTTACAACTGTGCTAATATTTTTTTTTCAATATGACGTTTAGAAAAATTAGATGTGTTGTTGCCTGACGATCAGAATCAATTGAAATCATTCTCAGTGCCAAAATGGAGTTGTTACTGAGTTAAAATTTCAGAATCGTACTGTACAAGATTCCACAATATTTTTTCGCTTTTAATGCAAATTACTATTATTGTTATTATTAATATTATTATGGTAGGAATATCCCAGTCGGGCCCTATCTCCGAAGCCCCGATACAACCGGAGGGCGCGCTGGTATCACTTACCCAGATAGTCGCTCCCCACATCCATGGGGTTAGTGATTATGGAGTCCGAGAGTCATGTGTCCTGAGTTGACGTAGTGAACTTAGAATGACGACCTTCCTCATTCGTCCGGATACGATTTCTGCCACATCACGGCAAGCCGGTATAATTCTCAGATCATAGACTAGTGTGTCCATCATTCCAGTAGTAACCTTATGATCAGAAGTACCATTTTAACAGAGTGGCTTGGGTAGAGCCTGCGAACTCTATGATCTATGACGAACAAAATCGTCTCACTTGATGGTCGAGATGGACTACATCAGGCTTGTTAAACTTGTGTTTGCCTGAGGCTAGGATATGAGTATTTCTAATAGATCATAAGACAAGTGTCCACCTATGTCGTACAAGTGTCATAGGTGATAGTACAACACACGTAGCAACGCGGTATGCCTGCGGATATACAGTATCGGAAAGTTCTCATTTTGGGTATGGCGGTTTCATGAGAGCGTAAAGAATAGCTTGCTATATTTTGAGAGAGCATTACAGTTTCTCCTCGACTCGCTCGAGGAAGGGATATCGACGTGAACTGTGTGCGCTGTGTCGCATTGCCACGTGGTCCGTTAATGCGTCGGTTGGGTAACAGGAGATGCGCACAGTAGTGCGTCTCTTTTATTTATGTGGTATTATCAAATCATTGCGTTCCTTGTTGCTCGGGTAGATTTCTGCCTATATACCCCAGATGAAAAGTTTCCGATACTGTAGACTGAGACCGCATATAAGCTTGACAAGCAGACTGCAAATGCATCATGGCATTAGGAGCTACACGACATGCTCTTGTAAGAAAACGCATATTTCACATGGACAAAGAAGTCATGTACATCTATGAACACTTAAATTATTCTCACAAGCATCCCCCGAATGCCCATAAAAAGTATACGAGGGGAATTTAATAATTTGACATAAATATTTTGTATTCGTAGTCAATTTCCCCATGAATTCAATAACTTATTTCCATTAATAAAATTGATTCAAAACCATAACTGAGTGTTACCAAGAGATCTATTACGTGAAATAACAATGAGTAATGAGAATCATTTTTGTTAAATATAATGATTTTTTTTTCACAGCGTGAAGTAATTTACGTTCATGAAGCAGAAGCATATTGAATGAGTACATGGATAAAATTGCACAAGTGCAGTTACAACAACAACCCTTCCCAAGCAGCAGAGTGACGTCAATTCTCGTCGTATCGACGTGTATAATAGGTAATGACTGGTCGTCGTCAAGAATCGACAAATATTTGACGTCATTCAGACGTGACTTCTTTACCAACCATATTATTTTTTTTCGGTAAAAACCATTTTCGACTATGAAGGACTCATATGTTTACACCAGAATGGAATACTAGAGACAGCAAATAGAAACCTTGTAAAATATCTGTACCTCGGAGGTAAAAACTATGATGTGCATGTGTAATCAAGTGTACATAATGCAGTTTACCTCCAATGTACAGATATATGAAAATTATTTATGTATTACTGAAAGATGAACATTTCGATTCTTCCAACCGATGAAGATGATGATTTGGAAATGGTAACAATTTTTTTATAAGAAGACCGGTGTATTTCATTTTACGCGAGCAATATGTCTGTGCTAGTGCTGCGTAGTGCACTTGCGCCTTGCGGTGCAAGGTGGAAAATGTAATGGTGGTTGGCGGCATAAATAGTACATTGGCTGTTTTGTGTTTGTAAATTTGAGATCTGTAGAAAAGTGTTAATGATGGTTTATGAACATATTCATTACCGTTTAATGATACTTTTTGAACTTAAAGGATGTTTGTGGGAATACAATTCACAAAAAATGACGGGGTGTAACCTTAACAATTTTCAATATGCAAATTTGGAATAAATCCTGATTTTTAAATTATAGAAAGTTATCACTTATGCGGATAGGCTGCTCAGATTGTTACGGTTAGGGTGTGGGTAGGTTTCAACTAATGATTGCTCAATAGCGTATTACAGATTCATTAACTATTAAACAATTTGGGCACCAGTTGACCTGACTAGTTCAGATTATCTGGGCGCCAGGTTGCAAAAGACAAAACCGAAGATAAGAAAAGTTGGTATCTAGCTTGGGTTAGAAGTCAGAATAAATATGCAATAAACAATTAACAACTTTTATTAACAAATTCACAACTGCTGAAGGCAATAATAGCTGAAGGCCACAAAAATGTAACTATATAAATAGCCAAAGCTGAAAAAAATTATTTACAAATTCACAACTGCTGAAGGCAATAATAGCTGAAGGCCACAATTCAAAGTTATATGGAGTAACAGCTGATAGTTTAAAATTCAGAACATTTACAGCAGAAAAATCTGATTATCTGATTCAAGCGAAGCTGGTACTGGATGTTAGATACCTGGGTGGTTGGTTTATGCGAAGCTGGTCTGATGGAGTGCTGTAATTGGATTGTGTATGGCTAGTCTAGAGACTGATGGACAGGTTGCCTCTGCGGAACGTTACAGTCGTAATTGCTAGTCAGTTACTGGTGACCACTTAGTTAGGGCTGACCTCTACGATGAATGGCTATAGACTGTGCCTTGGAACTGAGCCTCTTTGATCCGTCACTGTACAGCTATTAGACCTCCTAGTGATACCAATCCTTTTCCCAGTATAGGACGTTCTCGATAACATGCGAAGCAACCGGAAGGAATCAGAATTGATTTATACAATGTTCAAGGGAGCAAGGATATCCTTAGAACCTCAGGGTATATTCCGAATTTTAATTTACAAGCTTTATTTTTAAAAGTAATTAAATTAATGAAAAATTACTTATTCTTCAGAAATGGAATAAGTAATGTTATTGACTTTACTATATTTAAAATGAAATGTATTAAATTCAAAATTATCTCAACAAATAATAATAATGATAATAGAGAACTCAGTATTCTCTAGAGAAAGATAATAAGTTTGAATACTATTTTAAGTTATAATTTATAATAACCCGGTACTTGAAAATCGGTACTCAAGGCAACATTGAAAATCCTCAAAAGAGTAATTTTTAAATTTATGTAAATTTAAAGAGAAAAAAATTAGATTAAATCTCTGATAAATTGTTAAATATCGGAGGATACTGGAGATAAAAAAATAGCTAATAAAGCTCTCAGACCTTCTAAATGAAAGGAGCAAGATAATAAGACATTAAAGAGATAAATGTATCAGAAAAAAAAAATGGCTACAGAGGCCCGATACTTCTGAATTCAAGTAAGATAATATTAGGATGACAACTCCTAAATCAATTTAATGTCAAGATATTCTTGAATTCAGAATGCTGCTTTTGCATGTGACACAAGTTGCAGAAATGTGGAAGATAGAAAAAGATACCACCTGGCAGACCTTACGACTGAATTGTACAGGTAAGTGACTGAGTATTTAATTAAAAAGAAAATTCAATAATCGAACCCAGAGAGGAATTCATGCACTGAACGCCGTACAGCACAGAGATGAATTCGCTCAGGCCAGCATTTATCTCCCAGAGGGAAAGTCTTGACCCAAATAGATCAGAGAATATAGAAATAAATGCTTACCTGAGGAACCACTGTGATGATTTTCTGTCTTGCTGCAGCTAGCGCCCAGCTCCACGCCCTCTCCAAGGTTAGACTTCTTGGTTCACAATGTACGGCTTACTACGGATATTTAGTCAGTCCCAGGAACATATAGCTGTAAAATTTAGAACGAGTAGCTACTATTTCGGCAAATACAAAAGGTCAACTCGTATTCGTACGATTTGTTTGTTCTTGTCCCCGAAAGAAATCTTTTCAGCAGAATCTGTTGGGTGTTGACCTAGTTCTTGTGATAGGTTAGGATTTTAATTTTAAGCAAAAATATGTCAGAATTTCAATTATGACCAAAAATATAGTAATTTACAGTTTAATGAGCCCAGCCTGAAAGTGTATTCCAAAATAAAATTTGATTCATACTCGTGATGATTTTAATAAATTTGAATACAATTCCAACCTAACCTCGTTTATCCGTTCATAATAATATATCAAAAATCATCCGGTAATTATATATCAAAATATGGATAGGAAAGGCATATATGAATTAAAATGGAGCTTAAATTCAGCCCTACGTTCAAATTTAGTATCTGACCGGGTCAGAACAAATTGAAAATTAGTCAAATCAACAGGTATAAAATGGCGTCATTTAATAAACAAAATCCATATTATTCAATACGATTTAGACAATAGTTCTAAATCACCATTACCATACTAAATCACCTTCCCTATTCAATTCAATCAGCTATCAATAGAAAATAGGTCACATACCAGATAATAACTAATTCAACCTCCAATCCCCACAATATATGTCCACCCAACCGCGGTCTGATGCAAAAAAAAAAAAAAAGTATTCCTCCGCATTCCACACCGAAAACATACTTTACCCTTCGCGCAAGACCAAGTTATCTTCGATCTCATTCGCCCTCCGAACTAGCAGTGACTAGAGATCCGATGGCGCGTAGCGGTTTAGATGCAATGATTGAAATTAAATGTTTGGTGTTGGTGTACTGGTGATGACAGAATGAATGAAAGTATAATTATCAGAGTAGGCTAGTGTATAACATAGTTGACAATTCCTAAACCATTTATTACGATTGTTTGACTGGAATTATTAAATTTAATTGAATGGAACGAATAATTATCGTTACACACCACCTCTCCCCGGTGAAAAAATTTTGAAAACTCTAGGAGTTTTCCAAATTTTTTTATCAACTGAGTTACCAAACCAACAAGTAAACGAGTACCAAACCAGTAACAGGCATGAACACGCAGAGAACTAGTAAGCAGATAAACAGGTAACAAGTGAAAATCAAATAACTAATTTCTGGTAATTACCATAGGATAAATTTTAATACAACAATAAATTTTAATACAAAAGTGAAACAGTCAACAATACTTCGTTAAACTGGTGCGCATGAGTCATTGCGGGAATTCTCCACCTGGAGCAAAGAAAAGGATGGCCGTTCACCACTGAACCCGGATCAGGAAATCTTTTCGCTGCTAGATAGAATTGCTGCGCCGGCGATATACCTGATACCACTCGTCTCCCAGTTCAAGGATGGACTAACCCTCTGTACTCATCCGTACAACAGGAATAGAGAAACCCTACAAGAACCCACGTGTGGAAACAAAAAGTGAAAATCATAGGAAATTGAAAAATAACCAATTGTCCACTTCAATTGGGGTAAGATATAGCTCTACCAAGCTAAAAATGGCTAAGCCATAAAGTCCCAAAAATTCGGAGATATTCCTAATTGTGGCACTGCGAGCAAATTCCCCAATCGCGACGAATCCATGGAGCTGAGGATCCCCCAGTAGCGCCGACCTACCGCTCGTAGGCGAGCTTCACACGCTGACCGGCCTAGACCTCCACGCTAGCATGCCGACACCCCCCAAAGTTCACCCTTCCATGGACCCTGCAAAACAGTCTCGATCTCGAAGGAATCTCCGTAGAATCCTATAAGACATGTCTGCTGCCCGAATGAGCCATGCTCGCACCCAACACGACCAAGTCTCCTACAAAACAAAAAAAGGAAAATGCATTTAAACGCATAACCAAATCGCCTACGTTTGGTATCATAGCGTACCCTAGCAACATTCTCTAAAGAATGGGAGGATTGAAAACCCCGATAGAAAATCTCCTCCAAATTTCCTATCCCACACAGATCAATGTGGAGTGGACTCAACCCGTTGAATCGATTCCACCGAAGAAATTCCAGCCAAAATCCCAAGACTTCAGACATGGTGAGCTCGTCTGCAAAATACTCTTCCAAAATCTTGGATGGTTTGCATCATACCACAGTGATGTCCAAGAGAAGAAGCCCGAAATCCAACAACCAAACCGACCCCCCAAGAAAAATCCACCACAAGGATCGTCCAGCATTACGGGAGCTGCCATCCCATCGACAATACCATCCAAAACCCAAAATTTCAACCCCGAAATGTGGTGAAGAAAAGATAAGGGTAAGATGAAGACAAGATAAAGATAAGATAAAGATAAGATAAAGATAAGATAAAGATAAAAATAAGAGAACATTAAACAGAAACGCTCAACTGATAAAGAGATAAATGCCATAATAGATAACACACCCACAGTAACAAAATCTCAAGGTATAAGGAAGTCAAAAAATTTTGTCAAGTCATGAATATTTCCAAGATATTATCAAGGAAAACACGGTAAGATAATTTCAATGGAGAAACACTTCACTGAAGTGCAAGTCCACTGAACGGTAAGATAAATCAATGAAAGCGGTATTTCACTGATCAAAAGATAATGTTAATGGGAACCATATTCCATCAAACAATTGTTGGACAGATATGATTCAGAAGTACATCACTTCCAAACAAAGATAAATAACTGTCCAGCAACAAGATAAGAGATAAAGAGAGTTGAAGAAAACATTGATGTGAATTGTAACCAGAAAATTTGAAAGATTTACTTACTGAATTTTTTCAAAATAAGAATCAAGAAACTTGAACAAAAAATTACAGAATTAATCATTTCAAAAGTGGTTGAAAATTATTGTCTATAATTTCAAAGGTTCCATAAGGAATTATCAAAGATAAATAATTTCAAGAAATATAATCATAACAACAGTTACTTCCTACATCAATACTAACAATTCTCTCAGGTTTATGACTGACAAAATTAGGTAAATAATTGACAAAAGGTACGTAAGATAAGTGAGATAATCTCAAGATAAGTAAGATACGTTACTGTAGATATTAGACATAGGTAAGTAGATAAAGATAACAAGGGATATCGATATATAAATTCTCCACCAGAAGATGTCATGTCTCTGTAAGTGGCCAGTCGTAGGACTTTTACCTACCATCTGGTAATGCCATGGTGGAGTTATTCTCAGGCCCTCTCCACAGAGCCTAAAAGATATAGAAACTTGTTGGATATTTTTCTGTAAGTGGCCAGTCGTAGGACTTTTACCTACCATCTGGTAATGCCATGGTGGAGTTAGTCTTAGGCCCTCTCCACAGAGCCGTAATCAGAGAAAAGGTTTGTTTAGCAGGTATCGCCAATAACAACAGGGCCCATTCAGGATAAATGCATCGGCACCACATCACAATAAAACTGAAAATTCCCAGATACGATCACTGATCAGAACATGTCACCTAGACACTAGGATGGAATTCTAGCTCTAAGTGTGTAGCACAACCAACACTACCCAAAACCTCCCGAATGATTGTCACTGTAAGCAGAACCATGAAAAGTTATTAAATGCTAAAAAGTGAGTGGCCAGTCGTAGGATTTTTACCTACCATCTGGTAATGCCATGGTGGAGTTAGTCTCAGGCCCTCTCCACAGAGCCTAAAAGATATAGAAACTAATACGGTAGAGACAATACATCGATATGCCAAGCAAAGATAAAGATAAATAGACAATATGTCAGATAGGTAAGATAGTTAAGATAATTAAAAGATAAGGAAAGGTAAAGAAAAAAATACTCAGTTATCTGACCCATCAGAATCAGCACTGAAATATTCCTCCTCAGTTAATTCTGCCTCATTATCAACAAAAGCAGATTTTAGATCCTTAACATGCCAACGACCTAGGTTTTTACCATCCAGGTCTTTGAGTTCATAAACAAGGTTCGATATAACTTTAGAAACAATACAAGGTATAAATTTAGGAGCCAGTTTTGCAGAATAATTATTAGGAGCTGAAGATAGAGTAACATTTTTCTTCCAAAGCCTGTCACCCACATGAAAATTGAGTTCTCGCTTCCTCAAGTTATACTGACGAGCATTCCTCAGATAAGCCTGATGTAATTTCTTACGGATATCAACAAACAGGTTAGGAAGTTCTTGAATATCATCAATACGCTGAGATTTATCAGAAACAGTGGGAATATTATTTTCGTTTTCTGAAATTTTGCCATAAAAATCTCCTGTAACAGGAATATTACGAGCAAAATTCAAGAAAGCCGGAGAAAACTCAGTTACATCATGCTTTGCTAATCGGATAGCCTGTGCAACTTTGTAGATGGAAGAATCCCAAGTTCGATGATTCTCATGAATATAGCAGCGAATGGATGTTACTATGACTTTATTTGCTCTCTCAGCAAAATTGACTTGTGGATGATATTTGGCATTATACCAAATTTTCTGTACTCTATAATCTTCCATTAATTTCTTAAAGTCTTTACTGGTAAATTGGCTTCCATTATCAACAACAAAAATTTGAGGTACTCCATAGATAAGGAAAACATTATTTTCAATGAACTTAATTATACCTTTCGAGGTAGCTTTAGACATAGGATGAACTAAGACATATTTAGTAAACCAATCTACAACAACTAAAACATATTGGTTGCCCTTTTTTGACCTTGGATAAGGACCCAATAAATCTGCAGAAACGCATTGAAAAGGAAAATTAATATTTTTGTAAGATCCCATATGACCAGCTTGAGGTAAATTTGAACTTTTACAGGCAGCACAAACAGGGCATTTTTTAACATATTTATAAACATCTTTTCTTACATGAGGCCAGTAGTACAGTTCTAAGATACGAGAAAAGGTTTTAGATATTCCTAAATGAGCGGCAGTTTCTCTATCATGGTAGAATTTTAAAATTTCCTGTCGATTGGCAGACGGTACCACAATTTTCCAGTCAGTAAGATTACTTACTATATTATGACGGGAAAAGATATGTTTATAGATAATACCATTTTCGACACGGAAGGAAGGATAAGCTGCTGGATTTTCCTCGATTTTCTTGATCAAAGAAGTATACCAGTCATCAGGCTGAAAGGTAGAAACGTCGATAACAGAAATTTCTGCAACAGAACGAGATAAGGCGTCTGCCACTACATTTAAGGAACCCTTACGATGTTTGATGGTAAAATCAAATTGTGACAGTTTCACCGCCCATCTGGTCAAACGTCCAGAAGGGTTAGATAAATTGTGAAGATAGATAAGGGAAGCATGATCAGTTTCAATGGTAAACCTCGTACCTTCGATGTAGCTTCTGAACTTCTCTATGCCAAAAATGACAGCTAACAGCTCTTTTTCAGTGACTGTATATTTTCGCTGGCAAGCGGTAAGAGTTTTACTTGCGTATGCCACTGGGTGTTCAACACCGTCACATTCCTGGTATAATATGGCGCCGACACCTGTATCACTGGCATCGCATTGTATTATAAAGGGTTTTGTGAAGTCAGGGCTAGCAAGCACAGGAGCAGAAGTAAGACGAGATTTTATTTCCTTGAAAGCAGTCTCTGCCTCAGGAGTCCAAGTTATTGGTTGACCTTTTTTTCGACCATGAAGAAGATCAGATATGGGGGAGCAAATGGAAGAAAAATCCTTAATGAAACGACGATACCAACTAACAAGACCAATCAAACGTTTAATTTCAGTGGTGTTTTTGGGAGTCGGATAGTTAACAATAGCGGAGACCTTTTCAGGATCTGTTCTCAAGCCTTGTTGATCAACAACAAAACCAAGATAAACAAGAGAAGGCCGACAAAACTCACACTTATCTAAATTAATAGTAAGACTGGCATTCTTAAGTCTTCGATATACTTCTTTTAAAATTTTAATATGAAGCTCAAAAGTAGGGGTGGCCACGATGATGTCATCTAGATACACAAAACAATATGGAGCCAAAGAAGGTCCAATGACTATATCCATCAATCGTGCCATCAGTTTCGGACTGTTATTCAGACCAAACGGAGAAACTGTAAATTCGAAGAGACCTTTACCATATACTGCAAACGCGGTCTTTGGTCTAGAAGATTCTTCTAGGGGGATTTGAAAGAAAGCCTTGGTCAAATCAATTGAAGATAGATACCTAGCATCCCGTAATTTATTCAGAATACTATCAATTAGTGGCATAGGATAATTATCATTGACCGTGACTTCATTCAACTTCCGACCATCGAAGCACACACGGAAATCTCCTGAACGTTTAGGAACCAACCATAATGGACTACACCATGGAGATTGAGAAGGTTGAATGACCTTGAGCTTCAGCATCTCATCAATTTCTTTATTCAAGTGTTCCTGCATAGTAGGAGACAAAGGATATTGTCGTTGAACAATAGGTTTAGCATCACCAGTATCGATGCGGTGTGTCAAAAGATGAGTGCGACCAAGTCTATCCTTGGGAGCTATAGATTTGAAACATTCAATGACCTCCTGGAGTTCTGTTTTCTGAGAACCAGTGAGTTCAGAAAATGGTTGGATAGTGTTCACGGAGCAGATAGAGTTTGGTACAGAATATGATAAATTACAGAAATTTGCTTCAATTTTAAAAAGCTGGAAAAAATCCATACCTACGATAAGAGAATGAGTTACTGATGGAATTATTAAAATTTTTAATTCTTTAGAAACACCATTAAGAGAAACAGGGACTAAAACATATCCAAGAAAATCTTGGGGTTTACCATCTGCAGTGGTAACATGAACAACAGATTCATATTGAATAGGGATATTAAATTTCTGCAAGAGATTAAAACCTGCAGAACCTAAAATTGAAGCTGTACTACCGGTGTCTGCAAGGGCAATAATTTGCTGACCACAAATTTCAACATTGAGATAAGGACGATTATCATTAGGTTTCCTAACAAAAATAGGATTAATATTTACGGGATGCAAAAATTCTTTTACAAAAGATAACCATTTCTGCCATTCCACTAAAGAAGTTTTTAATGGTCCTGTTTGTTTTGCCTTTTGTTCGACCTTTTGGATTGAGATTTGGCTGTTTTGGATTCTGGACCTTCGGTATGCTGACTGGTGACAATGTCCAGCTTTTCGCCACCCTGCTTTCCGTTTTTTGGACGGCAGTTAGGGCAGTTTGGTTTGATGATGTTTTTCAAACCACATCCAAAACAAAACATTGTTCGTGGTTTTCTACACTGAGGATAAGTGTGATCAGCCGAATCACAATTCCAACATCGAGAGTTCGATACTGTTGCAATATTACTTGAATGAAATTTACTGCTTGAGGGGAAATTACTACTTGAAGAAAAATTTTTCCTATAAGACTGTTGAGAAGTTGAAGGAAAGGAAGTACTATAAGGACTACTCAAATCAGGCTCCAACAAACCAGTATTACGACTGGGTGGTGCTTTGTAGCGATCAGCCCATAAGCGAGATTCTTCTAACTTTTTACACAAATCAGAAAGATCCGCGACTGTTTTTGGGTCTTGCAAAGCCAAGTTGGAAATAAAAAAAGGTAATAAATTTCTACGAATTTTCTGCACCCTTGTTCCTTCATCAGGCTTGGTAGTCAACCTGTTAAAGAGACCTTCCATGGAAGAAATATATAGGGCAACCCTTTCATTAGCACCTTGGGTTCTGGAATTTATTTCCCTCTCGAGATCTTCCTCATAAAAGTAAGGTAGAAAATCATTTTTTAGTGCTTTAACAAGATCATCCCAATTATTGAATTTACTTTTATTGTTTACAAACCAAGTCCATGCAGAACCTTTGAACAGGTCACAAGCAGACTGGAATAGCTCTGGCTTGGAAACACCTCGAGCTTCTCGTAATAATTCAACCTTTTCAAGAAATGAATTTACTGATTCTTTCTGATTTGATCCAGTGAAGAAAATATTCCATTTATATGGAGCAACTGATTTGTGAGATACTACAGGGGTACTAGGAAATGGTTGAGAATTACTATTTTGAGTGGGGGTAGAGGTACTTGGAGTTACTTTTAAATCAAAGTCAGCTTCCAACTCTAACATAAGAAATTGAATCTCTTTTCTAGCAGATTCTTCTGCAGCGTCGTCAGCTTTGAGAAGGTGAAAACGATTAGATAAATGAGCCAAACGACTAGAAATTCTTTTACATGCAGGATCTTCTTTTGATCCGTTAAAAGAAGCAATTATGGTGTTCAAGTCAGTTATAGTTTCTTTCATTTGAGTGACCTCTACAGTGTGTGCATTGGGAGTAACAAAACCACCTTGAAAACTACGATTAGCATTCTCTTGACTTAACAGTCCCCTCAAAATTTTACGTTTTAAATCAACAGTTCCTGAAGGATCGATACCTCTAATATTCAACTCATAGTTTAACTCATTAATCTTCAAGTGATTAGGGTCCATTTTAAATAAATTAATATGCACAATAAGATAAGGAGAATAAATAAGCTAATAGTCTTGGGAAACTTCAAAATTTTTCAGATAATATATATGGTGTGATAATATATAGGCAATGAGAAAGATAATATACAAGGAACAAAATATCAAAGATATAGGCAAGGGAATAATATACGATAAACAAAATATCAAAGATAAGAAAAAAAAAAATAAATATTTTCCAACTTCTCTTGGATCAGATTTTTCAATGTGCTAGAAGAAAAATTTATTATGTCTTCCACCAAGCTAGAATAAGATACAAAAGATAAAGAAAAGAACAGTCAAGTTTTCTGGCCCCACGTTGGGCGCCAAATGTGTAACCTTAACAATTTTCAATATGCAAATTTGGAATAAATCCTGATTTTTAAATTATAGAAAGTTATCACTTATGCGGATAGGCTGCTCAGATTGTTACGGTTAGGGTGTGGGTAGGTTTCAACTAATGATTGCTCAATAGCGTATTACAGATTCATTAACTATTAAACAATTTGGGCACCAGTTGACCTGACTAGTTCAGATTATCTGGGCGCCAGGTTGCAAAAGACAAAACCGAAGATAAGAAAAGTTGGTATCTAGCTTGGGTTAGAAGTCAGAATAAATATGCAATAAACAATTAACAACTTTTATTAACAAATTCACAACTGCTGAAGGCAATAATAGCTGAAGGCCACAAAAATGTAACTATATAAATAGCCAAAGCTGAAAAAAATTATTTACAAATTCACAACTGCTGAAGGCAATAATAGCTGAAGGCCACAATTCAAAGTTATATGGAGTAACAGCTGATAGTTTAAAATTCAGAACATTTACAGCAGAAAAATCTGATTATCTGATTCAAGCGAAGCTGGTACTGGATGTTAGATACCTGGGTGGTTGGTTTATGCGAAGCTGGTCTGATGGAGTGCTGTAATTGGATTGTGTATGGCTAGTCTAGAGACTGATGGACAGGTTGCCTCTGCGGAACGTTACAGTCGTAATTGCTAGTCAGTTACTGGTGACCACTTAGTTAGGGCTGACCTCTACGATGAATGGCTATAGACTGTGCCTTGGAACTGAGCCTCTTTGATCCGTCACTGTACAGCTATTAGACCTCCTAGTGATACCAATCCTTTTCCCAGTATAGGACGTTCTCGATAACATGCGAAGCAACCGGAAGGAATCAGAATTGATTTATACAATGTTCAAGGGAGCAAGGATATCCTTAGAACCTCAGGGTATATTCCGAATTTTAATTTACAAGCTTTATTTTTAAAAGTAATTAAATTAATGAAAAATTACTTATTCTTCAGAAATGGAATAAGTAATGTTATTGACTTTACTATATTTAAAATGAAATGTATTAAATTCAAAATTATCTCAACAAATAATAATAATGATAATAGAGAACTCAGTATTCTCTAGAGAAAGATAATAAGTTTGAATACTATTTTAAGTTATAATTTATAATAACCCGGTACTTGAAAATCGGTACTCAAGGCAACATTGAAAATCCTCAAAAGAGTAATTTTTAAATTTATGTAAATTTAAAGAGAAAAAAATTAGATTAAATCTCTGATAAATTGTTAAATATCGGAGGATACTGGAGATAAAAAAATAGCTAATAAAGCTCTCAGACCTTCTAAATGAAAGGAGCAAGATAATAAGACATTAAAGAGATAAATGTATCAGAAAAAAAAAATGGCTACAGAGGCCCGATACTTCTGAATTCAAGTAAGATAATATTAGGATGACAACTCCTAAATCAATTTAATGTCAAGATATTCTTGAATTCAGAATGCTGCTTTTGCATGTGACACAAGTTGCAGAAATGTGGAAGATAGAAAAAGATACCACCTGGCAGACCTTACGACTGAATT
This sequence comes from Chrysolina haemoptera, assembly GCA_958298965.1. Classification (NCBI taxonomy): domain Eukaryota; kingdom Metazoa; phylum Arthropoda; class Insecta; order Coleoptera; family Chrysomelidae; genus Chrysolina; species Chrysolina haemoptera. Next base: position 21,982,181 of record OY282595.1, read on the forward strand.
GTACAGGTAAGTGACTGAGTATTTAATTAAAAAGAAAATTCAATAATCGAACCCAGAGAGGAATTCATGCACTGAACGCCGTACAGCACAGAGATGAATTCGCTCAGGCCAGCATTTATCTCCCAGAGGGAAAGTCTTGACCCAAATAGATCAGAGAATATAGAAATAAATGCTTACCTGAGGAACCACTGTGATGATTTTCTGTCTTGCTGCAGCTAGCGCCCAGCTCCACGCCCTCTCCAAGGTTAGACTTCTTGGTTCACAATGTACGGCTTACTACGGATATTTAGTCAGTCCCAGGAACATATAGCTGTAAAATTTAGAACGAGTAGCTACTATTTCGGCAAATACAAAAGGTCAACTCGTATTCGTACGATTTGTTTGTTCTTGTCCCCGAAAGAAATCTTTTCAGCAGAATCTGTTGGGTGTTGACCTAGTTCTTGTGATAGGTTAGGATTTTAATTTTAAGCAAAAATATGTCAGAATTTCAATTATGACCAAAAATATAGTAATTTACAGTTTAATGAGCCCAGCCTGAAAGTGTATTCCAAAATAAAATTTGATTCATACTCGTGATGATTTTAATAAATTTGAATACAATTCCAACCTAACCTCGTTTATCCGTTCATAATAATATATCAAAAATCATCCGGTAATTATATATCAAAATATGGATAGGAAAGGCATATATGAATTAAAATGGAGCTTAAATTCAGCCCTACGTTCAAATTTAGTATCTGACCGGGTCAGAACAAATTGAAAATTAGTCAAATCAACAGGTATAAAATGGCGTCATTTAATAAACAAAATCCATATTATTCAATACGATTTAGACAATAGTTCTAAATCACCATTACCATACTAAATCACCTTCCCTATTCAATTCAATCAGCTATCAATAGAAAATAGGTCACATACCAGATAATAACTAATTCAACCTCCAATCCCCACAATATATGTCCACCCAACCGCGGTCTGATAAAAAAAAAAAAAAAAAGTATTCCTCCGCATTCCACACCGAAAACATACTTTACCCTTCGCGCAAGACCAAGTTATCTTCGATCTCATTCGCCCTCCGAACTAGCAGTGACTAGAGATCCGATGGCGCGTAGCGGTTTAGATGCAATGATTGAAATTAAATGTTTGGTGTTGGTGTACTGGTGATGACAGAATGAATGAAAGTATAATTATCAGAGTAGGCTAGTGTATAACATAGTTGACAATTCCTAAACCATTTATTACGATTGTTTGACTGGAATTATTAAATTTAATTGAATGGAACGAATAATTATCGTTACAGGGGATGGAATTGCACTCGTCCACAGCAAGTGGATGACGCCTCGTGAGACTGAAGTTTGGTGGCCGCCTTTCAAACAGCAAGACTATTTCAACAGGTCGATAAAAAAAGGAGAATCTCCAAATGAAACTTGGAAGTTGTATGGGGTAGTGAAGTCGTTTTTTGAAGAAGCTAATCTATAAATTAAATAAATTATAGATTAAAAAGTTGAGAGGTTAGGTTGAGATTTCTAGGGATTTCATACCAGTGACTTAAAGGCTTGTTTATTGTTTATATATTGGTGCCCGTTACAAGATATGTTTACATGTATTTTTTTAGAATATGTTTTCATTGAAAGTTGAAAATAGTTTTCTTTTTTATAAACTCAAAAAGTGTTTGTTATTCATATTTCATAAAATAAAATACTTCAATAACTATTGAAACAAGATCATTTAAACTATTTTGCCAATCAAGTTGTATTCATCAGAAAGTCATTGAATTTATAGTTTTGTGATTTCTTGGCGATGCCATACTTAATCGGCTGAATGGGTGAGTTCTATTTTTCAATGATCCTGGGATATTTTGATGATTTTATAGCCAATAATTTTTGTAAACTACATTTCACTCTTCTTTTTCAAGACCAAATTGAATAAAGGACGGGAATGCATGAAAGGGTGGGGGATGATTCTCAAATCACTATTTGTCATTTTTACCTTCCCGAGTAAACAACCTATGACAGTGAATGTATACAGAATACGTACTTACACATATAGTCATCTGTTGTTACTCATGATGGTAGGTAACAGGCAATGATATGATAATACCACATAAATAAGAGAGATGCACTACTGTGCGCCTCTCCTGCTACCTCGTCCGACGAATTAACAACTCACGTCGATATCCCTTCCTCGAGCGAGTAGAGGAGAAATTGTAATGCTCTCTCAACATATAGCAAGGTTTTCTTTATGCTCTCCCAAGACCACCATACCCCAGATGAAAGCTTTCCGATACTGTAGACAGAAATCTACGTGATTAACAAGGAACGCAATGATATGATAATACCACATAAATAAGAGAGATGCCCTACTGCGCGCCTCTCCTGCTACCTCGTCCGACGAATTAACAACTCACGTCTATATCTCTTCCTCGAGCGAGTAGAGGAGAAATTGTAATGCCCTCTCAACATATAGCAAGGTTTTCTTTATGCTCTCCCAAAACCACCATACCCCAGATGAAAGCTTCCCGATACTGTAGACAGAAATCTACACGAGTAACAAGGAACGCAATGATATGATCATACCACATATATAAGAGAGATGCACTACTGCACGTCTTCCCTGCTACCTCGTCCGACGAATTAACAACTCACGTCGATATCCCTTCCTCGAGCGAGTAGAGGAGAAATTGTAATGCCCTCTCAACATATAGCAAGGTTTTCTTTATGCTCTCCCAAAACCACCATACCCCAGATGAAAGCTTCCCGATACTGTACCACATAAATAAGAGAGATGCCCTACTGCGCGCCTCTCCTGTTACCTCGTCCGACGAATTAACAACTCACATCGATATCCCTTCCTCGAGCAAGTAGAAGAGAAATTGTAATGCTCTCTCAACATTATAGCAAGCTATTCTTCACGCTCTCATAAAAACACCATACCCCAGATGAAAGCTTTCCGATACTGTAGACAGAAATCTACACGAGCAACAAGGAACGCAATGATATGATAATACCACATAAATAAGAGAGATGCCCTACTGCGCGCCTCTCCTGCTACCTCGTCCGACGAATTAACAACTCACGTCTATATCTCTTCCTCGAGCGAGTAGAGGAGAAATTGTAATGCCCTCTCAACATATAGCAAGATTTTCTTTATGCTCTCCCAAAACCACCATACCCCAGATGAAAGCTTCCCGATACTGTAGACAAAAATCTACACGAGCAACAAGGAACTCAATGATATGATAATACCACATAAATAAGAGAGATGCACTACTACACGCCTTCCCTGCTACCTCGTCCGACGAATTAACAACTCACGTCGATATCCCTTCCTCGAGCGAGTACAGGAGAAATTGTAATGCTCTCTCAACATATAGCAAGGTTTTCTTTACGCTCTCATAAAACCACCATACCCCAGATGAAAGCTTTCCGATACTGTAGACAGAAATCTACGTGATCAACAAGGAACGCAATGATATGATAATACCACATAAATAAGAGAGATGCACTACTGCGCGCCTCTCCTGCTACCTCGTCCGACGAATTAACAACTCACATCGATATCCCTTCCTCGAGCAAGTAGAAGAGAAATTGTAATGCTCTCTCAACATTATAGCAAGCTATTCTTCACGCTCTCATAAAAACACCATACCCCAGATGAAAGCTTTCCGATACTGTAGACAGAAATCTACACGAGCAACAAGGAACGCAATGATATGATAATACCACATAAATAAGAGAGATGCCCTACTGCGCGCCTCTCCTGCTACCTCGTCCGACGAATTAACAACTCACATCGATATCCCTTCCTCGAGCAAGTAGAAGAGAAATTGTAATGCTCTCTCAACATTATAGCAAGCTATTCTTCACGCTCTCATAAAAACACCATACCCCAGATGAAAGCTTTCCGATACTGTAGACAGAAATCTACACGAGCAACAAGGAACGCAATGATATGATAATACCACATAAATAAGAGAGATGCCCTACTGCGCGCCTCTCCTGCTACCTCGTCCGACGAATTAACAACTCACGTCTATATCTCTTCCTCGAGCGAGTAGAGGAGAAATTGTAATGCCCTCTCAACATATAGCAAGGTTTTCTTTATGCTCTCCCAAAACCACCATACCCCAGATGAAAGCTTCCCGATACTGTAGACAGAAATCTACACGAGCAACAAGGAACTCAATGATATGATAATACCACATAAATAAGAGAGATGCACTACTACACGCCTTCCCTGCTACCTCGTCCGACGAATTAACAACTCACGTCGATATCCCTTCCTCGAGCGAGTACAGGAGAAATTGTAATGCTCTCTCAACATATAGCAAGGTTTTCTTTACGCTCTCATAAAACCACCATACCCCAGATGAAAGCTTTCCGATACTGTAGACAGAAATCTACGTGATCAACAAGGAACGCAATGATATGATAATACCACATAAATAAGAGAGATGCACTACTGCGCGCCTCTCCTGCTACCTCGTCCGACGAATTAACAACTCACATCGATATCCCTTCCTCGAGCAAGTAGAAGAGAAATTGTAATGCTCTCTCAACATTATAGCAAGCTATTCTTCACGCTCTCATAAAAACACCATACCCCAGATGAAAGCTTTCCGATACTGTAGACAGAAATCTACACGAGCAACAAGGAACGCAATGATATGATAATACCACATAAATAAGAGAGATGCCCTACTGCGCGCCTCTCCTGCTACCTCGTCCGACGAATTAACAACTCACGTCGATATCCCTTCCTCGAGCGAGTAGAAGAGAAATTGTAATGCTCTCTCAACATTATAGCAAGCTATTCTTCACGCTCTCATAAAAACACCATACCCCAGATGAAAGCTTCCCGATACTGTAGACAGAAATCTACACGAGTAACAAGGAACGCAATGATATGATAATACCACATAAATAAGAGAGATGCACTACTGCACGTCTTCCCTGCTACCTCGTCCGACGAATTAACAACTCACGTCGATATCCCTTCCTCGAGCGAGTAGAGGAGAAATTGTAATGCCCTCTAAACATATAGCAAGGTTTTCTTTATGCTCTCCCAAAACCACCATACCCCAGATGAAAGCTTCGCGATACTGTAGACAGAAATCTACACGAGTAACAAGGAACGCAATGATATGATAATACCACATAAATAAGAGAGATGCACTACTGCACGTCTTCCCTGCTACCTCGTCCGACGAATTAACAACTCACGTCGATATCCCTTCCTCGAGCGAGTAAAGGAGAAATTGTAATGCCCTCTAAACATATAGCAAGGTTTTCTTTATGCTCTCCCAAAACCACCATACCCCAGATGAAAGCTTCCCGATACTGTAGACAGAAATCTACACGAGCAACAAGGAACGCAATGATATGATAATACCACATAAATAAGAGAGATGCCCTACTGCGCGCCTCTCTTGCTACCTCGTCCGACGAATTAACAACTCACGTCTATATCTCTTCCTCGAGCGAGTAGAGGAGAAATTGTAATGCCCTCTCAACATATAGCAAGGTTTTCTTTATGCTCTCCCAAAACCACCATACCCCAGATGAAAGCTTCCCGATACTGTAGACAGAAATCTACACGAGCAACAAGGAACTCAATGATATGATAATACCACATAAATAAGAGAGATGCACTACTACACGCCTTCCCTGCTACCTCGTCCGACGAATTAACAACTCACGTCGATATCCCTTCCTCGAGCGAGTACAGGAGAAATTGTAATGCTCTCTCAACATATAGCAAGGTTTTCTTTACGCTCTCATAAAACCACCATACCCCAGATGAAAGCTTCCCGATACTGTAGACAGAAATCTACGTGATCACCAAGGAACGCAATGATATGATAATACCACATAAATAAGAGAGATGCACTACTGCGCGCCTCTCCTGCTACCTCGTCCGACGAATTAACAACTCACGTCGATATCCCTTCCTCGAGCGAGTAGAAGAGAAATTGTAATGCTCTCTCAACATTATAGCAAGCTATTCTTCACGCTCTCATAAAAACACCATACCCCAGATGAAAGCTTCCCGATACTGTAGACAGAAATCTACACGAGTAACAAGGAACGCAATGATATGATAATACCACATAAATAAGAGAGATGCACTACTGCACGTCTTCCCTGCTACCTCGTCCGACGAATTAACAACTCACGTCGATATCCCTTCCTCGAGCGAGTAGAAGAGAAATTGTAATGCTCTCTCAACATTATAGCAAGCTATTCTTCACGCTCTCATAAAAACACCATACCCCAGATGAAAGCTTCCCGATACTGTAGACAGAAATCTACACGAGTAACAAGGAACGCAATGATATGATAATACCACATAAATAAGAGAGATGCACTACTGCACGTCTTCCCTGCTACCTCGTCCGACGAATTAACAACTCACGTCTATATCTCTTCCTCGAGCGAGTAGAGGAGAAATTGTAATGCCCTCTCAACATATAGCAAGGTTTTCTTTATGCTCTCCCAAAACCACCATACCCCAGATGAAAGCTTCCCGATACTGTAGACAGAAATCTACACGAGCAACAAGGAACGCAATGATATGATAATACCACATAAATAAGAGAGATGCCCTACTGCGCGCCTCTCCTGCTACCTCGTCCGACGAATTAACAACTCACATCGATATCCCTTCCTCGAGCAAGTAGAAGAGAAATTGTAATGCTCTCTCAACATTATAGCAAGCTATTCTTCACGCTCTCATAAAAACACCATACCCCAGATGAAAGCTTTCCGATACTGTAGACAGAAATCTACACGAGCAACAAGGAACGCAATGATATGATAATACCACATAAATAAGAGAGATGCCCTACTGCGCGCCTCTCCTGCTACCTCGTCCGACGAATTAACAACTCACGTCGATATCCCTTCCTCGAGCGAGTAGAGGAGAAATTGTAATGCCCTCTCAACATATAGCAAGGTTTTCTTCACGCTCTCATAAAAACACCATACCCCAGATGAAAGCTTTCCGATACTGTAGACAGAAATCTACGTGATCAACAAGGAACGCAATGATATGATAATACCACATAAATAAGAGAGATGCACTACTACACGCCTTCCCTGCTACCTCGTCCGACGAATTAACAACTCACGTCGATATCCCTTCCTCGAGCGAGTACAGGAGAAATTGTAATGCTCTCTCAACATATAGCAAGGTTTTCTTTACGCTCTCATAAAACCACCATACCCCAGATGAAAACTGTCCGATATTGTATGTCCATTTAACGATGTTAAATACCAAATATCCCCTGCGAATGAAATTTTTTTGACAAAATGATATCGCATAGGTGGTAAATCTGCAACGCGTCCCAATAATAACTCGAAATTAAAATACGAAAAAAATTAAAATAATTATTTTGACTCATGTTATTCCCGAAATGATTTGCACTATATCTAAATACAAATATATATCAAACATTGTGTAAATACTTTCCGTCTCACAATAACAAATTGCAAGTAATACGGGTTGAAATTAGACTCATCTTCTATTTCGCCCTCTGGTTGTAATAAAAAATGGCTACCCTGACTTCAGTCTAAATAGCTGCACATATTGCCATAAAAAAATCTTTCAACCTTAAAATAAACCATTTTCTCCTAAAAAGTATGTTCGGTAATAGTTAGTCCGATTCACAAAACATTTTTTTAACCTTTAAATAAGAATCATGTCAAACCTACCTTATATTCGTCTTCTCGTGATGGGGACGTATCCAACTCGGTGTTTATACTTCCGTGATCGGTACTTAGTGTCTATAAGCTCTTGTGATCCTTTTAATTACTAATACACTCAAATTCATATACAGTTCTAGTATAAAGTCCGTTCCCCCCATACTAATTTTTGAACCACCTGGTATATCGCAACGAAATTTGGAAGGCTCGAATAGGAGATAAAAAACTACTTTTTCATGAGAAAATTCCAGCTAAAAGTTTCAAAATGGCAGCTGAGCGCCATCTTCATTAATTTTTTTAAATAGAACACTCGGTATATCATTGCATGATCGGCTAGGAACGATCATAAGGAATCCAACAACACCAAGTTTGATGCTATTATCTCCAAAGACTATGGGGATATCGCCTATTATTTTCTCTCTCCGACTCATTCTGCTTACGTGGAAAGTAATAGGTGATAATATCTCCATAGTTTTTGGAGATAATAGCATCAAACTTGGTATTGTTGGATTCCTTATGATCGTCACTAACCGGTCATGCAATAATAAACCGGGTGTTCTATTTCAAAAAACGATTGAAGATGGCGCTCAGCTGCCATTTTGAAACTTTTAGCTGGAATTTTCTCATGAAAAAGTAGGTTTTTATCTCCTATTTGAGCCTTCCAAATTTTATTGCGATATACCAGGTGGTTCAAAAATTAGTAGGAGGGAATGTACTTTAGACTAGCACTGTATAGTTACGTGGAGTAATGGTGAATTTCGACTGACAGCTGGAGAGGTATCACTGAGGTCGAGAGTTCAAACCCACATAAAAATTTTTTTTATTTCAATTTGAAAAAATAAAATAAAATTACCACTAAGGAAAATTAAACTATATTTGATTAGTTAATATAAACAGGAAATCTTAATTGTTTTTTTATCGTATTGTTGAATAAATAAACATTGAAAGTAAGATATCTCTATTTTTGAAAACTACGGTCGACGGAAAAGTTTTGTAACAAACTCGTGAATTAAAATTGCGATTAACAATCTCGAACATTAACTAACGCGCTCGCTCCGCTCACGCGTTAAATTACCTCGATTGTCAATCGCCCTTACTAATACACTTGTTTGTTAAATAACCATTAATTTTTTCCAGTGCTATACTCCTCGGCATTTGGGACTTCGAATGATAACAGGGGCTGCTTGCAGCTTATCTGATCCCCGGCCTTTTCTCATCATTGTATTTTTATATTGAAACTTGTACTGCCGGTTTCTGTTTTTTTCATTTAGCTGATAGGAAATAAAGACCTTTATTATTATTATTATTATCTACGTTATGGATGTATTATGTATGTAGGTACATCGTTAATTGTTTGGTCATTAGTTTGATTTTAGTAATTTTCTGTCAGATTTGTTGAAACTTCGGTGATTATTGATATATTAACAAAGGTATATATAATTTTGACTTTTGACATTTCATCACTTTCGTTCGATTTTATGATGGCCATAGAAAAGATCATTCGAATATTTTGACGATCTCATAAAACTTTTGCCACCTTTATGATTTATTTATTACCGTTCAGAGGGAGCTACTGGCATTTAGGTACCAATAATTTTATGCTTTGATCTTATACTGCCCAAAAAAGGCAAAGAGTAAGTGATGAAACGTTAAGACAACAAAAATCGAAATTTATGAAATTTTCTGTGCCTTCATGCACTTAATAACAGCATAATGGAGTGAAACCGGGCCTCAATTTTCGTAAGGATATTTTTGTACTCATTAAAAATATATTTTTTGAAAAATGTCATTTACTACCATTTGCATTTTTTGGGCAGTATAGCAGCTCTAGGGAGTTCATCTCAAAACCTCAATAACACCTCAATAACACCTCATCGTTAGTTTTATTCTAGAACTATTGAATGGACTTAATATTAATAAATTAAGTAATAAAACCATCATAAAACCTAGTTTCTATACAGGGTGTTCCTTAAAGACATGCTAATATTTGAGGGGGTGATTCTTTGACTTATTTTAAGGAAAAAACTTTCTATAAACGTATGTCCTAAAAGTCCTAACTTTTGAGATTCAGGGTGATAAAGTTTTGAAAAAAAATCAGTTTTTTAATAATAACTCATTCATTTTGGAACAAATCTGATCCCTTTATTTGCTTTAAGTCGATGCACAATCATTTCCACACCACATCAGATTTTTGAGGAATTGATCCTGAAGTAAAACGATTTTTATTTTTTTAAGCGAAAACCATGCGGCGGACAAAGAAAACTCAAGAGATTAAATTTGCTCAAAAATAAATGAGGATCTCAAAAGTATTTTTTTTTTTTTTGGAGAAAGCAGTGGCGTAGTATTTTTTTCTCCATAAATATTCAATGCAAAACCCGTACGGACGCCACTGGTTGAGAAAATGAAAATGTTTGTGCATTAAAAAATGCACCTTGATGCATAGAAGACATGTACCAAATTTTATAAAAACGTCTGCAATATTATCTCAGTTATTATTAAAAAACTGATTTTTTTTCAAAACTTTATCACCCTGTATCTCAAAAGTTAAGACTTTTAGGACACACGTTTATAGAAAGTTTTTTCCTTAAAATAAGTCAAAGAATCACCCCCTCAAATATTAGCATGTCTTTAAGGAACACCCTGTATAGATTATATAAAGACTAAAAGGATTTATCGTGTATGTGTATACAGCCATTGTAAAACCTCCATAAAATCAAATATATTCGAATACTAAATGGTTTCATCTTATAGCCTTCATGAGTGTTTTAAAACCGATTCATCAATCTATTTGCTCTGGGAGCGTATTAGGAAGAATGTATGACCCTCGGTATGACCAGCATGAATGAAATTGGCTATTACCCAACCTCTATAAAACTTTCATAAAACTAGGATGAATCCAAATGGCATTCAAATTGTTACTTGGGCATCCTGGCAGGTCATTATGAATGCCTCAATCTCCGACTTCAGCCCACTTGACATCAGAAAGGCGTAGGTCAACTTTTCGGATAAGACACTCCAAACTCAAAAATCCATAGCCTACCTGTTGTCTGGAGAAGTCTAACGGATGATTCAGGAAGCAATATATAGTTATTAAGATAGCAAAAAAGAAGAATTTTTTGTGATTCATCTCTGGATTTCTGGTAATTTTTCATGTTTGGCATGCTTTTCTAGCACCGAAGGTCCACAATTATCTCTAATGGGTTTTTCATTTGTTGTTATATAAAAAAATTATGTGAATTTTTACACACCAACAATGAATAAGCGAAGTTCACACAGCCTTCAACTCTATTCCACCTGAAATAAGAGCTGTAGGAGACGTCATATATACACAAGTATAAAAAATGATCAGAATTTGAAGGCAGTGTGCTTGATCATTTGTTGCCAGATACTTTATATTAGCTAATATCACATTAACTTGTGAAATGGTTACTTTTCTATCTAGTGCGCAAAATGCTACCTTGGTGATCGAGAACAAGGCGCACGAGATGCAAACAAAATGTTTGTACAAACGTCAAAAAATATTGTTCTAAAATAAGTTATTATTTCAGCTTGATATAAAAGAATTAAATAAGGTAGTGTACAATTTTCTCACAACTTGAAAAGTGTTAAAAAGCCTTAATTATTGTTAAAATGTATTTCTCACAGTACTTCGCGCGCACGGTGTCATGGTAACGAAGGAAAATGAAAACAAGGGCCACTTCGCATATTGTAATCAATGCGCGAACCGTGTCATTTTTTTACTTTTGTAGAAAATAGTGATTTTTGTATCTAGTGCGTGAAATGCTACTTTGGTGATCAAGAACTGATTTTTTTCAACGATGCGCAGCCCAGTTGAAAAAAGTAATCGAGATCACCTAAGTATTTCGCGAACGAGATGCAAACAAATTTTTTTCTACAAACGTCAACAAAAAAACAGGTATTATGGAATTTTGTCAAAATTTGAAAAGTGTTGGAAAAGCCTCATTTAATTATTGTTGAACATTCAGAAATAAATGATTTCTTGGATTTTCGCTCGATTGAGGACCATAAAGTTAGAAATAAATGATTTCTTGATTTTTGCTCGATTGGGGAGGATAGGTTAGAATATGAAAATCCCATATAGTTCACATGCAGTGTGCGAAATAGGTATTTCGCACATTACTTCGCGTATTGCACGGTGTCATGGTAACGAAGGAAAATGTCATTTTTTGACGTTTGTGGAAAAAATGTGTTACGTTCACCATAAGTCACTTATAAATTAGTGCCATGAGACATATTGTATATTTTTAGATATGCACAGGTTACTAAAAAAAAACAATCAGGCAAATGATATTAAGAAATGAGTTATATTATGGAATATATCCGAAGTTACGGATTTGGGTAGAGGAAAATGAATTAGAATACGGGGTAGAGGAAAGTGAATTAGAATACGGGCTCATTTCACGATGGAATTGAATCATGAAAAAAAATGGGGTTTCCATTTGAAAAAATAATTGTCTTCCTGAATCATTTTTTGCGTACACACCCTGTAAATTTATCAGTGGATATGATTATGGTGAGTGATCCGTTTACCTTCAGTTCTGATGATTCACTAAAGATTTGTAATTCACATGAAAATGGCGTAAGTTCGATAGGCTGCATTTGTCACTTTTTCTAAAAAAACTCTAATAATTCAAAAACGGGTAATTTTGTTTATAGAATATGATACATCAGTTTGAATTAGGATCATAAGAGAAAGAGTATACAGTGTGTCACAGTAACAATTTTGTTTTGTTATTCTCTTAGGGGAAGTTAGTGAGCTCAGGATACAGCTGTCTCTTCATTTAAATTTCCCGCCGTTACAATGATCAATCACATACTGTTTTTCAAGTGTTATCTCGGTACAATCTGATCAAGATTCTTTGATTCCATATGGTTTGTCTGAATTCGCAAAAAGTTAAAATAACTGAACTTCATTGCGGCATGTCTGGCAGCCATTTTGTTCGGCATAAACATTACGGAATTTTAACCTAAAATGCCGAAAATCCTGAATTTTTTTTGTTGCGAATTGCGAATAATTTCAAATCGTTCGCGAATCTAATTTTTTGGTTGAACTGTAGGTGTATTGATCTTGAACTCCTCAAGGGGTTGCAACTAGGCATGTTTCGAAAATTAAAATGAACCTGTCTGATCATCACTCAGCAGTTGACAGATTTCACGCCGAACTCTTTATACAGCTGCAAACATTTCGGCGTATTTTTCAAAATCTCTTGATGGTGGGAATTGTTTCTGAACAATCTGTAACTATTGAAAAATTCGTCATCGATATACTTGGTGTCGACCAAAATATGTGTTAATTGCTTGTTAAAATGCACGATTTTTCTTCTCGCCTAATGATCATACCCTCAATATCCTCCAAATCCATGGAAAAGCTTGTTTTTGTCTCTGATCCCAAAAAACCGTTGAACAAATTAGGAAAGGTATATGCAGTGAATTATTTCCATTTTGTCTTTCAAGCATGATTCCACTCGTAACTCCGTAATCTCTTTTTTCAGTTAATGAGATTAAGTGAACCCTTTCCATGCATTTCATGGATTTGAATTAAATTAAAATCAATACTTAATTCTGCAGCGCTATACTGGAAACTGAATTACAGAATGCCGTGGAATATAGCAGAAGCGCTTTCATTAAGACCTACCATCACTGAGAAAACTTGCAGAGCTTCGTTTAAAATTACATTAAAAAAATACCTTTGAGTGGGTCTGGTCGAAAGTAATGTCTCATTAGTGGTTGGTGTTCTGTGATTCGACATTGATTTTTATGGTTAAAAATAGCGAGAGGAACCATGATCCTCGGCGCAGTCCTTATATTTTTTGCTTCCAGCAGGAGGTTCCTGTCCACTGATCTCTATGCGAAGCTCGTTCAAACTTTGTTCCCTCTTAATTAATAGTTATTTATGCAACAAGTGCAAAAAGTAAGTGTTTATTGCACTCGACGTGCACAAAACGTTGAGTGCAAAAAACAATTTTTGCACGAGTTGCATACAATATTTTTTCTACGTTCATGCACAAAGAAAAAAATGGTTCATTAAGATTCGGCACTTAGGTGTAGGAAAATGAAAAGCGCAACTCATTTTAAAACTTTCAATTCTGTAATTGTCAGAAATAATTTTTGACTGACTTTTCTAGAGCCACAGTTGCATTATGAAAATAAAAATCATAGTAGCCGTGAGCGCGTATGTTATCAGGAGGTGTGGTCATAGTACAGACAGTTTGATCTATGTAGACGGTTCAGAACAAAGCAAATCAGTTCTGATTATGGAGTATTTTTCGGGAAACCAATGTTTGTTCTGCAGAATATCTGCTAAATATGTAGTGGGTTTGAATGTTTATGTTTGTCATGATGACAGCACGTTGAAGTAGAATGACAGATGAGTGCAATAAAGAACTTCTTTTTTCACTAAATATAGTTCAATAAAGTTTTGCTTTTTGCATGAATGTAGAAAAATGTTTAAAACGTATTGCCAATCTCACAGAATATCTGCTAAATATGTAGTGGGTTTGAACATTTATGTTTGTCATGATGACTGCACGATGAAGTAGAATGACAGATCAGTGCAATAAAAACTTCTTTTTCCACTAAATATAGTTCAATAAAGTTTTGCTTTTTGCATGAATGTGGAAAAATGTTTAAAACGTATTGCCAATCTCACAGAATATCTGCTAAATATGTAGTGGGTTTGAACATTTATGTTTGTCATGATGACAGCACGATGAAGTAGAATGACAGATGAGTGCAATAAAAACTTTATTGCACTAGTGCAATAAAGAACTTCTTTTTCCACTAAATCTAGTTCAATAAAGTTTTGCTTTTTGCATGAATGTAGAAAAATGTTTAAAACGTATTGCCAATCTCACAGAATATCTGCTAAATATGTAGTGGGTTTGAACATTTATGTTTGTCATGATGACAGCACGATGAAGTAGAATGACAGATGAGTGCAATAAAAACTTTATTGCACTAATGCAATAAAGAACTTCTTTTTCCACTAAATATAGTTTAATAAAGTTTTGCTTTTTGCATGAATGTAGAAAAATGTTTAAAACGTATTGCCAATCTCACAGAATATCTGCTAAATATGTAGTGGGTTTGAACATTTATGTTTGTCATGATGACAGCACGATGAAGTAGAATGACAGATGAGTGCAATAAAAACTTTATTGCACTAGTGCAATAAAGAACTTCTTTTTCCACTAAATCTAGTTCAATAATGTTTTGCTTTTTGCATGAATGTAGAAAAATAATATAAATACATTGGAAGTGGAAAAAGCATCCACGATGCACTGCTTCGCGAAATTCAACCTTTATGGCATTTACCATTGCATGTTCGAAATCAGTCATAATTGAATTCGGGTTTGCGGTTGGCTCCAAGTTTTTCATCGTTCTTAAAAGTTGAATGTAACAGTGTTCACTTTTGTTGGGAAGTATCGCATACACTAATGGCAGATCAATGTGTCCACGTAAGCCATGTATAGTGTTAAGTTGCTGAAATAGTAGTGGAACGGTTTTGAAGGTACCATCTGCGTACCAGTGATCCGATCTTGCTAGGAGCTGGAGATTTCTTCTGGTGGAAAATATTATCATTCTGTCTTCTACGGGACCAGAATCGAACAATAAAAACTGCTCACCGTTTTCGGTAGTGGTATAAATATCTGGAAACACTATATTTCTTCTGTGACTGGACTGGACCATCATTGTGCTTGGTTCTAATATTTCTTACTGTCCTTTTCATTGAATCTACTGAAGACAGTTTTGCACCTACGGCTTGACTAATATTCGTCGATGTACTGGACACAATATAATGGGGTGCATCGCGAGTATTTACAGCATCTTCTCTAATTTTATTCAATATTTTATTTGCTTCAATCTGTGCACCATCACCGGCATGATCATGAGGTTGTATCTGCTTACTCACTTCATTATTTACGGTAGTCAACCGACATTTACAAAACGTCTTCTTGAAATTTTCGCATTTCCAGTAAATTTTATTTTGGCACTGTTTATCTTTCACATACAAGTAACCGTCTAAACATAGTTTTGGTTTGCCTTTAGAACTATTCACAAATTCTAACGCCATTTCAATATAAACTCAAGGATTGTTACTTTCAATGCAAAAACGCTAAAAAAACTAAAGACAACTGAATTGTTATTATATGTACCTGCTAAATATCGATAAGTACCTGAAAGTCAATCCTAGAAATTAGAGGTAAAATTATTCCCAGAAATTAGGGGTAAAATGACCGCATAAGAATATCACATCTCTACATATTGTAAGATGTATTATTATAACTTTTCTCTAGTTTGGGTATTTAAAATAAAATTCTCAAACTTTCAACGAAATGTAGGTCGAACAAGAGCTGGTCGAACAAATTTCCGTTCGAACAAACTTCCGCTCGTACAAATATTTTACGAACAAATGCTGTCGAACAAAGGACATGGCACGGATTATATGGGTTTCTGGGGTTCTACGAATTTTGTTCAATTTTTGATATGTGATGTAGGATGGGTAGGTGATTAAAAGTTACTATTGGCCCAAACGTGTGGCACACATCGTTTGGTCAAAAAAAGCGTCCAAAGAAAATGGCGGATGCACCACAATAGAAAATATTCACTAGAGTACAGTTTCAAAAAATTCAAAAAATATTTTCTCAAATTTCACAGATCGATGTGTAATCAAGAAAATCCATGTAATGTACTGGGTGTCCCACAATAAATGTACTGAGTGATACCATGTGCTCAAAAAATGCTCTTCAAGAAATAGAAACTACATAAACACCAAAACTACGTCAATTTACACACGATGCACGTTTCGTTAACTAAATAAGCATTTTCAGGTTTTGGGTAGTTTCCATTTCTTGAATTGTAATCACAACCAATTAAAGTTTCAAATATTCATTTCATTCTTAAAAGAAGAAAACCGTACAGGAAACAGTGATACATTTACACAGACAATAGGTAAAACATACAAAAATACAAATTCTGAAATAACATAGCATAAAGCACTTCGTTTCCAAAATCTCAGAGATATTTTCATTCCTTTATGAAGCACCAAGCATTTTCCGCTACAAGAGGTCTTTTGGATACCGAATATTTGTTTTATGTCTAACGTACCCAAAACAACTTAATATGCTTGAGACGAGTACACATACCTAATAAGTTCTTCCACATGCCCTACAAGTGCAATAAATCCTAGTGACTAGACTCCAGGGGTCGAAATGATTATTTCTTCATTTCATTGAGAGCAAAAAATAGTGCATCAAACTGCAATAAGGATTTCCATGAATGCGTCCTATTAACCTTTCCGAAGTTTGATTAGAAATGTTATTATATGTTTCTTTTTTATAAACCGTTGTGATTCATACAACTCAGTAGGTTCACAATATTTATGTAAACAACTGCAACTTTGTAAGTGAAGTAAGACGCGTAGCAAAGCGCGGTAATCTTTGAAAAGCGGTAATGACACTTCCTGCTTAAAATACACACAAACTCAGTTCCTAGACAAAAAACGCTAGATATTTCATTCAACATAGGCACATGAGAAAATCAACATCCAATAGCCAATGTAAATATAAGATATCTAAATATCCAATAATTCACATTTCTATAAAAATTAAAACAAAAATAGGGAGACTAATGCATTCCTAAGAAAAAAAACTTCCGCTAATCGGGATTGAACCCGTTCCATCTACTCATCATGTTTTTTCTCTGACCTCTAGTCCATCATAGACAATAAGAGTGCATTGCATCATTGTTTATAGTTTCCATAATGCAAGCATAATTTTTTTTTCCAGAAAAGCAGTGGAGAAAGAGCTTTTTTCAATAACCTCGCTCTAGAGCGGAAAAGCTGTCAATAAATAACGTTTCAAGGCATCGAGACATAAAAGTATCAAAGGCTATTTCGCTAAGCAGTTGTTCTTCGAAAAGAAATTATATTTTGATTACATTTTCTTTGAACTTTCGAAATTCATAAACTGGTTAAATGTTGCAAAAATGTCTATAGCTCTCCCTTTCATATATAACGCTTTCTTGATTCATTTATGTTAATTTTTTATTTGTCAGAAAAATAAGACCAAAATCAACAGAAAACTATTATTGATCATAGCAGGCATTGGGTGAATTGTAACATTTGTAATAATATCAGAGCAAATCGCAGGATAGATGGAATTTATGTGGACATCGAGTTAGTCCGGAAAAGAAATCAATTAGCTTCATTACACAGGAATAGATTTCGACTACCAAATATGGACGTAACTCCAAATTCATTAAGAATTTGTGTTGTTTGTGATAAAAGATTAATTAATGTGAAGCAAATGAAAGAAAACAACTTCGCTATTTAAATTAATGTTATTGTTACCAAACTTCATAGATGTTTCATTTACCAAAATAATGGAATAAATCATAGACTTGCACTGAAAGCGCGAGTGGACTTTTTTTTTAAAGTGTGGTATATTCCTTCCAGAAGATTCTGTAATGTTCACCTCAGTGTTTATATCCATCGAGGTATCCTAATGAATGGAGAAGAAATAAAGGAGTTGTTTGGTTATTTGAGAAAAATGAATAATGAAATGGTGTCATCAAAATTCGAAAGTGAGAATAATTTCACTGAAAAAGATTTAAAAAATCTTACTTCAATCACAAAAAGGCAGTTTGAAACTTTATTCATTTATTGCGATCCTATTGAGTTGTATGGATCACAACGAATTATATAAAAAAAGATAACATTTCTGATTAAACTTCGGCAAGGTTTATCGGACGCTTTTATAAAATCGTTATTGCATTACAGTTCAAGGCAGGCGGTTACTTTGAAAAAAACTTCGGTACGATTAAGTCTCATGCGAAGGTTTGTTCCAAAAATCTTGGTTAGAAGTGTTTATACAAAGGCATATCACTCAGTTCGCAAATATTTTATATAATCCTGAACCACTTACTCCGAAAGCAATATTTCATCCGGATGGTACGTGTCTCAGAGTACCCAAATCTTCGAATTTTCGTGTAGGCCGACAGTCATATTCCATGCATAAGAAATATATACTTCTGAAGGCTGGTCTTGTAGTTTCACCCGATAGGTATATATTGGATGTACATGGGCCTTATTTTTCCATGGGAGAAATAATGAGCTATTTTGATGCACAATATGACTCAGGATGGAAATAACCTCCGCACATTGATACGAGATGGCGATATTTTCGTAGTCGATCACTGTTACTGAGATGCATTAGAATTTTTAAATAATCTGAACATAAACCACGAAATGCCGGCGATCATCAACAAGGAGAAAAGCAATGCACCACCGAAGAACCTAACCGATCTAGGCTGGTAACTAAGACACGATGGATAGTAGAGTCAAAGAATGGTCACCTGAAATCTACTTTTAAATTCTTCATGAGTTTATAAAAATTGCTTGTGCAACTATGAATTGCTTCCATGAACCCATTCACATGCAATCTGCGGATGAAGATTTGGCTCTTGGAATGCTGGAAATTGTCCAAGAACCCAATGTTGGTCAATTGCGAGTGGAACAAAAACATTTACATTTACGTCGTGGGCAAGGTCCACGGTCACACCTCTATCAAAATGGAATTCCATCATTTTTAAGCCTGCCCCTGGAATATACCCGAGACAAAACGTTTGGCACTTACCAAGTGAAACTAGCCCCAGGTTATACTCAAGACAAGTTTGCTAGGGAAGAAAATGAGTATGTACTCGAAAATCAGCTCTTCGAACAAGGATTATTGCGAGCTAGAATTCATTCCCGATTCACCCCTAGAGGAGCCTATACTAGGAACTTTTGCACATGCTAGGCAGGTGGAAGAACCTAGGTGTTGAAAAGGGGAACATTCTCTATCAAAATTGAAGAAATGGAACACGCTTTACTTTCAACATGGACTGGAAAGTAAAAAAAGAAATGACAATTTAATTACTCAAATGTAAAAAAAAGCGTGGGGTGCTTGAGCTCTGGAACACTCAGTATTGTTAATATAAACTAATATAGATCGAATGCACTTATGCTTATTTTTATAATTGAGTAATTAAATTGTCAATTATTTTTTACATTATAGTCCACGTTGGACGTATTCTTTAGTTTTGTTAAACTATTATTTTAATGTGTATTTTTATAAATGTATGTTACATATTCTCTTTATGATAAATGTATCACTGTGGTTTGTGTTTTCATGTTTCAAGAATGAAACACTAATTCTGATTCAATCACAAGGGAAATCTACTTATTCAATAAAATGATGGAATTGATAATTTTTTGGGGGTATGTTACATCAGTTGTGGAACACCCACTACATTACATGGATTTATGTGACCACACATCAATCTCTTGATCACCTAACATCTGAGAAAAATTACTTTCACTTTGTCGAAACTGGAAACTGAACCGGATTTAAAATGAATAGTTTCTATTGAGGGGTATCCGCCATTTTCTTTGGACGTTTATTTTGACCAAATGATGTGTGCCACACGTTTGGGCCAATGGTAACTTTTAATCACCTACCCATCCTGCATCACATATCAAAAATTGAACAAAATTCGTAGAACCCCAGAAACCCATATCATCCGTGCCATGTCCTTTCTGTCGAACAAATGTTGTCGAACAAATTTCCGCACACCATGAAGATAATCGGTTGAAGTTTGTGCATTTGCATATATTCTATGTATAGTTTGCTCAGTTACCGATATTTCCGTGCGTTGTATACAGAGCGACAATATGAAAACTTACATTCGACCACATCACGAACGAAATCAAGATTTGACTACTTACCCCCCTCCCAACTTGTTCTGAACCGCCATTAACCAAAACATTAAAACAGCAACACCCTTCCAGGGTATAGGAGAAAGTCGTCTAAAATGGGGACAATATGTATTTCACCTCATAAATTAGAAGTTTATTGGAAATAAATTTCGAGAAAAAGTGTGATGGTAGAATGAGTAAAATCCTATCAAAAAATACTTATGTTGTTTAAGAGAACTATTCCCTCTGATGATAAAACTACTGGTTGGGCAAAATGGGGAAATGAAGATTTTTTTTATAAAACAAGTAAAATTTAATTAATTAAAAAGTCACAAACATCTGTCTCATCTCCTTCTTTCACGGTAGTGCAACCTTCTTGGGCCCATTCTCGACGAACACAACATTGTACCAATCCTTCGTTTTAATCTATCTGAAATCACAAACAGGTATTATAAGACAATCAAGAGTCTACTTTGAAGCAACTTTTTAGATGAACAAATAATTTTAAAAAAATATATATTAAAGCACGTACACACACCAACGTTTTAACGTTTTATCTTTCTTTTGATACCAAATTCATTTCGATAGGATAAAGATTGCCTTAAATTTTAATGAAAGAGAAATACCACTGCAACTACCTCGATGATCTATGGCAAGCATCCTGAGGTGAGGTGAATCAAATTATTTCAAACTATTTTTGAAACCTACGGTCGACGGAAAAGTTTTGTAACAAACTCGTGAATTAAAATTGCGATTAACAATCTCGAACATTAACTAACGCGCTCGCTCCGCTCACGCGTTAAAATATCTCGATTGTTAATCGCCCTTATTAATACACTTGTTCGTTAAATAACTATTAACGTTAGTTAATGTTCGAGATTGTTAATCTCAATTTTAATTCGTGAGTTTGTTACAAAACTTTTCCGTCGACCGTAGTTTTCAAAAATAGATATATCTTACTTTCAATGTCTATTTATTCAACGATACGATAAAAATCAATTACTATTTCCTTTTTATATCAACTCGAAGATAGTTTAATTTTCCTTCGGGGTAGTTTCATTTTATTTTTTCAAGTTGAAATAAAAAAAAAGAACAAAAAAAATTTGCCCTTGTGTGGGGTTTGAACTATCGACCTCAGTATCTCCTCTCGGCTGTCTGACTGAATTTTCCATTACGCCACGAGACTTCTCTAATTTTTGATGAAAACTACTGGTGTATCGAAGAGTCTCTCAAATTTTATTTCAGAATTGACAAATAAATAATGACAGATAGTACTAACCAATATAAAATGTATTAGAGTAATGTATGTTGGGTTGCATATAAGCAAATCGTTGATTAATAGAAAATCATTCATTAACAGGGGTCATTAATCAACGATTTTTAGTGCATTAAATACATCATAAATGAACAATCGACGAAAAATAACCATTTCCGTCTGGTAACCAAGAAGTCTCGGATTCGGTTCCCGGACGGGCGAGTTTTTTATTTTTCTGAATGATTTGATTTCGTTGCTAACTGGGAATAATTCTCCAAGATCCACTGTTGCGTTGAAAATTTACAGTGCTGCTCCCAAATTGGCGCAAGGAGTTAGTAACACAGCCTATCCAGAACACGTGGCTAATGAACATAACAGTCGATGCCAAAACACCAAAAACAAAATCTAGAATATTCTTTCTCAAAGCTTTTGAACAGTTCAAAAATTTCGAGATCTCCGTGCAATAAACCAGAACAGAGGCTCCGGAAGGATCTGGAACGTACTGAAAAGATACTTAAGTGAAGTTCTCGAAAGGTCGGTCACCAGGGAGGTGCCGTGGTGGTATAATTTTCTGGAAATTTCTAGAACATAAAAAAGACAACTCTTGAATGTTCTGAAAGCTTCTGGAAAGTATTAGAAAATTCGAGATCGCCGTGGAATGAACCATAACAGAGTCTCTGAAAGGTTCTAGAACGTACTGGAAGGACAGACAAGTGAAAAGATGAAAAGGTAAGTTCATGAATAATTGACGATATTTTGACAATTCCATTCTGTTAAGGCTTTCTGATTCTGATAATCAAATTACCTTCTTCGCATTTTCACCCATTTTCAAATAAAAACTATCGATTATATTATGTGTGACCTCAGGAAAAACAAAATCAAACCACTTTTGTGAATAATTCAGCGAGATAATTACATACTTGCATAATCTATCGTATAGTGTTACTAAAGTGGGCTATGAATAATTTTCTGAAATTGATCGTAAAGTGCTTTTTCCAGCCTCAATAATTCCGTAGAAAATAATTATCAACGAAGTTTCAGAATTGTTTGAATAGTTATTTTGTATATCACTGATGGTTATCAAATATTTTTTGGGAAATATATAAATAACGTAATCAAATAGTCAAGATGAATGACAATATTCATGATAATATTCCCTATGAAGTTATTTAAGGCAAAGCGAAATAGATTATTGTCGATCAAAATCTATTGGGGATTAAATGCGAGAGAAGCGAACCTTACTTCAATGAAATGAACGATTTCTGTGAGTGATATTTTTTCAATAACATTCTCCTTATCTAATTCATTTAATGATTTTTTCAAGGAAAACTAGAAATAATTAAAAAAGTCAGCTATCTGAATGAAAATGCAAATTTTCACTTTCAGATTTTTTCTTTCCTTTTCAGTTAGAGTCTTATCACAATATCTATCAGATGTAGTTCAATGTCCAGCGTGGCTTGTGCCGGGGAAGTAGTTGTTCCACTTTTCAACATGGAATTCCATTGTTATGAAAATAATCACAATATTTTTACGTCGCTCATGTTCGTATAACAAAATTCTTTTTTTTTTCTCGAGCCTGAAAGAATATATGAAAGAAATTATCCGAAGTCGTAGGTAGTAGAAATTGTATAATGTCGAAAAGGGGAACATTCTCCATGAAAATTGAAAAATGAAAAATGTCGCAGATGATTCCACAACAGATTTTATGAATGTCCTATTCATATTTTCAAATTGAAATGTATAATGTCCTTTCAGTCTCAATATAAAAAAGTGTGATTTTGTCCTTCAATATGTTTATTCGTTTAGACGATGATATACATCCCGTTCTAAATTGAGACGGATCATTAAAATTTCGTTATTATCAAGTTTACCAATGCGACTGAATAGGCAGGCAAGTACCATTTTTGATGGACGGCGATGCTGAAAACAAACAAAAATCAGAGTTGTGCTCCCAAAATGTCTCATTATATGATTTTTTTAATGGAGCACTTTATATTTCATTATGCATTTCGATTTATAATCACGTTCTACCCAAAAACACGCATATGACTTTTGTTGGCTAAAGTTGAAAATTTAGATTTGATGACAACACCCAGTTTCTGGGATGTACAGAATGTTCAAAATCACCGTCTTCTTGTTGACCACATAATACGGGACCTTTTATTAACATTACTCTTTGATTTCAATACAGTTCGATTATCAAACTATTCATTACATATTATATTATGATTGATTCTGTTAACCCAGTTTTTCAGAAATCCCCAAAAATAGAAAGTGACGTCTGTCAAATCTGGCGAACGAGGGGATTTATATACAGTGACCGCCAAAAAGTATGTACCATATGGCAAAAAAGTTTATTATTAAAGTATTGGAAAAAAGATTCTTGGGAAAAGTTTGTCCATGTACGATAACCTAAAAATCGATTTTGACACATGCCACGTGACCGCTGGTATGGCGGCAAATTGAAAAAAATTACAATGAATAGGCAAAAAGTCGGGTAAAATGGCAAGATATAAAAAAAAAATTATTTGATAAAGTTGCTTAGAATTCAATTTTATACACATGTACAAAGTTCGAAAGAATAATGTGAGAAAGTTGAAAATTGCTATTTTTTTAAATATTTTCCTAGCTGTATACAAATATCAAATTATCATCTTCTGGATAGCTTGACCATACTGAAACATTTGTATTTCAATGATAATCACAAAACTTTTTCATTTTTCCACACCATAGAGCACTGAATTAAAAAAATTGAATTTTGTCAGAACCCTTGCTGTCACATTGGTTCGTATCTAACAGTTTTATCAGAATTCCACGATTATTGCGATGATAGGAAAATCCAAAAATATCGTATATTTTCGAATTTCATCAGTTTTTGATGATGATTGTCCACGAAATTTCACTTCGCACATAATCTTAAAAATAGTGCGTCAAATTAAAGAGGCTTAGAGAGTTTTCAACATTGCATGCGAAGTGAAACGCTCTGGCACGATTATCATCGAAACTTGTTTATAATCTGAAAAACACCATGTTTCTGGAGTGTCATGTCATCACAATGGTCGTACAAGTCTGATGAAACTGTTAGATATGAACCAATGTAAATTTTTTAAATTTAGTGCTGACTGGTGTGGAGAAAACGAGAAAGTTTTGTCATTATCATTGAAATACAAATGTTCCAGTATGGTCAAGCTATTCATAAGATAATAATTTGATATTTTTATACAGCTAGGAAAATATTTAAAAAAATTGCAATTTTCAATTTCCTCACATTATTTTTTTAAACTTCTTATATGTGTATAAAATTGAATTCTAAGCAATCTTTTCAATTAACTTCTTATGGAGAAAAAGTTTATTATTAGAGTATTGGAAAAAAGATTATTGGGAAAAGTTTGTGCATGTCCGATAATCGTGATAAACGTGATCGCTGGTATGGCAGCAAATTGAATAAAATTACTATGAATGGGCAAAAAATCGGGTAAAATGGCAAGACATCGAAAAAAGTGAATTGAAGAAGCTGTTGAAAATTCATTTTCATATACATATACAAAGTTTGAAAAAATAATGTAAGAAAATTGAAAATATAATTTTTTTTTTATATTTTCCCAGCTGTATAAAAATATAAAATTACTGTCTTATGAATAGCTTGACCATACTGAAATATTTGTATTTTAATGATGATAACAAAACTTTCTCATTTTCTCTACAACAGAGAGCACTAAATTAAAAAAATTGAATTTTGCCAGAACTCTTGCTGTTACATTGGTTCGTATCTAACAGTTATATCAGAATTCCACGATTATTCCGATGATAGGGAAATCCAAAAATATTGTGCTTTTTCGATTATTATATTTATTATATATATATATATATGTATATATCAATAAATATTATACTAAATTTTTGATGATAATCGTGCACGAACGTTTCACTTCGCACATAATTCTTTAGAGTTTTCAACATTGAATGCGAAGTGAAACGCTCTGGCACGATTATCGTCGGAACTTGATGATAATATGGAAAACATCATGTTTCTGGAGTGTCATGTCATCACAATGGTTGTGGAGTTCTGATATAACTGTTAGATACGAACCAATGTAACACCCAGGGTTTTGACAAAATTCAATTTTTTTAATTTAGTGCTCACTGATGCGGATAATATGAGAAAGTTTTGTTATTATCATTGAAATACAAATTTTTCAGTATGGTCAAGCTATTCATAATAACTTGATATTTTTATACAGCTGGGAAAATATTTTAAAAAAATAACTACTTTCAATTTTCTCTTATTATCTTTTCAAACTTTGCATAAAATGTAATTCTAATCAACTTTTTCAAATAACTTTTTTGATATCTTGCCATTTTACCCCACTTTTTGCCTTTTCATAGTAATGTTTTTTCATTTGCATTTATCAAAATCGATTTTTAGGTTATCGGACATGCACAAACTTTTCCCAAGAATCTTTTTTTCAATACTCTAATAATAACTTTTTGGCGGTCACTGTATTCATTTGTATCAAGGAAAACTATATTCGTGAAGCTTGTACCCAAATGAAATCGGATCTGGAAACTTTCCCTATCTAAATAATTCTTTCTTTCCATCAACCCTTCCAAGTCCAAAGCTTTATTATTTGGTCGCAAGGGAGCTCGCGAAAGAAATGCCCATAACTTGAACTTGTCTTTGGATAATGTCCAGCTGAACTTATCCAAATATTAACCTGTGGTAGAAGTCCATAGTGTCTCGAAGTGGAGTGGTATAGATTTAAGATGCAGTAAAACTCAAAGTCATCTCCACAATTTAATATAACAAGCAGATGTTGTATTGGTAGAACTATCAAAAAATATTGATCAGTTCAATTGTATCGTAGTAGTACATGTTTCGAACCTATATAGGTTCATCATCAGCTAAGTATAAATTATGGAGAGAAAATTGTTGAATTGAAACTTTAATAAATTAAATTGGAAATGTGTCACCACATGTTCACACTAGGGGTTATGTGAGCACAGAAAACACGTGTTTTATTGAAGAAAAATTAAAAATTAAATAATTAAAACATTTAATTTAAATAATTAAAACATTTATATACAGTGACCGGCAGATTTATGGCAACAAATGGAAAAAAAGTTTATTTCAAATTTCACAGAAAATTTTATTCTTCATAAAGGTACCAGCATCCTCCCAAACTCAAATTGCACTATCCACATTTCAATTATATCCTTTCGTATACGAGGGACGTGAAAAAAATTGAAAGTGGCCCAAGAGTAAAGTTTTCTATTTCTATGGGCCAAAAATGAAGGTCTACATTAATCCCTCAATTCGTCTTTGTACATATATCTTAGAGCTCTTTTTTGGAGAATAAAAACTCTGTCGAATAAATAGTTTTTATTTATTTATTTATTTATTCATCTTTGGTGGTATCACATAGCTATTTCCACAAGTCAAATAAGATCTTACACCTACACTTATAAATATCTAGATATAAATCATTCATACTTACATACATTCTTTGTTACATGCATACGTATACTCACACTTATGAACACATGTATATTTCAGATCAGACACACATTAACTGAATTGGCACTATCATATAGAAATGTAAATGAAAATCAGGTTATTGTAATAAAATGGAGTGCAGTAATGTAAAAATATGGTAACAAGTATTTAAAAAAGAGACAATGTACAAATTAGAACCTATCAATTATATAACTTATAAAATTCATCAACACTGAAAAGTTTATTTTCAATCAGGATGTGTCGGATCTCTTTTTTGAAGATATTTATTGGAAGATCTTTTACGTTTTCAGGGAGTTTATTGAATAATTTCAGTCCAGTGAATTCTGGTCTTTTTTGGCACTTCCCAAGCCTACAGTATGGGACAACTAGGTCATTTTTGTTTCTGGTGTTGTAGGTATGAGTATCGCTAATTTTCAAGTAATTATCCTTTGTCTGATGTACAAGAGATTTTCGTATATGTATTGTGATGGTAATGTCATAATTCGTAGATGTTTAAAGACAAATCTAGAATTATCTCTATACCCCAGTCCACTCACAATTCTTATTGCCCTCCTTTGTAATCCAAAAACCCTCGCAGACGGTGATGTTCCACCCCAAGAGATCACTCCATAAGACATTACTGAGTGGAATAGAGCATGGTAGGCTGTTTTTAGTGTGCTTGGAGATACACTGCTAGATAGACTCCGAAGTACATAAACGTTACTACGAAGTCGGCTGCAGATATAATCTATATGGGCGTCCCACTGTAGTTTGAAATCAAGATATACCCCAAGAAACTTCACAGATTTGCACTGTGGAGTATTATCTGTTATGTCTCTCAGTGAAAAGATAATGTTATTCGTTTTTTCTTTATTTATTATTAATTTGTTTGAAGTAAACCAGGTTTCAGCCCGTGACTGTGCCTTTTGGGTCTCCAGGACCACATCTTCAAGTGATGATGCAGATAGGGGGATGGTGGTGTCATCCGCAAAGAGGGTATACCCCACCCGAGTGTCACAAAGAGGCAGATCATTTATATAGATCAAAAATAGTACTGGTCCAAGGACAGACCCTTGTGGTACACCAATCCGGAGCAGTCTCTCCGCAGAGAACACTCCATTCACCCTAACTGACTGGTACCTGTCAGATAGATATGAATGCAACAATTTGATACTGCTGCTTGAAAAGTTATAACTTTGGAGTTTTTTTATCAAGAGATCGTGTGAGACACAGTCAAATGCCTTGCTCAAGTCACAGAAGATAACCGAGTTATACTCTAAGTCTTCATAGCTATCCATAATGCCCGAGGCTAAATTGAGAATCCCTAAGGTAGTGCTTTTTTCTTTCCTAAAACCAAATTGAGAGTTTGTAAATAATTCATTACTTTCGAAGTAGTCATTGATCGAGTTTGCCATGTATTTTTCAAATATCTTAGAAAAGGCAGGGAGCAGAGAGATAGGTCTGTAGTTAGCTGCCTCGTCAGTATCACCTTTTTTGTATATTGGGATTACGGTGGCTCTTTTTAGAGCACTGGGAAATACGTTTTCATTGATGCAAATATTCAATAATTTGGTTAATGGTATTATTATAAGGTTTTTTACTGTTTTGATAAGTTTAACACTAAGTCGTAGATGTCAGTACTGTTCTTGTTTTTTAGGTTTTTTATTATGTCTCTTACGTTGTTAAAGCTTACGTCGTTGTATGAGGATTACCTAGTAATATCACCTCATGGACGTTTCATTGGAGCCGATTTTTAGCGCCATCTATGAGGAAAATGAGGAAACTTCGAATTTTTCAATCCGGGCAGTAGTGACCCCTACACGGTGTTAATTCCAACTCGATGAAACGTAATTTAGACAGGAACGGATTGAGGGGTTGAACATTATTCACGTTCTGATGTATGAAATAGCTAACAGAATGTCATATTTGGATAATTAGTTTCCAAATTTTGATAATCGCTTTAGGTGATAATATTTTGATATTATAAGTGATTGGAAACTCCCTGTCTTGTGGAATATGATAATAATAATAATAGGTCTTTATTTTCCAAATATACTTACAATATGAGAGGAAAAAAGCCGAGAATCAGATGGTGAGACGCATTGGTATACATGTTACCTCTGTTATTATTATTATTAAGCTCCAACTTACAAAATTGTCGCTGCTGTCCTATTGACGTATCTGTTCATTTAAAGAAATATGAAAGGACATTCAAGGAATTTGTTAGGCGAGCTGTATAAACTAGTCGATAAAATTTTCTGTGACTAACACATTCAGGAATATTGATTTTTATCGAAATTATAAACATGATGTTCATAAAATCAGATGTGGAATCCTCTGCGACTGAAAGACAAACTTTAGTCGTCAGTTTCCATCGTTCAAGAGGTAATCTCCTTAGAAGGATTCATGTATTGTAGGTTTGTTCCCATTTCCTTAGGAGTTGTTTTTCTATGTTCAATTGAGAATATTACCCTTGTCAACAATTTAACTGGTTGAAATTTGTAAGTCAGGTTTCTTTAAGTACCTGTCTGACAGAATAAAATCTTTCAATGGATATTTTTATAAGAGGAAAAAGATGGCAGGCTATCAATTCGAAATTGGT
The DNA here is from genome assembly GCA_958298965.1 of Chrysolina haemoptera. Lineage (NCBI taxonomy): Eukaryota > Metazoa > Arthropoda > Insecta > Coleoptera > Chrysomelidae > Chrysolina > Chrysolina haemoptera. The sequence continues at coordinate 22,011,992 of OY282595.1, forward strand.
ATGTGGGGGTGTTTGGGGTCGGAAATGTGTTATTTGATCAAATTTGGGATGGTGGTTCCAAAATCAAAATGGCAAATGATGGGAATATTCATTATGATATTTTACACGCTTTTATTCAAATCAGACTGTGTGTATGTCTGCTGTGTCAAATCTTGGAAGTGGATTTTGACCTATTGGCAGTTTTCGAATTAATTCGAAATTTGGCAGGTGTTATTTCTGGTGAAAATCTTAATTCATAAAATCAAAATAGCGGACGAGTTGCCCTTGCTCCAATCTTCTGAAAATTCCTCTAGCTCTAGAAATGATAACGAAACTATAATTCCACAATGACCATTTTAATAAAATCATAATACAAGTATTTCATTTATTTATTCAACGGGTAGTCCCAGTTACAATTTGTTACAATAAAATACATAATATAATACAATATTGATCATAATGCAGCAGTAGTTTATAGAGCTGCAAAAGATATCAACTTGTTGAAATATATTACCATTTTTAAGCATTCGAGTGACAAGAGAAAAAAATCCTCGTAGCCTTAAAAAATTTTGTTCAAAAAACATGTACATAGTAAATCTTCTACGACACCAGGAACAAATTCCGATATGCATTGACCGCCAAAAAGAATGTACCATAAGGGAAAAAAGTTTATGATTAGAGTATTGGAAAAACATTTCTGGAAAAAAGTTTGTGCGTGTCCAATATCCTAAATATCGATTATGACACATGTCACGTGACCACTAGTATGGCGGGAAACTGGAAAAAATACCATGAAGGGACCAAAAGTGCTCCATTTACAAAAATCAAATTTTTTTCATCTAAATAGCTTGGCTAGTGGAAAATTCTATTTCGATGATAATGACAAAACTGTCTCATGTTCTCATCACTAGATGGCAGTAAATTGAAAAAATTGGGATTTGCCAGAACCCTCGCTGTTACATTGGTTTGTATCTAACAGTTATATCAGGACTATTGTGATGGTATGGCAATCTAGAAACATTTTGGTTCCCTGATTACAATTAAGTTTTGATGATAATCGTGCATGAGCGTTTCACATTGCACATAAACTTGAAAATAGTGCGTCAAATTAAAGAGGCTCAAAGTGTACGTGCAAAGTAAAACACTCAACTTGATTATAATCATGAAATTTTTCAATGTAACAGCAAGAGTTTTGGCAAAAATCAATTTTTTCAGTTTAATGCCATTTGGTGCAGAGAACGTTTTATCATATCATCGTAATACAAATGTTCCACTACAGTCAAGCCATTCATAAGAAAAAACTTTGATTTTTGCAAAGAGATTGGAATATATTCCAAAAAAAAGTTGCTATTTTCAAATTTTTCGATTTATTGCTCGACACTCGGTGAGTATAAAATGAAATTCCAAGCAACTTTTTCAAATTACTTTTGTCGATATCTTGCCATTATACCCCACTTTTGGCCTCCTCGGTGTATTTTTTTTTCATTTTGCCCCCATCCTAGTAGTCACGTAACATGTGTCAAAATCGGTTTTGGGTTATTGAACATGCACAAACTTTTCCCCAGAAATGTTATTGCAATACTAAACTTTTTACCCATATAGTACATTATTTTTGGCGGTCACTGTATAACTAATAATACATAATAATATGGTAACATCACTAATTATTGTGTTGCAATATTGATAGTTTGACATTTTTGGTTTGCTTGCGAGTTTTCATAGACTTTGACATTGTTTTACAGTATTTGAATATCAATGTTCTTATCAATAGTTATACTTTGGCACTGAATAACTAACTAAAAATGGCGCTCAGCGTCCCTTATAATTCAGCAAAGATTTGCAATCAGTTTGAAAACTACACAACCGCCACTACTAAACCACAACTGTACTGTATAAAACGAAGATTTCAAACACAAACACCTAATCACAACTAATTCACCAAGAATACTCCGAATTCGTCCAACAAGTGAATAAATATGACTGAAACATGAAAATCTGTGGCTGCAGTGCGGTGCGGACCTGAACAATTTTACCTGATTTTACCCAACCTCGGTGACTCGAGGCAAGCGAATCTCGACTTAAATGGCCGTTCGAAATGACCAATGAAACTCCATAGTCTCCCTCGACCATGCTGCCATCTACACGCAGTCTCCTTTTGGCTCCAATGAAACGTCCATAAGGTGATATTACTAGGTAATCCTCATACAACGCTTACGTCTTTGAAAGCAAACCCTGCTTTTGGTGGTAGTATACCTGTCATATTGATTATAGGATCAACAGAGGTTGATGGCAAATCCTTTGTCAAGTTATGTACTATGTTAATAAAAAAATCGTTATACTGATCTGGGGTTTGAAATGTTCTCTTTCTTCTTTGAAGCCCTTTGTTGGTTGATTCTATTCCACATAGTTCTTGTTGGATTATCGGATGTTTTAATTAGTATATCATTTGATTTCATTTTAGAGAGTTTAATTGCATCCCTATATCTTTTTTTGAAATTTTTATATTCTTGCCAATTATGTGGATTTTTATGGGTGTTTGCAAATTCTTTGAGGAAGTTAAGATGTTCCCTCATATGTTTTAGTGTCTCGTTAAACCAGCCTACGCTGCTAGGGTCCTTTACCTTGGTCTTATATGTTTTCGCGCACATGCCCCAGAAACAAATACCGTAACGTAGGTGAGATTCAATAAGTGAGTGGTAAGCATTCTTTGCCGCAGTTGGACCTAATTCGTTGGCCGTAACACGTAGGGCATAACAGCCAGACGCCAGCTTTTTAGCTAAGTTTAAAATGTGCCCTTCGAATTTTAGTTTGGTGTCAATATTCAATCCTAAGATTTTATGTGAAGTTTTGATGCTAAGACAGTCATTATCAAGAAATACATTGTTTATAACGCACTTAAAGTTGATTATACCTGTCTTAGAGGTATTGAAAGACAATAAGTTGGCGTCACACCAATGATCTGTGAAGATCAGAAGGCAACTCGGAACATCTTCATTCTTTAATGAAGAAATATCCAGAAAGCAAACTCCATACTATACATAATAAAAATCGGAGCTCCTATTGTATCACTCGATGTGTCGTCCTTCATTTTTAATGCACCTGATGGTTCTTCTATGCATTTCGTAGTGTACGTTTCTGAGCATTTGCGGGGTGATCATTGGACAACAATTTCTTATGATATCCTCCAAATGTTCGATATCCCTAAATGGCCGTTGTCTATAGACTTTCTCCTTGAGGTACCCCCAGAAAAAAAATCCATAGGAGTTAGGTCCGGGGATCTAGCAGGCCACGGATTGTTTGAGTATCGCCCTATCCACTTATTTGGGAATTCCGTATTCAGCCATGCTCTAACCCCTTGAGTTGAGTGGATAGATGCACCATCCTGTTGAAAAAACATGTTGGCTCTGACACGTAATGGGAGGATGTCAAGGTAATCGAATAAAAACGTGTTTAACATTTCCAAATACCTTTCTGCATTCAAATTTTGTCGAAAAAACACTGGACCCACAATCTTATCATACAAAATTCCACACCAGACGTTTATTTTGAAATTAAATTAATCCTTACATTCGATTCTGAAATGTGGATCTGCCCACCATCTACAATTTTGTGAACTTACTGTACCATTCGATGTGAAAGTTGCTTCATCAGAGTACATTATTTTTGTGGAGAAATTATCTTCTTCAACTTCGCCTTGGAACCAGAAAGTAAAATACAAACGTGCATCAAAGTCTCTTTCTTTTCTTTGAGTGTATGAACGAATTTCGTTTTGTATGGTCTGAATTTGTTCGTTTTCAAGACTCTTCTAATTCGGAGAAGCCAATCTTTTTTTGCCTTTGAGATAACGGAAGTCTCGGATCCTCCACAACAGATAAAACAATATTCAGGGCAGCGTCTTCATCTACAATAACATTTCCTTGGTGTGGTATTTTATGTTTGTTCTCAACTGACCCAGAATTCTTGAACTTTTTTACAATTTTTGCCACCGTTGCATAATGGAGATTTCTATTTGGATGCCTCTCATTGAATATATTTGAAGTTTCGCGACAAGTTCGATAGTTGTCGCCGTGTATTAAAACTATTTCAATTCTTTCTTGGAGATTAAGGTGTGCAGCCATTGTAACAATACAGAAATGAAATGTCAAGATAATGCGTTTACCTACTATTTTACCAATGCTTTTCAAAGCCAACTTTGCGTATTATACCAATTTTCTGTTCACTGTAGAGCTTCGTTTTGATAATAAACGATCATTTACGGTTACCATTCATTTGGGAGACATGTTTTCACGTTGGTTACAATAAAGTTGGATTGATTTCAATTGATTTTGAACTGCAGATGTCGTTTGTTGTAGCTGATTTCGAAAAATACTTGTTTTTTTCTGAATGGCCACAATAAATGAGGTTTTGTTAGCACCAAGTACGATTAATGCAATTTTCTAGATGACAGTTGGGCGAAACTTAGGTTTATCCGGTCGTCTAGATAATATTCAATGATTAGTCTACTCTGATATTACAAATCCTCATACATAGGGCGGGTGAGATAAAAAAAGGAGAAAATCAGTGAAACCTTGTTTTCGGAATAGGAGGCTGTGAATTCAAATTTGGAACACTTTCTAAATTTTAAGTCTTTGCTTTGAATAACTTTTTTGTGTTTTTTTAAAAATAAAGGTACTTTACTCTTGGGCCACTTTCCATTTTTTTCACCTCCCTCGTATACAAAAGGATATAATTGAAATGTGGATAGTGCCATTTGAGTTTGGGAGGATGCTGGTACCTTTATGAAGAATAAAATTTTCTGTGAAATTTGAAATAAACTTTTTTTGTTGCCATAAATCTGCCGGTCACTGTATATATTTCTTGATTTTTTTTCAGGTATTAAGTCCGCACGTAGAAATATTCGCCTGCGACACTCTCGTAAGAGACGGGAGGCCTCATGTACCAAACTCGAGACGAGACGATTATCGTCTTATCTGAGTATCGTCTAGAAAACGAGACAAGACCATGCGAGGCTCTCTAAAACAGAACTATCGTATGCATCACTAAAAATAAAGACAAGTTTTACTGAGGTTTACGTCACCCAAACCTTACGGTTCTTGAATACCTCGTATTTTGTGAAAATGTAGTATCACAACTACTCTTATTTGCCCTCCGTTGGATGGAAGCTGAGATGGATTCTCCTGCTAGCTTCATTTGGTGATATCCCGATTTCATTCAACTCCAGAGGGCATACATACTAATCAAATATTTGAAATAATGCAAATGAGAGTTCTTTCACTGTTTTTTATATTTATCGTATGCATACATTATATATTGCATATGCATATATTCGGATTCCCTAATAATTCATCGACCAACCCGCGTAAATTGCACTTTTCAGATTCAGACAACCGATACGTACGCTGAACCATTGGTATTTCTGAACTCAGTCGGACGTTCATTTCAATTCCAGCAATTGTGCCTAATCCGTCCGACAGACATGTGAAACATGCAGATGAAAATGAGATTTCTTTTTTGCTCTAGATATGTTTGTCATATAAACCTAATTGATTGTACAAGTACAAAAGCCATATCATAACCGCATTGACTTTACAACATGGTTGAATAAAAGGTTAGGCCCTCTCTGCGAATATTTAATAAGAGAGTTCTTATTGGTGAAATTCTGCCCATTTATCATGTCAATACTTGACATACACTTTTCTACTTTCATACTCTATCTCATCCACTTCCACAGTATATACGTATTTCAATAAATACCCAAATCAAAACTTTTGTTTCCACCTCTCGAAATCTAAAATACCAGCTGCCTATTTTTCAGAACTTTTTTTTCGTCAAAATCAATCAAACCAGAAATTAGATAAGTTTCTGAATTCTCACAAACGAATTCAATCATTTTTACCATATTAGTTTTGAAGGAAAACTGAATAAATATCATCATCATCAAGTTATAGAAAATATTTGGTTCACATTCAGAACACTACTCTCTTTTTTTTTATTTAACTTCCACTGTTCGTATGTCGTTCTTTCGTTCTGTCCTGTCTGTTCTTCCGGATCGAAACTTGTACTCCTATTTTCAAGCATTTCCTGGCATCCGATTGATCTGCAATTTTAAGAACCGTTGACCATACAATAATATAAAAAAAAATGTTACACCCTGCCCTCCTCCGAAGGCTAGAAAATTTCAAAGGTTTCGGAAACTGAAAATTACTGCGAAAAAATAAGGGTTGGACACCCGTCCTTGGGAAAATGAAATCGAAAAAATCCGTATATATAGTGAAAAACATGGGAAATAATTATACCCCCCTACCCACTACTTTCCAAAAAAAATGCAATGCAATGTAACCCCCCATCCACCAGAAATTCAGAAAGAGAATGCGTGGGAAATCAAAAAAATTTCCTTAGTAAAAAACATGGGAGCGTCGAATACAATAATTGTAAAAACTACACCCCTACCCACTGAAGGATAGAAAACGCGCGGAAAAAATTCTGGCTATTTCAGAAGAAAAATGTGAAAATTAAATCAGAAAAATCCGTAAAAATTGTGAAATATATGAGATCATGGAATAAAGTTATTTAAACAATTTGAACCCCCTGATGACTCCGTAAAGTAACATGGGTGTTAGGTAATCGTAGTTGTACCTAATATAATTAGTTTTTAGTTTTTTACTATTTATCCCGCCTATGGCTCGATGTTTGCTGGTATTTATTTCCAATGAAGAATGGATGTTTTCTTTGAAAAAACCCTTTGTCGCGACAAAGAGAGTTGAAGATATTGATGTGGGACACAAGAATAGTTCAGTTCAAGAGTATTTTCGGAACAACTAGTGCTTGTGTTGGTACAAATAACGCAATTTTGAATTATTATATAGTGCTTGCTCTGAAAAAATTAGCATCGTTGACATTACTTGGTCACAGATTCCAATATTTTTTCACAATGTTAGTATATTCTCCCGTTATAGTAAATTTTCGAGAAGTTTTTGTTTTAGTGTTCAGAATGTGGACCAAAATTGCGGCACCTAAATCTTCAAAATCGTGAATTTTCATTTTGTACATCTCATCTCTCCTACAAGCACCCATAATTCCCATGATAGGTACAACCTGCAATAAAAAATATAAACAAATTATAATTAATCAACTAATTATTGTGGAACTTACCTTTGCTACAAGGTATTCGTTGTCTGGCGCTTCTTTGATGAACGTATCAATCTCCTTCGTTGTGAAAACTTTAGATTTTTTTGTATTCATCTGATTTCCGCTTTAGAAATGCTCTCAATTTGGAATATTTGCTGATATCCACGCCATTATTGATACTAAGCATCGTTTTTAATATACTATAGTGTGCCCATAAAGTGGACGATTTAAATTTATTCGATATATTTCCAAAGTAAGCCATCAGAACATTCTCTGACCAAGAACTAGTTTAGTTTTCTGTTCTTTGCACCAGTCCATGAATAGGGTATAAGAAACTGTGTATTTTTCTTTAGATTTTTCAGACACTAAATTTAATGAAGCGTTATTTATTAACACCTGGCGGTGTTGATCTTCTTTCACTGTCACTACTTTCCATGCTGAACTAATTTCGAAAAACCTTTATATCGTTCTGTCAAAGAAATATTGAATTGTTACTTATGTTTGTGATTATAATTGTTTGTATGGTTACGGCAATTTCAACCGAGCAAGATCGAAAACACTGATCAACCTCAGCAAAACTAGTCTAAAGACAATCACAGGATTTCTAACGGGGCATTGCAGACTCAAAGAACACCTAAGGAAGCTAGGCTTAGAGGAGGACAACACCTGCAGATTCTGTGGGGAACATCCTGAAACACCTCACCACATATTGATGGAGTGTTATGCTGTACACCACAAAAGATTAAATATACTGGGATCACACCAGCTGACTGTGGAAGAAATACCACAAATGGACCCCCTCAAAATCCTAAAATTCCTGAAGGAACTGAGGCTTGAGGGGATGCTGTAAACGAGAACACCTTGAGATAGCAGAAGAAGATGGGGCACAATAGATCTAACTAGGTCGCAGCGCATCAGTCACCATCCATACCAACCAATACCAATACCAATGGTTACGGCAATGTTACCTCTGGTTACGGCGTCTTTTGTTTTATCTACTCCACGCCTTGTTTGTCCTGACAAAGATTGCGAAGAATTACCCGTGCGCTTTTCAACTAGTGCACAATGAAAAGGAATATTACAATGTACTACATTTAGAAATCATCATTGAACATACAATGAAGGTATTTCAAAAAGTTGGATAAATCCATGGTTGCCTAGATTTAAGTTTGTACATTTTCGAGCGTTAAGAGTGACAAAGAAGCGTTGCGTGTGCTCTTCCATTAAGTAGAACAACGTTGCAACGAGTTTTATCAACAGTAAAAGCACAAGAGCTTTTTTTTTATCGGATAAATTTATTTCTTCAACGAAATAATTTTGCCAATCAGTAATTTCACGAGAAAAACTTACATGAAAAAAATTTGTTTAATGTCAGAGTTTCGAGATCGAGCCCTGTGGTACACCACAGGGCTCACAAAATGGTTAAGCCGGAGACATTAGATCCAAGGGCCACATATTGACTACGGGTTCGCAGGTAATGGGTCATAAGAAGTTTAGCATTTTCAGAAAAGCCTATATAGTTCAGTATTGCTAATAGGAGATCATGATTTATTCTATCAAAGGCTTTCGAGGAGTCAATTAGAACAAGAGCACATAGTTTGTTTTGATCAATTAATGAATATAAATCATCCGTAGTTTTCAGAAGGGCTGTAGTACATCTGTCTGTCGGGCGAAACCCTGCCTGTTGTTCGGGGAGAATGTTAATGGAGTCCAACTGAGCTCTCATTTGTTCAGCGATTATTTTTTTGTAACCCTTCGACAGAGCGCAGAGAATGCTTATCGGTCGAAGATCACTTAATCGCATGGGGTCTGATTTTTTTGGGATTGGAATGACTTTGCCTCTTTTCCATAATGTAGGGTAAATATTATTTTCTATACAAAAATTGTATATGTACGTAATATATGGTAGAAGAATGGGACAACAATGCAAAATCATGTTGATATTTATTTGATCGGGACCAACAGCCAATGATTTTATTGACAGTAGCTTCTCAAAACCTTGTTTTCGTCTACTGGTGGGAATCTAAATGTTTCAGTATTATTAATTTTATTAGTTAAAAAATAATCAAGGAGTGTGACATCTGGGTTGTTTGACCCTATGCTAGCAAAAAAATCATTCACTACATTAGGATCATTCAGATGAGGGGGTAAATGGGATTCTTTTTTGGAATGTATTTGTAGTTGCAGTTGACGTAGGACTTTCCACATATTTTCTATGTTATTGATTTTGTATTGTAGGTAAGCTTTTTTTCTCTCTCTTAATTGCACAGTTAACTTCATTTTTGAGATCTTTGTAGTAATTCTGGTGATTGATATTTTTTGTGAGTTTGTACTTTTTGAGCGCTCTGTCTCGCAATTTTGTCATTTCTGTCAGTGTATCAGTGAGCCAAGGAGATTTTTTTTTTGTAATTCGTACAGTTTTTATCGGAGCGTGAATGTCGAATACCCCTAAAATTTGAGTGTTAAGAAATTCTAGTTTTTGATTGAAATCTATGGATGGATATGAGGAAAATATTTCTTCTGCGGTGACACTTTGATTCCACAACAGATTTTATGAATGTCCTATTCATATTTTCGAACTAAAATCATAATTGTTTCATATTGTACCTAGTAGTAAGTACGACCCGTAGGTGATAATATAGCAAAATTACTAGAGAAATGATGTCAAGAAATTAAATAAGTGATGCGAAATACCAGAATGAACAGATTGTCGAGGATATTAACGATTCGAAAAATGAAGTAAATGGTTTAAGGAATAATATTCAATCTATAACAGTGCAAGTTGCCTAAGAAGTGAACTAAAAAGATAGGAAATACTATATTTATTACCTGATTGTAAATGGTTTGAAAGAAGAAGAAAACGATATGTGGCTATGTGGCTATCTCAATCAAAGGAGGTAAAAAATGGAAAGAGGACAAGCATTTAGACTGGGTAAAACTGAAAATAATAAAACCCGTCTCGTTCTATTTGAGTGCTTGACTAATAGACTGAAGATTGGAGTATTGGACAGTGCAAAAAAAACTGAAACGAAATGGGATGTAGGTACATAGTACTGGATTACTAGAGCAGAATGTTCTTGGTATTGAAACGAAAGACTGCAAGAGAAGCTTCAAAAAAGGTAATACTCTCATAATGAATAGGATCAGGTATTCTCACGAAGATGTACAGAATAAATTAGTAGCAGGGATCTTCAACAGGAAGGATTGCAAGTGTAGCAGCATAGGCAGAAAAGACTAGTCGAACAAAATGGTCGCGAAAGAATTGGTAGTAACCGACACATCTAGAATCTTCATCTAAGTTTTTGAAATAGAAAATTTTTCCCTATGTCTTTTATTTTTTGCCACATCTATTTTTTCTTTATTTCAAATTTGTTTGGATATTTCATTCCTCTAATAGTTCTTTACTAAATGTGTCATATTGACACAAACATGACCATTTGAATATCTGATCGCTTTTACTAAAATTATTTTATTCTTTGAGCAACTCTGAGTAAATGTGAACATAGTTATTGTTGCCTACAAGCCCCTGGACCATTCTGAAATTGATTTTCTCATTTCATTGGAGAACGATATATCTACCTTTAATCCCCAAATTTTATGAATGAAAAATGAGCCCAGTGCTGTTACCGGACTGAATAATATAATGGAGGAATTGGGACACGTTCAACCAGTTGGTATATAGGTCCACAAGAGTGACCGTTTCATCACTTTTACTCAGATTCAATTATCACAAATAACAATGATGATATCTCTAAGAAAATTGAAGTTGTTATTATTATGTGTTAGATAATAATGTTGGTGATTGCTCTCGCTCACCAAACGAGTATAGACATTTTTATAGGAATGACGAAATTATAGGATCTCACATCCGAATATACAAGGTGATTCCTAAATTGATACTTTTTTTTAACTGTATATTTAATTCGTTAAAATAAACAACTTTTTCAAATAACTTTTTTCTGAAAACTGAAAAATATGCGAGATAAAAAAAAAAACAAAAAAGTAAATCTGGGCGTGTGTATAAGAAGTACTTAGTCTGTTTATGTTTAGTTTTTAACTCGGAGAGAGCAAATCGTTGTGTTGAATTTTAACTTTGAACGCCTTATTTGAGTTAGATAGGACCGTACTGGACACTTTTTGTGATAATGTAACTTTGGTATTTTTTAGTGTTTTGGAAAAAGTTATTTAAAAAAGTTTTATATTTCTATACACAGTTGAAAAAAACGTATCAACCGAGGAATCACCCTCTATATTTCATAATATCGATTAAAAAATTACGTTTCTCAATGAAAAAATTATCACAAAATTCAATAGGCATGGTTCTGTTTGAACGATTAGAATAACCAAACCTTATTCACCATAGAGTAAAAAAAACACTTTATTCACGAGTATCAAATAGTATTTTTTTCTGATACTGTCAAAAAAGAAAGGAAATTCTTACCTCAAAGCAATATGATCGAGTTTGAAATTTTTGACAGAATTTTTGATAGTATTGTGAGTACGAGGTATTCGTTAACATAATTACACGAACAAGGCCAAGATAATTTCATTGTCGTGCATTGTTCAATAGCTTTATACCTGAATAATAAATATGAAATTTGTGAGCTTGACATTTATGTAAAACTAGATAACAAGATACATCATTGGTGTTTATATTGGTGAGTGAAATTATCGTTATTAAACGGTCTCCCAAAGGACCTCTGAGTTTTGTGTTCAGATATCTGACTGAATCTCTCAATCCAGAGAATCGGAGTGCTTCTTGATATGCTCGTTAGGTGAAGTAGCTTACACCCGTTTCATCAGCGTGAGACTAGAGTTACCAAATAGACAAAGTTGTAGGACCTATTCTTACTGATCACGAGTCAAAAACCCGAAACAAGTCTGCAGGTGGTCCCTCTGCTAGAATAAAAATAAAATTCTCCAATTGTTTCCTCTGCACTGAGGAACACTGCAAAGATTTATATGTCAGATATAATTCAATACCAATCGTCGTATTAGCCCGGGAAGTAGTTTTTTTCTGACAGTTAGTTGCCACAATAAGCCTACGTTTGTAGATGTATATCGGAGAAAAAAGGTAAAACATCGGTAGGCAACGACTATCGTTATTAAACGATCTCCCAAGAGAACTCTGAGCTTTATGTTTAAATATTTGACAACAATTACGACGGAGTTTTATTGAATTTATATCATGTGTGGAAATTGTAACAGTTCACCAAATATATTTGAACAATCGCCTTCTCATTCAACTCAGCAGCAAGTCAGACTGACTTCCTTGACTGAATTCTTAGCGAAGACTACGTACTCTATGCTATGAACTTCCACATTATCGGCAGTCCATTTGACTACCTAGTTTAACGAATCACTAACTATATTCGGTTGAGTCGTATGTACTCGAGAATAAAAGTCTTTCAAATAAGGATTGATACCGACTGAAAGACTATTAAATTCTCATTGAGTAACGGACTTGACTAGAAATGGAGGGGCCCGCGGTCAAAGTTCAGCGACCGTAGAAAAAAATTACAGTTAGAGAAAAGACAGACATTGATAGAATATGGCAGTATGTGTATATCCAAGTAAAGAGAGTCGTTTTCAACAAACATTCACTATAGAATGGGAAATAATTTGATGTGATTTGAAACATATCTAGCATGTTGAAAAGGGGGAACATTCTCCATGAAAATTGAAAAATAAAAAATGTGAAACAACTACTTCTCCGGCTACAGCTACGCTGGACATTGAACTACATCTATAGATATTGTGAAAAGACTCTAACTGAAAAGAAAAAATCTGAAAGTGAAAATACGCATTTTCATTCAGATAGTTGATTTTTTTAACTTTCTCTAGTTTTCATTGAAAATTCATTAAATGGGATAGGGAGAATGTTATTAAAAAATATCACTCACAGAAATCGTTCATTTCATTGAAGCAAGTTCGCTTCTCTCGCATTTAATCCCCAATACATTTTGGTCGACGAAAATCTATTTCGCTTTGCCAAGCTCATCAGGGAGAATGATAAAATTGGAAAACAGGCTCTTCAGAAGCAATTACACACATCAAGGATGGAAATTGATAGAAATAGATGGAAATATTCCTTCTGCGGTGACACTTTGAAAGTTATTTTTTGACATAGACCTATCATGGGCATTGCATTTTGATTTTTGTTCGAAAATATGAATGGGATATTCATAAAATCTGTTGTGGAATCATCTGCGGCTGAAAGACAAACTTTAGTCGCTATTTTCCATTGTTCAAGATAACCTCCTGGGAGGTACTCATGTTGAAAAGGGGAAACATTCTCCATGAAAATTGAAAAATGAAAAATCTGATTTATTTGTAATATCTAACAGAAAACAACTTCTTCCCCGGCTAAAGCCACGCTGGACATTGAACTACATCTGATAGATATTGTGAAAAGACTCTAACTGAAAAGAAAAAATCTGATTTTCGTCGACCAAAATGTATTGGGGATTAAAGCTGAGAGAAGCGAACCTTGTTTCAATGAAATGAACGATTTCTGTGAGTGATATTTTTAATAACATCATATCTTAATGAAAATGCAAATTTTCACTTTCAGATTTTTTCTTTTCAGTTAGAGTCTTTTCACAATATCTTTCAGATGTATTTCAATGTCCAGCGTGGCTTTAGCCGGGCAAGTAGTTGTTTTCTGTTAGATATTACAAATAAATCACATTTTTCATTTTTCAATTTTCAGGAGAATGTTCCCCCTTTTCAACATGAATACCTCCCAAAAGGTTATCTTGAACGATGGAAAATAGCGACTAAAGTTTGTCTTTCAGCCGCAGATGATTCCACAACAGATTTCATGAATATCCTATTCATATTTTCGAACAAAAATCAAAATATCTAGCATATTCCGAAAATCATGCAGGGATAAAATCAGAATTGTAGCTAAAGAAGTTCTTTCTATGCGAATTGAAATTTTTGCGAGATGCTTGAAGCACTGAAAAGCAATACCCGTTATACAGACACACACGCTCTAATGAACCGTAAATCGATAGAACTGTGTTCTCTTTGCAAAAGTATTTGTTTCCAGGGCTTTTCGAAAACGTGATTGATGCGCAGTACTGCAGCAGAATTTTCCTGTTAACACCGCCATGGAATGAAAACTAATGTGAGTTTAATTCATTTCACCGTATGGCATGACAGAATTGTAAACTGCAAAAAAAATACAAATCGACTTTATTGATGTGTTCAACAAATTTTGCCGTAACAGCAATTAGCAAATTCGAGCTATAATAAAACTGCGAAACAGAAGTCAAGGTACACATGAACTTTAATTTTTTTACGTTATGAATGTTTGAATTCTGGTGTAAATATGCGTGTTCAAAGATTATTATAAAGGTGTAAACAGTATTTTTTTATAAGGCACTATTCACATATCAATGGACGCAAGGACCTTCAAATAACGTTACTGATTCGTATATCTTGAGAAGAGCTATAGCCATTTTGATCAAACTCAGGTAAGGTTTTGCTTTTCAAGTTTATCTATACTTCGACTAAGCATAAATTTGATTGAACTAACTCTAAGACTCCACTCAACTGAAAGCTAAGGAAACTTCAAATAAGTATAGTTATTCTCGAAAGGACTATATTCTGAACTCTAGAGCAAAATAAGTATACCAAAATCAGGGATAAAAAGAGTTATATTGATACTATTCAAGATTTAGGTTCAAAATAATTTGTATTTGCTCAAGAGCAAACAATACCTTTGATGAAACGAGTATCGGTTTGAACGTTCAGTTTTAGTTTTTTGCGCAAATTTTGTTGGTACAAATTATTCAATTTGTTGGTAAGAATGCGGGAAATTAACTGATTTTTGGTTTTGGTGATTTTGAAAAAAAAAAGTTATGGTTTGACATAAAAAAATAGGTAGATTCCCGCATTCTTAGAGAAATTATAGAAACAGAAGAAGAAATTTGTTTTTATAAAATCATTAGTTTTTACGCAAAACCGAAACTACGATTAGGAGCTATCTACCTTATTGGCGCTCCCAGCTACGTAGTTTTGTTATGGACAGGTGCTTCGTTACCTCCAATATCACTCTCGAAAAATATATCCGCACACACCTAAGATATGCGGCGCAATTATGAAATTTGACTTTCGTGATGACGCGCTGGTGATGCCTACGCGAGCAATTAGAAACGCAATGATATGATACCACAAAATAAGAGAGACGCACTACTTTGCGCCTATCCTGTTACCCCACCCGACGAATTAATAGCTCAATCGATGTTCCTTCCTCGAGCGAGTAGAGGAGAAATTGTAATGCTCTCTCAACATATAGCAATATATTCTTTACGCTCTCGCACAGATGAAAAGGATTCCTTGGTTTGAAATGGTTTTAATTTGACTCAAGGGCGCTAAGCATTTGATATGGGCGAAATACATGGATATTTTGTTCTAAAATTTGAATTTCTTTGAGGCAAACGCCTCACTTTCTTTGGCACAAAGTTGTAATAATTTCGTCAAAATATAAAATAATATTGGCTCAAAATCATCATTTGTCCAAATTTGAAAGCTTTGAGGAAAATGCCATGTTTTTTCTAGCTTAAAGTCATATGATCTTGAAGCAAGAAATCCTAAACTTTCGATCAAATTCATTAAGAGATTGTTTGAAAATTACGTATTTTGAATAAAAAATATGATGTCATTGTCTTGAAATGAAAGGCTATTGATATAAAACCAACAAATGTTTCATACAAAATCTTATGTTCATGTTGAATTCTTGTTTTGAAGCCTTATGTCCTCAAGTGGAAGAATTACTCTTTTTCAAAAAGATGCAAAACGGTCTTGGGACTAAATGAATAGATGTATAGATAAAAGAGAAAAGAGAAAATTTCGAAAGTTTTAAGTCTGAAAACTTGCACTGGTTTAAATTTCACTGAAAATTTAAATTTAGTTAGGTATTTATAAAGACTTACAGGAATCTTGATAAAAACGTATTTATTCAAAAAATATTACATACCTACAATACATGCATACAATAATATTATACTATTCCTGCATTCGGCGACAGATGGCTTCCAGTGAGTATAACTTGATTGCATTTTTGAATCTAAAACAAAGCAGATATTATAATACGGCAAAGATATCAGAATTTAGTCATAGTTCAGTTGAAAATTCCTTTTCATTTTATTCGAAAAAAAGTGACAATGAAACTGGTTTGACACATAGTGGGAATATGTTTTATCGGATTGGTTAATCAGAAAGTTAAAATGATAAATAATAATTCGATATAACGAAAATATTTGGGTTTACTCTAATAACTAATTAATAAACTATGCTAAGTGCCATGCGTTTCTGTCAAGGTTTCTGTGCACTCGAATCACGAAAATTAGTCGCAATGGCCACGCCACAAGGTACGCCTACCGATATAAATGGCTCTTGCTTTTTGTATTCTATTTCTACTCTATTCTGATAAACTGCGTGTTTTTTGTTATATCATCAAACTTGTTTAACATTTTCGTATGAGAGGTTGCGTTTACCCAGTTTCTACCGATGTTACATTTCAAAGCGAAGAGTATATAAAACTAATAAAACTACCAATCTACAAGTACAATCATTGGGTAGGTATAGGTACTTACCACGAGATGTTTTTAACATGTGGCTTAAACGCCACGTTTCGAAGAGATTTCCAAAATTACGTGTTCCACTCATCATAAATATATTCACAACACAAATTTTGCCGGCTAAAACACCATCAATCAACATCTACAAGAGAAAATACAATGGCGCTTCCGGCTTCGTTGTGAGTTGCTCAAATGGGTATCGGAAAACTTCGGGTAGACTCGAGCTTATGCATAAGCTTATGGTGTCGTTGGTAGAGCATCTCCAAACACATGGAGAGCTTGCATCAAATATTTATGATTTTGAGACAAGAGTTAACCAAGCAGGACTGGAGACAAAGTTAATAATGTTCTCTCAAAAGCTCTGAATCCAAAAGAATCGAAAATTTATTATAAAAACAACAATGATTTTCATTCAAGAGCTCATGTAGCTCAGTGGTTGAGACTTTCTCGTTCGAAACCAGTGACTGCTGGTGGGTTAGGTTCGAATCCTTAGCGACTACAGATCTTTATCTGATGGCCCGAGAAAGTGCTAGGAATCGCACCTTAAAAGGTAAGACCTCGTTAATCCTTGGCTCGCACAAGTTTCGACTTTTGAGGGCTGCATTTCTTAAGGGGACGACAGCTGGTTAACGGAAATAACAATTTCATTTTTTTTGTTAAGTATTCGGGAAGAGGGCAATTTCTTCTTTCAGTGGCTTGGTCGAAGTACTTCTCTCGACGTATCAACCTCCGTATAAACAGTTTCAGTCGTACTCCTGAAATTGTCCCGTGTCATATAAAACAATACAGTATCGGAAACTTTTCATCTGGGGTATAGTCAGGAATCTACGCGAGCAACGAGGAACGCAATGATATGATAATACTACATAAATAACAGAGACGCCCTACCAGGCGCCGAAAAGCCTGAAATCTCCAAAGTAAAAAAAGATAAAGAAACAAACAACATTGCCCAAACAAAATTTATAATGATAAAAAAAACAGTAAGGAATTGCTAGCTATTACATTGTTTTTTATTTTATTTTTACTCTTTGAGACGAGGGAACCGAATTTCTCGAAAATAATATATTTTCCAAATGAGAGTACGCAATAATAGCATTTATTCGATCGAATACGTAACATAAATTGTGTAAACTTAAACAACTTTAATTGTATTCACGTTTGAGCTTGTTATGTACGAAAATTTATATACCTTACGCGATTTCATTTGTTGCTAGATGCTGGATTGATAATTAACTTACCGAAGTGAAAATGTGCATGGGGTAAAAAAATATTCATTGGATATAATGCAACCTTCGTCGTCGTTCAGGAAAGTAGTTGTTTTCTGATGGATTTTTGACCCAAATATATTCCTATATTACATAGGAAAATTGCAGTGAGCATCCTGGTAAGGATCCATCCATGATAAGCTCAAATTAACATTTCCAAGCAATTAGCAATTGCAGATTTAGCCTTGCAGGACTCTGCACGCAAATTCGTTAATATAATTCAACGTTCGTCGTGGTATCAGCCAGAAAAGTAGTTGTTCTCTGATGGATTTTTTACTCAAATATATTCCTATATTGTATAGGAAAATTGCAGTGAGCATCCTGGTATGGCAGGACATCTAGTTACTAACTTGATAAGCTCATTGTTGAATAATAGATTCCTTTCTGTTATTATATGTCCGTTCTTTGCGAACATGTGGGTATTGTTTAGTTGGGTTGAGGTTGAGATGGCGCTCGTGGATTGGTTAACACCGATCTACGGGTGGTGTCTCAGCTTTTGCCTTCAAATGGATTGATAATTGGACCATTTGTTGCAGACATCAGTTATTGTATGCAGAGACTTACCCTATCCTGATGAGGTCACTCGTTTATCATCTAATTACGCAAGTTACCCAGATAGTGTACCGGTACGTTGCCTATCCTATTGGAACTAACATGTACAATGTGCTTCCACACAACACTACAGTTACATATTAGGATGATGACAATAATAATAGTAATGGTAACAATGATATTAATAGAACTAATAATGATAGCCATATAAATAGCGGTCCGATCGGAAATGGTTGTCAGACAAGATAAAACCCTTAAAGCTGTTGGAATAGTCCTCACAGGTTTTGGGGAAACGCTTGTTGCAATTGGGAACTGTCACTCTAACAGTTGTCACAAATAATAAGTTTTTTCGGTTTTGCTGCTTTTACGTTCGCTACTTGAATGACTACAGTTCATAATATGTAGGTAAGATTGCAAAACGAGCTAAGCTTGGTCGCCCAGGTACTATTACCAATAAACAACATGAGGAATTTCATTTAGTGCGCTATTGAAACGGAAATCAACAGTGCCTTACATACCTTTCGTTGTGGTGGAAGTTGAATGAATATACAATGATAACTGTTTATAGAATAGTACCTTAACTATAGCTTCAAAATGAATGAAAGAACTTATATATCCGAAGGACGACAACAAAATCTATTTTATATTATCTTCCCAGGAGTATCTCCAAGAAGTTTAGGATAATAGAACCGATTTTTTCATGCTATGTATCGCGCGAAGGCGTAGAACGGACATGTGATATTTTTTTTCTTAATTTCGAGTTGTAACTCGAAATTAGTGTTAATTTCGAGTTACAACTCAAAATTAAGGCTGATTTATAATAATAGAGCGTATTGAGCATTGGTGTTCAAGAATTTTTGCCGGAGAGTATTAAATAAATGAAATAGTAAATTCAACAATGTCGAAGTACCCGTCTCTCCAAATATTTCCACCATGTGGAAATATGAGGCGAACATCTAACAGAAAACAACTACTTCCCTGCCTAATACCACGACGGGCATTGAATTACAGCTGATAGATGTTTGTGCAACGTTCTTCCAAGAGGACCCAATTGTGAATGCTTATTGTAATTAAAGATTATTCTTCATTTTGCTGAAGAAGACCACCTGCAGACGCGCTTCGAGGTTCTTGCCTGTCGTCAGTGACAGGTTTAGTTTAGAAGTAGTTTATTCGAAATAGGATGTCCTAATATACAAAAAAAATACATACTAGTTCACAACAATTACAAAACATACATAATATATAATAGATAAAAATTACAAATATTAAAAGTTAAAATAGTTAAAAATTGAAAATAGTTGAAAGTATGGGAACCTATATAGTACAATTCACTGTAAAGATAATACTTTGTGGCATAAATTCTACTGGGCACCAGGGAAAATATTAAGAGATCAATTATTCCTTTTTTATGAGTTCGTTTAAATTTCTTTTGAAGATATTCAGTGACTCACTATTTTTCAGTGACGTAGGCAATTTGTTGTATTCATTGAAACCTTTGAAAAATAATGACTTCATGGTATTCGAATTATTTGCTATTGTAATATGCCTATTTTATTCCAACCCTATATCAATCCTCCTGAAGAGCTTGGCAAAGCGAAATAGATTTTTGTCGACCAAAATGTATTGGGGATAAAATGCGAAAGAAGCGAACCTTGCTTCAATGAAATGAACGATTTCTGTGAGTGATATTTTTTAATAACATTCTCCTTATCTATTTTATTTAATGATTTTTTCAATGAAAACTAGAGAGAATTAAAAAAAATCAGTTATCTGAATGAAAATGCGAATTTTCACTTTCAGATTTTTTCTTTCCTTTTCAGTTAGAATCTTTTCACAATATCTATCAGATGTAGTTCAATGTCCAGCGTGGCTTGTGCCGAGGAAGTAGTTGTTTTCTGTTAGATATTACAAATAAATCACATTTTTCATTTTTCAGTTTTCAATTTTCATGGAGAATGTTCCCCCTTTTCGACAGATTATTCTTATTCCGCGTAAGGTAATTGTGAACTTCTGCATTGAAAACTATATAATCCTTGAAATATGAAGAAGCCAGATTGTTCAAAATTTTGTATATAAAAACCATACTTAAATAATATAATCTTTGGGAAACTGTTAGCCATTGTAGTGTATCCAGCATAACATCAATTGGGGTATAACGGTTTGACTTCAATATAATACGCATTCCACGATTTTGGAGCTTTTAAAGCTGGGATAGTTTGTTGAGGTTGAATGTATATAAAATTGTTGCACAGTAGTCAAAATGAGGTTGAATAATGGTCTTATAGACAGTGATTTTGGTTTCCATTGATATATTGTTTGCAATTCTTGAAAAGAAATATAGTTTTTTAGATATTTTATTCTTTATGTATTCGAAATGATCTTCAAATGATAAGGTATTCACTAGCTGGAAGCCCAAATACTTCACCGTTTTGATTATTTCGATTCTTTCATTGCTCATCATTAAATTTATATCATCAAAGTTTAAAGACTTGTGTTTATATTTAGTTGTTATTACCACAGTTTTAGTTTTAGACACGTTCAATCTAAGTTTGTTGATTTTCAGACATTTTTGAACAGCTGATAATAAAGAGTTCATTTTATCAATTGCTCTGTTTTTATTGGATTCACTGCAGGCTAGGAAGGTGTCATCAGCGAACAAGTTTATGAATTCACAATCAGTATAAAGAAACCCCTTCCACTCCATGATATCCACGTATGGATATTTCGACTAAGTAGTCTGGGTACCAGAATATCCACATGTGGATATTACGATTATCAGAATTTTATAGCTGCATAAAATAATGGTATCGCATGCTTTTTCGATGTTACATTCTGGTAAGGCAGACACGCAATACCCCACTTGAACTTGTGGTGTGGTGGGACAGCCAATAAAATTGATTTGCGTCATTCGCACTGGTACGGAGTAGAGTGTACCTGTTTATTCTTGTTATCTTGTTAGTATGCTATACGTTACAAGTGGTATCTATTGTGGTGAAGAGACATATTTTGCCTTCACGTGTTTTGATATTTTTTTATTTTACTAAAAATAACTACCTAATTATGGATTGGTCTGCTAACGGTAGCGATAGTGAGGACACAGAATACCAGCCTAGTGATAATTCAAGTATACATGACTCGGATGATAGCTATTCTGCATCAGATGACGATGAGAATATAGAAAACATTTGCATGGCTGACTGGAACGTTATAAGTGATCCTTTTTCCGATCAATTTCCCAGACCACCAAAGAATTTTTCATCAGAATACGACTTTCATCCTGCGATAGATTTCGAAGAACTGAAGGACACGGTTACTTGTTTTGAAAGTTTTATAAGTCCACAGATTGTTCAAAAATTATGCGATTGGACAAACAAAAGAGCAGAACTGTACTTTCAGCAAAATAATAACGTTAATGAAAGCGTTTTTCAAATTTAAGTTTGTGATAACCTTATAATAATAATGTGTTTTGTACTAAAATAAAATAATAAAAAAATATGTTGCAATATTTTTTTGGAGTATAACCATGTATCCATACGTGGATATTATGGTATATCCGTATATCCAGATGTGGATATCCTGGTATAGTCATAAATTTTTGACATTAGCCGCCATTTTATTTTTGAGTTATATATAAAAAATTGTTCTGGTACATATTGCCGGTAAGTATCTAAATGCATCCATTATCAATTTTACAAATTACATATTTGGTATGACGAAAAAGCTTTGCAAGCTGTAACTGGAGTGGAAAGGGTTAATATCATTCAGATACAGGATAAATAAGATGGGGCCTAGTACACTACCCTGATGCACTCCAACTGAATTCACTATTTTATTCGACAATGAATTCCATACGTCAATTCTTTGTTTTCTACATACAAGATAATCAGCCATCCAATTGTATACTTCCCCAGTAATACCATATTGACTCAATTTCGATAGTAATATGCCCCTGTCAGTTGTTTCGAATGCTCGTTTCAGGTCAAGAAATATAGCCACGACATATTTGTTATTATCCATGTCATTTCTGAATTTATTCAGTGAAAGTTGCAGGGATGATTCGCAAGAGTGTTTTTGGCGGAATCCTGATTGATTCTTCATCAATATATGGTTATCGATATGTTCTAATAATTGGTTATAGACTGCGATTTCAATAAGTTTATTGATTGGAGGTAGAGTATTTATAGGCCTGAATTCATTAGCTTTGGTTGTATTTTGAACTTTTGGTATAGGGATAATCGTGCTTATCTTTAATAAGTCAGGGACCTTGCCTGTTTGCAAATAAGTATTGATTAAATTTAATATTACATGCCCAATAGTTTCAAATATTTGTTTCAATACCTTTCCATTCAGTATTTCAGTGTCACTACATTTATTTTCCAAAGATGATATAATTTTAGGTGGGACAACATTAAAGTCGTCCTGCCCCAGCCCAATTTATAACTAATATGTCCTCACAAATGAATAAGCAGCGACTTAGTAAAGTCAGTCTCAACGCCACCTGCAGGGAAAACACAAAAAGCATTCCTCGGTAGCAAAGACTCCAGGAAGTGAACAGAGTTCAAGAATTTTTGCCGGAGAGTATCAGATAAATGAAATACTAAAATCGACAATCTCGAAGTACCCTATACTCTCCAAATATTTCCACCATAAGGAAAATATTATGAAAATATCCGACAGAAAATAAGTACTTTCCTGGCTAATGCCACGACGGACATTGAATTGAATCTGACAGATATTTGTGCAAGGTTCTTCCAAGAAGACCCAATTGTAAATGCTTATTTCAATTCAACAGTAGATTATTCTTCATTTGGCAGGGGAAGACCACCTGCAGACGCGTTTCACCTGTTTCGAGGTTCTTGCCTCTCGTCAGTGACAGGGTAGGTCGGACAACATTGTAAAGCCATCCTGCACCAGCAGATTTATAATCCACTGTATAACTAATATTTCCTCACAAATGAAGCAGCGACTTATAGTAAAGTCAGTGGTAACGCCACCCGTGGGAAAAACCAAAAGCATTCCTCAGTAGAAAAACTGAAAATTGAGCTAATTTCGAGTTGTAACTCGAAATCAACACTTATTAAGGAAAAATATATCACATATCCATTCTACGCCTTCGTAGTATCGAACAAAAAAAATTATAATATTCAGGGAACATCGTAAAACCCTAGGGAAATTAGCAAGGAGTTGGAATTTGTTTGAATTTGTGATGTTGTATATGCCTCGGAGATATCCTCTTTGGGCATTGAGTTGCGAGGCCTTGCTTTTCGTTGAGGAAACTAGTCTTGGAAAGAGACGTTTGGCAAGTCTCCAAATAGAAGAATAATAATATTTTCAATTAAAAAAATTTAACCGAAAAATAATTCATTATTTTCACCTCATTACAATATAATGGTTATATTGAAAAATTACTCATAGTTATCTCATTACGGTATATGAATATTATGAAAAGTATAATATTCGTGATGTCGTGAATGAGGGAGTCAAAGCAGCACGATCAAATTCTTGTCTGGAAACACCGATGAACACCAACGAACAACAAGCGATGATATCAAGAATCAAAGGCAATAAATCTTTCATATTATAATATTGAGGGGAGTTATTGAGCTTAGAAATTTAATTTGAAACTATAGATCCAGATATAGTTTGTTTGTGCGAACATTGGTTGAAAAACAATGAAAATGAAAACGCAGCTTTTCCTGGTTACATACTGATTAGTTGCTTTTTTCGCAAAGACTCTGACTATGGATGTACACTGTATTTATACTAAAAATAATATTTCAGTCAAATCAGTGAAATACGATAATTGTATAGAGAAACATTTTGAAATCAGTATTACTGTTTTAGATGTTTTAGATAGAAAATCTAAACTAAGTATTTATTTTAACTGCATAGAGAACACCAAACAGTGATAGTGACATTTTTAGAGATGCAATGTATGATTTGATGAACAACATTATCATAAGAAATTATATCGTATTTGGCGATATTAATGTGGATTTTATAAAACATAGTAGCAAAAAAATAATTGAAATAATAAATCTATTCAACAAGTTTGGTATGACTAATCACATTGATAAACCCACACGAATCACACAAACCACATATTCAGGATTTGAAGTGATTTTTTCTAATATGAAAGTATTATCAGTACTCGTTGAAGATCCTCATTTATATCATATCATACATTGTAGCAATGTTGTTTTGAACTACAAAAAGTCAGAGGTAAACTGAGTATATAAGAAAGCGGAATTTTTCTCTCAATAATCTTAATACTTTCAGATATATTTTGGGTTCAGAAAATTGGGCTGAAGTTTACGATTCTAACTCACTAGATCAAAAATTTGATGCATTTTATGAAATAGTGTATTTCCATATGCATTCTCTGTTCGATGTAGAAGAGCTGACAAGCCATGGTTCTCACATGAAACAAATTCATCAAATGTTGGTTGATATGATAAAAATAAAAAATCTACTGGAAATGAGGTGATTGAAAATAGATATAACAATTGAAACAAACAAATAAGCAGGTGGTGAAACTCTCAAATCAAAATGTCACCGCAAAAGAAATATTTCCCTCATATCCATCCTTGATGTGTATGCTTCTGAAGAGCTTGGCAAAGCGAAATAGATTTTCGTCGACTAAAATGTATTGGTGTTTAATTGCGAGAGAAGCAAACCTTGCTTCAACGAAATGAACGATTTCTGTGAGTGATATTTTTTAACAACATTCTTCCTATCTAATTTATTCAATAAAAACTAGAGAAGATTAAAAAATCAACTATCTGAATGAAAATGCGAATTTCCACTTTCAGATTTATTCTTTAGAGTCTTTTCACAATATCTGTCAGATGTAGTTCAATGTCCAGCGTGGCTTGTGCCGGGGAAGTAGTTATTTTCTGTTAGATATTACAAATAAATCACATTTCTAAATTCTTAAGAGCAAACAATACCCTTGATGAAACGGGAATCGGTTTTGAGCGTTCAGTTTTATTTTTTGCAAAACTTTTTTTGGAATAAATGATTCAATTCGTTTGTGAGAATTCGGGAATCTAACTGCTTTTTTTTTATTGTTTGACGCAAAACCGATTCTACGATTAGAAGCTATCTACCTTATTAGCGCTCTCAGCTACGTAGTTTTTTACGGATAAGTGCTTCGTTACCTCCACTATCGCTCTTGAAAAATATATCCCCACGCACCCAACATGTGCGGCGCAATGATAAAATTTTACTTTCATGATGACGCGCTGATGTTGCCTCTTAATGGAGAATGTTCCCCCTTTTCAACTCAAATCTAATTGAAATAATGAAATAATTTGTAAAATAGACAAAATATCGAACGAAAGTTAGAATAGTTATTTACCTAACAAGTGCGGAAAGTAGTACTTTTCCACGCGACGGCAGTTACACGAACGACGCGGAGCGAAGTTTGGGCATACCGTTAAGGGCGGAAAAGACATTTTCCGTAAGAGTAAGGTACAATATTTTTCCTACGAGTGTTTTTGTTTATCTTATTTAGGTTTTTAATAAACAATTTTGTCTAATAATACTACAAAATGGCACATAAGACAGAATAGTTACATAGATCATTTAGTTAGTCCTAAATATTCTCATTTTCAACAATACAAAAATCGTGCGGAAAAGTAAAAATCGTGCGGAAAAGTTACTTTCCCGCACGATTTTTAATCGTACGGAAAAGTACAACTTTCAAAACGAAAAATTATACCTAACCTAACCTAACCTAACCTAACAAGTGCGGAAAGTAGTACTTTTTCGCACGCGACGGCAGTTGCCGTCAAGGGCGGAAAATACATTTTCCGTAAGAGTTAGGTACAATATTTTTCCTACGAGTGTTTCCACACGATTTTAAATCGTACGGAAAACTACAACGCTCGTAGGAAAAATCATAAACGAGATGAGAAGCAGTGGATCCAGAATTGGGATTGGTAATATTCTTATAGACAGTCAGATCATCATGAATCGAACAGTAATATGTGAAGAATTTCTGAAAGCTTTTATGAATATACAAAGCATTAACCCCAATTTCGATATGGTAAAATTAAAACAGTTCTCGAGCATTACTTTTTTCATGATTCCAACAACTCCACTTGAGATAAAAGAAACAATATACGAAGTGTATTGTAAAGAAGCTGCTAGAATTGATGAAATAAATGGTGAGCGCTTGAAAGCTGTTAGTGATACAGTATGGTATCCTCTGTGTCACATAATCACTGAATCATTCAGTACAAGAAAATATCCTGAAAAGTTGAAAGTTTCAATATGAAGACAGATATTTAAGAAGAAAGGTTCCACGGATCACATCAACAACTACAGAAATGTATGCTTAAGCAGCAAGAATAATCGATTTTTGCTTCAATTTCTGTCTAAAAAATTTCTTGGAAAATAATAAATTATTAAAAGGCCGTCAACATGGATTTTGGTCTGGAAAATCAGATAAATGAATTATGTAATGTGATTTATTCTAGCTTGAACAATAAGGAATACCTATCCTATTGCTCTATACAGCATCGGAAAGTTCTCATCTTGGGTATGGTGGTTTCATGAGATCGTAAATAATAGCTTGCTATATGTTGAGAGGGCATTACAATTTCTCATCTACCTGCTCGAGGAAGTGATATCGACGTGAACTGTTAATTCGTCGGGTGAGGTAACAGGAGAGGCGCGCAGTAGTGCGTCTCTCTCATTTATGTGGTATTATCATATGATTGCGTTCTTTGTTGCTCGCGTAGATTTCTGTCTATACCCCAGATTAAAAATTTCCGATACTGTATTTTGATCTCAGTAGAGCATTCGATACAGCAAATCATGAGCTTCTTTTCTTTTCAAAAATTAAACCGCATTAGAATTCGTAGAGTAGCGAATAAGTGGGTTTCTTCCTATTCATAAAATATAAGTCGGATTGTCACGATGAATTCATTCAAATCAGAGTCAACCAATGTTTCTATGGGTGTACCCCAAGGCCCAATACTTCACTTCACTCCACTGCTTTTCATCATATTTGTTGATGACATGATTTTATCATGTAGTTCCCCTAAAAAACTATTATTTATGCCGACGATACAAATAATCATATGATATCACAAGATAATCTAGGCAAAAGCATTCATCTGAGTAATGTATGCGCTGTGAGAAATTCTTTCACTGGTGTCTGAATAATAGATTGATTTTGAACGTTTCCAAAACATACTTCATGCTTTTTCGACAGAAAAACATTAGCTGTAATGCAAGCCCTCTTGTGAAAATGAATCACAAGTCGATTGAACAAGCATCAAGCATAACATTTCTGGGTGTAACCATTGATGAGAAACTGACTTGGAGAACTCATATCGAAAATTTGGTGAAGAAATTAAGTAGTATCAATTTTATTATCAGACAGCTGAAGGGCACTGCGCCAAGTAGCAATTCAACGTTGAGGCAACGTCAACACAACGTTGTCACAACCTTGTTTTGCAACAATTTGGTCAATGATTTTTGGGTTTTTACAACGTTTCTGCTGCAACTATAGGTAGCAGTTGGTCGTTTCCTAAACGTTGCTGAATTTACTTAAGAACAACTGCACACCAGCGCCCTCTCAAGCGGCAATGATAATTTGCTATGGTGTTCATAAAATAGTTGATTCATCAACCAAATAATTACTGATGGCCAAAATGGACACTGAGAAAAAACTTTCTGGCAACTACTACCGCAAGTTAATATCGAAATATTTCATGCTCAATATTACCGAAAAGTAACGATTACGAAACAGAAATTACCAACGCATTAAATTTTACTGTCAAATATACCATTTTTTCATGCTTAAAAACAGCGGGCTTTCAATCTGTTGCGAAGATTTCAAATGTCAAGAATAAAAAATATATATTTTTATAAACAATTTTTAATGTTCATATCGATTCAAGCGTGAACTAAACGGGATACCTATGAATTATTTCTAGAAAACTAAAATGAGGCTTTAAAATCATTTGTAAATGTTTGTTTTACATTCTAAGTTTTAATGGCCGACCATGTTTCCAAATAGAATTACACTTCCAATAATATACTAATTTTTAACGTTAGTCTGTAAGACAACTAACTTTATACCCGAAGCGCGACTGGAGTTGCTTATCGGACCAAAAACTGAACAGTTCCAACTAACGAATACATTCCGCTCCACATTTTGTCACCCGCCTCTCCCGCGTTTATCCCTCAGTTCTTCCAAATTATTAAACTCTTGTACATGGTCATAATTAAGTTGTTTCTCCTTGCTATAAACAGTTGTTCCTAAGTAGTTGCTTTCCTTAATATCTCTCTAGTCAAGTTGGCACTTCCTAAAGAAATTAAACTTGAGATTTCCAAACTGTCTGTCTTCATGTGCTTGTGCCCGTGAAGTTTCTTCATGACTTATTTTTTTTGTCTGTAAGAGAAGGCAGTGTATTTGTAAGAACTTTTCATTTCCGAAAGTTAGGTTAGGATCATTCTAGTCCTTATTCCTTTACTATAAATACATTTTCTGTCAAATAATTCAGCAAACTATTAATGGTCTTTGTCACTGAAATTAAAAATATTTTATAAATTGGGTAAATTATTATTACCTAAATTTGGCCGACACGTCCTCTACAGTAAATATTTGAAGGAAGGTTAGTTGTGAAGATGAGTCCGCGAAAACGTTTTCAACTTGACTGAAAACCCACTGCTTGGTTGAATCTCACAAGGTCGCTTTACCGTTGGTAAAACTTTTGAAATAACTAAAGTTTTCACTTAAACGTTTTTAGAACGTTATTCCCATTCCCAGAATATTTACCACTTGAAGTCGGTTAAGTAAACGTTATAATAAGGTCGTAGCTTGACTGATGTCATGCTCAACGTTAAAAAAACGTTGACCGATGGTTTAGAAAGCGTCGTTTCATGATTTACTGATTTCTACACCAACTACAACGTTAATTTTGGTGTATTACGTAGTTGTCAAAAATGCTACTTGTGTGTATCTTCAGAAGTTCTCAGAATGGCATATCATGGTCTGGTATTGTCGGGACTCACATATGGCTTGATCTTCCGGGGTAATTCACATAATAGCCCGGGAGGTACTGTCACTTTGGAATACGTCATTAGTTTTCACACTGAATTTTTTATCGTTGATAAATCATGTGATACTCATCAAGAAATCAATCGTCAGACCCTTGAGTAGCGGTGGGTTGCACAGATATAGGGTGTTGAATATGAAAAATTAAATCTATTTCTCATCCATAACTTCCACAGTTTTGGAAATTTTACAGATTAATTCGAATAAATATTTTTGTTCAATAAAAGTTTTATTTTAAAAGAAAAATTACATTTTTAGTTGCCACCGGTGGCGTACAAAAAGGGTATATTGGCCCCTTTCCTCTCCTATTTTTTACGCCACTGGTAAAATCAGGAAAATTATTATTTTTTAATTCATTCATTCAATTTTAAGTTACACATATGAATTGTTTGAATCCGAAAAAAGCAATCGTTTTCAAGATAATTGCTCTTTTATGAATACACACTAATAGTGAAAAAAATGTTTTGCTGAAGTGAATTGGACAATCCAAATCACTACTTCAGATTTGTACTGGATATTCTGCCAAAAATATCAATGCTACTTTCACATGCCTTTTTTTACAAAGCTGGTATGTTGCAGAAATGCAGGGTGTTGAAACTGGAAAATCATAAAGCATTTTTCTCCTAACTAACATACAGTGTATCTCACTTCTTATGGAAACACCCCTGTATCTTCCGTGATTATTCAAGAATAACAGTGCAAATCTCAGGATGAGTCTAAATCTTGCCTGTGGTTGATTTGAGTGAAAAACAATGCTCGCCAGGAGCGATGAACTCACCCAGTTTTGCGAAAAATTACATTGGGGGCAATATACTTAGGTTCAAAATTCCAACGGATTCGGAATCAGGACACCAATATTACTACCAGTACAGATTTTCTATGGAAAATTTTCAATTCTGCAAAACCCAGTTTGTCCCACTTTTCATGGAAACACCCCCGTATCTTCCGTACTATTGGAGTGGAACTCTGGGAATTTCCGGATTGGTAGATGTACAAGCGATGAGTCTGAATCTTGCCTGAAGTTGATCTGAGTGAAATGCACTGCCCTCCAGGAGCGATGGACTTACCCAGCTTTGCGAAAAATTATATTAGGGTACATTATAGACCCAAAACTCTAATGGATTCGGAATCAGTATATCAATTTTACTCCCAGTACAGATTTTTGCTGAAAAATTTTCAGTTCTGAAAAACCAAATTTGTCTTAATTTTCATGGAAACACCCCCTAGCGAGCAGTGTATGTCACTCAGATCAACTCCAGGCAAGATTCAGACTCATCGCATGTACATCTACCGATCCGGAAATTCACAGAGTTCCACTCCAATAGTTACGGAAGATACGGGGGTGTTTCAATGAAAAGTGAGACAAACTGGGTTTTTCAGAAGTGAAAATATTCCATCGAAAATCTGTACCTACTGAGTAATATTGTTGTCCTGATTCCGAATCCGTTGAAATTTTGAACCCAAGTATATTGTCCCCTAATGTAATTTTTCGCGAAACTGAGTAAGTCCATCGCTCCTGGCGAGCATTGTATTTCACTCAGATCAACCGCAGGTAAGATTTGGAGTTCTTTTCAAATAATTACGAAAGATACGGGGGTGTTTTCATGAGAAGTGAGATACACAAGAAAAATGTTTTATAATTTTCCAGTTTCAACACCCTGTATTTCTGCAAGAAAGCAGCTTTGTGAAAAAATGCATCTGAAAGTAGCAGTGATATTTTTGGTAGAATATCCAATACAAATTTAAAGCAGTTATTTGGATTGTACAATTCATTTCAGCAAAACAAATTTTTCATTAGTATGTATTCATAAAAGCGCAATTATCTTGAAAACGATCGATTTTTTCGGGTTCAAACAATTATAAGAAGAAATCAAAGAATAATAATTTTCCTGATTTTACCAGTGGCGTAAAAAATGGGAGAGGAAAGGGACCAATATACCCTTTTTGTACGCCACTGGTGGCAACTAAAAATGTATTTTTTCTTTTAAAATAAAGCTCTTATTGAACAAAAATATTTTTTCGAATTAAACTGTAAAATTTCCAAAACTGTGGAAGTTATGAATAAAAAATATATTTAATTTTTCATATTCAACACCCTGTATCTGTGCAACCCACCGCTACTCAAGGGTCTAACAATTGATGTCGTGATGAGTATCACATGATCTGCCAACGATAAAAAATTCAGCGTGCATAGGGTAAAGTGGGGGAATACCGGCCGTCTAAGGCAACCATTCATGTATGGCAAAGTTTTAATAGTTACAAAAATGGTATTCAGTGACAAAACAAAGAATTGTGTACTAAAATACAAAATATAATTGAAAACATTTATAAAACGAAACTAAAAATTCTATAAAATAATAACGTAAACTGTCTTCTGTCCGGTATTACCCGGTCAATCGGGGTAATACCGGCCGGGTGGCCGAAATTGCCCTCAAGTAATTTTTATTGGCAGAAATCGCAAATCCAGTTGATATCATCGATATCAGTACATTCTTTGTGGGCCCATTCTGAACACATTGTGCATCTGACCCACAATTCTCTGTTTTTACCAAATTCGCCACATATTAGACATATGTCTTCATTGATAGCATTGTCTTCATCTGAATATTCTTGATCTTCTTCATCTTCATCTTGAACTTGATACTTGGCAATTTTTGCTTTTCTACTAATTTTTTCTCGTAACTGTGGTGGCTTCCGTTTTTCCACAGTAATTTGATCAAATGAGCCAGTGTCGCTTAATACATTTCGCTTAACTTTCTTCACATTTTCTGCCTTCTTCTTTTTTTCAAACTTTTCTTGTTTTTTCTTCTCTTTCTCTTCAAGAAGTATTTTCATTGGGGTCGAAGTAAAAATCTCAGAATGCTGCTTGTTTTTACCTTTTTTTTTAGCATTTCCATTATATTTCGAACAACTTGGAATAGGTTCGAGTAATTCAACAAATGAAGTCGCTTTGATGGTTTTATTTTTTTGTGAAATTTCCTTTTCGCTTCTTTCAGAACGTTTAGCATCAATCGTCTTTTGTCGAGCTGATTCGAATGATTGTTCTGGTGTTTTTTCGAGTACTGCTTCTTGTGGTTTTTTGTGTGTTGCTTCTGGTCTTTCTTCGGATATTTTTTCAGATATGATCTCAGGAGTTTCGTCAGGTATATCTTCGGCTGTATTTTCGAAGTTGTTTCCTTCGTCATTGAAAACAACTCCTCGAACAGCTTGCCAGTTGTCGGCAGGTAAAAAATCTTCATCTGAAAAAATATCCCGGTTTGCAGGAAAAATTCCTGTGGCTTTAAACCCATTAATTGCCTTCTCCGGAGTCGCTACTCTGCCAAAAGCATTATTAAAAAGTT
Organism: Chrysolina haemoptera; assembly: GCA_958298965.1. NCBI lineage: Eukaryota > Metazoa > Arthropoda > Insecta > Coleoptera > Chrysomelidae > Chrysolina > Chrysolina haemoptera. Next base: position 22,044,921 of record OY282595.1, read on the forward strand.
CGGCAATTTCAGTAGCAGATATCCTTTCACCCACATGAGTTCTCATGTATTTGTCACATTCCGAATAATACGCTTTTTTAAAGGGACCAAAGAATGTAACATCCAAGGGTTGGATGCGGTGGGAAGTGTGAGGAGGTATAGTTAGTATGATGATACCTTTTTCTTTGCAGAAATTATATGCCTGTAGAGTGCAATGCGTGCTGTGATTGTCAAGAGCTAACAATACTGGATCCTCTAAAGAGGCTTTGGAAAACTTCTGAAAATGCTCAAGCCATTCCACAAACAAATCTTCCGTAATCCATCCATTATCTGAACACGTATAAAGCGCTTCTGGAGGACCATTTTTTTTTAGCTGTGGAGCCATTCGCTTCCGGGCAAAGATAAACATTGGAGGTATATACATACCCGATGCACTCATTGCACACATGACAGTTGTATTCTTTCCTCTTTCGGCACTGGTTGCGAATCCCACTCTTTTCTGGCCCTTCTCTGCGTAGATTTTCCCAGGATTTTGAACACTGGTAACGCCTGTTTCGTCAGCATTAAATATTCTTGACTGAGAAAATTTATATTTTGCCATAAGTTCTTCTAAGTTGTCATAAAATCGAGAAACTTCTTCTCTATTAAATGAGTGTATTCTATTTATGCTGAGTTTCTCCGGTTTCCTCAAAGAAATCTGGCTATTTCTTTTAATAAAGCCTTCCAACCAGTCTCGCCCCGCCGCTTCATTCATTTCTACAAAAGGATGCTTAAGATTATTTTTTTTTGCATAATCATAGGCACAGCGCTTCACTTCCAAGGGTGTTATTCCATAAAATAGTTTAGAAAGTTTAATAATTTGAAAAGTAAGTGATTCCTCTTCAGCCTTACTGAAAACTGGCTTGCGTCCTAAAGCTGGTTTAGAAGATGTTCCAGCTCTACGGCGATCCTGCAAAGTTGATCTAGGTATACCGAAGGCTATTGAAACTTGTCTCAAACTGCGTCCATTTTCTATCTCTTGTAAGGCACGCCTGAGGCTTTCTTGTGTATATGAGGCTTTGGCCGTTTTTCTGATGTATTTTCGAGGCATCTGAAAAAAAAGTAATAGGTTGTGGGTAATACCGGCCAGGCCGATATTTCCCCCAACGGCATGGTCGGTATTACCCCATATTTACGGAAGTTGTAAATAATTTTTTTCTCAAATGAATAAGGACTAGATTGAATTTCTATGCTAGAGGCATGAAAGACCATTAACCATTCATATTACTGCAATAATTTGAAATAAATTCATATGTTTTTTAAGTCGGTACATACCTTTCAAAAATTACTTGCGTTATAAATACGACCTTCGATATTGTAAACTATAGCAGAAATGTTTAACACGTCCACCCTTACATCGCAGACAACACACACTGAAGCCAGACGTTAAAATACACTGACTGACTTATCCCGATAGTGGAGGGGGATACAGCAGCGGAGAAATTGGCTGTCCGGAATTCCCCCCGGAGCCGGAATTCCCCCACTGTCCCCTACTATTACTTTTTTTTACTTTTTTTGACAAGTTGCACAGCCTCCCACCACTCCACCGCGTTCTGACGCTTGGTTTAGTAATAAGTGGTATGTGTACTATAATAACAACTAAATTTCATCGCGCATCGTGCATACTATGACGTATTCCAAAGTGACAGTACCTCCCGGACTATAAACTATTCATTGCTCAGAAGAAAATCATAAGATGCATGATGGGAGTTCGAAATAATGTAACTTGCAAAATTTATTTCAAGTCATTGTCAATTCTAACTTTACCATCACTTTATACACTCCTGCTAATAATTATGAATATAGAAAAAGAGTAAGATATCCACATGAAAATTAGTGAAATTCACCAACACCAAACACGCAATAAAAATGACATTCGCTTATCATTCTCTCGGCCTAGTGTGGGACAGAATTCTACAAAATACTAAGAAATTTTATGTTATAACCGTCTCAATAGGATTGTTGGTAAAAAAAAAAATCAATATTTTCAAAACAACATTGTTCAGTTATATAAATGAAAATACATTTTATTCAATAGAGTACCCCACACATGCGAAAAAGGGAAGATGATGAATTTGTTGGAATCTATGGAAATAAACAAGTCAAAGAAAAACCCCAATTCTATTATCCTTACCGAACAACTCGATTTAAACAATAGCCCTCTCCTGAACCTATAACCCAATTCCCAATACCTTCATTATCAAATTAATTGTTTCTGTTCATTTATTATTGATATTGATTCTGAGAATCGATATACCGCTACTAAAATGTATAACCTAGGTTAGGCAATGTAGGTATAAATATTCCAATTTGGATGTATTCTAGTTTGTTTTGAAAATGGTGTAATGACCGAAACTAGTCAACAAATATAAAATTATCGTGGAAAATAGACAAAATTGTTTTTAGTGTATCCTTAGTGAATAGATTATCTGTATCTGAATGTTATCTCCAAAATTTAAAGTTTCTACTTAATTCAGAATCAAGGTGTTTACGCACTGATTAACACTACCTAAAGTATATCTTTAAAGACTGATCATACATTTTTGCATTTTAGAAAAATACAGAATTTTGCGTCAAATATAATTCGGAAGTAATCATTTGTATATACGACGACATCCATAACATAAAACATTTTTCCGCAAATCGCTAGGAAATTTTGACATTCCTGTCAAAATTTCTTGAAGAAAAAGTCAGGACTTCCTTATTGTAAGGAAATGTCATTTCCTTACTGTAAGGAAATGATATTTCCATACAGTTGTTAGTGTTCTACATAAATGATTGAAAACACATTGCTTATAAGGAATTAATTTATATTTTGAAAACATCAAGTCATTGCTGAATACATTTTTAAGATCAATTTGTTATATTTACAGTAATTTGACAATTAGTACAATTATTGAACATTGGAGGAACACTGTTAGAACTATGAGAAACATTTTGGACAACATGGGGTGGTAGGGTTATTTTGTTGAATATTTTGTACTGTGAAAATTTTATTTGCCACCTCAACCTTATTGTTAAGCGATTCTTCGATATATCCTTCAGCAACGTTTGATGACTTCCATCCGCCATGCCTCTTTAAACTAGTTATGTCGGCACCAGAGTCAACCAATATTGTTGCAGAAGACCGACGAAAGCAGTGACCAGTATATTCTGTCGGATTTACCAAGTTCAAATAAGTAGCAACTAAGTATTTTGGGCATTTTTCTAAATTGATGAATTCCTACCACTTGTCTACAACCCTTTCCGCTTTGATATTTAAAGAAAAATCGGTCACTGTTCATATTTTCTGGTCTTAACGAAACATACTTTCGATAAACATTCAAGTAGATCTGATTAATTACAAACGATCTTGGTTTGTTGGTTTTCGATTCAGGTATGCTGATTAAAAGCTTAGATTCTAGGTCTTCTATATCGTGTACAGTCATTCGGACTAACTCATCCATTCTACAGGCCCCAGAAATACCAAATATTACAGCCACCTAAAAAATAAATAAAGGTATAATCTAAATAGAAATTAAAACCTTGTAAATTACCTTAATCATTAAATTTTCTTTATCTGGAGCTTCCTGGATAAATTTTTCAATTTCTTCCTTCGTTAAAATCTTAGATTTCTTTGCCCTATAACCTTGAGCTTGCCGTTTCAATAAAGAACGAAGTTTTGAGTATGTAGATATATCTACATTGTGTTTAATTGCAAGGGTTGACTTCAGCATTGAGTAATTGGCCCATAATGTTGAAGATTTCATCTTTAAACAAAGGTCTAGGAAGTATGCCATTACAACATTTTCTGAGAAAGAACTCGTATTTTTACTCATGCGATAATCCATAAAACGTCTGTATGCATTTTCGTACTTTTCTCTTGATTTCTTTGGCAATAATTCTAATGAAGCAGTATTCACTGCCTCAACCAGCTCTGGAGGAGTCCCAGGAATGGAAATTTCATCATCACTTATCATTTTACTTTCGAGAACACCAGCAATTAAATTTATAAACGTCAAGTTTGACAATTCATCCTCAATACGTTTCAATCAATATCTGTCGAATTTTAAACGATTTGTGGAAAAATAGTATGTTTACCTCGTAGGAAAAGCCACATTCCTGGACTCTGTGTTGCTAAGTCTCGGCTTGCGCCTCGACTTAGCAATCTTCACAGTCGACCAGGAATGTTAAGCTTTTCCTACCCGGTAAACAATGTACTATTAATTAATGATACAATTTCTACAATTCGCAATATAATAACTGTCGAAGAAAAAACATTGTATCCTCATTCAACAAATTTCACGCTCATACAGAAAAATCCTACTTTACGAACCATTCTTCCGAACTTTGATGTATTAATTAATTGGCTAGACATGTTAAAAAAAGAGAAGGGGATAGGAAGGGAGTTTTATTCACTTGTGCGCCTATTGTGATTCACTTTTATTTTTATTCATTATCTATTTTGTACTGCATGGTATTTTCATATTTGTACATATTTGTTGTTGATCAGTACGCTGAAAATGTACCAATTTCATTTTATTTACTCTTGCACATATTGGGTTCTTTTTCATTCATTTTTTATTTTGTACCTGTTTTTCAAGGAATCAAGGAAAATTGGAGTTTATGAATTTTCTCACAAAAAACATCAACCTTGCTTTTGTTGTGTGTACCAAAACCCTGAGGCGAATCCAGAAAGCATTACTACAGCAGGGGTTAGATTTCTGGTCAACGGTTACACAGGAAGGACTGAACCGTCAATAAATTGTCTGAGGTACATTATGTAAAAAAGCAGCTTTCAACACCTCAACAAAATTATGACAATCGATACAATACTTCAAAGAAAAAAAAAATAGCTGGCTGTAAGGTGGTGGAGTATTATGTCAGCTGGCGATTTTCCGAAAAATGTGAATTTTTTTGAACACCCATTGGCAAAACCGATGAAGGAAATCAGGATTTAAAATATGAAATAGGTGAAGCTCGAACCAACGAACAAATCTCTAACGAACCGTTTTGCGAAAAACCGATCGAAAAATGGTGGAAAACCCATTTTCCGAAAATTAAAGTTCTAATTTTTTTAAATATCAAATGTTTCGAAAACGGCTGCAAATTTCCAAATTTCACAGGATACTTTTTTTCACAATCCAAATTTGCAGAGTTACCATAGAATATTTTCAGGGGTAATATAATAAGTGGTATGATGATTGCTGATAATTTTTTGAAATATTGATAAAACTGAAAATACAACGAGTCCACAGAACGAGTTGTATTTTTATTGGGATTGTCAATAAATTGATATTCCAAAAAATTATAAGTTATTAATCATCCCACGAATTATATTTAGGACGACAATATATCGATTTGAAATGAAGAAAAATCGTGTCACGTGGTAATTGATGCTTTACTTCTAGCCGTATTCAACGGAATACTTTTTTTCACTGCCTCATCTATGATACCAATGGACATTTGTCCCCAACGATCGCTCATATTGATAAATAAAGATAACTAGTCAAAATACATAAATTTCACGTTTATAATTTAAATCATTATTTTCACTTGACAGTTAGTAAAACAAAAACTAAGCAGGTTTATCACCGTGAAAATACAGCGACAAGCTATATTTTCATTAGTAATACCACAAGTGATTGAATTTTCGCGATAAGTCTGTCGATTCATTTCTGATCGAAACTGAATTGTTTCGAGAATACACCATGAGTCCGCAGGACGAGAGAATCAATTCAGTTGAGATCACAAATGAAAGACAGACTTATGAGAAAAATTCAATCACGAGTGGAATTTTATTAGACTATTTCACAAACATTTTTGAATGCGTGCACAGCGTAATCACTTATATTAATTTGACGTTTAACTGACACATGCACTGTAAACAAATCTGAAAACACCAAACTTGATAGGCGAATCAGAGTCAAGAGTCAAGTTTGGTATTATTGGTAATCCGAACTTGACTGAAGCTTCTCATTGGTTCATTTCGCAAGTGAGTGAAATATACGGGAGTAATACCACAAGAGCTCAGATTTAGCCGGATATTTTTTGTGGTTGTTTTCGAATACTTAGTTTCATTGGCAATTTAACGAGAGCTGTTCTGACAAAATCACGAGAGCGTAGCTCGATTGATTTGTCAGAACAAATCGAGCTAAATTACCTATATGCAAGTAAGTATGAGAAAACCACCGTAAAAAATATCCCGCTAGATCTGAGCTCGCGTGGTATTTGTTAAGACAATCCCATGAATAGAACATTCAATTCAATTAAACTTTATTTAAAAAACTAAAAGAACAATAAGTAGAAGAATAATGTTTAGAAAGAACCAAATCCTAATCTCGACAAACTTACTGGAATATTATTTGCTGTGTAATTCGGTTTTTGACAATTACAATTGTCTTACAATTGTCAGACTGATGCGTCCCATGTCGCGCAATGCTTGATGAACGAACAGTAAATGCTAGCGTTGCTATGGTAACGTAATCTATCCGATATTTTTATCCACTTGCATGTCTGTTCCTTTCTATTAGCCGATAGCAAACTACGATATTTGTACCCGCAAATGGGAATTATTATACATGAGTGGGATTCTACTGTAATTCCGATTCTATTGGCTGAATTTTAAAATTTGAAATCCACTGATTGGTTGTTAAGCTAGATTTTTCTCAGTGTACCAATTATTATATCGTTTGATTGGGGATCTGAAAACATGTTTCTCTAGAGACTCTTCACAGTTACCTTTCGAATATATTGATATATTGATCCTAAACAATCTCCATATATATTCTGCATGATCAGCATGATATTAAGAGTGAATCCTAAACAAATTTTTGACCAATTAAAGTATTGATACCTACTGCCATAGGCGCATATCTTAATTGGATGGAAAATTTGCTTAATATTCGCCATCTTTTGAACCTCCTGGTGTAACTGCCCTATTCGATAGAAAGTAACAGCTGAAGTCTCAAGTTAGAGAACTTATATTTGAGGTCGAAAATGAATGAAGAGACACTGACCGGCTTGGCGTTATTGTACGCTCATCTGCGTTCTGAAGATAAGATTATTCAGTAAAGAAAAATAAGTATTCTTGTGTTCTGTGATTCAACTTTCATTCCTTCAGAATACAACAAGGAAAAATAAAACGCTTCACAATACTACAAAAAACTCTATGACTCATACCGTCAGCCTTATAGTAAAACCGAGTAACTCCATTCTGATAATTTTACAGGAGGAAGAAAAAACATAATAATTGATGATTTGAAGCATTATGTATGAATTCTTCAATTGAAACACACTATACGTGTTTAACTATACATTACCATTGGAGTTAAGTGGATGATGTTGGAAGTTACAAACTGTGACTTTGTGAGCTTGAAGCGATTTATGAAGCAAATCAGGAGTTAAGTGGCCAGTTCCATTATTTCCGGGTTCTGGTTGCCATTATTCTGAAAACAAAATTGAATCGATCATGAGAAACCAACACGTAACTCCAAAATTGTATCAGTACGGGTTTCTTTCAGTAGAACAAACAACCTAACTCCAAAGAATGTTTTCTAATACAACCCCTCATCTCCAATGACAAACGGTATCAAAACACGTACCTATCTCCATTTTTTTCATCAAATAACAATATAATAACAAATCAGTCAAGTCATTTGGAATTTCAATCCCTTCAAATATTGTAAATTACATTGAAACAGAGGGAGTGACTACCACAGAACTCAAAGAACCTAGGATGCTAATGTAAGCCGCAGGAATTAGTGAAAAGCGAAACCACATGTATTCTTGATTTTAGTTCGAAAATATGAATAGGACATTCATAAAATCTGTTGTGGAATCATCTGCGACTGAAAGACAAACTTTAGTCGCTATTTTCCATCGTTCAAGATAACCTCTTGGGAGGTATTCATGTTGAAAAGGGGAACATTCTCCATGAAAATTGAAAAATTAAAAATGTGATTTATTTGTAATATATAATAACATTCTCATTATCTGATTTATTTAATGATTTTCTCAATGAAAACTAGAGAGAATAAAAAAAATCATCTATCTGAATGAAAATGAGAATTTTCACTTACAGATTTTTTCTTTTTTTTTCAGTTAGTCTTTTCACAATATCTATCAGATGTAGTTCAATGTCCAGCGAGGCTTGTACCGGGGAAGTAGTTGTTTTCTGTTAGATTATATGATAATCTGAAATTAATGCTTTTATGATTTATATACGTACAGTGTACATTGTGTACAGTCCCATAATAACAGCCAAAATTCGTCAATAATCAGTTGCTCAAGTTCATAAAGTTCACTACTTGTCTAATATAATCGAAACAAATATCGACAATAAGTGGAGCACATAAACTCATGATACGAACTAAAATTTTCTAAAAGATAAGTTGGCAACACTGTGTGTGTAATTCGTCTGAAGATATTCAAGTTCAGAGCCGGCCTTGTCTCTTTGTAGAATTAACGGCCAAATTGAATATGTTTCGTATTTATATAACTATATAGTCCATAGAATTTCATTCAACCCCCCCCCCCCCCGGCATGACAGCATATAAATAGTCCGTACTGCTTTGGTGTAATAATAACTCCATTTTTATGAACGGCTTGGTATGAAACTTGTCCGACAACAAAATACGTAACTCCAAAGTACAGTTAATTTAACGTATTAATGAACAAAATGTAATATAAAATCCTAATGATACAAGACGATAAAGATACTTACTTCAATGAAAGTCAACAGCAACGTTGTGAAGTGACGAGAAACGAAGAAAACAGGTTGAAACAAGCACGTGATGGTGCCACCACTCGATAAATGTAAACAAGCCGGAGTTAACCAGGTTTGCAAAAACAAAATACCCTACTAAATAATACGTGGTTTGGAATTTTCTCTTTTCTGACTTTATACAATTTTTTGAAGTTATGAGGTTTTCTGTAATTATGCAGAATTCGCCTGCCAATAATTAAGCATAAAAATCTCAAATTTGATATTTGTGGAGTTACGTGGTTTTACTATTAGGCCGATGATACAACTTATGCTCCTCCTGAAATGTGTCTTGTATCCATTACTGGTTTTTAGTATTTTAGGAAGGTAAAGTGAAACTTGGAATTAAAATCGAAGCGATCAAAACCATCTCAAAAACATTACTTGAATAAGTTTCTCTAGTTTTAGAAAACAGTTCAAGCATATGTTAAGGACGTTCTTTCAGTTGACAAATATTAGTATCGTACAAAAAAGATTGGCGGTGTGACATGACATAAAAACTTTATAATTATATCAATATAGCCAACCATACTAAGGAATTACCAATGACATGCTTTCACAATAATTCATATAAGTATTGTAATCTATTCAAATCTATTCACTAGAAAAATATTTCATTTTGGCTTTTTCTTTTTTCTTTCGCTGGGAAACACAATATAATAAACAAATGTTTAATTATTTCTCCTTAGATATTTATCTCTTTCGACAATCCAGAATGTGAGAAATCCTTTCGGCATCAATTTATATGTTGTGCTGCAGCATGTATTGCCAGAACTCAATTTATCTTGATGGCAGTGAAAAATATCTTCAATGAACTACGAATTTTCAGTGCCGAAGGAAGAATAATGTGAACATCATTTTCTTATCGTGATAAAATGCTGTTATTGAAAGTCTCCAAGGTATATTTAGATATTTTACTCATCAATAATAATTTAAAATGTATGGAAACAAGTAGCCTTCAAGAAAAAAGAACCAACACAAGAACAAGTTTGTGTGTGTGGGTGTTGAAGTTTTTGAAACTGATGTTGAGATTAGATAATTATTATTATGTGAGTATAACATTTTCAACAAAAGCAAAAAAAAAATAGTGATTACTGAACACATGCGCACATGATCAGGATTTGTGTACGATGGATAATATGGTTTCTCCCTGCCAAAAATGTCTCATAGAGACAGATAAAAAAAATTATAAGATAATTTATGAGATCCAAGTTGGATAGTGGAACCGCAAATCCGTATAGAGGCATATTCGATATTCATCAGTATTTAAAAGACATCACAGATACATATTCCTTTAATTTCTAGACATAACTGTTATCCGTTTCTATCAGCGATTCCTGAGATGAATCCTACATGTTTCTATGAGGTCATCCAGTTTGAAAATTAATGAGAACATATGAGAATTTATAGCAACTGCTAATTTACATAATTTATATTTTTCTATCAGCAGTGCAGATAGAAAAATATGTAAATTATACATGCATTTCTAACAGAAACGAAAAGGAGGTACATTAGATCTGTGCAGCAAGTTTTAATGCCATCTGTTCCTCGTCCGTATTTACACAACTCGCGTTTTACCATGGCTGACTATTTGCCCATTCTGATCCCGCGGTATAAAATGTGGTCTAGGCAGCTCCATCTTTCGAGTAGAGGTAGAAGAACTCCGGTAGAAGTCTCTGGTTAGAGATAAATTCATTTCATGCATTCGGACATTTAGAGCTCTGTGCTCACGACTGTATCATTCTAAAAGAAACGAAAACGGTTTATCATCGAAGACATTTTACATACGAGGGAAATAATAAGTAGATGAATTCATTATCAGTGTTCCGATTATAAAAAAAGGTATCATTCACAATTGAAGTCATTTTGAAATAAATGGGATTTCCTGGTGTGATAGTGACCCTATGAAATATTTTTGAAATATTCTGGCTTAATATGATAATAATAATCTATTCGATGGCTAATTATCATAGCAGTCGATGCCAAAACACCAAAAAAAAAAGTAATCTTTCCAAATATTTTGGTAATATTCTTAGGAACTTGTGTTTATAATATTCCATTTGGTTCCGTAATGTTCTTACTGTTGGATCTCATGAAATCTCATAGGATTCGCATAAGATTGGATACGGAATTCCAACTACAGATTGGATCCTCAAATCCTGAACCTAATTTTTTATACGATACCAAATAAGATTAAAAATTTTGTCTTTTATCCTCATTCAAAACATCATTGTGATTGAAATTGGAATACCTCATCGAATCGTGTATAGTCTCTTTGTACCACCACTGCCAAAACAAACTCTTATACTTTGTATCCTTCTTTTCTTATCGAAACTTGTGAATTCTCAGTTATTTTGAATTGTATGAAAACTTATAGGAATCGCATAAATTTAGATAAGGAATTCCTGATTCAAACCATTACATCCTGATCCCACTGTTTCCACAAGATACCCAATAAAATTGAATACGGAATTCCTGATACAGACCATCAAATCCTTATTCCACTTTCTTCATACGATACCCATTAAGATTATGAATTGTGAATTCCCACACATTTCTCAAACGTTGACAAGCTTGTGAATAAGCATATAATCTCGTTGTGATCGAAAGTGGACCTCATCGAATCTTATAACAACCACTGCCTGATACAAACTCGTCTGACATGTATTCGGGTATGCTTATAAATTACATCTACTTATAAATCCTCATAGAACCTTCCAAAAAGTGTATGTACCAGGGTTACGTACTTGTAGGTTACAGACTTTCCACGTAAATCCTTATAAATTCTCATAATTAGTCTATATTTTTTCATGAGATTTCAAGTGACATTTTTGGCAGGGCTATCAGAGATTTACTGACAATGTGCTTGCTTAGGCCTGCTGCAGACACTACGGATTTGGACGTACGATAAAAAGTGGCATGTCTCACATTCCGATAGTGTCCCGAAGAAATGAATTGCACAAGCTACGTTCACGGCACGGTCGCCGGGAAGTAGCTGTGCTTTGCCACTGGCGACACACGATGACACGATTCCGAATCGTCTGAAGTAATAGCGGCCTACATGATTAAATGCGTGCTTGCACACTATAGTGTATAGTCGTATGACACAGTAAGTTTACTCCTCTTCACGACGATCGAAGGAAAACTAACTGGATGTTCGATTAGAAAACGTAATGTGTGCAATCATACATGTCAAAATCCGTAGTGTCTGCAACGGGCGTTACCTTTCACATATACGGCAATTATAAATAAATAGAGGAAATTGAAAAGTCATGTTAAGTTCTTGGCATGTCAGGGTCTCACGTAGCCTGTACAGATGGGATAAGATATCACATATGCCATTACTGCAGTGAATTAGGTATAGAATAACAATCTGAGTTTTTAAAACTCAGATTGTTATGATTGGTCTTGTTTATTTATTACCATTTTCGTTTTTTTAGTCTGATTAGGTAAAGAAGAAACATACACTCATTAAAACTACTAATTTCTGACTAAGTAGTTGACCTGGACATCTGACTTTGATATCAATTTGAAAACAAATGACCATGCTTTCATCTTAAATACTTAAGTTGTTGTTTTACAGCCATAGAAACTGTGCTTTGAGCAATCAAAAGGAAATTATTACAACCGTACCCAGTCTACCCTACCGGGAATATTTCATCTCCCCCTAATGAAGTTTTTCATGAAAGATATCCTCATTGAATTGATCTATAGTTATTTTTCTCATCGTCATTCGTCTCATAATCTGACTCATTTTCGATGAGATAGCTTCTATTATTGAATTATTCATGGTTGGCATTTAGAAAAACTTGGGGGCGGTGTATCATACTTGTACTCTCACCAAGAAAACGACATGCGTTAAGACTGAGAGGGATGGACGCCGATGTCGATCATGATGACCTCATAGAAAAAATGAGAGGAACTTCGGAATCCAGGTCAACAAGTTCATGCGAATGAACACCAAGTTTAGACCCCTAGACTTGGTAACAACGCCCAGATATAAAAAAGGTGAATGTCCAAGTCAGCTGGGAGTTAATGCCATATGTATCAGAACAAACGCTAGAACAAACAGATGCGCATAAGAGCATTTGACATACCCTTTTCTCCCAGGTGGTTCGGAATATTCTCGGGGTAAAAGAGGCCTTTCATCATGGCCTCAACACAGTCTTGATATTGCTGGATATAAAGAAAGCCTTTGATACCGTCTGAGTTGGAGGACTTATCGCTGACCAGAGGAGAGCAAATATGCCATCATGGTGTGGCTCATTAACTCAAACCTTGTCGGACGGACTTTTGAGGTGAGAGTAAACAGCACTTTCTCTCTCTCAATGTTATTCAATCGAAGCAGGTGCTCTACAAAGATCGTCTCTATCACCACATCTCCATTTCTTACATACGCATGATTTTCCACGGCACGAGAGAGCGAATTTGGCTCTGTACGTGGATGATACCGCGTTGTACGTCTATTCGTTCTACAGCGCTATCGCTACCGATTCATCCGATTGGATGGTTGCGAGCGCTTGAGGGTGCCGACTCCATGTCCATGATACTTGTTGCACAAGTTTTACAACTACTTTCTCCCAATCTTCCCCAAACGTCCCCTGATCGCTGAAAGTTTTCCAGGAGCTATGGAAAAAACCGGTTCTGTAGGAAACTCAAGTTCAATCTCAGTCGCCCAGTATCTTGACCCGGTTTTTAGCTACTAGCCTCTTACGAAATCTCCATTGAAACAACTCGCTCACCAAACATAGTTCTTTTTAGTCTCTATATTGAATGTTGCATCTAACTTTGCACATAAGCTCTGCAGAGGTTTACAGAAAGTGTCTCTCTTATAAGGCCAACGTATCTGCATTCAATTGCAGAGGTGGTAACTAGCGCCCTCTCTGTAAGGACCCTTGGTACATCAGGCTAGTGTGCAACGCCTGGGCGGAAAACTGCCCGGGCGTTGAAGTGCACACATGCTGTTCTCCCCTCCCTGTCCCTTTCCTCGGGAGAAGGTGTGCCAGAAGGCAGAATTGTATCTTATCTGAAACACGCATTTTTAGATTTATAATTGTATAGGTCATAAACTTCCATTTATTTATTGGCGGCATATCATGAATTCATAACATGAAATGAATTGGTTTTGATTTTTTGTTTTCCATCAACGTTGTTGCACGATATCTGAATACAGCATGTTGATTAAAATCTGAAATTGAAAAGTTCATGAGATGGCATTGAAATATTCTCATTTTTTCCATAGTTCTTCTTTATTTTAATAAAAAGAGGTGCTCAGATTCTTGATGAATTTTTTAAAGAAGCAATATTTTCTTAACCAAATAATATATTTTTTTGATCACCCATTATGAGTTTTTCGATAAACACTAACTTTCAAAGCGATTTTTGTGAAATAAGAAGAAAGTTTTCCATTTATTGCGTACTTTTTGAAACACGTTGTATATTATATTGAAATGGTATTGGATAAAATTTTGGAATGGTGATCCAATAACTTCATCACAAACAAAACCCAGCATGTCTTTTTATCTAAATCATGCTAGCGTAATTATTCCATGAGTAACAATAACATCAACGTTATTCATTTCGAAGGTCGCTAGGACCAAACATCAGCAATATCCTTTTTTGGAAAAACCACATTAGTGCTATTGCCGAAGGTCAAAAACTTTGACTTTTATTTTCTGCCAAAAGCTATTTTACGCCCTGTCAATTGCTTATTGTCTGTAAGGTACAGATCTGACTTATTCCGAAATAATATTTCCATATACAGAGTACAGCTCCTGAATATACCGCACAGCTTCTAAATTCTGTCAGAAAAAGAGCTTTTTGACTCAAAAAATCGCTTACTCTTCTGGAACATTCATTACGTGTCTTTCCCAGAGCTCGTTTTTTCAACGACAGGTAAAGTTTTGATACCTTTCAATAAAAGCAAAACATAGGAATTAAAAACAATTCAATTTTACCTTCCATTCCTTGGTTCCCACGGTGTTTATCGTGACAATTAGAAAAAAAAAATGCCAGGTGGTCGTTGCTGTACTACATGCGAGCACAAAACTCTCTTGGTAAGCAAATGAATTATTTCTCGCACATCTAGTCTCATGGATCAAAATTTTGGTATGGCTTATTCACTTTGATCTAACAAGCTCACCTGGCACCGTCAGTCAGGGTCGGACAAGTCTGGGATAAGGATAGATGGGATGGGATTTTTCCGTCAGATAGGTTGTAGATAGGGTCGGCATCGGCAAACGCCACTTCGAATATATGGCCACTGCCGTCAGACTTCCTGTAAGAGAATTGTGTTTCCATAAAATTAGAGGTTAAACGACTTACCTTAAGGAAGTTCAATCCTCAATTATACGAGATGGCCACGTCCGAAAATATCACCCTGTAGTCTCGTTTATCAGCCGATCGGTGAGTATTGTTCAAAGCTGTTTGACTCACCCACCCCTGCCCCTCCATTCCTATCTGGCCAGAGCTAGTCATTACGTTTCAAGAGAGTTTTACTTTTTGATCGCCTGATTTTGGGGTTACTCGGGTGAGTGGGGTGATATTTTCGGACGTGGCCATCTCGTATAATTGAGGATTGAACTTCCTGAAGGTAAGTCGTTTAACCTCTAATTATACTTCGAATGGCCACGTCCTCAATATCACCCTGTAGATGTTTAGAGCCCCGCGATCAAAAAGTTTACTATGCTTTTAGCTAAATTTGGATAAAAGTCTAGAATATTGAAGAAAAAAAAATTATCTTCATTCAAATTAACTTTTTTATTTTCCCATTACCAACTCACTTGTTCACAAATTTAAATACATATTATGTAACTTCAAACAAAATAACAAGTATGAACAACATATATGTACAAAAATACACACATTTCAACTAATACTGTATCATTTCACCATTGTTAAATTTTAGTGACCCAAAATCAATTTATGGTAGCAAACTAATTTTGTTTAATTTTTTATTGTTATTATTTTTTATTTTTTTTTAATATATATATTTTCAACTAATTTTTAACATTCACTGTTAAATTGATTTAACAAAAATGAAGCGAATGTTGTTTCATCTTGAACAGGCAAATTATAAAACTTATTGAAAATGTTAGAATTTGCCGTCCATCCCGCCGCATTCTTAATGGTATCAATGTTGAGCCCTTGCCTTGCGGCCGCAGACGTGGCCGCATGCCTCGTGCTATGTCCTTTAAATTTGTCTGTATCAATGCCACTGGCTTTCAACCCAGATTTTATCCACCTTGATATAGTTTGTGTTGTCGCAGGTTTATGCGGTTTTTTAATTGTTAATAATAAACCATCTTTAGAACCCCTGAGCTCTCGTGTTTTTTCTAAATAGGCTTTCAATACTGATGCAACGCAAAGGTTTGGTTTTTCTCGAAAATATGTCAAAGTTATTTTTGGTTGGCATCTTTTAGGTGCCGAAGTTTTCAACAGATCTCTTATGTTAATCTCAATGTTCTCGTTGGATATAGAGATATTAGAAAGTTTTATTTTTGAGAGCGTTTGCACTCTTTGAGCAGTTGTCAGAGCTAGCAATAATACCAATTTATATGTTAATTTCTGCAAGGATAGAGTTTCCAATGGTGTCTGTTTTTCTAAATAATCCAGAACAGGACCTGGGTTCCAAGTTTCGTTATATCTCGGAAATGTTGGTCTTGTTTTGAATGTTCCTCGGAGGAATCTGTTGATCAGAGTTTCGTCACGAAGTTGTAATACAATTTTCAAAGCCGACCGATGAGTATTTAGTGTGCTGTACTTGGCACCCAGGTCATATTCCTCTATTACTCTATTACCTTATTAGGATTCGATTCAAAAACCTCTGTTCCCCCACAAAAAATCCACCATTTTTTATATGTTGAAAAATATTGCTTCATTGTGGAAAGGCTCAGAGAAGCCATTATAACTTCTACAGCTGACTCTGGCAACCCCTTCCGTATATATGCTTCCCGGACAAAACTGCTGCCCCCAGGGAAAGTTGTTTCCACAGAGGGTGTAGTGTCCTGAAAGGGGACAAAAGTAAATTTTTATTTGCTTCAAAAATTACCGTGTATGATGTGATGAGACTAGTTAGTCTTGGGAACCATGGCTGTGTTTTCCATATTGGAAAAACAACAATACCTTCAGCTTTATCCGATATTATTTTATTTATAACATTAGGCAGAAGAGGGAAAGGCGGAAAAGCGTAAAAATAAAAATTTGACCAAGACAATGTGAAAGCATCGACAACTTGTGACTCAGGATCTGGGTGCCATGACACAAATATATTACATTTTTTATTTTCGTAAGAAGCAAATAAATCGATTTCTGGAGTACCCAGTTGCTTTGTGATTCTTGTGAATGCGTCAGAGTTGATACTGTACTCTGTTTCTATATTGACGGATCGTGATTCTCTGTCTGCTATCACATTGTCCTTAGTGTTGATGTACGACGCAAAAATTTAAATATTTCTTTCCTCGCACCATTCCCAGATCTGTCTTGTGATGTAATTCAGTTTTGGATATTGAATTCCGCCATACGATTCAAATAACTGATCGCTGTGGTATTATCAACACGCAGTAAAATGTCACAATTTTCGAAATTTTTTGCGAAACATTTCAGACCATTAAAAACAGCCATGAGTTCTAATAAATTTATATGATTTAAACTCTCTTCGGGATTCCAAAAACCCCGGGCTGTTTTGTTTTTGCAATATGAGCCCCATCCGGATTTCGAAGAATCGGTGAAAATGGTAAGAGCATAGTTAGGCATTCTTATATTCATTTTGGCACACTGTATATGTTCCAACCACCAAACAAAGTCTTTTTCCAATAATGGTGAAAGTGTTATTTTTCTGTCGTAATTACCATAAAATTTCTTGAGAGCTAAAAATCTTTCCCTCTCGAAATTTTTAATGTGAACCCAACCATATGGTACAGCTGGGCATACAGACACCAAGGTGCCAATCATTTTAGCAAAAAATCTTATGGTTACTACGCGTTTTTTCTTGAAACCTTCCAACAATTGAAAAATGGAATGGGATTTTTTAGTTGGAACAGACATGGTCATATATTTGCTTTCGAAAACGAATCCTAAAAATTCGATTGTTTGTATAGGCTCCAAAAAACTTTTCTCCTTGTTAACGATAAATCCCAAAGAAATCAACAAATGCACGGAATCTGTGATGTTTGATAAAGTTTTTTCGCGATCTTCACCTGTTAGAAACCAATCATCCAAGTAAATAACCGATTTGTGTCCAATTGATCTCAATCGAGTAATGATTGGTTTAAAAAGTTTTGTGAAAACGTATGGTGATAACGCCAAACCCATTGGTAAAACTCTGAATTGGTAAAGCTGGTTGTTATATTCAAATTTTAGATATTTTCGAAAATTATCATCTACCAAAACAAAATAGTAAGCATCTTTGAGGTCTATTTTCCCCATAAAACAGTTTTCAGTTCGCAGATTTTTTGCCGATTTGTAATCCTCAAGTTTGAAATGAGGGCAAACCAAATATTTATTAAGTTCTTTCAAATTCAAAATGAATCTATTTTTTCCGTTTTTCTTTTTTCGTAAAAAATAGGGAGACGAGATCTCCCCTTTACAATGAAAACTGCGTTCAATGGCTCCTATTTTTAGTAAGTCATTAATGCAGTAAGACAATTCCGGAGAAGGTTTTTGTTGTCGAAATTTCAATTGCCTGGGTTGTTGAATAAAAGGTATTTGATAACCCTGTACCCAACTAAGAATAGTTTTATCCCTTGTTATATTGTTCCACATTTTAACATACTTATTCTGCCGCCATAGCCTACCTCTAACGTTTGTGCCTGCTCCAACGACTGTTGAATTTCTGTTTGTCTGGCCTCGGTGTTCGTCTGTCCCTGCGAAACTCTTCCCCCCTCCTTTCTTCCGGTTTCAAGCGTTTCTTGAAAGACGGACGCTGGAAGTTTTTTGAGATTTTTGTGGGTGCCTTGAGCAACTCCTTAGCTGTGCTCTCCATAGATTTGGTCGATTTGCGTTTATCCGCAAAATCTGCACCAAAGAGATACTCATCAAGTTTTTGATGACTAGCAACTTTTTGTACCGACAAATTGAAATGAGTATTCAAATTAAATTTGCGGTGTGACGAAATATTATGATGCATGTCTGTTCCGATTTTTCCTGCATCAACCATCGCAGAGAGTATCGTTTGATCGAAACCCTCTTGGGACATCGCTTTTGTTATCGCGGTGCCCAAGGCCGATAGTCCTTTTCCCATGATATTCTGCAGGTTTTGCAAAAAATTGTCTTTTTTGAGTTCCACTTGAGGAAGTAGAGTAACCGAATTACATTTTAATAGATTCGAGCAATCTCACGACGCTGCAAACAGAGAGATTAAAACTTTTCAGTCTCTACGACCTGAATTAGGCGCGGAAACGCTATATAAGGGCTGGAATGCATATTTTTTATAGACGATCTCTCAGATAACGTTTGGTAATTAATCATATCAAGGATAGATCGAAATTATATTTTACAGAATGAATTCAAATGAGAAAAAAAAAAGAGTTAATTCGCTCGATGGATGAAAAATGGAAATACCATTTCGCAATATTAAACGTGGGCTGCATAATGGAGTGGTCGTATTAGTTTGATAAAACAAGAGCATCAAAGTTACCTGTTTTCATGTGATCAATAATAGTGGATTTACCGGCATTGCGGAGTTCATAATATGTGAAACATATTTATACACTCTGCAGATGTAACTTTGGGAAACAACTGTTTCATTGCAGGCCGATGATAATCAGTGGTACGGAAAAGCAATAAACAATAAACTTTGAATATTCATGTCATGTCATATTGAATAAAATTTACTGTTGCCAGTTTTCAGAATAACTAAACGATCAGAAATTCAAATGTGATAAAAAAGGTTTTGCCAAATCAAACTTTTTATATTTCTCTATTGTTGGGGATTCAAAGTTGCACTTGTTGGTGTTTGTGGTTAACCTGAGTGATATGTAAGAGGTTCTATTTCAACGTATAGACCATAAAATTGCCTACGTCGAATCTCATTGCGTGAATTCCTCCGCCTTCTCTATCTAGCTCTCGAGGCGGCAGGGAAGGATGATTTTTTAACCATATTTTTTGGCGGTCAGATTTTTTAAATTATTTTTACGGATTTTGATTTCACGAGTTTTCCACTTTTTTTCGAGAAAAGGTGTAATAGGCGAGCCTTCTCGACCAAAATTATTCGTTCTGGTACGCCGTAAAACATGAAAACGACTTTATGTGAATAATTACGAATTGGCTAGTTGCACACTTTGAAGAAAACAGTAACACATATTTGGTGAATGAGTATGCAAGTACTAAAATGTACCGATTTTTTTCTACAGAGAGATCCATACAGATTACCTCCCACGAATGAGAAATAATTCCTTTATCGATTTATCCATGTGGTTGATTTTGCTCTGGCTCTTCAGCCTTGCAGACCTCAAATTTCCTGACATATTTTGATACATCAAGATCCAACTTGAACCAGTAATGCAAGAAAGCGATTATATTTCAAGTTTTGAAATTGAGCAGATGACCTGCGATGAGAGCATCATGATTTCGGCATTTTCCTCGATGTAATTTGGGGAGAACCAATTTCCAGTCCTGATCAGGATGGGATGACAAGTTCGACCTGATTAACTTACTCTCTTCACATTCCCACTATTCGGGGCATTTCTTCGGATTTGAACTAATATTATTCAATAGTTTTCTTTACAATGGATCATAATCTTTCTAGGTGACTTCAACAGTTTTCCACCTTGGACAAAGCATCTAAAATCATCGGTTATGAACTTGAATCGTACCCTTTGAATGTAAGATCAGAACTTCTGGATCTCCCATAAAACTACTAAACATTCTCTCCGTGGTAGAATATTTAGATTCGTATGACGTTAACGCCCTACTGCCATATGCAATCACGTACCCGTCGTCCTCAAAATGTTGAGTTAATGCACAGCCAATACCCACCTGAGAGGCATCACAAAATCCTGATCCTTACCATAGTAATTTCTGATACTTTACAGATAGAAGAAACCAGAGAAGCAAAGTTTTGGGTAAATTGCCGATACCAACAAAGTACCCCAATAAAACGACGAACCTCCTCATGGTTGAGGGATCAATAATTCAACATTGACTCTACCTCCTGTGGATCTGCACGAAGACTATTTTGATCTACCAAAAATCTGAGTGCAATTTTCTTAAATTCGCATTTATTTTTATTCACTTTCTTCCAAATTCCGAGAAGGAAAGTCTTTGGCAGTAATAATGTCATTCATGCAAACGACAACTGATTCTTCCAATTTGGCACCTTAAATGGTGTCAACAAACCGCTGCATGGTTGCCGGGATATTGTCGTAATTCAGGTTTAATCACGACCTGTCAGGTAGAATTTGACCCTTACGCGGTAAAATTCTTTTATAGAAAAATATAAAAACAAAGTTCATTTCAGTACAGTACAAATAAATGGTTAAATAGGAATTTACTCTAGAATGGAATGAAACACTTTAGTAACATATAGAACAAAATCAATTTCTTCCTGGTGGTTATGTCTCTTTAATTATTACAATAGATAAAAATACTCAAAGTATAAATCAAGGGAACTAACATCACCAGACTCTAATTATTATTGGTACTCACCGACTCCCCAGCTCCCCCCATTACCCTAACTAACTTTGGGCACGGTCGATAACGAACTCCCTGATCGAACATCAGTTATTTTTTGGAAAACTCGTTTTTGACATTTGAAACGTGAAAACTACGAAAATATAAAACAAGACATTCGACAGTTTCTCAGAAGTACAACCGCATTAATATCAACACAAATCAACATATTATCATACAAGCTCTCGGACATAAAGTCACTATAACCCATTTGTCGATAATTTCAAGAACTCAGACTGGCTACTTCAGCACCCTCAATATTTTTTGAAGAACGGTCGATATTCGGATCAATATCTTGCTTTTTCTATCTTCTTGCATTCCAGAAATAACGAATCAATAAATATAATATCATAAAGACACAAACTCCTGACGCAGAATCTCAGGTTTTTCGAATTCGAAAGAAGAATTTGACAATCTATGGAATAAATTCCACATTCGTGCGAAATAAGTACCTATGCTTCCATTAACCTCCTGTACACTAGTACGTATTTCTCAACCCAGATTCATCTCTATGATCCCCACTGAATTGAAGTCCCCATTTGTGCACGGGCATAAGCTTTTATAACCTCGTTACGCGAACTTGAAGTAGTGGATGCAAGGAAAGGGTTTGTGGGCCAACTCGGAACAGTAAGTTCATTAAGATTGACAGCCCAGATTCGTCACTAGAATTTTTTCATTCAATTTTTCTTTTTTCAAGTTCATTCACTTGTTCAAACATAACAGAATCAAGCTTGAGTCCGCATCGGTTGTTGGTTTTGTTTGTCTAGAAGACCGTCGAAGATTTGATAATGCTTCTCTTGGCATAGTTCTATCTGCTTCTTCATCCTGTTCTATTCGGCTGTCCACATGAACATTTTCTTCAACTTGAAAATTATCATTCTTCGCACATAATGGATAGAAGAATTTGTCAGGTTTTTTATGATGTGTTTTACCAACGAATGTATTATTTTCTATAAAAATGACGTCTCGACTGACAATGATTTTATGTGTCACAGGATCTATTAATCGATATCCTTTCGTGTGTTCGCCATATCCAACAAAAATACATTCTTTCGATTTAGGATCCCATTTAAGCCTTTTTTCCTGTGGTATATGAGCCATGGCTTTGCATCTAAAAACTCTGAGATGCTTCAAGTCTGGTTTCTTTCCTGACCAAACTTCTTCAGGAGTATATTTTGGTAGCTCTTTCGATGGTGATCTATTCAGATGATAAACAGCGGGAGAGACTGCCTCGGCCCAAAACTCGGTAGGTAGGTCGGCTCCAATCACGCTTTTTCGGTGATTGTTCTGTTCATCCTTCCGGCTAACCCATTTAGATCAGGTGTATATGGAACAGTTTTCTGATGTACTATTCCTGATGCACTCAAATAATTGTCAAAGTCTTTATTTACAAATTCTTTTCCGTTATCGGTCCGAAGAATTTTAATATGTCGACCAGTTTGATTTTCGGTGTTATTTCTGAAGTCCACAAAAGCGTCTTTGTTTCTAACAAATATATGAAGACTTTTCTGCTATAATCGTCTATTAATGTGAAGAAATATTTCGACCCATCAATAGACACTTTCTCTATCGGACCACATATATCGGAGTGTATCAAATCCAAAATACCGTTAGATTTTTGGTTGCTGCGCTGAAAGGGTAGATGTTTTTTTTTACCCTTTATACACATCACACATGGTTCGTTGCTATATTTTGCTATATTCACTCCAGTAACTAGTCCTTGATTCAGTAACGAATTTCATTTTCAATAATCACAGACAATGTAGTATTACCAATTGCTTCTGCTGACATTTCGGTATTGTCTATGGAAGTAACTTTGACGTTCGAACATGCGGATGGTTGATTCAGCCATTTTTCATTTGAAGTAACAAGTAACAAGTAACCAAATATCATTTTTTGATTTCGAAAAAAATTCAACAAAAGTTTTGTCGCGTTTACTGGTAGATTTTTCTTGCCTTTCATAACAGTTAGTAGAAATATGACCATATTTGTTGCAAGAAAGGCATCGTGGCCCCTTTCATTTATTCATCCTGTTTGAATAAAGAGCAGTTTCAGCTTCTCCAGTTTTGTAGTGGTCAGTTGACTTTACATCCTGCAATAACTTCGTTTTCACTGAATCTGACGTGATAAGAACACGAGAACTCTCCAATCTCATTATCATTGGCTTATATTCATTTGGTAGACCTGCTATTAGTAGAGTTCCAATCCATTCATCTTTCACTTCGAACTGTAGAGCGTTCAATCTGTGAGCAGTTGTAATTATTCTATTCACGTAGTCATCAACGGAAGTACAATTTTCGAGTTGAGTCGTTACTAAATTCCGGAGAAGACCAACCTTTCTTGTTGAACCGGAGTCCTCAAATTCACTTTGAAGTCTTTCCCAAGCTTCTTTTCGTGTCTTGTCATTTTATCAACTTCACTGCCTCTGTCTGCTTGAATACATGACCACAAGTCTTCATGCTCCAAATATGCTTACATAGTAAACTTCCATGCATTGTAATTTTCTCTGCTTTTTAATCTCTCTATTTGCGGAAGAGTTGAATTTGCCATTTTGACGCTTTTTGTCAAAAACTTTCTCAGGAACGAAGTAAAACTCGGGCAAAACGGATTTCTTTATCAGATACTTCTATTATTGTTTCAGCGGTTCTGAGCCCATAACCTGATGGAATCTGAAGGATTTTGTAGTTTTTGCTGATAGAAATATATTAACAAACTTCTTGTTTACTTTTTTTTCAACAACTATACATAGATAGTCATGTAACTAAGAAACACCAGCTCTTCATCATTGTTCATCATTGTTTATTTATACAAGAGTTACAGTTTCAATAAAACATTATAACAGATACGTGAAATAATTCAGAATCTGGCATAAATAAACCAAACAAGGCCAATTAGTCTCGCGAGGGACTATCTATGGCGGTGTGGGTTTAGTCTATAATTTGCCGTTGTATAAAAGAACAATACAATATTGAAACTTTTATATATACAGTTATACATATTTTTTTCGTTTTTCTTTTTTTTTATTTTGGCATGATAAAATACTCACTCATAAGAATTTTTGAAATATTTGGTGTGAAAGCTTTCAGTTGTTGTGGTGGTTAGATATGTTGGTGGTTAGGAGAGTAACAAACTAAGAATATTGACCATAACATTAAAACAGGTTTCAAAGCATTTTTATATTTATTTTCGATGAATAATCATTTCATTTCGAAATATTTACAGGGCCCGTTCGATAAGTATAAAATTCTGAAAATTTATATATTTTTTCTTTCCAGGAACATTCTCTTTGGAAATCAGTCGGTTTTTGTATTATGGATCAAAATGGGATATCTGTTCTTCAAGCACTTCCAAGTAAGTTTTCATTAAATTTTTGTATTTTTGACGATAATTTTCTGAGATTTTCACGAATAAAAACTAAAAACAACGTTAAGCTCAGCTTGCATATTTTTAGTAGTAATCGGCAAGATAGTCGAGTGGTGAAAGTACCGATCTTTCAATCAATCAATAAATTTGATTTGATTTGATATTTTAATCACCCTGAAGGTTGCAAAGAAGTTACGAATTTCCCCAATTATTTAATACAGGCAGAAGCAATGGATGATCTTTTTTACCTATTTCAAGTCTTATCCCCGTTATTAGTAGACACAAAAATGCCATTCTTCTTCAAATAAATTACGTAATCCATACCGGAGTAAATGAAAACCTTCCGTATGAGAGCACCCCAATCCTATCAGTAACATCCCTGAGGACCCAGAGTATCACTATATCTCAGTTAACAAGATCGCGGTGCCCATCTCCTCGATTCTAAGCCACCGAATCGTTTGGCGCAGGTCTGACTGGGCTGATGGAGGGGATGGCGGGTATACACTAGACAGAACCCGGCGGGAGAAGGACTAGAAGGAGTTGTGTGCGAGCCCCGACCGGACAAGACACGTGAGCCGAGCTAGCAGTAAGTGAAGTGAGTGTGAGCTATCAGACAAAACCGTAAGTGCTTTTAGAAGAGAATATTGGTTAAGGGTGAGTGGTTTCCAGACCGATATAGGGTGGACACTGTCAATTGAGGCACTGTGCAATATCAACCTCCATTGACAGCCGCATAGTTAGGAAATAGTGTTAGATAGACGGATATAGGGTGGACACTGCCAATTGGGGCACTATGAAATATCAACTTCTATTGATAGCTGCACAGATAAGAAATAGCGTTAGATAGACCGATACAGGGTGGACACAGTCAATTGAGGCACTGTGAAATATCAACCTCCATTGAAGATCGCGAAGTAGGTTTGATAAATCAGAAAAGAACAAGGACACGACCCGTAGGAAGTAGAGCTTTGGCTGAATTGAGAGCTTACGTTTGCACACTGTTTCTCGTCAACGCTTTGTACCCATATTATTAACCACCGGACCCCACCCATGCATTGAATGTCTAAATATAACCCGTTGTTGCTTCCGCTTGCATAGATAAAAGTATAAGGTGTTTTGGTTTCCTGCTTGAGTATTATAGGATAGTGCTTGGTTATGCAATGCATGTTTAATCTGAAATTGTGTCATGCCATTATTGAATATTAATAAAAATGATTGATATAATTGGGGTTTGATTTGATTCTTTGGGAATAATTAACTATTTCTTCCTCCTTTAATTGAACTTAATTGCTCATGAATATTCCAACATATAGCCGCAGATACCCAGGATTCGAACCCAGGAAAGGCAAGTAAAGTCTGTCTTACTGGCCACGGAGCTTTGTCAATACCATGCTAACCCCCAGAGTATTATTTTCTTCACTGAGGCTACCCGGAGCAAGTGGCCCTACACACCCTTTTTATGGTATACCGAGATCGCTGATTACCGAAAGTCAAGTAAAAACAGAAGGAGATATAATAAACAGGAGAAGATATAATTAATCTGTTGAGTAAGCCTGCTAAAACCACTTCAAAACGTTTCCGGAGATAAAAATACATATGAAGTATGTCATATCGACATATTTTCAGCGTTGGTCCAAAAAGAGGTATACTAGCTTGCGACACCTCTTTTATTAGGTTTTTGGGTACGCCGGAGCGATTGGCACCATCGGTTTAACGATTGAAAGCAATGTACCGAGATACAAGCCGATCAAAAGAAAGTAATTGTCTGACCGTGAATCCTCCGTTCTCCAAGTGCCGAAAAAAGATATCTGGTGATAAATCCGATATACACGAGAACCCGAAATCAGAATCCACCCGATACTCGTGTGGGATAGATATACCTGCTGAGGAAAAATGAGCTCGACGCCGAACTAACCAAATTTGAGCTGGACGACACTGGCACCATTGATGAGAAGCGACGGCGAAGTTCACCCGAGAAGGCCTAGCCCTTCTAGCCACGACAATGCCGTTTGTGTTTCCAACTACGTCCGTCGTCACGACACAACCGACCATCACTGTGTTGCACGCGGGGGAAAGACGATTCCTGGCTTACTCCATGGAGCTTTGGTGGGAGTCCAGATTACCCAGCCCAGCCAGGTACCGTCACAGAGCTCCATGCTGTTGCAAGTTCAGCCCGGCCAGCCAATGGGAAAACTGTTATTATCCCAGACCACTACCAGGTGAAAATTCAAGTTGGCGAACACCTTTTAAGGACATCTATGCGGACTCTCCTCTGACATGGTCATAGGAATGGTTATCCTCCGGAAGAGACAGTTCAGCCTTGACTTAGAAAATGATCAGATCTCAGTGAACCACCGCCCGTAGCCATGGAAATTCGGACCGTTCCTTGTTTTCCTATTGGAGTCACCGAGCCACGACCACTACTGACGCTCACCGACAAGGAGGAGATTCGGCTACACGCCTTCCTGCAGGACGAATTAACGTTATTCGAAAACATTCAGGGGGTAACACCGTTGGTGGAGCACAAGATCCGCCTTCTGAATCCAAAGCCAATCAAGCAACGATACCCACCGCAAAACCCAAAATGCGGGAAGTATTAAATACTGAGGAAGACCGGATATTGCAAGAAAGCATCATAGAACCTTCAGCAAGCCCATGGAGTTCACCCGTCTCCATGAAAGACGCCTATCCGTTAACATTCATTAACGCCGTATTAGACAAACTAAGCCGAGCCCGATACATCTCCAGTATCGACCTGCACCAAGGATATTGGCAGGTTGCCTCATCCGAAGACAGTAAACCCATCACAGCTTTTACCGTTCCAGGTCGCGGATTGGTCTAGTTCCGGGTTATGCCTTTCGGGCTCCACGCCGCCCCTGCTACCTTTCAACGCCTCATGGATACGATCATTGGACCAGAGATAAACCCCTTCTGTTTTGCATATATGGATGAAATCATTGTTCTAAGAAGTACGTTTGAGGAGCATCTTGCTAACCTGCAAGAAGTCTTCCGCCGCCTTCGTGCTGCTAACCTCCTGGTCAACCCAGAGAAATGCCAGTATAGGAGGATATCACTCAATTGATGTTTGGGCCACTTAGTGACGTCAGAAGGCATTTGGACAGACCACGACAAAGTAGCCAAAGTTGCCATCGTGGAATTGACCGCCCCAACTACCGTACGAGGCTTGAGGCGATTTCTCGGAATGGCATCGTGGTACCGACGATTTGTACCACTATTCTCCAAAGTAGCAGCACTGTTACACCGGCTACTGAAGAAAAATATCCGCTGGCACTGGGGACCAGAACAGGACGAAGCTTCTCAGAAACTCAAGAGGAGCCTCTTTCCTGTCCAGACTTCGAGAAACCTTGCAAACTGATGCTTCTGACCAAGGCCTGGGAGTTGTTCTGACTCGAGCCATAGAAGGTGGAGAGAGAGCATGTCATAGCATATGCCCTGACCTCCGTAGAAAAATTGTGTGAGTAATCTGCCCCTACCTAGAAGGATATCACTTTACGATGGTCACCGATCATCATTCTCTTCGATGGCTCCACTCTATCAAAAGCCCAGCTGGACGTTTTGCCCGATTGAGCATGTTTTTGTAACAATACGACTTCGAGGTCAAATATCGCCAAGGAAGCTTCAATAAGGTAGCTGACGCTCTATCTAACGATCTTCAAGGAATCGTCCTAGGAATTTGCACCGAGGAAATGAACACAGTAAGAAGAAGGATGAAGGTTTTTCGCAATCCCAGTGCGTTCCCGGATTACTGTATTAAAGGAGACCTCACTGAGCCAGAACTAGCCGACCCATAGAAACTGTGTGTCCCCAAACCAACACGGGCAGGTATACTAAGGGAGATGCACGATGTCCCACCGCTGGACACATGGGCATTGCCAAGACAATTACACGAATTGCAGCCCGTTATAACTGGCCGGGCATGTTTAGAGATGTCGCAAAATATGTACGCAGTTGCGATTCCTGCCAGAGGTATAAGTCATCGTAGATGACACCAGCTGGCAAGATGCCCTCGACTAACCGCCAACCCTGGGAGCGCGTCAGTACTGACCTGATTGGACCGTTACTTCGCCCCTCTCGTGGACATACGTTCCTTGTAGTATTTCAGGATCAAGTGATGAAACGCAAAGATCATCTGTAGTCCGCTGAAAAGGTGCTAAACTCTCCCCCAAATATTCCGGCCCATATACTGTCACCCAAGTTCTGTCACCGGTAGTATATAACTTACGAGGTGGAAGCCCATCCACGTCCCGCCCATTCACGGACCCCCAACGCCACTGCCACAACTATTTCGAGACGCAAGCATTGACGGTACAACAACTGCACCGGTTTTGCACCTCCTAGACTTCGATATTCTCCCCCCTCCCCCCTTCGCCCATTTCACTCCCAGTGGTTTCACCGGACCTTCCCCAGCTCCCACCGTCACCTCTTCTGGGTAACGTCCCGCAAGTACCGGTCGCACCATCCAATCTAAAAAAGGGACCATCCTTACCATCTCCATCCCTAAATACCATCGGCAAATGGGATAATGACCAGCTCATCCGTGCCATCCAGGATACCCCTCGAAAGCAACCAATGAGCGTGGCGCTTAGGGAAGCGTTCGATAGGTCGTCACTACGGGTATGGCTCCACCCTTCCCCGGCCACTCGATGGACCCCCTAAAAAATAGTCCTTTCGAAAGAAAAATTAATTTTTTTATTTGGGAGTACTTATAGCATTCGAATTAATTTAATTATTTTGTTGAAGTTAGGAAAATGTTGAAGTTTTATTTTTGAAATTGTTTTCTTCACCCTTTCCGAGTATTTGCCTTTTAGTAGTAACCTGACTTGGATATATCGATTGATCCCCTTGAGGCATCTACCGACGCCCTCGCCGCCGAACTTCTGGAAGCGATGCGAGAGATCGATGACTTGGTTGACTCATCCGCTGCAACCCCACCAATACCAGCTTTGTTCACGGAACCAGTTCCATCCCTCCAGACACTAAGGGAGCTAACCAGTCCCCAAGTTCCAGCAGGTCCCAGTCACCACTCTGCCAGTAAGCCAGAGAGAGTCCAACTCACCCATACTTCCTCGAGCACCCAGAAGACGATCCCTTCGGAGACGAGTTCTGGACCGCAGCCCATCAACAACTTCTCCAGAGGCGTAAGCAAGTTTCACGAACAGAGCCTCTACCAGTCTATCTACACATCGACCAGGAGTCATGCTGGATAGCGGTCGGCCGGGCAACTGCTGAAGCTCATGCACCAAGAGATACCCAGTCCTATTCTGTTCCCTCGTTGTTAAAAGGCATTCTATCTCAAGATTGCCCATGTGGAGGCCCACCGACACCACCTGCTAAACGTGGACGCTCCAGCTCAGCGAAAAACAATACACCCTGCACATGATGTTAGTGTCCATGTCTGGGACAGCACGCGACGTGTCCCAACTGTGGCTGCCAACGCCCATTTAACTAAAGGGAACACGGAAGATGAAGAGCGGAAGACAAAACTTGCCGATAATCTTATTACGTATATATATATTTTTTGTATTTTTATATTCGTTTCTGTAACCCTAAATAAAGGATTCGGCCATTTAAAGGGGTAGTAGTAGGTGAAGTAGTAGGTAAACGTATGCCCTAACTTGCTTCGTTTCTGTGTAACGGAGTATCAATTGCGACGCCACTGGAAGTAAAATTCAGTGTATAATTTCATGAAAAGAAGACCCTTACGAAGTTTACTACGTCTACTATTCATATCTGTTACGGATCTGTTAAAATATTATACCTAAATATAGGAGTACGAGATTCGTGCTGCACAAGATTATACAGTATCGGAATGTTTTCATCTTGGGTATGGTGGTTTTATGAGAGCGTAAAGAAAACCTTGCTATATATTGAGAGAGCATTACAATTTTCTCCTCTACTCGCTCGAGGAAGGCATATCGACGTGAGTTGTTAATTCGTCGGACGAGGTAGTAGGAGAGGCGCGCAGTAGTGCGCCTCTCTTATTTATGTGGTATCATCATATCATTGCGTTATTTGTTGCTCGCGTAGATTTCTGCCTATACCACAGATGAAAAGTTTCCGATGTTGTATCTAGTGTGATATAATTACCATATATTCCCTCCTGTGAGCCAGCAGCATACGTATGGTGGAGGGTAACTTTGAAATCTCTGTATTGCTTTCTATATACTATAAAATTATTCACTACGGCGGTTGGATGCATATCAATTGATATAGAGATCCTCAGTATCGAGAATTCAGGTTGAGTACAAACTACAAAATACAATTTTATTCATAAGTTTCACCATGGTATTTATTCAGTCTGAAATATTTGGTCTGAAGCTCAAATAAAGGTTAGGTAATATTATTCAGTACATCAACAGTTTTTCTACCCACTCCCATCTCCACTAGGGCTTTGGGATTGTAATTAATAAACCACACCGAGGTTAGCCAGAGTACGAGGTTGGCTTATTTCCAATTTCCTTGGAATTCTGCAATTTATATATTTTTTAAGCTAACATACTCATTTATCTCAGAAACCTCCACTTTTAGGCACATGGACTCATTTCCTCATTCACTCGTCCAAAGAAAGTATAAAGGAATATATGACCATATAGCATCGTAACTACGCCACTGGTATACGAAAATTGAAAATTATAACCTCAAATTATCACGTTGATAAACCCTAGTGTACCAAGTTTAATATTTTTTCGTTCGAGAGTTTGAGAGAAAAAAAAATCCTAATTTTTTGCGTACCTTTGACACCCTGAATCTCAGAGAGGATGCATTTTACGACATAACTTGATAGGAACTTTTCACCTCGAAAAGAGGTGAGGAATCTGTAGGTATTTGGAGTTTGTCGGTCTTATTCTGAGTCACCCGTACAAGTGGTTAATATCGACAATTTAATTCATGTATAAAAAATCGCATATGCCACAGTGCAATTATTGTCACTTTGACAGCGGCAAAAGTTAGCTTTAACTTTTACAGCGACAATCCACTCATGTATAATAATTCCCATATGCGAGTACATAAATCGTAGTTTGCTATCGGCTAAATAGGAAGGAACAGAAATGCAAGTGGATAAAAATATCGGATAAATTACGTTACCATAGCAACGCTAGCGTTTACTGTTCGTTCATTAAGCATCGCGCGTCGCATCAGTTTGACAATTGTAATTGTCAAAAACAGAATTAAACAGGAAATAATAATCCAGTAAGTTTGTCAAAATTTGAATTTGGTTCTTTTTAAACATTATTCTTCCACTTATTGATCTTTTAGTTTGGTAAATGCAGTTTAATTGAATTGAATGTTCTATTCATGGGATTGTCATAACAAATACCACACGAGCTCAGATCTAGCGGGATATTTTTTACGGCGGTTTTCTCATACTTACTTTTATATAGGTAATTTAGCTCGATCGGTCTGATAAATAACTCGAGAGCTACGCTCTCGTGATTTTGTCAGAACAGCTCTCATTAAATTGCCAATGAAAGTAAGTATTCGAAAACAACCACAAAAAATATCCGGCTAAATCGAAGCTCTTGTGGTATTACCCCCGACAAATACACTAGTGGTTTTTTCACTTATTCATTTGTTTATCAATTATCGCGGTGTTGGTTGCCAAAATGAATAGTTTGACATTGATATGTTTCTGAATTTCTTATTCATTAAATTGTCCTGCCGAATTACACTCGAGGTTTGCATTGATTGATATCGGGTAATTTTGTGTTGATCAAATTCTAAACTGTTTCCTTTAGCAATTTGACTATCAAACTAAAAACACTCCACCTACGGTGTCGTGTTTTTAATAGTTGACATTTATTCTCGTCGAATTGCTAGGAAACAGTTTCTAATTAAACAACCCAAATTTACCCGATAAAATACAAACAACTTGTGCAATTAAGTGAAAAAATTATCAACATTCGCAAATATTATGATTTTAACGCAGGTCCCTTATCTAAAATTCTACCTTCATCCTCTCAATCAATATTTCAAAAGAAATGGTAGCATTTTTCAAGTGTCACCCCTACTCATATTGAAAGTTTGTCCCAACACACATTCTGGAGAACTGCTATGACTATGACGTTACTAAAAGAGATAAATACATAATTCCAAACATTTCTTGGCTCATACTTAATCGTATCCCTCGAGAACCAGGTGCAGGCAACTTTTCAATCTTGATGAACGAGGGCGCTTGATAGTTTATGTCGAGAGGATTTGAACATCAATTTCTCACAAGTTCCTCTCATAACGTCATATTTTAATCCAGATTAATTCTAATAGATGAAGCTCAATTCACAAAAAAATAAAAAAGGAATTTTATCTTTATGGTGAAACGATCATTTCCATCCAACATAAAAAAAACAAGGGTTACTTACGTAAGAAGGAGGTTGTGAATCAAAATAGAAATGAAAAATCTTTCTAATCTATCTACAGTGTCACACAGTTCGCGACATATTGAAGTATTTTTTTATTAATAGATATAATGAAAATTTGTCTTCACAGCTAGTTTGTGCTTGAAAAATGAGTGAAAATAGCCTCTTTCCTTTCGTCGTGTGCTAGTCTAAACCTGTTAATAAATTCCCCATATTCCCCTATTTATTAAAAATGCCACAATAATCCAGTACGATTGGGTTTTGAGACAAGAATCGATTGTAGCACCACCAAACTTGGTATGCTAGTTGTTGGAACCGTGATAAACACGAAAAACATTTTTTACCGAAATTCCAGAGGTGAAACATATTTATTTTTTTCATTTAAAAATAAATAATAGATTTTTGCTGTAATCTTGGAAAGTATATGATTTATCAGAAAAACAACTCAACAAGGTGAAAGACAATTCAATTCTCCACAAAAATGATTCCTAGTAATTTTTTTTATGAAATGCGCTCGTTTTCTCGGAAAACATGATTGAACGCCAACATCAAATTTCAGGTTCATGCTTACCCGCCGCTGGAAGTTCTGGCGGAGCCGAATATTTGATTGGTCATAACTCTGCCAAAAATGATCGGGGAAAGAAAAGGAAAAGTTCATATCGTTTCTGAAGACTCCCACCTACTCATGCAAATATAATATGCAAGTATTTGAGTACCTAAAATGTGTTTTGTCGCACTTCACGGATATGTTTGCGGATGATCCGAAAATCATGAATAAATTAGTAAATATGGAATTATTATACTAGAGCAGCAACCCATACCCTCTTTGGACTGTATGAAACAATTTTATAGTAGTGTGACAGGTCCCACTTATACATGCCAAAAAACAGCTTTGTTTTACTTTTGCCTCATTTTTACTTACCCATAAAACCGGCATTACCTTCAGTAAATGTTGAAAATAATGGCTTATTTATATCCTGCATATACGATATCGGAAACTTGAACTGAAATCTACGCGGGCAACAAGGAACGCAATGATAAGATAATACCACATAAATAAGTGAGACGCACTACTACGCGCCTCTCCTGTTCCTCGTCCGACGAATTAACAACTCACGTCGGTATCCCTTCCACGAGCGAGTAGAGGAGAAATTAATTGTAATGCTCTGTCAACATATAGCAAGGTTTTCTTTACGCTCTCATAGAACCACCATACCCCAGATGAAAACTTTTCGATACTGTATGTTCAATAACACTATTGTGAAGCGCACACCTCAAACTTGTAATCACATACTCCATTTTTTATGTAGGATGTGTATGAGCGATTATTTTCAACATTTACTGGAGAAATTGCCGGGATTATGGGTTAGTTTAAAACTGAGGCAGGAGTAAAACCCAGTATTTTTCTTTGGCATGTATAAGTGAGACTTGTCTCACTAGTTTAAAATCGTTGTATATGTTCCAAAGAGGCTACTGATTCCTGCTTCAGTATAATTATTTCATATAATCTAAAATATCAATGACTTTCGGATCCTCTGTGAATATCGTAGAAGGGTTATGTGAAGTGGGATAAAACACATTTTGGGTACTCAGATACTTACATATTATATTTGCATGAGGAAAGATACACACCTCTCCTTTTCCTTCTTCTATAATATTTAGCAAAGGTATGACAAATCTAATTTTCGGCCCTGCCGGAAATGGCAGTGGCGGGTTATCGCGAGCCTGAAATCGGAATTCAAACAGGTTTTCTGAGAAAACGAACGAATTTTGTGAGAAATTAATGGTATATTTCTTGTGGAAAATTGAATTATCTTTCACTTTGTTGAGATTGTTTCTTGATAAATCTTATACTTTCCGAAACAACAGTATAAAAAATTATAATCGTTTTAAATGAAAATTTCTTGGTAAACCATTTTTTTCTAACAATACATGATATCAACAAGTTATGTGCCCAGTTTCAAAGCGCTACGATTCATTCTTCACTTGTGGCTTACATTTGTCTGTCGTTACTGTACTACAAAGTCTGTGAATGAAAGGACTATAATTTGTAGAGAGTAGGTAGGTAGGACGGAATACTGAATGATGAATTGTTCTTATAAGATTATTAAGATACATCAGTGAATGAAAATAAACAGGTTGCAATCTAATCTCTTGCACTCCCGTGAAGGACGGGTGTATAATGCGATTTTATAACGAATGGCCAATGTGAAAAATTCGAAAAAAAAAATTGTAGAAAGTTTAAATTGTGTTGGAAAATTCGACAAAATTTTGGGAACCGCTGTCCGCTGAACGTCAGCTGACCGGAGCAGAGCCACAATGATACTTCCAAGATTTTCCGAATTTTCCAACAAAATTTAAAATTTCCACAATTTCTTTTCCAATTTTTCACTCCTGCCATTCGTTATAAAATGGCATTATACACTCGTACTTCACGGGAGTGCAAGCGGTTAGATAACACCCTGTAGAATATGAGAATTATGAAATTAATTCAAAAAACGTTGCGACAAATTATTATTTGGTCGAAAACTACATACAAAATATTTCGAACTCATCTGCAGCTAACGGGATACAAATCTGTTAAAAAAAGGAATACGAGTGTAATAAGAATAAAGAGTAATACTTTTTTGTACAACTGTCAAAAAAACTTGACATTACTGCATCTCTATTGATGCGTAAATGTTTACTTTTTTTCACTGCCAAAATAATTCACAAAATAAACATGAAATATTACTCTTTGAAGGATTTAATTTTAACAGAGTCAATTAATTATTAATGGATTATCCATCATAAAACAATTTCATTTATTGGAACGATAATTGTTAGTAAAGTTTGAACAATTACTTTCAACATAAATTCAAGAGGTGATTCCACAATGTTATCAGATATTTTAATTTGTTTGGAAGAAGATGGACAATTCAATATTCTGTTACAAATCTCAATTTTGTTTCTATATATGCTTCTGCTACGGAGGCAGATTTCCAACCACCGTGACGTTTTATGGATGTTATGTTACCCCTGCATTGACCAGAAGAGTTACAGAACTTCTCCTGAAACAGTGACCTGTGCAGCTCTTATACATGTCTTTTCTAAGCCATTCTGCAATCAAGCTGGGAATTTTTCCTGTTTTATTTATCCCCACATGTTGGTCAATACATTTTTCTCTCGAATATTTCAAATCTGTCAATTTTTGTATGAGGCGGTCGTAGTGCTCTATACTTGCGGAATATCTCAATATAATCAGAATTTGAAACAGTAAACGTTCTTGCGAAATAGGTCTTCGTATCAGGTATTTTAACAATCAATATAGATCCAGGATCCAGCATCTTCAATGGCATCAATAGTTATATGTAATAATTCTTCACGGCGACAAGCACCGCTGATACCCAAAATTGGGACAACTAACAAATAATATCTAATATTGAAATCACTACTAATCTTACAAAATTATCATTTTATCTGTACCTTATAAAGTAAATTTGTTTCGTTATCAGCATCTTGAATAAATTTATTATGACCTTGATAAAACTTTAGATTTTTTTTTCTCGGTATCCGACGCTTTTATTCCTAATGAGATGGACCAATTTTGTAAACTTCCTTATATCTATATTTTCCTTGACATTCAATGTACTTTTCAACATTGAGTAGACGCTCCATAACGTTTTCAGAAACCTTTTTTACAAGTTTCTTGTCACACCATTCACGAAATTGGTCATATGTTTTCTCATATACTAACTTGAATTGGAAATCCATATTTATGATATTAAGGTAAAAAACGATTAAAATTTCCACAAAATGTATTGTCTTTGCGACATATTTCGATACACATAATCTTTTTCAAGCGAATGTAGTACATTAAACTATTCTTCATTGAAATTACTTAAATACCTTTCTTACCCATTAACATAATTAGGGACTACCTATAATTATCGCTAATACCTAGAGTAACCTAACAACTTATAAAATTGACATAACATTGAACTTACCTGGAAATCTCAAAACACAACCACCGCTCAATTGAATAAATTTAACA
This sequence comes from Chrysolina haemoptera, assembly GCA_958298965.1. Classification (NCBI taxonomy): domain Eukaryota; kingdom Metazoa; phylum Arthropoda; class Insecta; order Coleoptera; family Chrysomelidae; genus Chrysolina; species Chrysolina haemoptera. The sequence goes on from OY282595.1 coordinate 22,082,122, forward strand.
AAGGGGAACCGTTCAGGTCCAGTTGATGGTTTAATGAACAAGATGAATTTTTCAGTTTATTAATTTCCAAGAATTCTAAATAATTAGGCCTAATGCCCTTATTTTCCACATTAAGAATTTCGAAGTTTTCATCGAAGTCATGGCTTTCTTCCGAAATATGATTGGCATATGATGAGTGTGCTTTATTGTTAACATAATTCATTCGGTGTTCACGTATGCAGCTTTTAAATGGTTTACCTGTCTGGCCCATATATACAGAGATACAGATTTCTATATGGTCGATATATACAGATACAGTTTTCGAGATACAGATTGTTGAAATTTTTCTCAGCAACTTCATTTGGCGCCCTAGGAGCTAAGTAACATGCATCGATATAGAAAATTGTAAATATCTCGAAAAAGATCACCTCCAGCGTTGTTGAGGAAGTATACCTTTTTTACTTGGAAAAGGTGTGGGAATAAGATTTTTTCATGAAAAGTACCAAAAGTTTACTGTCAAAAATGTTAGAGCAATTTGAAATAAATAATGACAGCGTACACAGCGTCCTCTAGATCTTACATGAAAAATAATACGAAATTATGATTTCCCCCGTTAAAAAAAACTCCGGGTACCAAATTTCGTGCAAATAACTTATGTTTTGCAGGAGTTATTTTTAAAAAGCGTACAAAAAAATTCAATTTTAACACCCTGTATGTCCAAAACGAAGCATTTCCGGACACAAGTTTATTTAGACTTTTTTCTTAAAATTGTCTCAGGAATACATCACTTGAATATTTTAACGTACTTATGTTACACTCTGTACATTTCATTGTGGATTTCAATTGGCAATAAATAACTCTACAATCATGGAGTTGTTTTTCTTCATCAAATTTGGCCAAGCCTATTATATATACAGTTTTATTTTTCAATTTATTTTTTTGAAGAATGCATGCGTATATGCAGTACTTTGTAAAAAGTTTCTTCACGCAATGCATGAATACTATATTACTTCAGAGTTTTTGAAATTATCTTTACTCAAGCTTATGTTCATCTAAATCATAAATGAAATATTCAAACTCACATAATTAATCCACAATTGCATGCAATTTGCATTTGGAATTATTCAGGGCAGTTACATTTTCATGAAGTATACGCATATTATAATAAATTGCCAACTGAGAATACCTACCGCATTCGTTTGTCAGTTGAAGTTCTCATCAGACGGCAACGCCTCAAAGCATTTATATACAAACCACATTTCAATTATTTTCACATATAAATTTACCTTTTATAAGTGTGGGATCGCGCAGCCCCTGGATGAAAAGAATGAGTGGCAGTCAGAATCCTTTCTCGTTTTTCTTTACCGAAGCTGATGATATGAAATTGAAGTATAACATGACTCTCAATAGGAACTTGCAAAAATAAATTACATTTTTAGAACACAACACTGTAGGCCAGTGATAGACATTAAACATCAAAAATTTAACAATAATCACAAAAGTTTTCAAACTTTAGTCAAGAAACCACTAATTCTCAGTGTGCAACCTGTTTCGAAGTCCGCATCATCGTCAAAATGGCAATTGACCTGAATTTTGCTGTATGACTGCTGAATAGGGAGGAAGTAAAAAACCTCCAATAATTTACACTTAAAAAATATACAGGGTGTCCCAGAATAAAGGGAACAAACTCTGAGGGTAGAATCCCCACTTCATTTTAAGGCTAAAAGTTCCAATAAACATATACCCTAAAATGAGTATTAACCGAGTTACAGGGTGTTGAAAGTGAAACAAAAAAATAGATTTTCCAGAATAACTCCATAACGGCTTAACTTTTTTTAACGACATTTAGTATGTCACTTGACAGCATTCAGTTTCATATTTCAAGGCAAATCATATGTTTGTAACTCTGAACGCAGGGGCGTACGGCAGGTGGGTACCCCTATTCGCCCCTCCCCAACTTTCACGCCACTGGATTAATATCGATTTCGTCTTTCGATTTTTTTTAATCTCCAATATTTCCTATTCAATAAAGGAATACGTTTCGTTTCACAAATATCAACGATTTTAAATGAACTATATCACGCGGACAATATTGTTTCAACACACGGTTCCATCTTCTGAGCGACGAGTTATAAACATCGTATAATTCGTTCGTTCGTATAATGTTGAAGTTTACAATTGTAAGTCAGTACATTAATCTTGGGGTTCCTCAAGGTTCCATATTGGGTCTCCTCATCTTTTTGGCCTTTCATCAACATATGCCTCATCAAATATAATAATAATGATACTCCCCCATAGGCACTCGTATAAGTGCTCCGGGGCGACTTACTGATTTTTGCAGGAAAACCTGAAAACAGCACCACCTCGGGATGCCGGCGTGCACTCCAAACTAACACTAGACGAGATTGGCATCTAGAAAACTCACACTGCACTTGCTTTTCAACAAGGCATGCGACCGCCTATCCATCCGATATAGAGTATTTGAGAAAAAAATCACTTATACCTACATCGGGCTCGAACCGACTATCGCTATGCTGGAGTATCGATCAGCCTGTGCATCAGACCGCTGAAGCTATATGCTATCATTTTACGTTTAATTTACGAAATTCGGTCACGGTGTTGTTGAGTTATTGCTCTTTTCCGTAAATATAATAAGTTTTTCGAATCCCACGAATCCTACTGAATGAAAACCATTTTTCTCACCTCTACGATATTGGGCGATTTTTCAATCGATACCAGTTGATTGAAAATGGTTCTTGAGAATGTGACTAACATGAGGGTGAATTGCTTTATATTGCACAATTTCATCAAGTATCTTACAAAATATATGCTTGTTGATGCCGTAGTAACAAATGTTGTTGAATTGTATGTACTCTCCAGTAATGTCCTTTGCAAATGAAATCAAATTGAAATAAAACAACGATTTGCTGATAACTCTGTATTGAATGCACGATATCAAGAGTGACATAAAATATAAGAATGTGGACATTTCAAGAATGTAGCATAAAAAGTAACTCAAGAAATGGTACGATAAAAATATGTTCATAATAATTTTGATACTTATATAATCTTGTTGCTGCCCAAAACTACCCTAGGGTTGAGTTGTAGGTTGGGAGCAAGGTATTTTCTCTGTTGTTTATATTCGTCATAAGCAAACGTTATACTTTGTCTTTGGGATAGCATTAAATATTATTTTTTTTTGTTAGAAAAAGATTTACATTGTTGTGTTCACATTGAAAGGAAATATCTATAGGTACTTTACACGTTAGGGTATTATATATACGATATTTTATATCCACTTTTGTTGTTTCGAGATTTCTTCTTCAATTTTATATTGAATAAATACTGTATTGTTCATCTTGATATAGGATTAAAGGTTAGGATTGATATACATTTTTTAGTAAATTTTGAGCTCACTGTAGATTCTCATTAGTTTAAAAAAACTTTCTCTTTGAGGATCTTTGTCTTCAGTGATTTTGATGATGAGTTCAAACGTGATTAAAAATAAAAAACTAAAATGTGCTCACTTGAATGCTCGTTCACTTCTACCGCACCTTAATGAAATAAAAAATATTATCCAATCCTGTAATCTAGATATCCTAGGAGTGAGTGAGACCTGGCTAAATAATACAATATCAAATTCTGAAATTGAAATTGAAGGATATTGTATCGAGCGAGTTGACAGGGTGGGCAGAGCCGGAGGGGGAGTTGGTATATACATTAGGTCTGATCTAAAATACTCTGTTGTCACTTCCCTCAGGAATATTGAACAAATATGGATAAAAGTAAATTCAAAACATAAGGAAATTGCATTCGGTGTTTTCTACAGGGCTCCAAATTACAACTACAATGATTTCTTGAATTTTTTCGAATCATCCCTGTCATCAATCATCCCGTCTTGTGATATTTTGTTTTGTTTAGGAGACTTCAATATCAACCTAATCGATTTCAGTGGAAAATCGACTGAAGCAATGTTGAATACTATGGAAGGACTTGGTTTAAAACAATTAGTTGACCAACCCACTCGGATTACAAAAAATTCAAGCTCATTATTGGATCTCATTATGACTAACCATGATGATATTGTATGTGAGGTAGGGACAAAGCATGTTCCTGAGGTAAGTGACCATGAATTAATATTTTTCTCCATGAATCATGATAAAAAAACAACCCAACACAAATATGTGACTACAAGGAATTTCAAATACATAAACTACAATCAGTTTGATTCTGATCTTAAATCCATACCTTGGAAAAATATATACGACATTGATGACATTGAAGGCAAAGTTGATTTCTTCACAAGTAATATCACTAAATTGATCGACCTACATGCCCCTTTTCAAAAAATCAGAGTAACAAAAAAGTACGCCCCTTGGCTTACTAATGGCATTAAGGCAATGATTGTCGACAGGGACAACGCACTAAAAGTCTTTAAAATGACCAAAAATCGAGAAGACTGGAATAACTATAAACAAATGAGAAATCTTGTCACATTAACCGTTAAGAGGGAAAAAAAGGCCTACTATCAGCTTAAACTAGAAAATAAATCCCAAAAGGAAATATGGTCTACACTAAAATCTCTTGCTGGTAATAAGTCTAATTCAGAACTACCTGATAAATTATCTGATGTTGGCATGATAAATAATCACTTAGTGAGCGCAGTACCAAGTCTCTCTCCTGATTTCAACACGTTGAACTATTACAAAAATAATTTGAAAAATATACATGTCCCTCTCTTTGAATTCTCGCCGATAAGCGAAATGGAAGTCTTGAATATTTTGAAAAGCATAAAGAGCAAAGCAACTGGTTGTGATGGAATAAATATTCTAACTCTTAAAATGTGCATGCCTTATTTGTTACCATATCTCACTCATCTGATCAATTTTAGCATTCTACATTCAGTATTTCCCAATAAATGGAAACAGGCTCACATAATACCATTACCTAAAATTAAGAACCCTGAAAGCTTGAATGATATTAGACCTATAAGTATACTACCAACTATGTCCAAAGTGCTAGAAAAAGCTATTGAAATACAGCTTCAAAAACACCTTTCCAAAAACCACATTTTACAACCCAATCAATCGGGATTTCGAGCAAAACATAGTTGCACAACAGCTCTTGCTAAAATCACAGATGACATATTCCACTCATATGATAAAGGTAAAATAACAGTACTAATACTTTTAGATTTCTCGAAGGCATTCGACACCATAAATCATGATCTGATGCATGCCATATTACTTTATAGTGGTCTTAATGTTAATTCATTGAAAATGATGAAGTCTTATCTTGGTGAGAGATCCCAGGCTGTTAAGCTCAATGGAAATGTCTCCAGCTTTTTGGAAACTACCAAAGGTGTACCACAAGGTTCCATATTGGGACCGTTACTTTTTTCAATTTACATATCTAACTTTCCCAAAGCCTTCTTATCTTGTAAGCAGCATTATTATGCGGATGACACTCAGGTTTACATATCGTTTGATCCAGATGAGTCTGCGCAGGCAGTCCATGCAATTAACTATGATTTAAATCACCTAAAGTCTTTTTCAGACTCACATTGTCTCAAATTGAATGCTTCTAAAACGACAGGCATCGTATTTGGTATGAAAGGAAAAAGAGATATATTTATTGATAACTTTTCCAGGGGAATTATGATGGATAACAGCACGGTCTCTTTCGCTCCCAGTGTAAAAAACTTAGGGTTATGGATTGACAAAGATCTTCGATTTTCTAAACATATAAGCAATTGCTTACAAAAAGGCTACAGAGCACTAAAAACAATCTACCAAAATAAAAACTTACTCCATAGCTCCATAAAAGCTCTTCTCTGTGAAACTTTAGTACTATCCCAATTGAATTACTGTGATGTGATCTACAGTCCCTGCCTAAACTTTCTTGACAAAAAAAGAATACAAAAACTACAAAACAGCTGTTTAAGACTAATCTTCGGAATAAGAAAATTTGAACATATCAGTCATACTTTGAAGAAAATAAAATGGATGAATATGGAAAATCGTAGGTATTACCATAGTCTGTGTTTTTTCAGAAATATTCTGTCGTTCAAGACTCCACCATACTTATATAATAAAATCTCATTTCGTACTGATATACACAATATTAATATCAGACATAAACATACTTTATCCCTACCGAAACACTCTACCCACTTTTTCAAACGCTCTTTTTCTTACAATGTAACGAAATGCATGAATGACTTGACTCCAGATATCAGGAATAAACCTCTGGCTCTATACAAGAAATCACTGAAGATAATGATCCTCAATGAACAATGAACAATGAACAAGCGAAAAGCAATATTCTATAATATTTAATATTTATATAGTTACATGTATTTATTTTCATAATCATGTCTACCTCTGTGTATTTATACATTTTGATATTGAAATTGCCAACGAATTGCAAACAATCCGCCACATCTGCGAAACTTTTATGGGTTAGGTGGAAGAACAGGCAGGTGTGTGATATCATTCGATACCACGCGCCTGTGCTGAATCTCGCCCAACATACTATTCCATTGTATATATAGTGTAAAAATTTTACTTTCAATAAAGACCTTTATTATTATTATTATTATTATACACTGGCAGTCATGATGAAATATACACTAGGCTACCAAATACACTACACATGATAATCCTAACATATTCAGTAAAATTTTGTGGAACGATGAATCACAATTCCACAATAATGGAATTGTGAATCGAAATAACAGTCACTATTGGTCCAGCGATAATTATCAAGAAATCAAGATGGCTAAAAATTTCTACCGCCCTTAGGGACAGGCGGCGGATTAGTTTCACCGAGGCTGACTGGTGGGTGGTCACCAAATCTTTCGAAGGTAAAATAATCGAATTTTTCACGTACCAGCTGAAGACAGATATACCAATTCACGTAGTGATAGGCGGTATAACCGAATCTATTATAGCTTAGGACATGGAAATGGACCTGTAGGAGAGAAATTTCAAATTCATTGAATGCCACAGGATGACGTCGTTAAGGTCCCAAAAAATAACCAGGAAAGGACCTACTTGACGTCAAAATCAAAGTCGAAAAACAAGAAAGGAAAGACAGGGTGTCCCAATTCCACAAGTGCCAGTGGTTTGGGAACGCACAGAAGTGCTGCCATACAGCAGCACGCTGCGAAAAGAGCAGAAAGCAACCACGAAACGCACGAATGCAAGAAGCCAAGGGAGGAACTGCCGAAGTGCGCAAACTGCGGCGGCATCCACCCGGCAAATTACAGGGAATGCCTCTCAGATCAATAATATAAACAATAGATAGGCCCAATGCCGAATCTACGGGAAATGTTGTGAACTGAAGATAACTCTCGCGAGAACTGTTGTGTTTTGGGTTTCTGACAGTCGAACGTAAACAAAACACCTCCGGCACAGTGCCGTGCTTTTTTAAAGGGATCAAAACAACTTTTTATCCATACTCTCGTGGATAAATGAGGATAATATCTTGGTTCAGTCTAGACTTGGCAGAAATGTGAAATTTCACTTAAGCAAATACAGTATGTGAAAATTCAGTGTATGACCGACGAGTTTTCTGAATCGGAGGATTTTGTTTTTGTGATTTATGGTCAGATTCTTCTGAAAATTAATAATCTGAAGTTAGGAATAATATTTCATCAAAATTTGTTATTCAAGATGGTGGATGAATTTTTCGATTTATGATCCCATTCTATACATAATTGGAATCTAGATGTTTTCGTCGATAATAAATAAAGCGTTGATCGTCTAAATTAAATAATTTACGGTAAGTAACTAACAAGTATATTAAAGTTTGATGTCTGTTTAGGTTATGTAGATGATAAATTTTTAATGAATCACTAAAAAGGCTTACATACATATTCGTTAAGACACTATTTTATGACTATGATCATACATTTTTTGAAATGAACACAACTAACTTACTCAACCGTATCATATTCAATGCTGCCCTCAGGTCAATATTGATCTGAGATGCTGCCCAAAAGCAAATCGATGTTTTTGTCATTCACAGCAATATTTAAACTGTTCACTACTTTATACCATACATTTTTTTGATGGTTAATTTTTGTAAAAGTAATTTCTCCTCATGAATTTAAAAATTTCAAATATGCCCACTAGATTAGGATTACTGCTATTGTAGTGCAGATTTTTTTGCATTCAACAGTTTTTCTATATAGATTACAACTGGAAATAGTAATTGAATAGAAAATTAGAAATAGACATCTTTATTAACTGTAATCCATTGCATCGATTTCGGACAGGAATATAGTGATCATACGAATACAAGGTATACAATAAGGTAAAAAAAGTAGATAAATCAATCATAATATATTTTCAATAAAATATAAACAAACAAACAAACATATAGAATATAAAAATAAAAAATAATCTTCAAAAAATACTCGTATTATAGTTATCAAAATTCTAAATTTCCAAACAGTGTACAGGGAAGAACAAAAAATAGGAATTTTGATCTACCCTAATTTTTGATATTATCAAAAAAAATCTATGAAGAAAAGTCATTTAGACTTGAAACAATATTGAAATCACAGCCACATACCCAACAAAATATTTTTATCCTATTTTATATGAATAAAGTGATCGTAAATTCGCAGATTTTATTATTCAATTATCTGTCATCAATTAATTGAATTATTCAATAATTTTCTGCTATAAAATTTTACTGGCAGTTATTATGGACATACATAGAGTGAAATATCAAATATGCACTAAAAAACTAGTAAAAAGTCAAACCATTTTCAAGAATCGTCGATATTTTAGTACAAATGATAAATTAGTCCTAATTTCGTATTGACTTATTATTATAGGAATATGAGGTAGCCATCTAAGGTGTATATTGTATATGAGATACCTTTTATGAGGCGTGAACCATAAAAGAACCATAGAAGAACCATAAAGAACCATAAAAGATGCGAAACAAATATTTTGTTGGGTAGGTGGCTGTGATAATAAATCTAATAGTTGTTTTCAATAACAAACAATTTTTCTAAATGAACTTTATGGATAAGGTAAAAAATAAAAAAATAAGGGTAGTTTAGGTACTCTTTATAAATATTCCTATTTTTTGTTCTTCCCTGTACACTGTTTGGAAATTTAAAATTTTTATAACTTGAATAAGAGTTTTTTGCAATGCACCAATTTTTATGAAAATACAATTTTCTGATAAATGAATAAAAAAGTTTCGCATATGTTGCAAACTTTTTGAAATTTACTGTATAAGATTTGCAATACAGCACGAAACTCTTGAGAAATTTAAGTTTCTGAGAAATATTTAATTAAAAAGTTTTTAATATAATCGAATTTTCAGCTCATTTCTTCAAGGCAAATACAAAATAAAATAAGTTTTTTATTTACAAATAAAAACATTTGGTGAGTAAGTAGCTTTTTGGGGCAAACTAATTTGTTCAACCTTCTACTCTTGTATATAATTATGGATTTGATTAATTTTTCAGGCATAGTGTGGATACACGCAGCACCAAGTAACAATTATTAAGTAAAAAGTATCAATATACAAGTAACGAAAAATAATCATCAATGCATGAAAAATTACCTATTTATAATAAAAATAATAAATAATAAAAAAGTAATTATGAACAATAGGCAGAAGTCGAAGCCATTTTAGTTAAAAGGGACTACTGAAAAGCATAAACTATTTCAATTTTTCATTTCTTAATATCCACGTTTCATATATAATAAACCATACTATCTATAAACACTGTGTGGCCATCTTCTAAGTAAAAAGTTGACCAAGTTGAGGACCAACTTCTACTTGTTGATACTTGGCTACGTAAAGACTATCATTGAAAAATAAGTTGGTGTGGCACAATGTGGTGTAATTTACACCACATTTTAAATCGAGTGTAGCTGAGTGCAGTTCACACAAAGGTATGTGTCAAGACAATCTGCAAACAAATACTAAAAATCGAGTGTAAATTATTACACCATGCTTCACCTCGATGCAAACGAATGAACCTATACTTACTTGCTAATTAATACTTGTTAACTTGGGCTGCATTTATCAACACTTATAGTTTTGGATGCTTACATTCCCAGAAACATGTCTGAAGTGAATTTGTGAGTTGAACAAATTATTGAACAGAAATTAATTATCAATCACATTATTGAAGAAAATATCGTTCGTTTGGTGTTCAAAATTCACCCAATTATTTCTTTTTGAAAACCATGTTAGACGGAACATGATTCAGCCATATCACAGTCTTTTTATGCTCAAAAATAACCTTTTGTGTGATTATAACTCTATCTGACTTTTTGCTTTCAAAATTACCTCTCAACTGCTTGTATATCAGGAATGGCAACAGGTTTCAAACATGTAGTTCCCTCTGGCTTTTTAATCAGCTGACTGGTGGAAAAATGAGCAGAACAAATATAAGAATATTTCTTCAAGCTCAAGGATCCAATTTGAGAACATCGCACCATATTTGCAACTTCGTTTCGTCAGTAGGGAACCTATGTATGAATTATAAGCAATAAGTAGTACTTATTCCACACTATAATGCTAAAAGAACTTCTTTTGGCCTTATACTGTGCTTATTCCAATCCAATATTATATTTGAATAATACGTTCTCATCTATGTTCGACGCCTCTGGACTCACCTGTAGAATGTTTGTAAAGTATCCCTTGTTTTGCAAACAAAGTAATATTTCGTCATTTTATTTCACAAAACCACTGCACAACTAGGAAAACTATCACAAATGTCACTATAACTTGTTTTTGAAGGTAAAAAAACAAAAATGCTGTTGAAAACACACAAAAACTTTCTTTTACAATATTTCAAAACAAATACTACAATGCAAATGGCCGTCCTTGCAATCGGTGTTGCCAAAACTGAGATAATTCTGGTAGGTATGCGATTGAAATTTTCATAGTGCCAACTGTTTATTCAGTTGAAAACGATATCATTTATCTTCTGCTCGGAATATTTTTTCACCGTATTGGAAATTAATATTTTTTTAGAATTTTAAGAATAATAAATATGAATATAAACTATAAGTGAATAGATATTGATTGATACCTACGAAAATCATACAAATATTTTTTTACCAATTTGACAACAGGGAGTCGATGTTTCAAAACAAGAAAGCTAGGAGGTGAATGTTTATAAACACAGTTGTCTTCGGTTCACTGAATATGGTGTTTACGTAGCATCGGGCCTATCTATTGTTTATATTATTGATCTGAGGAATGCCTTGTTTTCCCGAAGCTAAAGGTTGCAGCCAGACAAGGACCACCGCAGTCTAGACGAGGACAGCCACCACCCAGATACAGACCAGAACCGCCAGCACGAATTCCGAAGATCCTGCAGATATGTTCCTGGAACATTAACGGCGCAATCACGAGAAAAACTGATCTGATGGAGTTCATCTCCAGAATCTTGGTAGACGTGGTGGCATTACAAGAAACCAGACTGAACCCAGGAAAGGACTTCAATATCCCAGGCTTCACATGCTACAGGAACGACAGACCAGGTCCCAGATCCAGAGCGGGAGCTCACTCCTCCTAGTAAAATCGGACCTAGAGCATTATTATTATAATTATTATTTTTTTCCTAAGAGGATATTCCAGTCAAGCCCTGTGTCCGGAGCTCCGACACATCCGGAGGGCGCGCTGGATCGTTTACCCAGATAACCACTCCCCACGTCCGTGGGGTAAGCGATTACTGGGTCCGAGAATCATGTGCCCTGAGCAGACGCAGTGAACCAAGGATGACGGCCTTCTGCATTCGTCCGGCTAAGATTTATTATTATTATTATTATTATTATTATTATTATTATTATTTTCCTAAAAGGATATTCCAGTCAGGCCCTGTCTCCGGAGCTCCGACACATCCGGAGGGCGCGCTGGATCGTTAACCCAGATAACCACTCCCCACGTCCGTGGGGTAAGCGATTACTGGGTCCGAGAATCATGTGCCCTGAGCAGACGCAGTGAACTAAGTATGACGGCCTTCTGCATTCGTCCGGCTAAAATTTCTGCCATATTACGGCAAGCCGGTATGATTTTTAAGTTCGAGAGCAGTGTGTCCATCATTACACCAAGGACCCCTATAATCAGAACCACCATTTTGACAGAATGGTTTGGGTAGAGCCTGCGGAGAAGACGCACTTCCAGAACTCCCACTCGGTGAATCGGTAGCGATCAGAGTGAAAATGGACGGCATTGGACCCCTCAAAATCTCCTCCGTCTATATTCTAAGGCCCAAACCTGCGAAATACAGACCTGGAGAAGCTATTCCCGGACGCATATAAGCAGAACGTATCACGTTTCAGTCAGCGGCAGATATTCTGGCTCTCTGATTGGTTGTGACCAAACACAGGTGATTTTGCCCATCCAGACTGAAACGTGGTGCATTTTGCACTAGCGTGAATTAGTTTTTTGCCCGCAATTGACACACAAACCTAACCTGAGCAAGTTAACCTAGCTTGCGAGACGAAAATGCGTGAATTCGTTTTTCGCTTGCGATTTAGACACAAACCTAACCTGAGCAAGCTAACCTAGCTTGCCTGTTCACCACAGAGAATAATTTCTAATAAATTTCTGGGCGACAAAGTGCACCACGTTTTAGTCTGGATGGCAAAGTGCTTGGTCAAAACCAATCAGACAGCTAGAATGTCTTTTATTGACTGAAACGTGGTACGTTTTGCTTATATGCTTCTTGGACCACCACCCGACAGTAGCAATAGGGAATTTCAACGCGAAATCCAAAGACTGGAACTGCCGCAACGAAAACCAGCGCGGCAGGTACCTGGCAGAGACCCAACTCCCGTAGTTCGATTAAATTTCAGTGGTCACAGCACACACAGCCACTCACTGAACATCAATGCCAGGAAAAAGATGTCGATCTCACCGATGAAGTCTAAGACGAACCGACGACTCAGACATCCTGCTGGAGCCGACATCTTCAGAGTGAGTAAGGTTGATACTCAGACTAGCCAAGACAACGGAAGCACCAGGACCAGACAAAATACCAGTCAGAGCGGTTAAAGCTTTACCAAGAAAAGGAATAGCCGCCCTCATTATACAAACCATCGTCCCATCATCCTGCGATAAGCAAGGTAGCAGAGAGAGTGCTCCAGATACGAATAGAGACAATGTCGGTAGAATTGAACGTATACCCAGACGAATAATTCGGATTTTTCATCCAGAGCTGGAACCGCACTAGAAAAGGACACCTAGAGGGAACAATCTTCCTAGACGTCTCCAAGGCATTGGACAGAGTATGGCATGATGGACTAATCACGAAACTAGTGGACGCGGGATACACTAAGCCAATGGTCAGGCTCATAAACTCTTTGATAAGAGGGCGACACTACCGGTACATGGACGACAACGTCCTCTCATCCCGAAGGAGTTCAGGAGCAGGAGTCCCAAAGGGCGTGGTGCTGTTAATGCACTTGTTCTCCTCATACACTGCAATATGCCGAAAGCAGACGACTCTATGACGGAACTTGCTCTCTACGCGGACGACACGGTGATCTTCGCCGAATTCTCACACGAGAGGGGAGTGACAATCGAGCTCCAAAGGCAAGTGAACAAGCTCAAACAGTGCTTCAATCGCGGGAAGATCAGAAACCCGGACAAAAGCAAGGCCGAACTATTTATGAGGTAACGGGGGCGCCAGATGGCCATGTGACTGTAAACGATTACCGGATTCCATGGGTGGACGAAGCCATCAACCTAGGGGTAACCCTGAATAAGAAACTCACGTTTCAACGGCACTCAAGGTATAAGCTATGGCCGGACATAGGACGTAGTAGCACCATGGCCCTGGAGCTGAAACTGCGTCTAATCAAGACAATTCTGCTGCTTATGCTGTTATACGCGTCGGCTGTTTGCAAACGCATACAGGCAGAAGATACAGGCCTTCTTCAACGTCTGCCTAAGAATGGCATCGGACGCAATGCGTTACATGCCCGACAGGCTCATCTACCGAGACCTAGACATCCACCCGGACTACATCGAGAGACTACTAAGACGACGTGCAGAGACTACACTCAGGAGAGTAGAAATCCACACGAATCCACTACTCACAGAAAACAAACTCGAGCAAGACGACCGAGACAGAGACAAATACAGACGACCGGCTAACCAACTAGAAACCCCACGCGGGGACCTTCAGCCCCCCCGACAGGACCTTCAGCCAGTTTTTGGGTGGCATCATGCACATTAAAGCCATTGTAACAATTCAACTCATGTCAGATATACGAGAGCTTCAGGCGAACAAAGGCTGAGCACTCCATATCACACGGTCAGATTTAATTCTGCTGGACGCGAATCATCAGGATGAGAATCCGCTGTAAGAGTGTCCGAGTATGTATTATATACCCTCTTTTCTCCGGGCCTCAACTTTAGGGGGTGCATGGTGTGGTGTGTATGTGTGCTGACAGTCCAGTTTTGGCTCACAGTTCGTTCCGGCTAGCAAAGTTATAAACTTCAAAAGTGAGGACTTGAGCGCCTAGCGCATTAAAAGTGCACAGTTGTAATAAAGAATCATCGAACATTCCAGACAACATAGCAATCGAGAAACAAGATATTCTGTAATACCAGAACCATGCTTATTACCATAATCCTATACAATAGGAAAAATTGGGTCGAAAATCCATCAGAAAACAACTACTTTCCTGGCTAATACCACGACGAACGTTGAATTACACCTAATGAATTTCCGTGCAGAGTGCTACAAGGATGTCTCCGCAATTGCTAGTTGCATGGAAATGTTCATTGAAACATTTGAACCACCTATAGATCGATTTTTGTGTTCTTGCCCTCATCAGTATAGGATAGGTCTCTGCAGACAATAACTAATGTCTGCAACAAACGATTCAACAAAATCTCCATGTAAAGGCAGAAGCTGAGACACCGCCCGCAGTGCGGTGCCTTTAGTTTCCAACTTTGTATAATTTTTCACTACAAAAATCAAAACTTGTAACTATTTTTAGGATAGATTAGGGCACTTAGTAGTTTTCTAGAATAAATACCAAAACCCATTATATCGATTTCCTTGTCGTAAGAGACATGGATAATTAATTCAGCGCGAGAACGTGGCGAACCCTGAGCTGGCCGAAGCGCATTTAGGTGTACTTCAGAATAATAATTCATCTAATTTTTCTACACCACATTCTCGACAGCAGACTAGGTCCGATGAAGCCATACAGAAAGTTTGAAGAGAGTATATATCAGTAAAATTTTTGCCGATGGGCACTATAACTAACACGTTTTGACCGCTTACTCAGGCACATCTCCAATAACGTTGGGTGGATCAATAGAAACTCAATCAAATTTTGATGATTCCTTCCGATGTTTTGATATACCTAATAATTCACAGTCATTGAAACATATCTAATATTTCGATTTTTAAATATATCACCTTACACATTCGCTTTTAAGACGCTCGGTAGACTATTTCTATCGATTACTGTCTAATAGAGTAAATAGTATGGGAGTTAGTGTTCTTTAATCAAAAATCCACATTTTCGACTGATTACAGAATTCAAACGAATAGCTACCCTACAAATTGAATAAGGGAATCCTCAGAATCCCAGGACCTTATATAAATTCCGTAATGTCTTTTGTGGTGGTGCAGAAACCATGTTTAATAATCATAGCAATCATAGTTTAGCCACGAGAATTTCACCAACAAATTTAAACTCAGTATCTCGTACCAAACCATTTCATTTAGCTTCATTTGTTGAGCAGTTTGAACTACATCATTCATTCACTTTACAAGTCCATTGCATCGGTACGAGGAATTCACCCGACACCTATGAAACATCCCCAAACTTTCAGACACGTACACCGCCTTTCTCTCCACACTGAAAAAGGGGAGACAAGCCATGAAAGCTATGAAGCTGTGAGATCCGACACAATAGAGAATAAGTTTCAGGCTTTGAAAGCTCTGAGGGCATCTGAACTCCATCGCCGCGGGAAAATGACGGCATTTGAACTACTACTATCTCATTTTCAACCTTATGAGAGGAATATTAATGCTGACTTTCGTGTGACACCAGGAGGAAATCGAGACTTCCCTTGGAGTTGAATACCCCACAGTTCTGTCACCTCCGGTTTTCTTGATAAGAAATATTTGAATGGAGTCTTCTATTTTATCATGAGCTCATCGTAAAGAAGGACTTTTATAACTTGTTAATTGAATTTACTGACAGCAGAAATATGGGACCACAATATATCTTCCCAGTGTTATGTAAAGAAGATCATAATAATTACCACGAAAAAATATAACATAGAAAAACATTCGTTCGTTTGATATTATGAGATGGAAATCATTAATAATAATAATAATGATGATAATAATATATGTATTTATTGACAGCAGGAAAAAGAATACGTCATGTTAACACTCCACTCTTACTCTTGCACCTTACAAAAAAAAAAAGTTATATACAGGGTATAATCTAACCTCTTGCACTCCCGTGAAGAACGGGTGTATAACGCAATTTTATAACGAATAGCAGGTGTGAAAAATTAAAAAAAAAATTGTCAAAATTTTAAATTTTGTTCGAAAATTCGGAAAATCCTGGAAACCGCTGTTTAAAAATACACAGTTTCTTCTATCCAGCAGTTCCAGCATTATTGCGGCTCTACTCCGATTCGTTGACGTTCGGCGGACAGCGGTTCCCAAAATTTCGACGAATTCACCAATACAATTTAAACTTTCCACAATTTTTGTTCAAATTTTTCACACCTGCCATTCGTTATAAAATGTTGCACCCGTCTTTCAAGGGAGTGCAAGAGGTTAGGTTACACCCTATATTCATTATCGAAAACTTTTCATCTGGGGTATAGACAGAAATCTACACGAGTAACAAGGAACGTAGTGATATGATAATACCACATAAATAAGAGAGACGCACTACTGTGCGCCTCTCCTGTTACCTCGCCCGACGAATTAACAGCTCACGTTGATATCCCTTCCTCGAGCGAGTAGAGGAGACATTGTAATGCTCTCTCAACATATAGCAAGCTATTCTTTACGCTCTCATGAAACCACCATACCCAAGATGAAAAGTTTCCGATACTGTATGTGTATGTATACAGTATCGGAAACTTTTTATCTGGGGTATAGACAGAAATCTATGCGAGCAACAAGGAACGCAATGATAAGATAATACGACATAAAAAAAGAGAGACGCACTACTGTGCGCCTCTCCTGTTACCCCACCCGACGCAATGCGACACACCGATAACAGCGCACGTCGATATCCCTTCCTCGAGCGAGTAGAGGAGAAATTGTAATGCTCTATCAACATATTATAGATGAGAATAAATATTTAGAGTTCATAGTCAGTTTTCAACAAAGCAAGAAAACATTTTTTTTTTCACCCTGTTCAAGCTTTGTGTTGCTTGAATGTTATAAATTACTCAGGAATCTTTGTTTGAGACAATATCTGAAACTGGCCAAAGATTTTGCCTGGAGGGAAAGCGGAAAGTCGTTATATAATTCAGTTATTTTAAGTGACTTTTTTAACTGTTCAGTGGAATGTCTAACAATGTGGATTCTTTTACGTCTAAAGGCGCGTATAGACCTGCGAGCCGAGCGGCTCATGAGCAGCTCACATGAAAAGTGTCGCCAGTGTGTACGGGGTACTGAGCGCACTTCGAGCCGATCTTGAGCCGCTCGCTGCGAGCCACCTGGAGTCGGTTTTTTCGGCGAGCACAAAGGGATGGCTCAGTGTCAATTTGTACGGCAGAAAGGCGTGCTCGCAAGTGTGGACGGTGGACGTGCTAGTATGGCAGCCTGGACAGCTGAAGAGATAATCTCGCTGATAGAAACATATAGTGCATATTCTATTTTATGGGACCCCAAGAATGAAAATCACTTTAAAAAAAATTTAAAAGAGGATGCTTGGCGAGAGATCGGTAATGCAGTGAACAGGCCCGCAGAAGAATGTAAAAAGAAAATGATTTCTTTGTTAGGATCATATAGAAGAGAAAAAAGCGAGGAAAAGAAAAGTTGCACTACTGGCAAAGGTAGGTTTTCGTTAGTGAATGAAAGAAACTTTGATTTTTAGCTATGGCAAACCGTTTGACATATTCGTTTCACTGGATATCTTTCACATAAAAATAATTGAAGTAAATATTTATAATATACTGTGGAGTTTTAACCCAACAAAACTCCAGTATATTCATTACTACGCCAAAGGTTCCAAACAGTGAAGTGGTTGTAAATATTTACAAGTATTGAGAAATAATCAATCATGAAAAACTAACCTGTCCTGGGCCGAAATAGGAGAACGAAGATACGTTTCCTGTTTTGATATATTGTGTGCTATTTTTCCCAGTACATTTTCAAAATCAGTAGGCGTCATTCTTGTAAAATTTTTATATTGTCCAGCAACGCTTTGGAACTTCAGGTCCAACATCAACTCAGCTCCATTCCGTTTTTTATATAGGTCAGTGCGCCAACACCGGCGAGTTTTTTTTTTATTCAAATTGGCCATTAACATACATGCACCACCTGCTACCATCGCAGCAAACATAGTTTCTTGTTCCAACATCTTCAATAAACTGAAAATTCGCGCTGTAGATTTGCTCGCGAGCTCTGTCGGCTCACATTGTGCTCGCACGAAGCTCGGGCATCCAGTTCTTCCGCGAGCGGCTCATGAGCGGCTCATGAGCCGCTCAGCTCGCAGGTCTATACGCGCCTTAATGTTGACATGGTGTACATCGGTCCTGTATTGAATTTTGTTATAGAGGTAGGGTGGTGTTTCAGTTGTAATAATTTTGTGATATAATACCGATGTATGAAGTGTGCGTCTATCAGACATTTTCAACCATTTTGCTTTTTTCAGCGTGTAAGAAACTGGATCCCGTTTTTTAATGCCGAAAGAAAATCTCAGACCCGAACTTGAACTCTTCGAATTCTTTGCTGTTCGGTAATGTTCAGAAAGTGATGATAAACTACGTCGCAGTGGTTAAAGGTAGACAATATTAGGGTGTCACAAAGAAGTAGCTTAGTTTTGGTATTCAGGGCATGTCTGTGAGGATATAATACTTTCATCTTTCCGTACGCCTTCTGAATCAACAATGATGTGTGTTTCTTGAATTCAAGTTCATTATCTATTGTTACCTCCAAGTTTTTCACTTGATTTACAACGGGCAGTTCTACGTCACCAATTATAATTTCCAAATCACCAACTCTCGACCTAGTTCTAAAACAGCCAAATGTTATTACTTGGCAATGTTTATATGGAGGGCATGTTTTTAGAGATATCGACAAAATGGTTAGATTCTTGGTTTATGACACTAACACTGTAATATTTCATTTAATTGTGTGTCATCCGCGTACATGTGGTATTTCTATTTATTCAAACCATCAGATAATTATGTGGTATAAATTGTGTAGAGTATCGGACCAAGAATTGAGCCTTGCGGTACGCCTGAAAACAAGGTTTTACATTCTATTTTCTTCTTCACTTTTACTAGTTGAGATCTATTCGAGAGGGATGAATCAAAGAATTTGATTGACTTGTGTGAGAAACCGTAGTGTAATATTGAGAGGAGAAGTTGGTGATTTATGGTATCGAAAGCTTTACTGAATGAAGTCAATTAAAATTAGAGTTGTGATTTCGTTGTTATCTGAAGCTCTGACGATATCATCATGCACAACTATGATTAGATCTTAACCCAGATTGTTTCATCGCTATGAGGTTGTTATCATAAAAGTGATCGCGTAGCTGATGAGCGATAGCTTTTTCCAGTATTTTGGAAAGAAAAGGCAGTAGGTATGCTAATTGGACGTGAATCTTTAAAGCTCTTTGGTTCTTCAACTTTAGGCATTGGAATCACGATCGATTGCTTCCATTTATCAGGGAAAACGTTCTTTTCCAAACAGAAATTAATAATAACAGGTAGCACTAGGGGGCAGCCATATATTTATAAGAAAGCTATCTAAATCATCACTTGTTGAGAACCATCATGTTTTTGTTGTCATGTGATGAACGGTTGATAATGTAATAATATTTACGATATAACCCAGTTAACACAATGAAATAGTAAAATCGACAATGTCGAAGTAACCTTCTTTCCAAATTTTTTCACCATGTGGAAAATATGAGGCAAAAATCTAACATAAAATAACTACTTCCCTGGCTAATACCACGACGGACATTGAATTACATCTGACAGATATTTGGGCAACGTTCTTCCAAGAAGTCTCAGTTGCAATTGCTTATTATAATTATACAGCAAATTATCCTTCACATGGTGGAAATATTTGGAGAGAATACTTCGATTTTGTCGATTTTACTATTTCATTTATTTGATACTCTCCGGTAAAAATTCTCGAACTCTGTTTACTTCCTGGTGTCTTTGCTCCAGGGATTGCTTATTGGTTTCACCTCGGGTGGCACTGCGACTGACTTTTACTGTAAGTCGCCGATTCATTTGTGAGGAAATATTAGTTATACAGTGGATTATAATTCATTGGGCTGGGACAGGACGACTTCAATGTTGTCCGACCTACCCTGTCACTGACGAGGGGCAAAAACAGCGAAACGCGTCTGCAGGTGGTCTTCCCCAGCCAACACATTACAATCTCATTCTTTTATTTCGGGGCTTCGGGCCCTCTTGATCGATTAACGTATCACAGTGTGATGCCTAATATTACTTGCAATGGTCTAAATGTGACATATTATTTCATCTTCGAATTCGAATGCATATTAATATAGCTTTAGCATCACAAGTATTATTCTAAATGGAAAAGTTTGTGTACAAAATTTTCTAAAATAACATGATAACCTAGTAAAAAAATATATCTGAATATGAGTTAATTGATTTAAATAACAATAATATTTTAACAAAGAAACAAACTAATAAAATATAATCTACAATAAATTATTTAATGAAAGTTTACAACAAAGTAGAAATTCTGCATACATGGATGGTCGACGGAAATAGTTATTTATGCAACAAGTGCAAAAAGTAAGTGTTTATTGCACACGTGAAATTGTGCGACGAGGCCGTTAGGCCGAGTTGGACATGTTGAGTGCAATAAACAATTTTTGCACTAGTGCAATAAAGAACTTCTTTTTCCACTAAATATAGTTCAATAAAGTTTTGCTTTTTGCATGAATGTAGAAAAAAATTATTAATAAGTATCTGTCATTGTTAATTGACATTTTATGTTTGAACCAAGCCGATCTAAATGGTATTGTTTGCATGACTGTCTTAATAGTACAGTAACCACAGACAAATGTAAGCCACAAGTGAAGAATGAATCGTATCACTTTGAAGCTCGGCATATGACTGCTTGACATCATGTATTGTTAGGAAAAAAATTGTTTCCAAAAAACTCAGGGGTGGAACCAAAAAAATTTTTATTTTAAAATATTATAATTTTTTTTTCTGTTGTTTCGGAAAGTATAAGATTCATCAAGAAAAGATGAAAGATAATTCAATTGTTCACATATTTAGTAACTTCTCACAAAATGCACTCGTTTTCTCATAAAACCTGATTGAATTCCGATATCAAATTTCAGGCTCGCTTTAATCCGCTTGCTATTTCCGGCAGGGCCGAAAATTAGATTTATCATAACTTTACTAAAAATTGTAGTAGAAGGAAAAGAAAAAGTGTATATCGTTCCTGAAGACTTCTACTTCCTCATGCAAATATAATATGTGAGTATCTGAGTACCCAAAATATGTTTTATCCCACTTCACATAACCCCTCTACGATATTTACGGAAGATCCGAAAGTCATGGATATTTTAGTTGATATGAAATAATTATACTGAAGTAGGAATCAGTACCTTATTTGGACCATATGCAACGATTTTAGACTAGTGAGACAAGTCTCACTTATACATGCCAAAGAAAAAACTGGGTTTTACTAATGCCTCAGTTGTAAATATTGATTAAAAGTTTGATTTTGTGGAGGAAATCCAGTTCTTGACATAATTTTTTGGGTTTATCACCTTCCACAATCTGAAAATGAAAACATTTTTTTAATCCAAAGAAATCTGTACAAGTGTAGAAGGGCAAATTAATTAATTTGCGCGATAAGTTACTGCGTTCACAAGACTGTTGTCTTGAAAGAAATTAATTTTTGTCAGTAATGTACCCTACACTGAATTTGCCTATCTGAAAAAATGAGATCGAATTAACAAAGAATACTTCTCTTTTTTTGAAAACTCACCCATAATCCCGGAAATTTCTTCAGTAAACGTTGAAAATAATCGCTCATACACATCCTACATTAAAAATGAAGTATGTGATTTCCAGCTTGAGGTTTGCGCTTCACAAAAGTGTTATCAAACATACATTCAGGATATGAATAAGCAATTATTTTCAAAATTTACTGAAGAGAATGCCGGTTTTATGGGTGAGTTGAAAATGAGGCAGGAGTAAAACATGTATAAGTGGGACCTGCCACACTACTCTAAGATTGGTCTTTCACCTTGTTGAGTTGTTTTTTCGATAAATCATATACTTTCCAAGACTTCAGCAAAAATCTATTTATTTTTAATTATTTTTCGTGCTGATCATGCTTCCAACGACTATCATACCAAGTTTGGTGCATGGTGCTGCAATCGATCCTCGTCTTAAAACCCAATCGTACTGGATTATAACGGTAGTGACGTAGGGTGAGAGCACCAATAAATGAACAGTTAAGCAAATTGTATACAAGCCAGGCGTCTAGTTTTAAAATGTTTTGATGAAATTTCATACCCTACGTCCCATACAATTCTTTATAATGTATATATTTAAAAAATGTAAATCTACTGTACTAAAATTCAAAGTTTAATTCAAGTGAACTGTAAATTCTCAACAAAGTCAGTTTTCCCAATGAATGAACATGCAAAACCAGTAAATGAAACATAAAGTCCAATAAATGAACACATATATTTAAGTACAACAACTGAGATCCAACATTTATTAATTGAACAAAATATAGTTATTTGCATTCAAAGTAATAAAGGGAAAACATAAAACAAAATAAATTCTTCATGAAAATAAAAATCAAAAGTCAAAAATCAGTACAAATATAAATTCCTCGTTTATTTTGTGAAACAGGTTTTGCTACCTTCTTAACGATTGCGTTTGAATCATACCAAATTTGGTCAGGTTTCTCAGGCTATTTCCAGGCATTTTCTATTTGACACTTTTCCATGGTACCTACTTATTTCATACTCGTCTTTGTTTTGGAATAATATTAAACGAGGAGATAAGGAAACCCATCATAAATAACCTTGACGTAATAGTTTATTTCGAAGGTATCATCAGTTTTAACTCTTTTTCCTACCATCGTTTCCTCATCGCATTCCCTTTTTTTACTATTTTTATTTTCTCTATTTTTTTTCAATAGTTTTCTCTTTTCAGCTTCTTGCTTTTTCTCTTCTCGTCGTTTTTCTAACTCAAGCTTCTTTTCCTTTTTAGCGTTCTCTTTTTCAAGCTTCTAATTTTCTTTTAAAACTTGAATCTGTCTCCACTTCTCGGAAGTAATAGCAAAAGGTATTTTTTCAGTTTCATTCTTGTTTCCTTTTACAGTTTCTATTTTGGGCCGAGTTAAATGTTCACCCCAATTTTGATGTAAAGTAAGACATCGTACCATCTACAGACTGTGCTAAGAGCACTTTCCGAATGTTAGGTAATCAAAAATGCTTTGTGTTAAGTTATTTCAACATAACAAAATCGAAAATTATTGGAAATGAACCTGTCAAAAGCAGAAAATTAGCCAAACAGATTGATTATCAATTATTGGTAAAATACAGATAGAAAGGAAATTAATGCCATGGCTTTACAATGTTTGGCACACACATTAGATACAAACCCAACAACAGCATCAGTAACAGCTTGAAATTAATTTTCCAAAAAAATTCTCACTCCATAATAATAGAATAATCATGTTGTTTATTCATTAGACACAGAACCAGTGAATGAACACCCTACGTAAATACATAGTTGTTGATTTAGTACCGAATGCAGGTGCCCAGTGAATGGGCACATCTACTAGATGTATGTTCATTCACTAGATTCATCAAGATTTATCTAATTGACGGCCATATTCTGAAACCTAACAACTTTAGTACTTAATTACAAGTACATCAAGGGCTAGTTTAGAATTTTGCAAAGAACCCAGTGAATGAACATCTGTTCATTTACTGATTTTATCTTGAAATTGAGTACCAGTACCTTGAACAGTAATTTATTGAATAACGAATCCACATTCAATAATTTTGAATAGCGCAAATAAACATCAAGACAATGTAACATAAATACATTGTGAAGAAATTATTAACTTAGGACCCATCAATTCAGAAATAAAAAATGTCTTACATGCAAAGTGCTTACCTTAGTATTTTCAATATAGCGTCTAACATGCGCACTCATGCTACACATTCAACTGCTTAGGGCACACTACTACTGAATAACTACGGTACACTCCGCAATAAAAAACGTTGTGTACACAGAAAAAAATTGGTACCTGAATACAATGAAAAGGTTCAGTGACTCAATGAATATTTTTATCAATATTGGTCCAATGAACGCAATCGTTATGTCAATGTACCACTGGTTATCCATACTATGAATACGGATCTTAATAATATCAATGAATGCTTTCATTGATATCATGATCAAGTACATTAAATAGGTTCGTTATGGTAATGAATTCCATTCATCAAACGAATGAAGAGTGTTCACCCAACCAATAAATTGTATTCGTTCAACTGATGAAACTGTATTCATCAAATTAGTTATTATTGTCCATTCTTCGAATGAATGCTGTATGATTGATATAATGATTCAGATTAGTTCGACGATGGATATTTTTCATCAATCCAATGAACGGTGATTATTAAGTATCGGTTATTTTTTGATTCAAGAATTGATATACATTAAATCTATGTTTCAGTTTATTCTCGTGATGCTTTCACACATTGAACTAATTATTTTGTTTATCATTTGAATAAGTGGTAGTTATTCACTCATTGCATATCATTCGTAAATGCAATGAAGGCCTCCCACTGATATTGAGCATACAGTGAGTTTCCGAATGATATGCAAAATAATTAACATGCATTCATCAGAACATCGCAATCCTGATTGGAAGGCGTATTTTCAAGTTATCTTTTATTTCGGCTGGCTCCTTTTGGAGCTTTTCGGATGTCTCTGTAGTCTGTGCTACCTGAGAAGATGCTTCAACGATCGCTTCTGTCTGCTTAAGTTAACCGGCTCTGTGCAAACAACGAAGTCGTGCGGAGTGGTCCCTCTAGTGGAGGCGCTGTGTACTACCAGCTAAAGCTAAGTTGCCAGCAACGGAGATTTCTATGCGAGGATTCGGCTGGATAGATGCCGGCAAAATTTATGAGTATATTTAAACACGAGATGGCTTGGTTCGACATAAGGCTTATTATTATATTCATGAACATATTAATTACGGAGTTATAGAATGGGAGGGAAATATTGCTTCTATCTGCCTAACAAAACTGGGACTTAGTAACTTCGTTACACCTTCTATGATCTTTCTATAGCCCCAATAAAACCTGTGTGTAGATCTGAAAAGATTATTATTGATTTCGATAAACTTGGATTCATTATAACAATGAAATCATCTCTGGGACCATTAATTACGTTCATTGATATGATGAACAATTTCAAATGGATTCGGTGTACCCCTTCCATTACCTCAATGAACTTTTTCATAGCAGCAATGGAACCTGTTCATAAATGTAAAAAAAGATCATCTTTGATCTCAATGAACTTGAATCATTGTCCCGATGAAAAATGTACTGTGCCACTGAACGGAAAGGTAATACACGGTGTACATTGATATAATGTACCACATTTCATTCATAAAATAGTATACATTGTTTCAATGTATTTCTTTCTTCATTTCAATGATCTTTTCCATAGTCGCAATGAAACATGTTCATAGGTCAATAGATCATCATTGATCTCGATAAACTTGAATTCATTGTAACAATAAAAACATACATATTTCAGTGAATGGCCATTCATTGACTCGACGAAAAATGTATTGTGCCAATAAACGAAGAGGTATTCATCAATAAAATGTACCATATTTTTTTAAAATATATACATCAGTGCTCTGGGACCATGAATTATGTTCATTGATGTGATGAACAATTTCAAATTGTTTCAGTGTACCACATTCCTCACCTCAATGAACCTTTCCATAGCAGCAACGAAACCTGTTCATAAATATAAAAAACCATCAACTTTGATCTCAATGAACTTGAATTAATTGTATCAATAAATACCTTCGTACATCAGTGAATGTTTAATCATTATCACGATGAAAAGTTAATTGTGCCAACGAACGGAAAGGTAATAAACGGTATTCATTGATATTATGTACCCAATTTTTTTCATGAAATAATATACATTGTTCCAATGTAGTTTTTTCTTCATTTCAATAATCTTTTTCAAAGCCGTAACGAAATATGTTCATAGCTCTGAAATTTGATCATTAGTGATCTCAGTGTACCCCTTTCCTCACTTCAATAAACTTTTCCGCAGGAGCAACGAAAACTGTTCATAAATGTAAGAAACGATCATCTTTGATCTCAATAAACTTGAATTCGTTGTAGCAATAAATACCTACCAAATACCAAAGTATTCACATACTACAAATCCGTCCTTCTTATATTACCAGGTTCAGAACTTAATGCCTAGGATCTCTAACCCAGGTGTTATATTTTCCTTATACCAGGACTGTTATGTCATCGGCATGACGAAAGGTTCTGTATCTTTTATTCTGGTGAGTCCCCATCAGTAGTTCAGATTTCACAAGAGTGGAAAGAGAAGCCTCCCCTGGGGGCATCCTCTGACCACCCAAGACTCTACTACGGCCTCATCCGTTATCGTTGCTTGAATCATCCTATTTCTTTCCATTGAGTCTATGCAGACCTCACATGATTCCTTGAATTCTTTGTAAATGAGGGACCTGATGATTGAATTTATAGAGATGTCGTCAAAAGTTAAAAGCTCCTTCTATATTTATGAGGCCGCTAATAGAATCTCTTTATTTTTCAGTGTGTTTCCCATATCATGGCATATACAGTGACCGTCAAAAAGTAGGTGTCATATGGGAAAAAAGTTTATAAATAGGGTATTGAGAAAAAAATAAAAAATTCGGGGGAGAAGTTTGTGCATGTCCGATAACCTAAAACTCGATTTGGACACATGTCACCTGATCGCTGGTATGGCGGCAAATTGAAAAAAAATAACTATGAAAGGGCGCAAAGTGGGGTAAACTGCTAGAATATCAATATTATACACATAGACGAAGTTTGAAAAGATTATGCAAAAAAATTGAAAATGGCTTTTTTAAATATTCCTTATGAAAATATTATTTTTTTTTCTTTTGAGTAGCTTGACTCTGATGAAACATTTGTATTTCAATAAAAATTATCAAAACTTCTCATTTTCTATACACCAGAGAACGCTAAATTAAATTAATCGGATTTTGTCAAAACTCGTTCGTATATAACAGTTTCATCAGATATCCACGACCATTGGGATGACACCATAAACATGGTGATCTCCAGATTATGATCAAGTTTCAATGATGATCTTGCTAGACCGTATCTTCGCATACAATCTTGAAAACTCTTAAGATTCTTTAATTTGACGCACTATTTTTAAGATTAAGTGAAACGCTCTTGCACGATTACATCAAAAATTGATTTTAATCGGAAAAATATGATACTTTTGGATTGGTCTATCATCGCAATTATCTTGGAATTCTAATATAAAATCCAATTTTTTATTTTAGTTGTCTCTGGTGTGAAGAGAATGAGAATCTGTCATTATCATTTAAATACAAATGTTTAGTATAGTTAAGCTCTTCATAAGAAGAAAAATTGATATTTTTATACAGATGGGAAAATATTCTGGAAAAATTACTATTATCAATTTTCTTGTATTATCTCTTTGTTTCGTATCGTTTATGTGTATAAAATTGAATTCTAAGCAACTGTTTCATATAACTTTTTTCAATATATTGCCAATTTACTCCACTTTTAGCCTTCTCATAGTATATTTTTTTCAATTTGGTGCCTCAACAGCGATCATGTAATAAGTGCGAAAATTGATTTTTAGGTTATCGGACATGCACAAACTTTTCCCCAGAAACTTTTTTCACATATGGTACATACTTTTTGGCTTTCACTGTATGACTTTTAATTCTCAACGAATATGATGAAATTTTGTTACAATTTCAAGACTAGGCGTACTTTACTCGTGATAAATTTTTAATTTTTTTACGCCTGCCAGGTAAAATCTTGTACTATTTCTGAAACTAATTCCTGATATTAAAATCTTTGTGCCTACATTATCGTTTGGTAGTGATAAACTACTAAAATATTCCTCTCAATACATGCGCGTAATCATACACAAAAATTCTGATAATTATAAATTTTCGATTGTTCTGAAAATATTTGTATGTATTTAAAAATCTTCATCTTGGGCATCCCATAAATGACTCCGAATTTCTGATTGATCCAATATCCAATCCCATTCCCATTATGGATGTATGTGATCTGTTCAATAATCTCTCGAGTGCTACAGAATAAGGCCGAAAGAAACAAGAAAATCAAACTATCAAGTATTCAGTTAAAATAAAATTCCCTTAATACACCTCTGCCTACCAGCAGAGAGCAGAACAGCACAAGTGTGATAACGAGGGTACATAGGGATAACCCGGATAACTGTACCTCTGGGAAATTTCCCAACAATACCTGACGCTGTCTGTTTGCAACATCGCGCTACATTTCAGAGGCCCCGACCTCTATGTTTCCAGCCAATATCGTAAATCGTTAAACTATGTAGTTACAATGAGGGTTAGAAGCGGTGACTGAGCCGTTATATATATAGAGCAATGAAGTGGCGTTTCGCAGGAATTATGGCACTATTTCAACTTGTTATTTACAAATTTAGATTTTAATTGCAGATATGTACTAAATTTAGTATAGTTTGTCGATATTATTATTATTATTATTATTATTAACGTTGACTTAACTTTAGAATAACTAGTCCATTGGAAGGAACTTTTTATTTTTTTTAGATTTTCTGTCAAAATAATCGTACAATACTCTGTGAAGCTACGAATACCATTCTCTTTAGGCTATGTCAAGAAAAACTAATATCTAGAGAGATGCACAATTGCACTAATTTCATTACTTATTAATGTCAAGACCAAACATCCCCAGCTACCTAGTGTGAATTAGGTCCACTAGTTCTCTAGAGGTGTATATGTTATACAGGTTGTTCCTAAACATCATGTACATCCGGAAGGGGGAAATTCCTTGGCTTATTTGATGACTAAAGTTCATTCTACTCTTGCAGGCTCTGGAGGATATAAGCATTCGAGGAAATTGTTTAAAACTTTTTGAAAGTTACCTGACAAGTAGACCCCAGGCTGTGACGATCGATGGTGTCTGCGGTAGTGCGGAAACGATCGACTATGGAGTTCCGCAAGGATCCATACTAGGCCCTATACTGTTCAACATATATATTAATGATCTGTTTTCATTAAAAACTCAAGGCAGCATAACCGGTTTTGCTGATGACACAGCTATCTTCTATAGTGCTGAATGCTGGATGGACTTGAAATCTAAGGCAGAAGAAGACAAATATTAAAAAATATCTAGATAACAAGATATTGACAGTTAATTTCGATAAAATAAACTACGTCCCTTTTAGCTGTACCTCAACCGACACTCCTCCCTTCAACCAACTGGAAATCAAGGTTGACGCAGACACTATATAAATTTCACCCTAAAAAAAGTTGAATATTTAGGAGTTATATTTGATCCTTACCTGAAATGGAATCTCCACATAACCTATGTAACAAAAAAATTAAGAAGCAGTTTATTTAAATTTAGAAAATTGAAAGACATACTATCTTTGGAACATCCGAGGACCGTATATTTCTCCCTCGTTGAAAGTCATCTCAGATATGCGATCGTTGTCTGGGGGGCAAGTTCAAAATCGTACCTTCACTCTTTAGAAGTTACACAATAGAGATTTTTGAAGCTAATATATAACAAGAAGGCAATATACCCAACAGACGACCTATACAAGGAATCACAAATACTAGACTTGAGACAATTTTATTTCGACTATTAATGTAAGGCACCCAGATAAGAACACCTCTCATAGGTATGTCCTAAATCTTATCGCCAAATTTGCTCAGACAGGATCTGTTGCAAATTTAAAACATGATCAGCCAAGAGTTTTGAATGAACCCACTCCAATTGAAGTGTTAGGTTATTTTGGCATAAGTCCTAATACTTCGTTACGTACTATTTCATACCTGATAATATAAAAGATATAATGAATATAACAAGATTCAAGAAAACATTTAAAGAGTTTATACTCTCCAGTCCACGATACATGATTTCGAGTTACTTTAAAAATCATTCATAAGTTATTGACATTTACACTAACGTTCGTATCATTCTTGTGCCATATACCATACACTGTAATTTATTTTTGTTGTATTTTATCCAATTCACATTATTTGATATTTGCTAGATTTTATTTTCACTCTACTGCATTCAATACCCAATCAACCAACATGTGATCATGGTATTGGATACTTGGTCACATTCACGAATTCTAGTTATATACTTTATTTTATTTTATTGATATTGCCTTCATCTTAATTTTATTTTATTCAACTGGTATTCTGTCTACAGTGTGGTCCACTAAGTGTGCAACAAATGGGAAACTTGTTTATTATCGATTTCTCAGAAAATTTTATTCTTGACAAAAGTTGGTGCATGTTCCAAAACTATACCAAGTGTACCTGAAATGGCTTTATGACAAACACCATACAGGATAGGCCAAAAAATATAAAGTTCGTTCAAGAGTAAAGTACCCTTATTTCAAAAAATATAGAAATATGTTGAAGGAAAGAGTTGCTTAAAATTAAATGTTATGTTCAGATACGAAGTCATGGCCTGCTATTCGAATTTTTTTTTTCGTTTGGAAAATATTGAATTATCCCCATATGATACATATTTTTACTATTTTGATTTAATATGTATGTGAAATGGCCACAATCAAATCAGTTTGGAGTATTTTTTATCAAATAAAAGTGTATTTGTAAAATTTACTTGGATTTGTATTTTTTTAGGTGACGACCGTCAACTTCATTTTTGTGCAACGATATTTAACAGAACTCTAGAATAAAACAAATACTATTTTTAACGAGGCAAATACTTCACTAAGTAAATGTTCACATGAACTGTCAAAATCTATCGCGGATAGCCATGAACAAAAAAGAACCAATAAGCGATAGTACAGAAAAAAACAGTAGGTAACTGAACAGGTGCTAACAATAAAAATTATCGAAGAGTCTCTGTATGTCCACCTTCTCTTTCGATGCATCTAATTGTTCTAATTCTAGTTCGCAAATATTTCTGCAATGAACTCGTATTGAAGTTTCAAGCTCAGCAACATTATTAAAGGGGCGATCTCTGTAGACTTTTTGTTTTAAGTATCCCCATAAGAAATAATCCAGAGGTGTAAGGTCTGGAGAACGAGGAGGCCATCGAGGATCGGTATTTCGTCCTAACCATTTATTACGAAATGTCCTGAGACTGAGAAACATTTCTAGTAGAATGGGCAGGACATCCGTCATGTTGGAACCATAACTTTTACCGTTCTTCTAATACCATATCATCCAAAAACTCTCCTATTTCAGTTTCCAAAAAGTTCAAGTACCTGTCACCATTCAAATTCTCTCGAAAAAAAAAACGGACCTAGTTATGTATCATTTAATATACCACACCAAACGTTTGTTTTCTGATAGTATTGATTTTTGTTGTCAATAATAAAATTTGCAATTTTGTAATGATACAACCCCATTTGTTGTAAAAGTCGATTCATCTCCAAACAGAATATATCGATGAAAATCTCTTTGTTCTTCTATTTCACCCTGAATCTATATATAGTCTCTTTCTTGCAATGTACAAATGAATGTAGGTTTGTAAGCATGGTACATATGAGAATACGCTTCACAGAGGTTTTTTTTATGCCGGTATAATCACTAATTTCTTGGGTGGACCTTCGAGGATTTTCTACTACTGCTTGAAGTACGTCAAGCTGGTTTTATTCTGTGCATACAGGTTTCGTACGCTCCGTATTATGTTTATATTCTAGTGAGCCGGTCTGTTTGAAATTCTTTAAAATTCTACTTACACTTGAATAGCAAATTTGTTTGTCTGGATGCCGCTCGTTGAAAATATTTGCAGCTTCGCGAATTGTTTTATAACCATCACCACAGATTAAAACTAATTCTGCCTTTTCAGTTAACGTTAATACTACTGGGCGAGGTATTTTTAATTAAGGACAAATATGAAAACGTTTGACAGGCCAGTTTCAAGACGCCACACTATCAAACTGCAGTATTGTTTTCGGGCGTATGTGTTTTTTGTTCATGGCTATCCGCGATGGATTTTGGAGTGTTTTTTAATATCTGTTCTAGTGGAGGCATTGTTGTCAAAAGAACAGAAATTTTAAACTTTTATTGGCAGTTTATTCATGTGAATATTTACTTAGTAAAGTATTTGCCTCGTTAAAAAGAGTATTTGTTTTATTCTAGAGTTCTGTTAAATATCGTTGCAACAAACATGAAGTTGAAGGTTACCTAAAAAAATACAAATCCAAGTAAATTTTACAAATACACTTCAATTTGATAAAAAATACTCCAATCTGATTCGATTGTGGCTACTTCACATACATATTAAATCAAAATAGTAAAAATATGTACCATACGGGGGTAATTCAATATTTTCCAAACGGAAAAAAAAAATTGAATAGCACGCCATGACTTCGTATCTGAACATAACTTTTAATTCTAAGCAACTTTTCTCTTCAACATATTTCTATATTTTTTGAAATAAGGGTACTTTACTCTTGAACGAACTTTATATTTTTTTGGCCTATCCTGTATGGTGTTTGTCATAAAGCCATTTCAGGTACACTTGGTATAGTTTTGGAACATGCACCAACTTTTGTCAGGAATAAAATTTTCTGAGAAATCGATAATAAACAAGTTTTCCATTTGTTGCACACTTAGTGGACCACACTGTATACTATATTTTATTTATATTCTGCATAATATTCATGATTAAACTTGTACGAAACAAGTGCACTTATCGTTCACCTACTTTATTCATATTATTCATTTACCTATTTGTTAGTTTTGTATGTTGCATGTTTTTCTTTTTGAATAAAGTTCTCAATATTATTATTATATAAACATAGGTCCGCAATCGTTTCGTTACCGATCTATGAGGTGTCGAAATTTCAAGATTTTTTTTGTTTTTTCTTTATAGATCCTGCAGTTTTTGAGATATTTGGCTCAAATTGAAAACATAGGTTACGTAATAGGGCGTACATTAATGGACATGCCAAATGTTTATGAGAATCTACAGGGTGATATTTTTTTATGGGTCATGCCCCCTTTTCTCCCCCTGAACTTTTTTGAGGTGCGCCGTTGGTAAACTCTATAATACAGAATACATGTTTTGGTTTGTTTAAGCACTTTTTTGTTTCTTGTAGTTTTTGTTTCTCTATTACCGTTATCGAGAAAAAAATATAAAAAATGATATTTTGTAATTCGTTTTCACCACTGTCTGCTAAAAATTAAAGCTGGAGGCTTTTGCAACAACGAATTATTATACAAAACATCTGAATAAAATAAAGAAAATGACTTTTTGTAATTTGCTGAAAAGAAAAGTAAAATTTTTAAATGACGTTATTGTGGATAGTCGGTTGTTGTCACTAATTTTAACAGTTCGCATGCAAAGTCTAGGTATCTTTGCATGTGTTTAAATTGTTAATTGTATGGTGTGAATTTGTTACGAAATCGAATAATAAATGCATTTGAAAACGTAAGAAATACTCTAGGGGTGGTTGAGAGAGTTCTGTATAATAAATCGTTGTTGCAAAAGCCTTTAGCTATAATTTTTGTAGACAGCGGCGAATAAACTAAATTTGACCGAATGAAAAAAAATATCTTCGACCGATAACGGTCTTAGATACGTAAAAACTACAAAAAAAAACAAAGAAGTTTTTAAATGAACCAAAAAATTTATTTTGTCTTTTAGAATTCACCACGGGCGCACCTCAAAAAAATTCAGGGATAGAAAAGGGGGCATGACAAAAAAAATATCACCCTGTAGATATTCACATACATTTGACATGTCCATTGATGTAAGCCCTATAACGTAACCTGAGTTTTCAATTTGAGCCAAATATTTCACAAACTACAGGATCTATAAAGAGAAAACAAGAAAAATCTTGAAATATCAACACCCTGTAGATCGGTAAAGAAGCGTTTGCGGACCTATGTTTATATGAAGTTTTAGTCGTGAATTAAGCCAAGGAATGTCCCCCTTTCGGATGTACATGGTGTTTAGGAACACCCTGTATTGATGTTTGCCGCAAATATTTCGATTTTCCTTTACACTTACTTTATAGTTAAAATTAATTTCATTGTTGAAATAATTGTATATTACATATTTATAGGCCATAAGTTGCAACAGAAATTAATAACTAGTTCTTTGACAGGATTTCGTTTGTTTATTCTGATGTGTTATTGTTGCCACACAACATTTTCTGCCGACTAGCAACAACCGTTGAAAAAAGTGTAGAATAATGAAATCATATTTTGTTATTGAAATATTGTAATACTTTAGGCAGACAAACTAGACTTTCTTGACAGTTGTAAAAAAAATTATTATTTAACGAAATTGATAATTAAAACAGGAAATTGCTAGGGAAATGGATTTTTTAAGTAAACATCTCAAAATACATTTGTTTTCAAATCTATTACCCTTTCATGAATTCGACTGGAAGATCACATATACACCTCACGTCGATATCCTTTTCTCGAGCGAGTAGAGGAGAAATTGTAATGCTCTCTCAATATTATAGCAAGCTATTTTTTACGCTCTCATAAAACCACCATACCCCAGATGAAAACTTTCCGATACTGTAGACAAAAATCTACGCGAGCAACAAGGAACGCAGTGATGTGTTAATACCACATAAATAAGAGAGACGCACTACTGCGCGCCTCTCCTGCTACCTCGTCCGACGAATCAACAACTCACATCGATATCCCTTCCTCGAGCGAGTGGAGGAGAAATTGTAATGCTCTTTCAACAATAAGCAAGGTTTTCTTTACGCTCTCATAAAACCACCATACCCCAGATGAAAACTTTCCGATACTGTAGACAAAAATCTACGCGAGCAACAAGGAACGCAGTGATGTGTTAATACCACATAAATAAGAGAGACGCACTACTGCGCGCCTCTCCTGCTACCTCGTCCGACGAATCAACAACTCACATCGATATCCCTTCCTCGAGCGAGTGGAGGAGAAATTGTAATGCTCTTTCAACAATAAGCAAGGTTTTCTTTACGCTCTCATAAAACCACCACACCCCAGATGAAAATTTTCCGATACTGCATATGGAATATTATTTTGCTCTTTCTACAAGTTTTTCTTTCTGTTTCATAGTTTCGCTACGAAAACCTACGAGATATGATCACATTTAGGGTGTTAAGTAAGTACGTTGACAAACTTCAGGAGGTAATTCTTTGAAAGGTTTCAGGACGAAAAGTTCATATAAATATATGTCCCAAACGGCTTGGTTTTCGAAGTACAGGGTGATAAAAATAAATTTT
Source organism: Chrysolina haemoptera (assembly GCA_958298965.1). Lineage (NCBI taxonomy): Eukaryota > Metazoa > Arthropoda > Insecta > Coleoptera > Chrysomelidae > Chrysolina > Chrysolina haemoptera. The sequence goes on from OY282595.1 coordinate 22,117,846, forward strand.
TTTCAAGATTTTTTGGAAATAACCGACTTTATCGACAATAATCAGTTCAAATCAGGCAAGTACAATCCATTCGATAATACGCATGATACAAAATAATTTATTACTCAAATAATTCACAGGGTCCTACTTTTTTCAGAGTCAAGACTTGTTCAACCTTTCAGAATGAGAGCTTGTGAGAGAAGAATAATCAATGATGTTCCATCATCTATTTGTTTTCTTGAAGTACTGTTCAGGAGCTATAATGAAAATATGAATGTAAACATTTTCCACTGTCCCATAACATTTAGAAAATTTGAAAATAAAATATTCTCAATTATTGTGAATTGGAAGAAATATTTTTTTAGAATTAGAATAATCTACGAGGAATAAAAATTGTTTGATCTAGATTATTCTGTGAGTAACAAATTCAAAAGCTTTCGTGGATACCCACAGAATAACCTATATCAAACAATGAAAAAAATTATTATTTCATTTTCAGTGCATTGGTATAAAAGCTTGTCTTTATATTTTTTATTTTACAATATATATATATATATATATATATATATATATATATATATATATATGGGTAGTCTCTTTGCTGACTATAATTTAACTAAGAGAACCTTTTTAGAAATGGTGTAACGCCCTGTACATGCACTAGGCGTTTTGGCGAATTATTCTAAAAATACAAGCACGTTTATATTTCTTTATCAGTAATTATAGGTGAATATAAATAAATAATTCATCAAAACTGTTCGTTGAAACAGATCTTGTACTTCTTTATCTATTTATGAATTACCCGGTATTACTTCTTCAGCACTCATCATCAAATTGTAGAATAATCGTCCTTTCGCTCGATCCAGAGCGTGAGAACGAGATGGAATTATTTCCGAAGTCGGTGCTTATTTCAGGTACGCACTACGTACATTTCGGTACGGCACTCTCGACAGCGGTTTTGAATCGAGGTATTCGAAATGGTTTTTCTATATATAGGCCAATCAAATAATTATATTTTGAGGAATTAATTTCCAGCAAGCTGGAAATCATTTAATTACCTTCATTCGGTCCCAAATGCGTGTAATCTAAGTTTGCACCATTCCAGGAGTTGAGCTTAACTTTTGATAGCCAAAAAACCGCCAAATTTTTGCACTTTTTTTATTTTTTTGCTTATAGCTGCAAAACGGTGCGTCGGACGGAAAATGTTATTCCATTCAATAATACGGAGGACAAAATTCTGCGTCGAATGACATCTGAAAACATCAAATTCCGTCCAGAGGTATAGCCGAAATCGAATGTTAAAAAAAAGAAAATTTCGTAGTTCGGTGCAAACTTACATTTTGCGGCTTTCCAAGACGACATTTCTTGAAAACAGATAGTCTTATTGAAAAAACCCATAAAATAAAAGTTGTAGAGAATAAAATTTTACGTTATATAGATAGATGTCCAAATGTTTAAGTTTTCTTGATTTGTCCAATTATCCGGATATCTGAATGCCCGGTTCAGCTTCGGTCCCAAATTTTGCATCAATAATTATTTTTCATCTAGTGCGCGAAATGCTACTTTGGTGATCGAGAGCTGATTTTTTTAACGAGGCGCAGCCAAGTTAAAAAATAGTCGAAATCACCAAAGTATTTCGCGCACGAGTTGCAAACAATTTTTTTTTTACAAACGCCAAACAAAATTCATTGTAAATAATAAATAAAATTAGGTAGTGTAAAATTTTGTCACAATTTGAAAAGAGTTTAAAAGCCTTAATTATTGTTACCTAAACATTCAGAAACAAATGATTCCATGGATTTTTTGCATTGAGTACCATAAACCATAAAGGTTGAAATATAAAAATCCCACATAGTTTACATGCAGTGTGCAAAATACCTATTTCGCAATAGGTGCCTATTTCGCACAATGCTTTGCTACTTCGCGCACGGTGTCATGGTAACGTAGGACAATGAAAAAAAGGGTCACTTCGTACATTGTTATCAATGCGTGCACCTTGTCATTTATTGACGTTTTGATAATTACAGAGTGAAAAGTTGATTATACTTGAAAGAAAGTGTTCTATTGTTTCGAAGATTATCTGGCGTGTTCAACACCTACAAACATGAATGACCCGAAGTGTTTAATTTGTTACAAACCGTTACATGATGAAGCCTTAACTACAGTAAAAGAACGAGGAATAGAAACATTGATAAAAAGAAGTATAGCAAGGAAGGATGAGAAACACCTTCAACTTCAAGGTCTTACTTCAGTAGTGATTCACGAAAGTTGCAGGAAAATATATTCAAAGGAGAAAAGAAGTGAAGAAGAAAACCCCAAGAGGCATAGAGAGAGGGTCCCGACTTTTGATTTTAAGAAGAGATGTGTGATCTGTGGGGAAGACGCATCACAGGAATTTGTGGCCAGAGAAAGCAAGAAGCCTCTGAAGAGGCGAGTTACCGTGCAGTATGTGTCAACAATTGAGTTCAAAAATTCCCTCTTGGCTGCAGCTGAATGGTGGCAGGATGAAGAGGTACTAGAAAGAATTCGTCTTGAAAATAATTTAGTTGCGGTAGAGGCCAGATACCACCGCTCCTGCAGTATCAAGTTTCTGAAAAAAGATGCAAAAACTGGATCGTCAGTTGGTCGACCTGAAGATGAAGATGTGTCTCTGGCATTTAACTATATTTGCAATTACATCGAGGAAAATGAAGACCAATGCCAATTTACTTTGTCAGAAATTTTGAAAGACTTCGAAGGCTTTATCCCGACTCATAAATCCCTGTTCAAAAAGCTGAAAACAAAGTATGAAGACGACCTTATTATCACTAGCGGAAGGGGTAAAAATAAGCCACCGGTAATATGCTTTCGAAATACAGGTTACAAAATTTTAACTCAGGCTTGGTATGACTCCAGAAATGTCGACGAAAAAGAAGAGCGACTTCGCATAGTGAAAGCAGCTGCTGCCATTGTCCGCGAGGATATTAGGTCAGTGTTTTATCCCCTTGATACTTACCCCAAAGTGGACGAATTTCTGAAGGACGTTGAGAATGACATTCCAGAAACCCTTAAGGTGCTTGTAGGGTCAATTGTAAACACCAAAAAGGGAAAAACAACTTCCGCTCGGCCTAAACAAAAAACGAAAACCTGTGCTATTGCTCACGCAATAATTAATGCTGCGAGACCGCGGTCCTTCCTGTCGCCACTGCTCATAGGACTTGGTGCAACGCTTCATCAGAAGTACGGATCAAGAGAACTCTTGGATGTGTTGTCAAGTCTTGGGTTTTCTTGTTCATATTTCGAAGTTCAACTGTTTCAAGCATCTGTCCTTCAAGACCCACCGCAGGTCGTTCTGGAAGATTCTTTTAGCCAGTGGGTGCGTGACAATGCTGATGTTAACGTAGACACGATTGACGGCTCCAACACGTGGCATGCTATGGGTGGGCTCCAATGTATAACCCCTCACACCTCAGCCTGGTCAAAGGCAAGAATTGCAAGATTGAAGAAGGTACCCAAAGCCAAGGCAACTGGGGCAATCGGAAGCATACCCTTGGTCACGTTTCAAAAAACCGAGCAGGATGGCCTTAAGTCAATTTGTATCTATGATATGAACGTACGAAACCCAATCGATGTGGTAAAACCTTCAGCCAGCGACTTCTTGTGGTTGTATGGGAAATGGAGAGACCACCCGAACGTTCCAGGGTGGAACGGATTCATGGAAAAGATAACCTCTGATCAGCCATTTTAGAAATCTCGTACTTTGTGCCTACCATTCCTGAATGCACCTCCAGGAAACCCTGACACTATATACTCTGTACTACTTGATTCAGTTGAACGAAGAGGTGATAAACAAAAATGCTGCTTCGTGACGTTTGACCAGCCTCTGTATTACAAAGCCAGAGAGATAGTGGCTTCATGCAATTCTGAATCTCCATTATCATCAGTGATCGTACGCCTAGGTGGCTTCCACCTGCTGATGTCTTTTATGGGTGCTATTGGATACATAATGGACGGTAGTGGGCTGTAGGATGTTCTTAGCACCATTTACGCAAGACAGTCTACAGAAAAGATGCTGACGGGGCACGCATATTCAAGAGCTGTCAGGGGTCATATTTTAGTTCACCAGGCATTGGCAAGAACTGCTTTGTCAACAATGACCATCACTGACGACAATAATCAGGCAATATTAGATACGTTAAATAATATAGGGGCTCCAAATTTTCCACAACATCTGGACCAACCAGCGCTCATGAGCATTATGGAACAATTCTACAAGAAACTGTCGGAGCTTGAACAGAATGGACCTACCGCAAAGCTGTGGGTGCAGTATTTCCACATGGTGTCCATCTTCAAGCAGTTCATAGAGGCTGAGCGAACTGGCAATTGGCATTTACATCTACAGTCGGTGTAACGGATGTTGCCGTACTTTCATTCGAGCGGTCACTTCTTATATGCCAAGTCATGCCAATTGTATCTCCAAGACATGATAGATTTGGACCAAAAGATCTTGCCTGATGAATATGACAAATTTGTGAACCAAGGCTTCTTCACCATCAGGTCTGACAAGTTTTGGTCTGGTGTATTTACTGATCAGACTATTGAGCAGGTCGTCATGAGGTCTCTGAAAGCCCAAGGTGGGCTGTCACATGGACGAGGCATAACGGACAGCACACTGGTGACTTGGGTTGCCACAATGCCTACCATCATGGAAATTGCCGTACAAGTGGAAGACTTTTGTGGCGTGAAGTATGGTACTTCAGATCAGCACGTAGACGCTAGGTTCTCAAGGGTACAGAGGGACGATGCAGATATTGCGATCCTTCTTGACTGGTTTTCATCCCACGATCCCTTTCCACTAGGACAATTTGTGATGTCCATTAGCACAGGAGTAATTGGCGATGAGAAAATTGACTGCCATGAAGCGTTTGAAAAAGGAATTCGGAGTATTGCTAAAATTATTGGCAACGACTTCAGTAATGTCAAGTTTAAACGAAAAAACAGAGTTGTTCCTCTTAAAAGTTTCAACTCAAAAGTAAAAATTCACGGCGAAGATATACCAGTTAACCCAGAAACACTTTTCCGGCGCATAACACTTCTGAAAAAATCAGAGGAACAGTTGAAGAATTTCTTTGAGTTTGAGTTGGCTCCTTATCCCCTTTCCATCTTTGATGAAACAGGAATGCGAAAAACAAAAAAATCTGTGTTCTACGATTTATTTTCACCAGTGTCTGATCCACCAAACCTTGCAGATAGTGCAATTGTAATTGATGGTGGTTTTCTTTTACATCGAGTGGTTTGGCAATCCAAGGAAAAATTTTCAACAATTCTCTTCAAGTATGTGGACTACGTTAAGAAATACTACAATCCTGCCAGTACAACTATCGTTTTTGATGGTTACCCTGATGCGGCATCAGTAAAGAGTACCAAATCAGCTGAGCGGCTTCGCCGTAAAAGCAAGTACTCTTCTGCAAATGTGGTGTTCACTGAAACGATGAATGCAACCATGCCGAAAGAACAATTTCTCTCCAACGACAATAACAAAGAACGGCTTATTTTTATGCTGCGTGAAAAATTGGTACAGCATGGGTTCAAAGTAAGGCAAAGTGTTGAGGATGCTGACACCTTTATTGTCAACACTGCCATTGAATTGGCAGGTAACTTTGCGACGGTCATCATAATCGGGGAAGACACCGATTTATTGATCATATTAACCGCCAAAGCACCAAATTCATCCAACATTTACGTCATGAAACCTGGAAAGGGAACCTCTCAGAACACATTCTACTCTCCCAAGTATTTCAAGTTCTCGTCTGTTGTCAAACAGAATCTCCTGTTCCTGCATGCAATCAGTGGATGTGATACAACCTCTGCATTCTATCGCCAAGGGAAGTTGAAGTTTGTCAAGCTTCATGAAAAGAACACGACATTACAAGAGACTGTCAAGGTTTTTCATCATGAAGATGCAGATCCTGAGGTTCTCATTTCAGCAGGTCAACTGTTCTTGGCAGCCCTCTATTCATCTAAGGCAGATGAGACCTCCTTGGACCAAATCCGCTACGAGATATTTTCCAAATCCGTAACAAAGCCAACTTTCGAGCTGGCCTCTCTACCTCCAACAAATGCAGCCGCCGCCCAACATATTCTGCGGGTGTACCTTCAAATCCAGGGCTGGTATGATAGATCAAATGATCCTCTGAGCTGGGGTTGGAGGAGGACAGACCTTGGTCTTCTCCCCATCATAAACACAAAGGATCCAGCTCCACCTGAAATTCTCAATACTGTGTCCTGCAAATGTACAAAGGAGTGTACAGGCAAGTGCAGCTGCCGAAAAGTAGGCATGAAATGTTCAACAATATGCCTCAACTGCAACGGCCAGTCATGCTCGAATTCAGAACAATTCGAGGATGAGGATGTGACCTTCATTGCCGTAGAAGCAGAAATAGGTGAGGATAGTCCCTTTGAAGATGATCCAGATGAAGGGGGCCTCGATATGCAATCGCGCCGTCTGAGCTTCTCAGATGAAGGACCATCGACATCAAAGAAAATGCGAACATGAATGCTGCCACATTTTGTGTTGCATGCCTATTATATATTGATTTATGCCACAAACTGTTCATCAATGAAGTGTTTTCGTTCCTGCATTGCACCTTAACTATTAGGAACTATGATTATGAAATTTTATTCTCTACAACTTTTATTCAATGAATTTTTTCAATAAGACTATCTGTTTTCAAGAAATGTCGTCTTGGAAAGCCGCAAAATGTAAGTTTGCACCGAACTACGAAATTTTCTTTTTTTTAACATTCGATTTCGGCTATACCTCTGAACGGAATTTGATGTTTTCAGATGTCATTCGACGCAGAATTTTGTCCTCCGTATTATTGAATGGAATAACATTTTCCGTCCGACGCACCGTTTTGCAGCTATAAGCAAAAAAATAAAAAAAGTGCAAAAATGTGGCGGTTTTTTGGCTATCAAAAGTTAAGCTCACCACCTGAGATGGTGCAAACTCAGATTACACGCATTTAGGACCAAATAGAGGTATTAAAACGATTTCCAGTTTGCTGGAAATTAATTCCTCAAAACGGTTTTTTTCGATTTAATTTTATTAGCCTAATAGGATTTAGATCGGTCCCACTTCCTAGGAAATATTTTATATTTTGCGGAACCTTTATGGATTACTATGCGAAGAAATTTGGTGGTTGTTGCACTGTTTGGTGTGTTTGAGTCGTATAGGAGGATTTCCTGATTTTTATTGAAATTAAGTAATTTTGTGCTTCGTGCATTGTTCTCCAGACATTTTGGTGCTCACTACCGAAATTGCACTTCGGTGGATCTCTTGCATTACTCTTGGTAAGCTAATAAAAGTATTTCGAAATCCGGACTGGTTTGTGATCTTTCGTTTTGACGATTTCAGATTAGCTGCCATTTTGAACACTCGATTGGCATTGAGAAAAATATTAGGACGACCCTCCACATAATAAAAGGAGGTAAGCCTTCCAGTCCTAACATAGGATTATGTAAGTTTTCTCGATGAGAAATTTATCAAATTATTTTCAGGGTGTCTGTGACCCGGCCTATGGATTTCGTAAGAGTCTACGAGATATAATCGAACATTTGGATTAGTATCTGGTTCTCTGGAATCCATTCTACCCTTAGGAGAAGAGCAAGGTCCTGTATATATCCTTTATATATTTATAATTGCGTAACTTTATTCAGTACCGAGTGCTACTAAGTGACATTTTCCCCTTTTACTCTCAGAACCTCAGTGAAGTGATTGGTACTTACTTACATAATTTACGGAAATATAGTTTTAAGATATACATATTATTATGATTACAGATTACATCACATTGGTAATACTTGTGAGCCTCATATAGCTATATCTGGTGTTCAGGTAACAAATTATTTGTCGTGACACTGTTATATAACCCAGTGATACTATTATTACCAACGATTTATTACCTCATTTGTTTCTCGGGTTTCCGAAAATATTATATAACTATTACCACCGGTTTATTATTATTATTAAATATTCTAATATTTACGATTGTGATTGCTTTTGTCTTCCCGTTTTGATAGTGGTTTCCTAGCTCACTGGCGGCACAGAGGTTTATTTGAAACGGGTGGCGCCTAAATTTTTCTTGTTTATATATATTTTTTTTTAACCTGCTCCCAACCTACTGAGCAAACCGGCTGCCTCTGGCCAGGAAGCTTGGCAGTCATTTATTTGTATGCAATATTAATTTATTTTGCTGTTAGAATCGAAATACAGTTGCACCCGTTACACTGGCGCCTCAACGTGATATTATTTATTAACGTGATTATTTTTTTTTTGCTTTCTGCTCACCACACTGAGGTTCACTGTTTTTTTGGTTTTACAGGGTAGATCAGTTTTTTGCCCATTTTGTCACTTCCTTGGTAGCTCACCACGATTTTAATATTTTTATTAATTTTTGTGAACCATTTCACTTTGATTGTTTGATTGGTGTCGAATTCGGCCTGAATACCGGGCGACTGGAGAAAAAAAAAATATATGTTTTTTTTGGTCATTGGTAACTGAATCGACTAGCGAGGTTTCAGTTCACATACAGGGTGAACCTGCAGCCTAGAACTCTATTCTATAATAGTCAAAATTTCTTGGTTCTTGAATTCACTCGCTTAGTGATTCAAAGTCTATGGTCCTATTCGTGAAAATTCGAAATTCGCGTTTTTTTTTATTTCTTTCCATCCACACACAGACTGAATCGATATTTTTTTTCTCTCCATAGCATTTTGTGAATTCATTCACAGGGCAAACCGGAAGTGTCTCTGTTTATTCTAATTCATATACAGAGTGAACCCGATATTTTTTTTATTTTATTTTATGAATTCATTCACAGGGAAAACCGGAAAAGTCTTTGTTTTTTTTTTCAATTTAAATACAGGGTGAACCGATATTTTTTTTTTCTCTTTAGCATTTTGTGAATTTATTCACAGGTTAAACCGGAAGTGTCTCTGTTCATTCTAATTCATATACAGAGTGAACCCGATATTTTTTTTAATTGTATTTCACGAATTCATCCACAGGGTAAACTGAAAAAGTCCTTTTTTTTTTTTTAATTCATATACAGGGTGAACCGATATTTTTTTTTCTATAGCATTTTGAGAATTCATTCACAGGGTAAACCGAACGTGTCTGGGTTTCGATTTATGGTTATTTGAACATTTTTATTCTTGGCTACAATTTTTTTTTTTTTGAAAAAAATTTTTGTTTTGGAGGGGGGTGATTTAGATTTGTACTCTTCAAATTTAAGCATCGAACTATTATATTTCGGCTCACAATGGATGTTAACAGGCTGCTCAGCGATGAACTGACTTGGGAATTATTGATCAGAGGTTCAGATTTGGGAAATGGTACTGTTGATCAGAAACGTGGATTGCTCCGCGAACTTATTAGAAATGAGAAATTGGGTACTTTGAATAGGGGTGGCTGTGTGTTCGATCCAAATCGCGAAATAAATATTTGCTCGGTTAAATTAGAAGAACTTCTCGGATGTGTACAAGTCTTCGATCATGGTAATAAATTGAATGAATATAGGCGGTTGAAAACAAGGTTGCTTCATGTACAGACCCGGTTAAGAGAAATTCAAACGTCAAATCAAGACCAACAGACAGAGAAACACGAATTATCTGATCTATGCAAAAAAATACTTTGCAGCCTGGAGGATATTTATGCAGGTAGCGACATTCCTCCAGCTCAACAGGTTAATACTTCTTCAGTTTCAATTATTGACCAACCTATTGAACTCTTACCGGACACTTCTACGAATCCATTAACTTCCTCGGCTCCTACTGCAAACAAAACTGGCAACTGGGAATCGGGTGATTTGTTGGATATCGGTCAAAATCCTCCAAACCAAGATCCGCCAACCGTCTCGTCCGATTTTAGAAATCAACTTAATAATAGTCCGATTCCTACATCTCAAAACATAGTCGATTCTCTTCAGTCATGGACAGAAAAATTCAAAATGATGAATTTGAATCGGATCATCCCTCCAACACTTTCTGGACCCCAATTCTCAGATCAGGACCGCCCTCGACGCGTCCAATTTTCTGAAGATTTTGGTGTTGTTAATTCCACAGTACGCGATTCCGGTGGAGATACAACTTTCTGTCGGGTCAGTAATTCAAAATTCGTTGATGTCACCAAGTGGCAAATGAGATTTGATGGAACATCAAGCGTCACCGACTTTTTAGACAGGTTAGAGGAAATGAGGATTTCACGTAACGTTTCGGAAGAGCAAATGCTCAATTCAGTTTCAGAATTACTGGTGGGAGATGTTTCAGTTTGGTACCGGTTCGCCAAAAATAAAATTTTTACTTATAGGCAATTTATTGATGCATTCCGGTCAACATTTTTGCCTCGAAATTACGAAGATAAAGTCTTGGATATGTTGAGACGACGCACTCAAGGAAGTTCCGAAACAGTTGTTATATATGTGGCCTATATGGAAGGTCTCTATAATAAACTTTCGCATAAACCTCAAGAAGCGGAGAGAGTTAACCATATCCGAAATAAAATGTTACCGAAGATTCAGTTATCGTTAGCCGGTAGAAAAATTAATTCCATTGAGGAATTGATAGCAGTAGGTCGCGACATCGAAGAAGCACATTCAAGCGCACAAGAATATACTTCTCCACCATTTAGCCCTCAAAATTCCGTTGAACCCGGTCTCGAATATAAACGCCATGTCCGTGGTGTTCACCAAGTATCAGCCTCGGTCTTAAATGCTGATGGTAGTAACAATATCGTTTCAGATTTTGTTTCATCGAGGACACGGGTTCACGAGGAGTCCTCTGCCAGAAATTCCTCTGGTTCCTGTTTTAATTGTGGTCAGGTTGGACATTTTCGGTCCAGATGCACAAAACCAAGGAGGATGGTGTGTTTCAAATGTGGTGCACCCAACGTTACGGTACGCACTTGTGTTAAATGTTCGGGAAACCGACCGTCGGGCGTTTAGATGGTCATAAAAACTGCTCGACCGACTCGGATATGACCGAAGGCGATCTTCGGGATAAATTCTCTAAAACGGCACAATTGCTACTTAACAAAATTCGACCAGTTCTGGCATATATTTTCGACAGTTGCCAGGACGACAATCGACCATACTTGGAGGTTGACATACTTGGTATTAAAATGAAAGGGTTGCTCGATAGTGGTGCAAATCGTACCGTTTTAGGAAGGGAGGGGTGGGATATTGTGCAGGAATGTGGTCTTAATGTTACTCCCTCAAAAACAGTTTCATGCACAATCGCTAATGACGACAAATGCTCAGTTATGGGTTCGGTTGACGTTCCAATCCTTCTGGAGGGGACGATAAAAACTTTGAATATTTTGGTAGTCCCAGAATTGCCCTTGAATCTTATACTGGGGATGGATTTTTGGATTACCTTTGGCCTGGTCCCTGATTTTAGGAAAAAGTGTTGGTCATTCAACAATAACGAACCCGTTGATGTAAAAGTGAACTCGATCGTGACGCACGAGACTTTGTCGCATGAGGAGACCAGACGGTTGGAAGATCTTACTGGTAGATATTTTGGACTGATTGGTGATAAGTTGGGGAAAACTTCTTTAGTTGAACATAAAATTGTGTTGACGAATTCAGAACCTATTCGATTACGCTTTTATCGAGTTTCTCCATTTATTCAGGAACTCATAGATAAAGAAGTAAAATCTATGCTTGATGATGATGTTATCGAACCATCGAATTCTGCTTACTCCTTTCCTGTTGTCATGGTCCTAAAGAAAGACAAGGGAACTTATAGATTTTGTGTCGATTATCGACGGCTTAATAAGGTAACGAAAAAGGATGCTTACCCAATTCCTTTTATAAATACCATTCTGGATAAGTTGAAAAATGCTAAATATCTGAGTTCCATCGACGTCAAATCTGCATTTTTCCAAGTGCCTATATCTACTGAGTCTCGCGAGTATACAGCCTTCACGGTACCTGGTAGGGGTCTCTACCACTTCAAGAGAATGCCCTTTGGTATCTCCAATAGTCCAGCTACTTTCCATAGGTTGATGGATCGTGTATTAGGTCCAGACCTCGAACCTTACTCGTTCGTATACTTGGATGACGTTGTGGTAGCTACAGATAATTTCGATAAGCATCTGGAAATATTAGAAGAAATATTCAAGAGGCTGACGGCCGCGGGCCTAACCTTATCGAAAGACAAATGCAAATTTTGTCGACCAGAGCTCAAATATTTGGGCTACGTTGTAGATCGTCAAGGACTACACGTAGACCCAGACAAAGTCAAGGCGATACTGGAAATTCCGACTCCCAAAAATGTAACAGAGGTTCGAAGAATTATCGGCACTGCGTCATGGTATAGGCGCTTTATACCGAATTTTTCTACGGTTATAGCACCTATGACGGATTTATTACGTAAGAAACGTAAATGGGTTTGGAGTGATGATTGCGAACGATCCTTCCGTTTGGTGAAAGATTCTCTGGTATCGGCCCCGATTTTGAGCGTACCCAATTTTAGCTTACCTTTTCAGTTGCAGACAGATGGTCTTGGAGCAGTGTTATCCCAACAACGTGAGGATGGAGAACACGTTATTGCGTACATAAGTAGATCTCTCACTCGGGCTGAGAAAAACTATAGTACTGTGGAGCGGGAATGTTTAGCCATAGTGTGGGCTACGGAGAAACTCCGCGCATACCTAGAAGGGTACCATTTTACTGTCGTCACTGACCAACACAGTCTGACATGGCTGCACCAGTTACAACAACCTAGTGGACGACTGGCCAGATGGGTTCTTCGCCTTCAGCAATTTGATTTTGTTATCATTCACAGAAAAGGAAGGGATAATGTCGTACCCGACCTTCTGTCTCGAACCGTACCAGATATTTCGACGGTTTCAGTAGAAGATCAAAACCAACCAGGCAAGGCTGAAGATAAACCTGTAGTTCTGGACAGATGGTATGCTAAACAAGTTCTATCTGTTTCTCGGTTTCCCTTGCGGTACCCACATTGGCGTGAATCTGAGGGAAAGCTCTTTAAATACATTACCACTCCGTATTCTGCTTTATCTGGACCTAGTTACGACTGGAAGGAAGTTGTACCTAAAGATCGTAGGTCCGAAGTCCTCAAACTCTACCACGATAGCCCAACCTCTGGACATGCTGGCATGTTCAAAACATATCACAGAATATGCGACAAATTTTATTGGCCGAAATTAAAGGCTGATGTGGCACGATATGTTAGGTCTTGTAAGGTGTGTCTAGCTCATAAGCCAGAACAAAAGGCTCCAGCTGGTCTTATGTGTGGTCGACCACAAGTTAATCATCCTTGGGAACTAGTCTCTATCGACATTGTTGGTCCTCTCCCGAGATCAACCAATGGATTAAAATATATTTTGAGCATTCAAGATTATTTCAGTAAATTTTGCATTTTTTTGCCGATGCGGGTTGCTAACGCCAAAACTATTTGTAAATTGTTGGAAGAAAATGTAATTCTTTTATTTGGAGCACCTTGTAAGTTACTGACTGACAATGGGAAACAATTTGTCAGCAGGGAGCTGAAAGCTTTGGCTCAATCTTACGGTATTGAAATTGTCAATACTGCTTTTTATCATCCACAGGCTAACGCTTGCGAAAGACAGCATAGAACTTTGAAAACTATGCTATCTTCCTATGTGAAGGACAACCACCGTAAGTGGGATTTGTATTTGCAAAAAGTAGCTTGTGCCATCAGAACAGCCAAATGTGAAGTTACTGGTTTAACTCCCTTCTTTGTCAACTTCGGACGCAATATCGCTTTAGATGGTAACGATCACATTCCAAATGTTTCCGATCAGGATACCTCTCATAACATATCTCCGCAGGCCCCTTCTATCGAATTCTCAAAACTTTTCAAAGAAGTTCGTGCTCGACTAGACAGGGCCCTAGAAAAAAATGAGAAATCTTATAACCTTCGTAGACGCGATGTGCAGTACGAAGTTGGACAAAAAGTCTGGCGGAGAAGTTTTGTTCAGTCTTCTAAAGTAGACAATTTCACCTCAAAACTTGCGCCTAAATTTGTTGGTCCCTTTGTGGTTTCCAAGCGTCTCAGTCCATGGACATACATGTTACGCGATAGTGCAAATAACGATTGTGGTGTTTGGCACGTGAAAGATATGAAGCCTGATTCCGCGGATGCTACAGCTGATGTTGAACCGAACGACGGTAGTACGACGATAGACGTCATATTATAGTTCGTATAGATTTTTTTTTTTTTTACTATCTTTTACCCAATATACTGCTTTGGGTTTTCACGTTCAATTTATTTTATTTTAGATAATAGGTAAACTGTTATATTATGTAGCTTTAATATGCTACTTAGAAAAAGTATAGTCACGATTTTTTTTTTTTTTTGCTCATATTTTTTTTTTATGAGAAATTTGCAGGCAAATTTCTTGAGGTTAGGGGGGAGTGTAACGCCCTGTACATGCACTAGGCGTTTTGGCGAATTATTCTAAAAATACAAGCACGTTTATATTTCTTTATCAGTAATTATATTGTACTTCATTATCTATTTATGAATTATGGTTTTGAATCGAGGTATTCGAAATGGTTTTTCTATATAGGATTTAGATCGGTCCCACTTCCTAGGAAATATTTTATATTTTGCGGAACCTTTATGGATTACTATGCGAAGAAATTTGGTGGTTGTTGCACTGTTTGGTGTGTTTGAGTCGTATAGGAGGATTTCCTGATTTTTATTGAAATTAAGTAATTTTGTGCTTCGTGCATTGTTCTCCAGACATTTTGGTGCTCACTACCGAAATTGCACTTCGGTGGATCTCTTGCATTACTCTTGGTAAGCTAATAAAAGTATTTCGAAATCCGGACTGGTTTGTGATCTTTCGTTTTGACGATTTCAGATTAGCTGCCATTTTGAACACTCGATTGGCATTGAGAAAAATATTAGGACGACCCTCCACATAATAAAAGGAGGTAAGCCTTCCAGTCCTAACATAGGATTATGTAAGTTTTCTCGATGAGAAATTTATCAAATTATTTTCAGGGTGTCTGTGACCCGGCCTTATCCTGTCTGTAACCCGGCCGTATGCTGCCTGTAACCTGTGTGTTACCGGTTAGTAGGCTGCTTTACGAATCGTTGTTAACGTTTTGCTATATTACTGGACCGGCTCGTTCGTGAAACTATCTATTTCTGCCTGTTGCCTATGGATTTCGTAAGAGTCTACGAGATATAATCGAACATTTGGATTAGTATCTGGTTCTCTGGAATCCATTCTACCCTTAGGAGAAGAGCAAGGTCCTGTATATATCCTTTATATATTTATAATTGCGTAACTTTATTCAGTACCGAGTGCTACTAAGTGACATTTTCCCCTTTTACTCTCAGAACCTCAGTGAAGTGATTGGTACTTACTTACATAATTTACGGAAATATAGTTTTAAGATCTACATATTATTATGATTACAGATTACATCACATTGGTAATACTTGTGAGCCTCATATAGCTATATCTGGTGTTCAGGTAACAAATTATTTGTCGTGACACTGTTATATAACCCAGTGATACTATTATTACCAACGATTTATTACCTCATTTGTTTCTCGGGTTTCCGAAAATATTATATAACTATTACCACCGGTTTATTATTATTATTAAATATTCTAATATTTACGATTGTGATTGCTTTTGTCTTCCCGTTTTGATAGTGGTTTCCTAGCTCACTGGCGGCACAGAGGTTTATTTGAAACGGGTGGCGCCTAAATTTTTCTTGTTTATATATATTTTTTTTTTAACCTGCTCCCAACCTACTGAGCAAACCGGCTGCCTCTGGCCAGGAAGCTTGGCAGTCATTTATTTGTATGCAATATTAATTTATTTTGCTGTTAGAATCGAAATACAGTTGCACCCTTCATATCTCAAGATAAAAATAGTATTAATAAAAGAACTGATATAAATCATGTGAGTGAGATTTATTCCTTCTTACTGTCGTTTAACAATACTATTCAGAATTGTAAATTTTTTTCCTAATTTGTGAACAACCAATTTTTGGTATTACCTTTTCAACAGTTGGTACATGATCATAGTTGGTTGCAATGATTTCAACACATTACAGTTTTCTTTTTCAACTATTTGTCATCTGTTCATATTACTTAGATATTAGTAAAAAAGTTAATTGTTTTCGACGAATGATTTCAAAATTTAATTTCTGTTGATTTTTATTCGCAATTTTGCCCTTTTTTATACAATTTCAACCATTTTTTATAATTCTCCAACTGTGTTGTCACTATGTGTAAAAAGAACATGTCAACCAACCTCAAAATAGATGTTAGTAGGATCATATCAAATAATATAATTTTGACATGTATTCTTTGTAGTTTCGTGAAGATGTATATGAGTAATATACGAAAGCTTCGAACATCTCTAAAGAGTATACTTTTGACCTGCTGCAATCCCGAATATTAAGTTTTATATATATATATATATATATATAGTTATATATTGCTTAATTCTCAATATTTCCTTTACGAATTACAAAAAGAAATATGTTTCATTATCGAAAATGTCACTATTTTTTTAATCCAATTACGGAATCATTAAAAAAATAACTAGATCTGAAATATTGTATTGTATTACATTCCTAGCCTAGGTACTTTGGCAATAAAATTCAGCAATATATTTTTTTTTTAGGAACGAAGTAGATCACAGAATTTAGCAAAGTAAGTATTTTTTTGGGGGATTCTATCACTGGTAATAATTTTTCACGTTTCCAGGACCGGTATGGCCCAGAAAATAATTCAGAACTTCCTCATTATGAATTCTGCCAATTTCACATTTCAGTATAACAATCACAATCAGTTGAGAAAAGAAACCACATATTCGGAATAATTTTTCCGGGCGTCCAGTGCCGGCTTCTCTCCAGCAATAAATCCTAACTTCCTTATTAGGAACTCTGCTTCATATTTCACGGTTATAATCAGGAACGGTTGAGAAAAGAATCCACATGTACAGAATAATGTTTCCGGGCTTCTCTCTAGCAATAAATCTTAAGTTCCTTATTAGAAACTCTGCTAGTTTCATATTTCAGGGTTACAATCGGGATCAGTTGAGAAAAGAATACTTATGTTCTGAATAATTTTTCCGGGCGTCCAGGGCCGGCTTCACTGCAGCAATCAATCTTAACTTCCTTATAAGGAACTCTGCCAGTTTCATATTCAAGGGTAGAAATCAGGATAGGTTGAGAAAATAATCCACATGTTCGGAATAATTTTTCAGGTGTCCAGGGCCCGCTTCACTCCAGCAATGAATCTTAACTTCCTTATAAAGAAATCTGCCAGTTTCATATTCTAGGGTTACACTCAGGATCGGTTGAGAAAACGATACACATGTTCTGAATAATTTTTTCGGGTGTCCAGGGCCGGCTTCACTGCAGCAATAAATCTTAACTTCCTAATAAGGAACTATGCCAGTTTCATATTTTATGGTTACAATCAGGATCGGTTGAGAAAAGAATACACATGTTCAAAATAATTTTTCCGGGCGTCCAGGACCGGTTTCTCTCCAGCAGTAAATCTTAACTTCCTTATTAGGAACTCTGCCAGTTTCATATTACCACATAACAAAGATAATGACGCACGGAAAAAATATTCTGAACATGTGAATTATATTCTTGAACGATTCTCTTTGTTATGCTGGAATATAAAACTGGCAGTTAAGATTTTTTGCTGGGATGAAGCCGGCCCGGAAAAATTATTCTGAAGATATGGATTCTTTTCTCAACCGAACCTGATTGTAACCCCGAAATATGAAACTGGCACAGTTCCTAATAAGGAAGTTAAGATTTAATGCTGGAGAGAAGCCGGCCCTGGACGCCCGGAAAAATTATTCTGGTGATGTGGATTTTTTTCTCAACGGAACCTGATTGTAACCCCGAAATATGAAACTGGCACACTTCCTAATAAGGAAGTTAAGATTTATTGCTGGAGTGAAGCCGGCACTGGACGCCCGGAAAAATTATTCCGAATATGTGGTTTCTTTTCTCAACTGATTGTGATTGTTATACTGAAATGTGAAATTGGCAGAATTCACAATGAAGAAGTTATGAATTATTGTCTGGGCCATACTGGTCCTGGAAACGTGAAAAATTATTACCAGTATTAGAATCCCAAAAAAAAAATACGTATTTTGCTCAATTTTGTCCGTTGATCTACTTTGTTCCTAAAAAAATAAAAAAAAAAATTATTGCTGAACTTTATTGCCGAAGTAACTAGGCTTACATTCCTTTGTATGAAAAGTATATAGTAACACCATCGTTTCCTCTTCATACTTACGAAATTTTAAGACTCTCGTGGAAGTTTAAGCAGATATTATTAGGTGATAAATATTTCCTGAAAGGGTGCCTTGAACATTGTGGCAAAACTTCATCAAAGTTTTCTCGAGCAAAAATGCGATGAAAATAACGTAACAATGTATTTTGATAGTCGACCTCTCATTATGCTATCTTCTGAAGTTCAGTGAGGTTCTGCTGCAGAAATAAAAGGTTATATTCCAAGTAAGTCATACATCCAAGAACTTTAGGAGGTTATAATATATAAAATATAAAGTTTCTTATTGTTGCTTTCCTTCTTCTTGAATCCTGTTTATAGTGACATGAAATTTAGTGTCTATTATAATATTTTAAAAATATACCGAAAAGTGAAATGCATGATAGCGAATGAAAATATTGAATAGGTTTTTTTTCTTATTCATTAATGCTCTCCCGTTAAGTAGTGTCAACTCCATACATTTTTTTGGCTCCTTATCGGAGTCAACATCATAGTTGGAATGCTTTTTTCTCGAAACCTGGATACATACTTCAGTATCTATCTTAGGAATACCCAACAAATGATGAAGTTAAATGAAATAGTAAATTCGACAATGTCGAAGTACCCGCCGACTCTCCAAATATTTCCACCTCGTGGAAAATATGAGGCAATCGGACAGAAAACAACAACTTTTCTGGCTTATACTACGACGAACATTGAATTACATCTGACAGATATTTGTACAACATTCTTCCAAAAAGCCCCAAATGCAAATGGGAAGACCAGCTGTAGACGCGTTTCACAGTTCTTGCCGCTCGTCAGTGACAGGGTAGTTCGAAAAACATTAGAGCTGTCCTGCCCCAGCCCAATGAATTATAATGTATAACTAATATGTCCCCACAAATCCACAAATGAATAAGCGACTTACAGTGAAAGTCAGTCGCAGCGCCACCCGCGGGGAAACCAAAAAGCACTCCTCGGTAGCAAAGAGTCCAGGAAGTGAACAGAGTTCGAGAATTTTTGCCGGAATGTATCAAATAAATGAACTTTTAAATTCGGCAATGTGTATGGAAATATTTGGAGAGAAAGGTACTTCGACATTGTCGAATTTACTATTTCATTCATTTGATACCCTCCGGCAAAAATTCTCGAACAAATAATGATTGAATAAATCGATATAAAAGTCGAAATTTTGACATAAAAGTCGAAATTATGGGGGATAAAAAATGGGCCCTTCTACGCCTTCGTGCTTCTTCAAAATGTGTGTGTGTGTGTTGTTAAAAAGGCTATTTCAAAAGAGGACTCTCAAAGAGCATAATCGATTTTGAATAGGACTATGAGAAGAAGATGCAGTACTTCCAGAAAGCAGAAATAATGCACAGAATAGGTTAATGCAAGCTAAACTATTCAAGAAAAACTGATACAAATCCTATATATCGAAGAAATTACTATGAGAAGATCAATGATCTTCTGAAAATATCTTATTCTTCAGTGGCATATCCACGGTATCAAGAAGTTGATGACGTTGAAGTTGAATTTGTGGACGCGAAGGCAAGTCACCCCTTCAAAACAGTCTATTTTGATTTCTCGAGTGGAATTGGGGCAGCATTATTGAAAAAAATTAATACCTGAATAACAGTTTCGATTTGAAATATCAACAAGTTATTCATTGAACTGACTATGAAACAATGGTCCTTTTTGTGACTCCGATTATAACTGACATATACTCGTTACTCAGTAATATTTCCCTAACTGGTTCACTTACAAAGGTTTGTGTCGGGGATTGACGTTCAAAATCCCTGCATGCTCGCTACACATGTTCTGAATAATTTTTCCGGGTGTCCAGGGCCGGCTTCACTGCAGCAATAAATCTTAACTTCCTAATAAGGAACTCTGCCAGTTTCATATTTTAGGGTTACCATCAGGATCGGTTGAGAAAAGAATACACATGTTCAAAATAATTTTTCCCGGGCGTCCAGGACCGGTTTCTCTCCAGCAATAAATCTTAACTTCCTTATTAGGAACTCTGCCAGTTTCATATTACAGCATAACAAAGATAATGACGCACGGAAAAAATATTCTGAACATGTGAATTATATTCTTGAACGATTCTCTTTGTTATGCTGGAATATAAAACTGGCAGATTTCCTAATAAGGAAGTTAAGATTTTTTGCTGGGATGAAGCCGGCCCGGAAAAATTATTCTGAAGATATGGATTCTTTTCTCAACCGAACCTGATTGTAACCCCGAAATATGAAACTGGCACAGTTCCTAATAAGGAAGTTAAGATTTATTGCTGGAGAGAAGCCGGTCCTGGACGCAGGAAAAATTATTCTGGTGATGTGGATTTTTTTCTCAACGGAACCTGATTATAACCCCGAAATATGAAACTGGCACACTTCCTAATAAGGAAGTTAAGATTTATTGCTGGAGTGAAGCCGGCACTGGACGCCCGGAAAAATTATTCCGAATATGTGGTTTCTTTTCTCAACTGATTGTGATTGTTATACTGAAATGTGAAATTGGCAGAATTCATAATGAAGAAGTTATGAATTATTGTCTGGGCCATACTGGTCCTGGAAACGTGAAAAATTATTACCAGTGTTAGAATCCCAAAAAAAATACGTATTTTGCTCCCCGCCGTCTCTCCAAATATTTCCACCTCGTGGAAAATATGAGGCAATCAGACAGAAAACAACTACTTTTCTGGCTTATACTACGACGAACATTGAATTACATCTGACAGATATTTGTACAACGTTCTTCCAAAAAGCCCCAAATGCAAATGGGAAGACCAGCTGTAGACGCGTTTCACAGTTCTTGCCGCTCGTCAGTGACAGGGTAGTTCGAAAAACATTAGAGCTGTCCTGCCCCAGCCCAATGAATTATAATGTATAACTAATATGTCCCCACAAATCCACAAATGAATAAGCGACTTACAGTAAAAGTCAGTCGCAGCGCTACCCACGGGGAAACCAAAAAGCACTCCTCGGTAGCAAAGAGTCCAGGAAGTGAACAGAGTTCGAGAATTTTTGCCGGAATGTATCAAATAAATGAACTATTAAATTCGACAATGTATATGGAAATATTTGGAGAGAAAGGTACTTCGACATTGTCTAATTTACTATTTCATTCATTTGATACCCTCCGGCAAAAATTCTCGAACAAATGATGATTGAATAAATCGACATAAAAGTCGAAATTATGGATGATAAAAAAGGGGCCCTTCTACGCCTTCGTGCTTCTTCAAAATGTGTGTGTGTGTGTTGTTATATTTCCCTAACTGGTTCACTTACAAAGGTTTGTGTCGGGGATTGACGTTCAAAATCCCTGCATGCTCGCGGCTACGCTCGAAGTGGAGATGGTCGTGGGTAAAACTACAGGTGAGCGTTTAGATGACTAACAGAATCAAATTCACCTTCCCTGCACAAAATAATTGTAGGCACCACCTAGTTCCTTTCCACAGCAGGTTCGATCTGGCTTCTTTCTAAAGAACTAGGAAATCGTAAAAAGGAAAAACCAATTCCCAAAACTATAACCCTACATATTATAAAATTTGGAACACCCTGTACATTTATGGTAAGTTATATAGTTCAATTGTTGTTGTGCCAACTGTAATGTATATGATGAATTGAATTGACAATTTGTTTTTGGCAATTACGGTTAATTCAGGTATTATTGTTATTTTGAAACAAGAATGCGTAAATTAGTTTCATAAACAAAAGAATGAATTGCTAACGAGAGAGTAGATACTTATACCGTACCCTCTCAAGATTATCAATTTATAAAGGGACATCAGCGAATGGATCCATTGGAAGAGGTTTATTATGTGCAAATCGTGCGCTTATATGTGATGTTATGGGCTTTCCGTAGATATTTTACAACAAAAAGTACCTATGAATACTAGTATGATATATACCTTCTTAAAATATAACTTTACGAAAGTTCTAAGGGTGTCAGCCCTTAAAAAGATTATTTGACTAGTAAATAAAAGAATATGGATATTTCACACAGTTTTCAACCACTTATCTGTTGGCATATGGACGTTATTCTTCCGACGGGAGTCTGGAACGGAAATCTCTGGACTCGCAGTCTCTAGCAGCTACTTACAGCCTCCAGATGAGTCTGATAGGACTCCAAAAATAGTTTCTCAAAGTACTACAGGTTCAACAAGAATATGAGCCTTTATCATGAAATGTAGGCCTCCCACAGGAACTTAGGCCTCCACTAGAATACGTCTTCTACTAGAGTACGTCTTCAATTTGAAATGTAGGCCTCCAACAAAAACCCTTGTTAACAAGAGTTCCACACAAAATACAACAGTTGTAGGCAGAGCTGGGAAGTACTCAGTACAAATACCCGAATATTGTACTCTTGAGTACATTTCTGGTACTCTGTACCCGTTACCCAGTACATTTCACATAAAGTACTCGGTACTCGTACCCGTACATATCGAGTAAAAGTATCCGATACTCGCGCTTCTTATGAGAGTACATTTTTACGAGTACTTTAATATGCAACGCGTCTGCGCCTGATCTGTCTGACCAGTCCCGCATGCCTCACCCAGCAACCTCAAAACTCCAAAGGCTTTATAAATTATCAAATTTAGTTATTATGAACTCAAACCTGGCAAACAGAATCAAGCAGTTATGCCATTACTGAATAATTATTTTGTTTTTATATTTATTAATGAATACATTTCTAATGAACTGTTTCTTTAATTTTATCCTTTATGAACTGAAAACTACAAAATAGTGTAGTCATTATTGATTTGATAGTTCATGATTATTTATAGGGTGCAAAATGTGGTGAAGGTATATAATGCAAGATTCAGAGAAAGCCCAATGAGTAGATATATTCTTCAATTATTTTTGGACTACATAGAACTTGATGAGAAAGTTCTTGCAAAAAGTACTTTTGGAATTCGAGTACTTTTACTCGGAGTACTGTACTCGAGAGCACATGTAACGAGTAAAGTACTTGGTACTCTGTACTCGTCCTTCAATTATTGGAAGTACCCGGTACCCAGTACTCGAGTACAATTTATTAGTACCCGGCCCAGCTCTGGTTGTAGGACGACGAAATGAGTTACGTGATGGCGATTGAGAAGGTGATCTTCCAAAAACAGCAATGTTCAGAACCAACAACTCTCCAAAACCAACAATGCACCTTTCAAACTACCATATAGCAACAAGATCAAGAATCCCCGGCATGGGATGACTCAACGGTCACTAGATATCCTCAGATATTTTTTTTGGTTGCTGTAGCCTACGGCTCTTCACAGTAACTTTTTCATCAAGTTCCTAATAACTCGACAGCTTCATCAAGACTGCCCTAACACGGAAGTCCCACTACCAATAGGGGTATCAGCTTCCAATAGGTCTTATTTCACAGCCTCCAAATGTTCACTGGATTAGATCTAAAGTACATAGCACATAGCTCAACGTTTGGGTGAAATCCAGGACTCAACCAAAGAAAATCGGTGGAAGTATCTTACCTCTAAGAAGAACGTTGCTTATGAAGACACAAGAAGGTATCCAAATTTGGATTCCTTTCCAAATAATCGTTGGCTCCACGGAACAGCTTTTATTAAGCTTCACAAGAAAGATGACCAATGGAGAAAAAGATTCTATAGAAAGTACTGATGTAATTATTTTGTAAAATGTGGTGAATGCTTGTGAAAGAAACCCCATTATTTTTAGACCCCAAACACAAAATAACTCAATTGATTATTGAATACCATCACGAGCAAGTTCATCAGCATGGAGACGAAATTTTAGTCAATATCATAGACAAAAATATTGGATTTTACGACAAGCAGAGAAAATAGTTTTGGCACAACGTAAGGTATGCAAAAGTTGCTCCACGTACGCCAATTATGGGACAACTTCCACAGTGTAGACTTGAAAAAACCATCCGACCGTTCATCAGGTCAAAAGAAGTCATGAGTAACATTATGGCTCAATTTTTATCTGTATGGCCACTAGAGCGGTACATCTTGAAATTGCTAATGACCTTTTCACCGATAGGTTTATTCATGTATTCAAACAATTCGGCTGTGGAAGCAGATTTCCAGAATAGCTAGCTCTACAGCCATAATGGATCTAACTTCAAGTCTGCAAATATCTCTAGAAAATCAAAACCAAAGCGAAATTCTGGACAGTGAAGAATATTTCGTGGATATTCAGTCACGCTTCAAGTCCAAACATGGGATCGTCTCATCCAAATAATTAAGAAAATTGTGAAGGGAATTTTCGAAACATGGTTGAGAAGAGCTTGAATAACCTTTTCAATGATGTGACACTTGACCCTCATGCTACGATTTTTAAAAATGATTTTTTGAAAAAGAACGATACATCATTGGTTTTAGGACCTTAAGAGCTCCTGAACATTGATATAAAACAATGTGTGATGTTCAACAATAGGCATGATGTTTTAATTATTGATAAAATGCAATTATTTTTGTAAATATAGCCTAGGGTTTAGAGTTTGAGGGATGACACTTCAATTATATTATTTTTACCCACCTAATTTATGTTAGTTTTTGAGTTTTACGCAATGCATTATTGCAAAAAAAGTTTGTTTTTAATCCTATTAAAAATCTAATTTTTGTGTAGAAATTAGATTTTGGTATTTGGTATTAACCACTTACTGTCGGTACATCTTTGTGCTTCACCTTGCGTTGTTTTGGAGAATATCGGGTTATACTCCATTCTTCCAGTGGCTAAACCTGCATTGTTCGTTTCGTCTTTGAACTAATGCACTAAATATTGAGAGCCTTCTTCACCACGCCATGCTAGTTCATAAGCGGCAATATGGAAGAATTTCTTCTGCAAACCTGACGGTGTGTTCTCATCGTAGCGCTTCATTATTTCTAAGATTTCTTCTTTACTTAAAATGGCAGAACTTTGCTTCCTTTTATCAGGTTATTTTTGTAGTAACTTACGCTTTGTGTTTTCAGCATCTCTCGCGGATTTGAATTCGATATCCTTAAAAGGGTCAAATCTTCTGCTGAATTTGTCGTAGTACATATCTTGCATCAATTTGGCAGTTTTGTTCCACATTGTTTTAATAACAGATTCTTTATAGTCTTCCTCATTCTGTTTTCTCATATTGAATGCATAGTCCTTCAAAATGTCAGCTAATTTTGTTGTTGTTGTATTCTCTTCCAATTTGTAACCCCTTTCCTCGCAAAATTATCGAAATTGTTTCAAAACTGACACGTTACTTATAATGGTATTCTTACATGCATTTTCGTTGATTTCCTCACAGATTTCTTCGAATGATGATGTATTGAACCGTTTTCGATTCATTTTTCAATTTGCATGCAAACTGATGACAGACGTCAAATCAAAAGTATTAGTTGTCACACAATAAAAACAAAATACCACGAAAATTCCCGCAGCAGTATTCTAAGTAGAAAATTCCCACTATAATAATGTTTTTCTACGTTCATGCAAAAAACAAAACTTTATTGAACTATATTTGGTGGAAAAACTGTCTCTTTATTGCACTCATCTGTCATTCTACTATAGCGTTCTGTCATCATGACAGACATAAACTTTCAAATCGACGCCAAATTTAGCCCATTTTCTGTGAGATTGTATTACGTTTTAAATAGTTGCATGTTTCATCATATTCATTATATAATGGACTAAGAAATTACTAGAAAATGCAATTTGTTAAAAATAAATTATTTTCTTTCGAATATCATCTGAAATACACAAAATGTTTTTGAATTACTTTTAGCAGATAGATTCAAACAAACAATGTATCCCTTACAGTTTAGTGCCACCTAAATGAAACTTTTTCTGGTTTTTGCATGAACGTAGAAAAAATATTGTATGAAACTCGTGCAAAAAGAGTTTATTGCACTCGACGTGAAATTGTCCAACGAGGCCATCAGG
Organism: Chrysolina haemoptera; assembly: GCA_958298965.1. Lineage (NCBI taxonomy): Eukaryota > Metazoa > Arthropoda > Insecta > Coleoptera > Chrysomelidae > Chrysolina > Chrysolina haemoptera. The sequence goes on from OY282595.1 coordinate 22,144,029, forward strand.
CCTTGTTGCATAAATAACTATGAAAGTACATAATTGCTCTTAATTGATGGTTTTTATTGGTTGCAAGATATCAAGATATGTCAAATAATAATCACGGTGATAAACCTGCTTAGTTTTTGTTTACTATCTGCCAAGTGAAAATAATGATTTAAGTTATAAACGTCAAATTTATGTGTTTTGACTAGTTATCTTTATTTATCAATATGAGCGATCGTCGGGGACAAATTTCCATTGGTATCATAGATGATGCCGTGGAAAAGAGTATTCCGTTGAATACGGCCAGAAGTAATGCATCAATTACCAGGTGACACGATTTTTCTTTATTTCAAATCGATATATTGTCGTCCTAAATATAATTTGTGGTATGAGTAAAAACCTATTTTTTTTTGGAATATCAATTCATTGGCAATCCTAATGCAAGAAAATACAACGGATTCGTTGTATTTTCAGCTTTGGGATTGTAATTCATTAATATTCCAAAAAATTATCGGGAATAATCATACCACTTATTATATTACCCCTGAAAATGTGCAAGTAATCACAGTATGATTCATATTTTGGCCTGATCAATTATTGACACTCATTATTCAGAACAGAACCCTTTCAATATGAAATTTTCACTCAGTGTCAATATCTGGTACCCCAGTTGATCAAAGACTGATACATCTATATGTCAATAAATGGTACTAAGTGGGCATCTACGAGAAAAATCCGTAACTGTGTATGAAATTTCATTGAACAGCTTATTTTTGCAGTACTGAATTTGGAATAATGCATATTTTGGTATGATCAGTTATTGACACCCCATATTCAGCATATTTTTGTTGATATTTGAGTGATTCTCGCGGGTGTTAATAATTGATAATTCGTAGGTTATTTCCAGAACACAAAAATGGCAAAAAGGTTCAATTATTCTGACATGAAAAACGCTCTTCAGGCAATAAAGGAGGGTATGTCCACGAAACGGGCAAGTGTTTTATATAAAGTTCCGAGAACTACCCTTCTATATAAACACAAAGGCGAAACTCCGATTGAAGGAAAAATTGGCCCTGAGAGCGTTCTAACCAAGGAAGAGGAGGACATACTAGTAAAATGGATTTTCCATTTAGCTGAATGTGGTTTATCAAAAACTAAAACCCAACTCCTTTACAGTGTGGAGATATTGGTGAAAAAATTACAGAGGAAAAATCCATTCACAAATGGCCGTCCAGGAAGGCAATGGTATAAAGCCTTCCTAAGAAGGCATCCAAAAATATCGCTGTGTTTCTCAGAATTTAACAAAGAGTCGAGCAGATGTAACAGAAGAAAATCTTCGCCACTGGTTCAAGGAAATCCGGGAATACTTGGAAAGAAATAATTATCTCGAGGTTTTAGATGATGCGAAGCGTATTTTCAACTGTGATGAGACTGCTTTTTTCCTGAGTCCGATGGAAGACAAGGTCCTTGTTAAGAAAGGTCAGAAAGCGATCTATAATTCCATCAATAATTATCATGTGCAATGCTTTTGGAGATCTCCCACCCTCGATGATAGTTTACTCCTACAAAAGAATCCCTCAGAAACGTGTTGAGAAAATACCCCAATCCTGGGGCGTAGGTCGCACTGACAGTGGATGGATGACGAGCGAAAGTTTTTATAAGTATGTCACCAATATATTCAACCCTTAGTTGATGAGAAACTCCATACCAAAGCCAATAATTCTGTATGTCGATGGTCACACGTCTCACATGTCATTACAACTAAGCGAATTTTGTTCAAAAAATTGAATAATTCTCATTGCACTCTTTCCAAATTCCACACACATTTACTTCAACCACTTGACGTTGCGTTCCTTTTCCATTGAAAAATGAATGCAAGAAAGCAGTTCATAACTGGAGGGTGCAAATAATGGTATGAGACTTAGCAGGGATGAATTCGCCCCAATATTGAATACAGCATTGTCCAACATGAAAAATATTGAAAATATTTGTAGAAATGGTTCCAGAACTTGCGGGCCATGTCCTTGGAACCCCAATAATATCAATTATAAAAAGATATGTGGAGGGACAACTAAGGAAGTAACTGATAAGTCAGAAAATAATTTAGAAACCAGTAATGGTTCCAATGTGGTAGTGGTACCACATTTGAAAGAATTTTTGAAATATTTTCGAGATGAAATTCCAGAAAAAATATTGGAATTTGAGAACTGTGGAGTGGAAATAAAGAAGACCAGAATCTTTTTTATAAAAGTTCAGGGTGAAGATTATTTCATAGATACGGCAATAAATGATGACTTACTATATATATACCTTTAACTGAAAATGAATTTGCATTGTTTGAGAATGCAGGTATTCAAAATAATGAAGCAAATGAACCATTGCTTTCTTCTTCTTTGTTTGTAACAGTGCCTCATCAAAGTCGGGTTGTAGACGAAGATATTCTTGAGGGCGTTTTAGATACAGAATTTGCCAATGAAAATGCCCTCAGTAAATTCACTCCGGCCCCCGAGCTGACGGAATTTGTAGACATTGAAAAGGATACGAATATAAGTTCAGATGATTCAATAAATGAGGCAGCAATAACCTTCGAAACTCAAGCTGTGATCGAAACTTCAAATAATAAACAAAATAATCTAGACAGTAGTGAAATTGTACCTTAAATTATTGATTAGTTCCAGTTATGATCGAGAAAAAGAATTCAGCAATGAACTGACTAACACAACATCAAGAAGGCAAATAGACGAGTCTGTGATTGAAAATTCGAATGATAAGTTAAATGCTGAGTCAATAATGGAGAGAAACATAATAAGAAAAATTCAGATAATGATGTTTCCGTTGAAGGAATTCAAAATGATGAATCATCAAAAAATCAGAAAGATGATGTACATGACTGTGGAGCTAGGAAAATTGTTGAAGACAGAATACCAACAATAATGGAAATTAGTCCTGAAGCAATTGTTCTACATGAGAAATCGAAGGATGCCGATAGTGAAAAAATACCAACTCCGTTTCGGAAGTCATTATTTTGGCCCAAATAAACACCCAATAAAAATATAAATGGTGCGAAAAGAAAATTACGTGAGAAAATTGCTACAGTGGTATCTGGTGAAGCCTGGCAACCTATTTTAAAAATAAAGAGAAGAAGAAGGAGAAAGAGATACAGGAAAAAGAAGAGAGAAAAAGAAAGAGACTGGAAAAATCTCTAGTAGCTAATAAGCGATCAACTCAACCACACAAATCTCCAGATGCAGAACTAATAGATTCAGAAGATTATGTCGATGAGTTCACTGGCAATAAAGAAAATATTGTGGTGGGTGCTTACGTTATTGTTAAATATGATGAACAATATTTTCCAACAAAAATATTACAAGTCAGACATGTGAATAGATCGACTGAGTATGAAGCCAGTTCAATGGAAAAAAATGGCGTCAACTGGAAATGGCATAGTCGAGCAGATATTTTGTGGTATATCGAAGAAGAAATTCAGGAGGTTATAAAAGAACCAGTACTCAGGAACAAGCGTGGAAACTATGAAGTTAATGAAATCAAAAAATACAGATAATATTCCCCATTTGATGTTTCTCAAATTATTATTTCAGTGTTACCCTTTTTTCGGTTTCTGTTTTTTTTCATGTGCTTGTTATTTTGTTGATTCAAAGTTTTCTTCAATAAAAATATTTCTTATAAAATATCGATTGAATATTATTAAAACTTTTTTAATATACTTGAATAATTGATAAGAAATTTTATACTTGAAGGGTGATCATTGAGTAATTAACTAGGTACTTATATCCTAAATGGATAATACTATTTACACATGTCAATAACTGGTGCACACTATGTCAAAAGGTGATGCAGTGTTGATTTTGCTATGTCAATCATTGGTTCTCTCGCACATCTGATTTATGATCCTTGATTCACTCATCCAATTAATTTTGTGATGAATCCAATGGAAGATTTCAAAAGATAGATAACCAATGAAATTATGCTTCTAAGTCCTTTAAATTGAAGAAATATGAGTTTTTATTCAATAAATTAACTCGACACGTGACATTAAGAGCCTTAAGGTGTCAATAACCGGTGCCTTAGTTCACGTTTTGTGTGCATTTTTGGTGCACTGGTATATTGTGGATACTTATTCCATAAAATTCAAAGTGTGGCAATGACCTATTGACAAACACTTTCAAACGGTTTTTTAGTTGAATACCAAATATTCGGTACTATTATCGGTAATATTAGTACATTATGTAACGAGTATTTACTAGAAGGTTTTTTCCCTTTTTTATATAGATTCGTTCTTAGGTAATGGACTTGCCATGATAGCGTTTTTGAAATTGTGTTTAAATTTAAATTGTGAATCTGTAATAATCTATCATTTAGGGCGGTACATATCAGTACGCCATATGCCATATTAGTTAATTGAGTAAGACTCATCGTTTCTAACCTCAAACCCGTTTTTTATGTTATTATTCTAATGGTACTTCAACTCATTTTGCAAAAATAACTATTAATATTTCATTGTGAAATCGGGCCTTGAGTGGATAAAATGAAACTTTTGAAAACAATCACTTTCCAGCACACTACTCATTATTTATTCATGGATCCGAGTACTTTTTCTTGTTGCCATGGATCTACTTCCATCGTATATATTAATTTTTCAATGCATCATTTGAAACGTTTCTCTGTTGATATCATAATTGAAATTAAAGTTGAAATTGAAGTACAGAGGAAACATTACCAGAAAGGCTTCTAATAATTCGTCACATGTCGGTGAATGTTGTTTTTTATGAAATTTTAATATTGGTATAGATTTTCCTGAGAAAAAAAATTCTTGTCGGCCATTTACTCTGTCATATAATGTGGAAAATACACTCTAGAGTTTGAAAAGTTTGAAAAATCTGAGAGTAATTTTCAGTAAATGAGAAAGGAGAATTTAAGTGATATTTCATTCCTTTTCCGTTACTTTGGAAGTTACATCAACAATGCCGTCTGTTTTTATAACTCGCTAGAAGTTTCAACGTTGTATCGAAGATCCACTCCTTCCTTAATTTTTGTATATGTTTGAAAGTTGGTTTTCACTTAACGCAATTATGTTGGAACTTTTTCTGAATAAATAATAATCATAATTGATCAAAATGAAGTAATGAAGTAAAAACTGTTATACAATCTCTGAAAAAGAGAAAGTCAGTAGGGTTAGATGGTGTGAAAGCAGAGTTACTTAAACAAGTCTTTCCCCATATTATAGAACCATTAAGATATTTAATAAACAGGTATCTACTCGAGGGGATATTCCCTTCTGAAATGAAAACGGCAGTTGCCCTACCAGTATACAGGAGTGGAAACAAGGAGAAATTAGTTAATTATAGGTCAATATCTCACGGCAAAAATCGTCGAAAAAATTATGAGAAGTACCTTGAAAAAATAATGTTCTCTCCAACAGACAATACGGCTTTCGCTCTATAATGTCAACGCAGGATGCGATCTTAGATCTCACTTCTGAAATGTATTCCTCTCTGGACAATCATAAAGCAGCACTTTGTGTTCATAGACCTATCGAAGGCCTTCGACACGGTATGTCACCCACTCCTTCTGAAGTCCCTAGAAGATTTAGGAATTCGAGGAGCTGTGTTAGAATTGCTCAGTAGTTATCTTTCGAGTAGACAGCAGTGTGTGAAAATAGATAACTGCAAAAGTGATTTTGAAACAATTGAATACGGAGTCCCACAAGGCACAATTCAGGGACCTATATTATTTAACCTTTATTTAAGTGACTTGTTCCACATTCCTACTAAGGGGGAAATATTCACTTATGCTGATGACACAGCCATTTTCTACGAGGATTCCTCATGGGCTACTCTGAAGATCAAAGTGGAAAAAGACCTTCTTAACATAAAGGAATGGTTTTCCTACAAACTACTAACAGTGCACATCAGCAAAACATATTATTTGCCAATATTCACCAACGTACGTAACTGTCATCCTTTTCAAAATTTGAATATATCTGAATCGTTCATCATTACACCAACGACACATATGAAGTATTTAGGAATAATCATAGACAACAACCTCAAATGGAGTGACCACATAAACTACGTTATAGAGAAGTTACAGTTCTTGATATATCGCTTCAAGGGACATATTAGAGGAAAAATCGCTGAAAGTATTGTACTTTGCTTTGATTCAGTCGCATATTTCTTATGGAATCGCAGCTTGGGTATCTGCAGGTAGGACAATAATTATGAATAAATTGACTTTTCCGTCGACCGTTCATTTATGATGCATTTTAACGCACTCAAAATCGTTGATTAATGACCCCTGTTAATGAATGATTTTCTATTAATCAACGATTTGTTTATATGCAACCCAACATACATTGCTCTTATACATTTTATATTGGTTAGTACTATCTGTCATTATTTATTTGTCAATTTTCAAATAAAATTTCAGAAAATGTTCATTACACCAGTTGTCACTCATAACCATATATGGTCCCGTGGCGTAACGGTAAAGTTCACCTGTCATGCAACACTAAGGTTGAGAGTTCAAAACCCATCGAGGGTAAATTTTTTTTTTTTTATTTCAATTTGAAAATAAATAATAAAAAATTATAGAAAACTACCACTAAGAAAAATTAAACTATCTTTGAGTAGAGTTAATATAAATAGGAAATAGTGATTGTTTTTCATCGTAACGTTAGATAAATAAACATTGAAAGTGAGATATCTCTATTTTCGAAAACTACTGTCGACGGAAAAGTTTTGTAACAAACTCGTGAATTAAAATGGCGATTAACAATCTCAAACATTAACGCGCTCGCTCGCGCTCGCTCCGCTCACGCGTTAAATTATCTCGATTGTTAATCGCCCTTATTAATACACTTGTTCGTTAAATAACCAATAATACAAAAACGCTTGATTAAGGTTATCTTCAAGAAAAAACAAACCTACTCGTCTGACGCCCTTTTCAAAGAAACAGGAGTGTATGATCCAGTAGAGCTATATATGTTCATTCCAGCTTGATTAGAAAACATAAAACAAGGCATAAACTACAAAAAATGTACCATGATTATTATACCAGAAATAGGGAACATACCATCGAGGTACACCTTTGATAAACAAGGTTTGTCGGACAAAAGAGCCACGAATATGTCAGCTTAAAGCTGTACAATGCTCTACCTATAGCACTGACAAATGAAACAAACCCAAAATCAATGTATTTAACTTCTATACTGCGTTCTGATTTGCACAGCATGTTATATTCATAAATACACATAACATTACATTAAATTACTATTATTAATACTTAAAACCACTTTAGCTTATAATTATTCCTTTATATAATAATAAATGGACTTTATTCATCATCAGTAATATGAAATAAAATGAAATAAACATATATACATTAGAGAAATGAAACGGCGGAGTGTCAGCAAGTGCTGTTTTTCAACTCAACCAATACAAAAAATACAAAAAAAAACGTGAACCCTTTATAAATATCATAATGATACTACTTGAGTTACTTTTTGAGCATATGTTTTAGTAGAAATAATAAAAATTTACATAAAACTAAAAACTAGAAAATCAAGATTCGATGTTCCAAATACAGATCATGGTCGACAAAATAGTGCTTTAATATCTTCTGAGATACGACTTCAATCTTTTCTTAAAATTGATGATGTTGAATGATCTGAATTCAATTGGCAAGGAATTGTACATTTTTGGCGCATTATACGAGAAGCTTCAAGTGAAGACGAGTCGCAAATATGTTGAAATTGGAAAACGTTTTTAATCTTTGGAAAAGGTACTGCGGTTTATGAGAAGTTAAAATCTTATGAGTGTTACATAACAGGTGCATGTTTCTGAGAGTTTAGAACCTCACCCAACCAGAGCTGTTCATTTCGCTAGAGATATGATCGTACTTTCGGATACCATAGCAGAAACGTAGGCATGTATTGTGAATGCGCTGCAAGCGGTAAGAGTCAGAGTGTAATAGAGTGGGACCGTATATACTGTCACAGTATGATATTTTCGAAAATATTAAAGATTCGCACAGTTTCATTTTGAGTTTTCTAAGGCAACACCGGTGTCTCGTCTATATCGTACGAGTGTCGTAAGTGGTAGTAGTGTTGATAATCCCCAAGCTTCCAGTAATTTCAGGAAATGCATGATATAGTTCACGACACAAATAACTTTTTCCATTTGCCAAATAAAATCGACAATAACAACAACTAAAATATTTATTAAGGGCTAATTACTTGGTGTCATTACTATAAGTACTTCATTTGATAGTAGGAAGCACTACTCTGAACGCGTTTGAATTTTAGTTTGATAGTAGCAATTAAACAATGTTTAGGTCTTTTTTTTTCTAGTGGCAATTAAAGTGAGACCCAGTCCCAAACACATGTGCTTTTTTTTGATTGCCGGTACTAAAGTTTTAATAATGGTTATTAATGTTTTTTCTCGGTGCAAAACATATAATTTGACATTAACCAAACCTAAAAATTTGTTTCAAAAGCCTACTAAAGAAAAATTATATTTCGATTCGACAATTGTACCTACTATTTTCTTCCCAAGATCTTGCATTAGTTTTGTATTGTTTAAAATCACGAAATTTTATATCATGTTCAGTACAAATCGCTAGAAGGAAAGTCTTTTGAATAGTTATAAAACTGTAGGTCATTGTTTAGTTTACAGAAAATTATGATATTTCGGGTCTGTTTGTAACTGAATTATTGGTCAGTAAAATAATCAAACTGGATAAAAATCAATCTAAAAAAGAAATACAAGTATAATAAGAATGAAAAAAAATTATTTTATTTGATCACTGACATATATTGAAAATCCAAATCAGCTAAACAATGAAATGAAAAAACTAAATGAACTTTACAACAACAAAGACGAATTTCTAGAGGTACATTATTTATTTATTTTTCTGGTAACAGACAAATGAGGGTATTTTCTGGGCAAGATATGACGTTGAAGTCTGGTACTCATCAAAATTATGAAATTTGAATCATGTTTCGTTCGAATCGATAAAGCGAAAATTCAAAAAATTTAAAAAAATTGGATTTTTTTAAATAAAAAAAAAATCAAAATAGTTTTATTTCCTTGAGACTACAGAAGTATAGGAATAAGTCAAACAGTTGGTCACCATAGAATGGTGTTCATGAGTATATAAATATAGGTATAAATAATGTACACATAGAATAGATTAAAAACAAACATCAATAAAGGAAATTACACAATACATATACAACATTTTGGAGACATCAGTTTTGAGATGTAAAGTATTCATTGAGCGAATGATAGCAATTTTCATTAAGAAAGCATTTCAGCTGTTTTTTGAAAATGATTACATTTTTTGCAGATTTTATGTTGTGGGGAAGTAAACTGTATATTCTGGGACCTAACATATTTGGTGTATTACTATGTATATTTGTATAGCTATATGGTATGTGCAGATCATTTTTAGACCTGGTATTTACGTTATGGATATCACGATTACATAAGAAGGAGGACTTATTTATAAAGACATATACATAGAGCTCGAACATGTGGAGCCCGGGTAGTGTTTATATTTTCATTTTTTTTTTTAATAGATTTACAGGATTCCTTTTTTGGTATTCCAATCATACTTTTAATTGCTCTTTTTTGAGCTCGAAAAACATCCCCTGCTGATACAGATACTCCCCAAAAACAGATACCATATCTGATGCGTGAGTCTACTTGGGCAAAATACAGACGGTATAAATGTTCTAATTCTAGAGTGTTTCTCAAGGTTCTGAGTTGGTAGCATATAGTATTCATTTTATTTACCAATGATTCACAGTGTGTTTTCCGAGTAAGGCATTCATCAAGATAGACTCCTAGAAATTTCACTACTTTTTGATCTGTACTTGAATGTAGGTCATCTAGATTAAAATCAAGAGGTTTACATTCTCTTTGTCTGGCATGGAATCTGATAGCACCAGTCTTGGTGACTGTAGAGAGTCCAAATTTGGAGCAAAGGTATAGAATTGGAATTTTTTCTTTGATTTTTTTTCGAAATTCTCAAAAAAAACTGATTCCTTGAGGATTTTCGAAAATAATGTCAAATTTGGCAGGTTTTAGAGTAGCACATGAGAAAAGGAAAGAGGCTGTTTTTCACTCATTTCTCAAGCACAAACTAACTGTGAACTTAAATTTTCATTATATTTATTATTACAGAAAACTTTCTGTCGCGAACTTTATGTGTGACACTGTATATAATCGTTGATAAAATTCTAAAAGTTCAACAAATTTGGAGTAGTATTAAATATTTCATTTTATAATTTATCACGAATCCAGTTTGCAACCAATTTAAGTATCCCTAACATTTTTTTTATTGAAAACCTATATTTTTCTTTGATATACCATAAGGAAAAATTCCAGAACTTCTGAAAACTTGACAGTTGTACAGATTTGCAACCTTCCACCTTTTGGGTTGACCGGAACATGTTTATTTATATATTTTTTTAATTTGTACTAAATTCAAAAAAATAACTTGGTTGTTAATTTTGAAAACATCTATTCTGATGCATCCACAAATTTGCAACCTTGTACACGATCCGGAACTTCATGCAATTTGCAAAAATCTAATTAAAAAAAAAATTGGACAAGAAGGCAACCTTCTTCAGATCATATCAGAATTTGAAGTAGCTTCAATAAATGTTGAAATAATAGTGAATTATTCGAATGACAAAATTTGAATCACCGTAGTTAAATGAGTCATCGCCAATTTGATACCAGCCAACAAGACCGTTGAAGTAAGGACCGGTAGGAGGTGAAAAGGCAAAATTGATCATTCCATGAGCGGCCGAAATTTGCATTAATTTCACATGTTTACTTGCTCCAACGAAATTAGTTGCATTGTCACAAAAAAGTTTAGACACTCTACCTTGACGAGCAATGGTGTGAAGCCAAAAAAGTTTCTGAAGAGAGATCGCTAACTAGCTCCAAGTGAACAGCTTTCGTGGCTAAACAAACAAAGACACATATGTAAGCCCTATTAAACCCTGTATTAACTCCTCGGTGGCGAGTAAATGTAATGAGATAGGGTCCTCCAAAGTCGACAGCGAAATTCAGAAAAGGTTTTGCTTGGGATATGTATAGCATCGGTAGAGCGGCCATAGGCCATTTTTATTGTTTTTTTTAGCAGCGAAGACATTTTTATTCTACAGAATTGATAACTCGTTTGCTGGAGATAATCCAGAATTTTTGTGCAATTAAATATTGCGTGGGACAAAAGCCTGCATTAAGTTACTTTTGATGATAGTGTTCGATTATCAAGTAAGTAAATCGGCTTTGGCGCTGTAATAAAATAAGATGTTTAGCATCATGTGGTATCTGGGCATGTTGTAACCGTCCACCTACACGTAAAATCCCTTCAGTATCAATGAAAGCATGCATGATGAGAACATTTCTCATTATCGAGTTTTTGAACAAAATAAACCTGTTGATTGTATTTAACTAGAGTTAAAAGTGCAAAACGCAATTCAGATGAAGCAGAGGTCCCTTGCGGTTATTAAAACAATTATAAATGTTAAAAATAAATCTTAACACATATGCAACAACATCAAGGACAGCAAAATATATAAAAATTGATTCAGCACAGTTTCTAAGAAATTATCCATCGGTGAGTTAGCAAAAAATATTAATTGGCGTTCTTCTTCCTGTGGATATGCGAACAGGAACTAGGAATGACTCTAGAAATTTCTGGTTCCTTTAGTATGGCTGGTCCCTCAAACCACATACCTACTACATGTAATCAAGGCTGATGGTGATAATCCACGAGAGGCAATATCGGCAGGATTATTTTGGCTGTCAATATAGCACCATTAGTTGTGAGGTAACTTATTTTAAATAAAGGATACTCTGTTTGCAACAAATGTTTTCCAACGGTGCGGTGCTCCGGTTAACCAGTGTAGAACTATCTGCGAGTCTGACCAACATACTATAGTTCCAAATAAAATGCTGTTTTCCAAAACAAATTATAATTATCAGACGGATGATTTTTAATTTGGATAGCACCGGCAATTCGGATTTATATTGTTGCCAAACCCGAACTATATCATAGGTAGGGAGTTCATCGCAGTCACATCTTACTATCCATAACTTTTGAATGAGATGTTTCGTAAGAAATGTGACAGGTGGAACCATTCCTGATGGATCATAAACTCTTGCAAGCTTGGACAGCATAATTCGTTTAGAGCAAGATCTATTTTTGAGGGGTTCGACAAAAAAATTAAAGTAATCCCAAGTAGGATTCCATCTTAACCCTAAAAATGAGATTCGGTATCGAAAATAAGCGGTTTTACAGATAAATATGATTCAGGCAAATCGTTCAAAAGGCTTGGTTCATTACTACAAAATTTTCTTAGCTAAAAACCGGCCTTTTCCATAAGGGAAATTGATTCGTCGCGAATGGTGCGAGCATGATCAATAAATACTAACGGCGCCGGCGTGGAAAATAAAATCGTCAATGTACGAGTTGTGCAAAATAACATTTGATGCTAGAGAGTATTTCGAACCATCATCTTCAGCCACTGTTCGTAAAACGCGTAAAGCAAGGTATGGACTAGAGCACAAGTCGTAGGTCATGGTTTTCAAGCGATAATCTTGTATTGGTTCGTCGGGTGAAAACCTAAAAATAATGCGTTGGATATCCCATTGAGAGCGGTTTAACCATTTCATCCTGTTCATTTTTTTACATCACAACAGAGTACAACAGGATGCATTCTGAAAGTAATTTAAAGTTTACAAATATCTTGTTTCAATTTAGGACCACTCAGTAATTGTTCGTTTAGCGATTACTAGCTTGCATTTTGTACCGAGCCATTAAAAACAACGCATAACTTGGTTGAAGTACTCTTAGGTTTTAATACGCAGTGATGCAACAAATAATAAGAATTTGTAGAAATTTCGGGGCTAGGAACAACTTCCATATGGCCCAAGCTCAAATATTCTAGCATGATTGTATTGCAGTTGTTTCGAAAGTCCACGATCAAGTAATCCAGACACAACGTCTTATCGAACGACTTGTCGAATTCCAGAGCTATGCCGAGAACTGACAAAGTGCTTCGAGCACTAAGCTCTAAGCACTCTTGAAAAGTGCTCCGAAATCCCGAGCACTAAGCACTTTTATTTATTAAATGCTCGCGATTACTAAGCACTTTCAAAAAGTAATTCCAGTCGGAGAGCACTAAGCACTTTTCAGACTATAAGATATTTAAGTTACTGAAACTTAATCATACACGTAATATCACATCGCGACATGTATAGTTACACTGTTGCTTTTTCAAGCAGTTATTATACTAACCGCTTAAAAAAACTATAGTGTGGCGAAACATGTCTCGATATAATATCATTTGTTGAAATCTTATCATGTTAAATCAAGTTTCGGTACCTCACGTTTCTAACAGTCTAAGAAGTGCTATGGATTTCCATCAAGTAACAACCGAGTCAATTAAAAACTTAAATTACTTTTTCTACTCACAATCTAAAATGGCATTCAGCGATCAATTAATCACATATTACGCAATCTGTGTTTAAAGAATTTTCTTTTTAAATATTACCATAGCTACTTTATTTTTTTAAGTACATCGCTAGGGTTACTCTTTGATTTCAGTAGTTAAACCTGTCAATTGAACTGTTATGATAAAGAATATATCAACTTAAAAACATACAATTTTGTGGTTACAATATGAATTCGTAAAAAATTACGGTATATGTAAAGCATTTATGAAATACTCGTTACGAAAAGGACGTTTATAACTCTGCTAACATAATATACTATTTTGAAATGGAATATTGATTGAATGTTTGGTTTTGTGGTTTTCTTGACATTGTTTTTTGAGTATTCAACCTCGCACAGTCTGAAAAAATATCCAAAACATGTAAATCAAAATCAAATCAAAATGGACCGCATAGGGTTACACAAAAAAGAAGTTTGAAATAACAGTATATGGTAATTGACATACCGCACATCCCCTGTATCAATATAGCAAATGTCATCCATACGAAATTTTTGGTAGACTTTTTTTTTACTTTCGTCGAAGAAATAATAATTTGACTCGATAATAAAAAAAATTATTGTTTTAAAGGTTTTGATAACGGAGATATATTTGGTCTCCGATACGTCAAAGTAGTTTGAACAGGAGAAGTAATATTTTGTTGAAATGGGGAACTTTCCCTATGAAAATTGAAAAATGAAAAATGTGATTTATTTGTAATATCTAACAGAAAACTACTTCCCCGGCACAAGCCACGCTGGACATTGAACTACATCTGAATGAAAATGCAAATTTTCACTTTCAGATTTTTTCTTTCCTTTTCAGTTTGAGTCTTTTCACAATATCTATCAGATGTAGTTCAATGTCCAGCGTGGCTTGTGCCGGGAAAGTAATTGTTTTCTGTTAGATATATTTCAGTTTTCATGGAGAATGTTCCCCTTTTCAACATGAATACCTCCCAAGAGGTTATCTTGAACGATGGAAAATAGCGACTAAAGTTTGTCTCTCAGTCGCAGATGATTCCACAATAGATTTTATGAATTTCCTATTCATATTTTCGAACTAAAATTAAAATTTTGTTATTTTGAACTTATTTTTTTAGATAGGAAAAGTAACTGACAAAATTATACTATTTTTTCAATACAGTAATCTTCTAAGGGCCGATTTTTCAATGTTCAGTAAAAGTCTGTGCTACGTGACTAATGGTTAGAATTTGACTTTATAATAATAATAATAATAATAATAATGGGTCTTTATTTTTTTCTTTACAAATACAATAATTAACAAAAGACAATTACTCTTGGGAGGCGATGTTCAACATAGTTGTTCTTCCACATAACCCCCCCAAAATACCAACCAGCTGAGAGACCTCATAATAGATACAAAAGATAATTATAGCTACAACAAAGAAATTACAAATTTGTTTATCAAACTAAAATAGAAATTACAATTCAAAAATTTCTAAACATAAATGTGGAAATAACACAGTACGCCAAGGATGTCAAAATCAGAGAGTCACAGAGTTTCAATTTTAACCCGGTACTCAACACGTCACGGTACTCAACACGTCACAGTTTAAGTTTTCCATAGGCTTTCTGTATTAGAGAATTCACATGTCCAGAGAATTTTAATTCATTGTCCATATGAAGGCCCAGATTTTTACATTTATCAACTGCTTCCAATATTGACTCGTTGATCTTGATTTCAAATAGCGGGCTAGCAGCAAGAGCCTCTTTATCTTTACCAAAAAACATTAGTTGCGTTTTGTTTTCATTAAGAATAAGGTCATGCACATTTGAAAGTGCAGAAATGTAACTCAAATCAGAGTTAATTCTTTCGCAAGCAACATGCACCTCATTTATTGAAAATGATAAGTACAATTGCGTGTCATCCGCATATTGATGGGTAGAACAAAACTCGATATTTTGTGGAAAATCGGCAGTGTAAATAGAGAACAGAAGTGGCCCTAAAATACTTCCTTGGGGTACCCCTCGCGTAATTCTCCTACTGGATGAGACCAAATTTCCATCAAGCAATGTTTTCTGGGAACGATTACTCAGGTAATTCCTAAAAAACTCAGCAACGCCTTCACTGATACCAAAAAATTTCATTTTTTTACACAGGAGTTCATGGTTGATAGTATCGAAGGCCTTACTGAAGTCCAAAAGAACCAACACACTATTTAATTTAGAGTCTAGTGCTCTGAATAAATCGTCAGTTACATGAGCAAGGGCGGTAGTTATTCCGTGGTCACCACGAAAACCGGATTGTGTGACCGCTAATATATTATTGTTCTCTACATATAGTTTCAACTGGCAAGAAATAATTTTTTCTAGTATTTTAGATAGCGTAGGCAATATACTTATTGGCCTGAAGTGTGAAATTTCGGTGGGACGATTATTTTTTGGAACCGGAATAATGTGAGAAAGCTTCCAAGCAGCAGGAAATACACCATGCATTAAGCAAAAATTAACTATGTGAGTCAGGACTTCACTGAGATAAGGGAAGACCAGAAGTAACATTTTCAAATTGATATCATCACTCCCTTTCCCATTAGATCTGAAAGAATTAATCACTTTTTCGACTTCCTTGATATTAGTTGGATGAAAATAGAATTGATCATTCTCAATGACATTAACATGGTTGTATATGCTCAGCAATTCTAAATCAATAACATTAGTTGTATCTGGGATACTATCAATGAAATAATCATTGAACACATTAGCGTTCTTAAGATTATGAGCTACATTTTTTTTTGGTTTGATGTTGAGATATTCCAAAGCTTTCCAGAATTCGCTAGGGTTAGAATTTGACTTATATTGAAGGTGAGCCCTCTTTTCTGATTTCACTGCCATATTAACAATATTCCTTAGTTCCTTATAATAATTCCAAGATGCGTCAGATTTTTTTTTTATATTTAGCAAAGGCCTTCTCTTTAGTTTTCATCATGAGTTTCAAATTATAAGTTAGCCACTTTATGTGAGCAGATGCAACGTTCATTCTAACCACTAGTCAAATTTAGCCGTCAGTCAAACTACGCTAACAGGATATTGAAAAACCGGCCCTAAAAACACAGTACTGATCGTTGAAAATTTATTTTTTGGTAGGAGGTGCCGCCGGCAGTGTTGCCAATGCCAAATTGCCAAATTATACACCAGTTAAAACAAATTATACGGTTTTATACAACCCGAGCCTTCCTCGATTTGGTCGTGAAAATTTCAGTGTTTTTGACAGCGGTTCTGTTGCTGACGTCATAACAAGGAGAATGTACTCGGTTATTTTGAATAACCGATTCCAAAATGACTATAAGATAGAAGAACGTCCGACTCCTATGAGAATCAGTTTCGTACTCTTGGTCACTAAACCCCATTGCCATCTGGGGTTGAAATCGATCATCAGTCGTCTTACAATCAACATCATAATGAATTAATGTACCTCTTCTCGAAATTATACCAAATTATACTACCATTTTGAGGGTTCGAAAATTATACACGCTGAAGCCAAAATATACGAAAATCGTATAATTATACACTAATCGGCAACAATGGCCGCCGGGTGCCATCTGCCGCGACTTCATGTTTCGACAAGATTCATTTATATGCTTAGTAATCCCGAAAAGTGCTCCGGGCACTGGAGTGCTTGCGAGCACTTTTGGGGATTACTAAGCACTAAGCCTTTTCGTTAAATGTTTCGGAGCACTAAGAACTAAGCACTGACTTGGGAAAGTGCTCGGGAGCACAGTGCTTAGGAGCACAAAAGTGCTTCGAGCACTAAGCACTGTGCTTCGGGACAGCTCTGTCGAATTCGACAAGTCGTATCAAGTAAAACGGAGCATGTGGACCACAAAATGTACGTCTTGCATGAATGAAATCAGGTTGAACGATGAGTCGAAAATCGGAACCTCCAGGCATCATTTTATGAAAATTGATTCGACAAGTTGGAGCATGTGGACAAGCGGTCGTTTCGTTTGATCGAATTGTGGTATTTTTAAGGAGTATCTGTGTATTCCGCTGTTCGGTGGCCGTAGATATTTGTGCCATTTAATTTTTGATTTTTGCAGATTAATATGTCAGATCTTCGTCAGTGCACTCGACAATTTTTGAACGAGGTTATTGAACTCTACAAAAGTTTCTCGTACTCATGGCAAGTCGAAAGTGCGGAATATAGTCACCAAAATAAGAAGTCACAGGCACATGAAATCCGGATTGAAGAAAACAATGATGTTGATGAAGATAAAAAGAGTTAACTCGTTTACGTACCGTTTATAAAAACAACACAGAGTAAAATAATAGTTATTTATGCAACAAGTGCAAAAAGTAGATTTTTATTGCACTCGACTGAAATTGTCCAACGATGCCATCAGGCCGAGTTGGACAACACGTCAAGTGCAATAAACTCTCTTTGCACGAGTTTCATACAATATTTTTTCTACGTTCATGCAAAAACCAAAAAATGTTTCATTCAGTGGCACTAAAAGAGACAGTTTTTCCACCAAATATAGTTCAATAAAGTTTTGTTTTTTGCATGAACGTAGAAAAATTAAATTAAATGGAATCGTGTGGACACTGGAGTGGCACTGGAGTGGCACTGGAGTGCTTGCGAGCACTTTTGGGGATTACTAAGCACTAAGCCTTTTCGTTAAATGTTTCGGAGCACTAAGAACTAAGCACTGACTTGGGAAAGTGCTCGGGAGCACAGTGCTAAGGAGCACAAAAGTGCTTCGAGCACTAAGCACTGTGCTTCGGGACAGCTCTGTCGAATTCGACAAGTCGTATCAAGTAAAACGGAGCATGTGGACCACAAAATGTACGTCTTGCATGATTGAAATCAGGTTGAACGATGAGTCGAAAATCTGAACCTCCAGGCATCATTTTATGAAAATTGATTCGACAAGTTGGAGCATGTGGACAAGCGTTCGTTTCGTTTGATCGAATTCTAGTATTTTTAAGGAGTATCAGTGTTATCCGCTGTTTGGTGGCCGTAGACATTTGTGCCATTTAATTTTTGATTTTTGCAGATTAATATGTCAGATCTTCGTCAGTGCACTCGACAATTTTTGAACGAGGTTATTGAACTCTACAAAAGTTTCTCGTACTCATGGCAAGTCGAAAGTGCGGAATATAGTCACCAAAATAAGAAGTCACAGGCACATGAAATCCGGATTGAAGAAAACAATGATGTTGATGAAGATAAAAAGAGTTAACTCGTTTACGTACCGTTTATAAAAACAACACAGAGTAAAATAATAGTTATTTATGCAACAAGTGCAAAAAGTAGATTTTTATTGCACTCGACTGAAATTGTCCAACGATGCCATCAGGCCGAGTTGGACAACACGTCAAGTGCAATAAACTCTCTTTGTACGAGTTTCATACAATATTTTTTCTACGTTCATGCAAAAACCAAAAAATGTTTCATTCAGTGGCACTAAAAGAGACAGTTTTTCCACCAAATATAGTTCAATAAAGTTTTGTTTTTTGCATGAACGTAGAAAAATTAAATTAAATGGAATCGTGTGGACACTGGAGTGGCACTGGAGTGGCACTGGAGTTCTTGCGAGCACTTTTGGGGATTACTAAGCACTAAGCCTTTTCGTTAAATGTTTCGGAGCACTAAGAACTAAGCACTGACTTGGGAAAGTGCTCGGGAGCACAGTGCTAAGGAGCACAAAAGTGCTTCGAGCACTAAGCACTGTGCTTCGGGACAGCTCTGTCGAATTCGACAAGTCGTATCAAGTAAAACGGAGCATGTGGACCACAAAATGTACGTCTTGCATGATTGAAATCAGGTTGAACGATGAGTCGAAAATCTGAACCTCCAGGCATCATTTTATGAAAATTGATTCGACAAGTTGGAGCATGTGGACAAGCGTTCGTTTCGTTTGATCGAATTCTAGTATTTTTAAGGAGTATCAGTGTTATCCGCTGTTTGGTGGCCGTAGACATTTGTGCCATTTAATTTTTGATTTTTGCAGATTAATATGTCAGATCTTCGTCAGTGAACTCGACAATTTTTGAGCGAGGTTCTTGAACTCTACAAAAGTTTCTCGTACTCATGGCAAGTCGAAAGTGCGGAATATAGTCACCAAAATAAGAAGTCACATGCACATGAAATCCGGATTGAAGAAAACAATGATGTTGATCAAGATAAAAAGAGTGAACTCGTTTACGTACCGTTTATAAAAACAACACAGAGTAAAATAATAGTTATTTATGAAACAAGTGCAAAAAGTAGGTTTTTATTGCACTCGACTGAAATTGTCCCACGAGGCCATCAGGCCGAGTTGGACAACACGTCGAGTGCAATAAACTCTTTTTGCACGAGTTTCATACAATATTTTTTCTACGTTCATGCAAAAACCAGAAAATGTTTCATTTAGGTGGCACTAAACTGTAAGGAAGATATTGTTTGTTTAAATCTATCTGCTAAAAGTAATTCAAAAACATTTTGTGTAATTCAGATGATATTCGAAGGAAATAATTTTATTTTTAACAAATTGCATTTTCTAGTAATTTCATAGTCCATTATATAATGAATATGATGAAACATGCAACTATTTGAAACGTAAAACAGTCTCACAGAAAATGGGCTTAATTTGGCGTCGATTTGAAAGTGTATGTCTGTCATGATGACAGAACGCTATAGTAGAATGACAGATGAGTGCAATAAAGTCTTTATTGCACTCAGTGCAATAAAGAGACAGTTTTTCCACCAAATATAGTTCAATAAAGTTTTGTTTTTTGCATGAACGTAGAAAAATAAAATTAAATGGAATCGTGTGGACACGCTGATAAATGTACGTTTTCGCGAACGACTTGCATAATCATTTTATCGTTCGATAAGACGTTGTGTCTGGACCGGCCTTAAAATACCTCTCCGCCATAAGGGTAGGCGCTGGGCCAAACGGAAAAATACTTCAAAGTCGAGCATCAGAGCACGCTTGGACCATATCCAGTAGAAATGTTCCAACTACTTGATAGGAAAGAACTCCAGTTCAAAAATCAATATGAATAATCCATATAAGAAAAAAGAGAAAAAAAACTTCTTATGTTTCAATACTACTCATATTTGTTACACTAATGTTACTGAAATGTTACTGCAATTTCGTCCTATATGGACATTATCTCCGATATGAGATAAATATTATGATAAATCATAAGATGAAATATTTACTATCACAATAATTTCATCGTAAACTTACTCATCAATAAACTTTCTTCGGGAGAAATTGCTTTTCTATCCTATGTACCATCAAATGCAGTAACTGATTGAGCCTTCCTGGCTCATTCTATAAAACTCTTTGAATTATTCTGCATTGAGCTTTAATTGCCTTCTTGTAATAAAAGCTAGGTTATGTACTACGTTAATTACAAACAGCACGAATCCAGAAACGACGCTGTTTTCTATTCTCTTGAGTCGTCTTCGTTAATATAGCTAAGCTATAATATGACATCCTCCACGCTTGAAGACATCATAGACCGCGGGTGATGACGTTCTTTAAATGTACGCAATCTTTCGAATAATAATTTTGATTATTGTTTTTTAATATCCAAATCAAATATCTGAGGCTGGTCATATGCAGCGGCGTCACCAATCAAATTTCAATTTTCATTGAAAATTTATAATCTTCGAATGATTCCGTTAGACCGAGTGGTATAAATTCTCAAGTTACTTAGGAAATATAACACACGAGTGGCATCAAATATTTTATCCAACACATGACACAGTTCTGACTGTCATCATTATTAACTATCATGTGTTGGATCAATATAATAATAATATCGCTTTTATTGGTTACAGGTTGAAAAAATGTCCAAAATAAATAGATAAAAAAAACACCTGCAACCTGCAGGTCCAAAGGCAAAGTTCGCTCTCTTTCTGAAGGTTTCCCTACAGAAATAATGGCGCTCCTCCACTTAACCAGGCAAATAACATATTTTTTCTCAGTAACATAATAAAATATCCCACAAACTAAATTCATCAGTGGTAGAGAAAAAGAGAAAAAACTGTGGAAAGAACTATCGCAATAAACAAAACGAATGAAATGAAGTGAAATGAAATGTTACTAGTGATAGCAATATTAGGAACAAAGAAATATTTTTTCACTACATACAATAACGGTATCAACATACATATACATACAAACATAAGAACATTACACATTTTAATAGTCTTGTTAAGTTGGGATGTATATAGGATAAACAGTTGCCCGAGTATGGATCCCTGATGTACACCACATACCAAGTTGGCAAAGTTAGATGATATTTGCTTGTCGAGAGACCTGTTCGTCAGATAGTTTCTGATCATCGCACATGAGGCAGACGAGAACCCTAGAAACCCCAAAATCGAGACCAACAATCGATGACATACCATATCGAATGCCTTCGAATAGTCGATTT
Source organism: Chrysolina haemoptera (assembly GCA_958298965.1). NCBI lineage: Eukaryota > Metazoa > Arthropoda > Insecta > Coleoptera > Chrysomelidae > Chrysolina > Chrysolina haemoptera. The sequence continues at coordinate 22,165,932 of OY282595.1, forward strand.
TAAAAAGTACACATACTTTGTTATCATTCACAACACTATATATATATGTATATCATCTGTTACCTTTGCCAAAGCTGTGGCACAGCTGTGACCCTGGCGAAACCCAGATTGGTTAATAACGGGGAAGATGTTATTATCACTTGAATATATATAGGGTGTTAATTAGGAACGTTAAAAAACTTTGGGATGAGATTCTTTGAAAGTTTTCAGGACGAAAAGTTCATATAAACATATGTCCTAAACGGCTTGGTTTTCGAGATACAGGGTGATAAAAATACATTTTTTTCAAGACTTTTTGGAGTCAACTTCGACATTTTCGACAATTATCAGTTCAAATTAGGCAAGTACTATCAATTCAATAGTACGCACGATACAAAATAATTCAAATCTGAAATACTTCTTCTTTGGTTCAGAGTCAAGCCTTGTTCAACCCTTCAGAATTTTTTTTCCGCCGTCACTGACATATTATGAGACAAGAATGATCAATGTTGTTTCATTCAACAACGTTTTGTTCTCTTGTAGTTTTTCATTTACTTGTAAACTTGTATTGTTCAGGAGCTACATTGAAAATATTAAAGCGAACATTTTCCAGTTTCGCATAACATAAAGAAATTTGAAAAGCAAATATGGTCACAAACTTCGAAGGGTGATTCTTTGAAAGTTTTCGGGACGAAAAGTTCATATAAACATATGTGATAAAAATACATTTTTTCCAAGACTTTTTGGAGTAAACATCGACATTTTCGACAATAATCAGTTCAAATTAGGCAAGTACAATCCACTCAATGGTACGCACGATACAAAATAATTCATTATTTAAATAATTCACAGGGTCCTCCTTTTGTCTGAGTCAAGACTTGTTGAACCATTCTGCCACCAGTGAGAGATTGTGAGAGAAGAATAATCAATGATATTTCATCATCATTTTGTTTTCTTAAAGTTTTTCATTCACTTGTACGGTTTAGGAGCTATAACAAAAATATTAATGCAAATAAGTATTTTCCAGTGTCCCATAATATTAGAAAAATTAGAAAATAAAACATTCTCAATTATTGTAAATTGAAAGAAATATATTTTCATAATTAGAAAAATCTTCGATGAAAAAAACTATAAAATAAAAAATATAAAGACAAATGCACTGAAAATGAAAAAAATTATTTCTTTCATTGTTTGATCTAGGTTATTCTGTGAGTAACAAATTCAAAAGCTTCCGCGGATACAAAATAGATAATCTTGTACAGGAAGATATTCAATGTAATACCCACAGAAAAGTAGGACCCTGTGAATTATTTAAGAAATGAATTATTTTGTATTGAGTGTACTATTGAATTGTACTCGCCTAATTTGAACTGATTATTGTAGAAAATTTCGAAGTCTCCAAAAATTATTTAAAAAAATGTTTATCAGCCTTAATATCGAAAACTAAGCCGTTTACGACATATGTTCATATGAACTTTTCGTCCTGAAAACTATCAAAGAATCACCATTCGAAATCTGTGAGAATATTTGCTTCTCAAATTTCTTTATGTTATGCGATACTGGAAAATATAATTAATATTTTCATTGTAGCTCCTGAACCAAACAAGTAAGTGAAAAACTTCAGAAGAACGAAGAGATGTTGAATGAAACAACATTGATCATTTCTGTCTCATACTATGTCAGTGACGGCGGAAAAAAAAATGTGAAGGATTGAACAAGGCTTGACCCTGTGAATTTTTTTGTATCTTGCGTACTATTGAATGGTTTATACTTGCCCCATTTGAACTGATTGTTGTCGAAAACATCGAAGTTAACTCCAGAATCTTGAAAAAAATGTATATTTATCATCCTGTATCTCGAAAACCAAGCCGTTTGGGACATATGTTTTTATAAACTTTTCGTCCTGAAAAGTTTCAAAGAATCACATAATCAACACCCTGTACTTATAGAAAACACCGAATTTATCAAATGAACATGTGAAAAAAAGAAGGGATTGAAAAACGATTAAGTACTTATTCACCGTCAACTTTTCCACAGGCTTATTTTTGGTGTTATATGGATCACACAAAACATAATTAATTTGCATACGCTTCTCTCGGGTAGAAAGCGCAGAAATTATTTTGTAAAGATTCGATTATTTCTGTTTGAAATAGAGTAATGCGAGAACTGGTGAACCTATCTCCAGAAGAGGGTGACCGGGAGAGTTCCTGGATCAGGTGCTGCGAGAACTGGAAGAAGAGGCATCGAATCGGATGCTGCGGGACTAGTAGCCGGTGAACGGATCGCCCGCAGCCGCCTTGGTGTCCGGCGAGAACCAGTTGTACTAGGACTTTCACTAGGGGCGGGTCGAAAGGAACTGGATGCAAGAACTGGCAGACACATTTTCAGTGGTAGCCACAGACGGGCCTCGGATCGAATACTGCGGGACTTTTAGCCGGTTATGAAATCACACGCGGCCGCCGCACCACCCAAATGAAAACCAGCCCTACCAGGGTTTTCACAAGCACCAACACACTGTAAACACAGATTTATATACTTTGAAGGCATATTTTGAGAAGACCCGGTTTAGACTACAGTAGGGCTGAACTAGAGGTAGTTTTTATGGAGAGCATACCATGGATGATAGCAAAAAGCGCCAACAGCTGTTTGATTGTTTCGTAGTTTCCTACTTATCAGGACGGCTTAATGAAATCTCTCGAAATCAATGCATTCTGAATTAGCATCCTGCAGCAAAACAGAGTACAATGAAAAGTAACACGTGATATCTACAGTCATTAGTTGGAACTTGATTTGAAACGAACCATGGAATCGGTTGACAGAAAACTATGAAACAACTGTAAATGAATAAATTAAATAAATAAATAAATAAGTAAATAAATAAATAAATAAATAAATAAATAAATAAATAAATAAATAAATAAATAAATAAATAAATAAATAAATAAATAAATAAATAAATAAATAAATAAATAAATAAATAAATAAATAAATAAATAAATAAATAAATAAATAAATAAATAAATAAATAAATAAATAAATAAATAAATAAATAAATAAATAAATAAATAAATAAATAAATAAATAAATAAATAAATAAATAAATAAATAAATAAATAAATAAATAAATAAATAAATAAATAAATAAATTTTCCAGGACATGTCTAAATAGGTTTTCAAACGAATCTTACATAGTGATATATTAGTAGATTCGCTTACGTCTTTTGGAAGTTTATTAAAAATCTTTTGTCCTAGAACGCGGGGAGTTTTAGATGAAACAATGTATTTAACCTGAGGGACATGTAAATCAGAACAATTCCTTGTATTGTAGGACTGAATTTCCTTATTTATGATGAACTTATGTCTATTTGTGAATATATACAAGCACATTTCGAAAATAACAATACCAACAAGTCTTAAAATTCGAAGATTTACAAAAATTGGTCTGCAAGAATCCCTCCTTGCTAAATTGAAGATAATTCCCAATATACGTTTCTGCACAATGAATACATCGGGTACTCGAGTGGAAGTACCCCAAAAGCACACTCCGTAGCGTAACCGAGAGGCGACTTGAGAATGATATAAAACTAGTAATTGTTCTTGTTTTAGAATGCTTTTCAAGTTCCTAAACATGTAACAAATAGAGTTTAGTTTAAAGATCAAGTTGACACAATGTTCCAATACACCTAGAAATTTAACAGAATTGGATGTTTCGATAGATGTATTATCTACATGTATATCCGGAGTTGTAAATTTTTTTTGATAATTATAAAATCGGATAGTATTTTTTTTACTGGTGAAGTGAAGAGAGTTAAATTTTACCCAGCAGATGCACTTCAACCGAACACCGTAAAGTTGTATTTTTCCCAATACTTTAGGACTAAAATATAGCTTCAAAAATATATTTCAAAATTTGAAAAAATTCAGGTGACAAAAAGTAACAAATGATACATGGTTGTATTCAGAATGTCATATGAAGACAAAAAAAGTGAAAATATACCGGGTGTCTCATTTAAAAATAGAAGTTTATGTCACTTCCGGTTAGAACGGAAATTGCATGAAGCTGAGTCAAATGCAGTTTTATGTATTATATAGATCCTTCAAATTTCATTACAATATCTTCAAAAATAAAAAAGTTATAGGGGTGAGCCACCTTCCGTGATTACCAAATTTTAGGATATTCGGACGACTGTAAGTGGGTCGAAATTCAATTTAAAAATTCACATCATTATTATCATTATAATTTTCATTATTATGCAATTCAAAGTCCTTGATATGTGTGCTAAAATTTTTGATTTTTTGGACAACTGGAAGTAGAGTAAAATTAAATTTGAAGATTCGCATTATTATTATAACATTATTATCATGAAATTCTTGAATTGTCATCGATCCTTAATATGTGAGCCAAATTTCGAATTATTCTGACAACAGGAAGTACGAAAATGAAATACTGATAAAGATCAGTATTTTATCAGCTGAAAGCAGCTGATGGAGTACATCTTCCATCATCATCTACAAGTCTTATTTTTGTTGCAGGTCTCTCTGAGTCCGGCCATTTTCCGAATCTAGGAATCAACAGCACTGTAGATTGTTCTTCCTTTCATGAAGATGAACTGTATTCGCGTTATGGAATTGACTGCTCTTCAAAATAATTGTAAAGGTGGGTTGATATTTGTTTTTTTTTTGTATTTCAACGTGAGAAATACATTGAAAATAAGGTGGAATTTTTACCGCGATTTTTTGCTTAAAAAAGTGCAATATATTTTTGAGTGGAATTCAGTGCGAATGATTTTAAACGTATTTTTGACGTATTTATATTCTTCCAGGAAGCTCAAAAACACATTTATGGATTGCCATTTGAGCTTTTGAAATACCTGATTCACATTCTAATAAAAGTGTAGACAGGCAAAAATAAAGTGAGACAAATACAACAAAAGGAGATACACCAAAGCTACTTTGCTAATCGCCCATGGTAATGCCGATGTTGAGAGGCTTCTCTACGTGAGAGATTATTTCGAAATCACACAGAAAAGAGTAGAAAGAGCCTCGAAGGGCATGAAAACCTTGACGATCCTGACCCGGCCCTTCTGAAATTGTGATGTATTCCAAAGCTTTAAGAACTCTCAATGTGATTTTATTTTTTGAGTACAGAGTTTGAAGTACAAATCACTTTAATTTTAATAAATATTTCTATCCTTTTATTGGAGCATTTATCTGGTCCTTCCAGTAGGTACAGTCGCCGAAGTATAATAAAAATATTGATTATATCTACCCAAAAAATCGCTACAAAAAACACCTATCGTCGAAAATATCATAAAAGTATTCATAACAAAAAACAGAGCTTCCATGAATTTTTTAAAAGAAAGTTATTCACCAATTTTCCATATAAGTTATAGTTTACGAGACAATTGATATATAAAATTTTTGTAGATAAACTATTACCAACAATTATTGGGTCGGATAAAAAACAGTGTGTAAAGACAGTAAAGTGCTTTTTCGGCTGCGCCTCGCCTGTCCTTATCTTCTTTCGACATGAAAAATACCACTTTAACCGCCTAGTTATACGATATACTATTTATCACCTATACAAAAGTATATTGTATATCTAGGCGGTAAAGTGGTATTTTTCAGGCCGAAAGAAGATATGGCCTGACAAAGCACTTTATTGTCGTGGTTTACACATCATTTTCTACCCTACACAATAATTGTTGGTAAAAGTTTTTCTACAAAAATTTTCTTTATTAAAAAACTGACAAGTTATCTTCAAACAAACATTAAATATGACAACTTATGATTCAATGAATTTGCAGACATTGATAACTGCTAGCAATTTATTTTTATACTGATAGTGGCGTGAAAATGTAAAATTTATTTTCTCGGTTAGCCGTAGAAAAGGTAACTTTCTCCTCTCCGTAAAGCCGGTAATATTCAACTTTCTCACAACTTTTTTTATCTTTGCTTGTCTAGTTTTCTACCAATTTAACTTTCACTTATTTGCACCAGAGGTTTGTATTTTATTGGGTGAATTTGGGTTGATTAATGAGAAACTGTTTCTTGAGAAAAGCTCGTCAACTATTAAAAACGCGATACCGAAGGTGGAGCGTTTTTAGATTGACAGTTTTTCGAGCCAAATTGCTGAAGGAAACAGTATAGAATTTGAACAACACAAATTTGCCCGATATCAATACAAACCTCGAGTGTAATTCGGCAGGACAATTTAATGAAAAAGAAATTTAGAAACATTTCAATTTCAAACAATTTATTTTGTTAACCAAAACCCTGATAATTAATATACAAATGAAAATACCACTAGTGCATTTGTCACTTATTACACGAGAGCTTTTTTTTGTCGAAGTAAACTTGACATGTAGTAATGAGAATTTTGTTGCCTAACAATTCAACGAAAAAAACTGCCCCTGAAAAAATTACGAGTCCGTAATTTTTCTGGCAGTTGTCCTAATGGCAACAAAATTCGAATTGTAAATGTCAAGTTTACTTTGCCAAGAAAAAGCTAGAGTGTAATTTGATGAATATGTGACAAAACGTTATCAAAAATAATTTAACAATGCTGGTCATGCTTTCAAAAGTTAGGTTTCGTTTTTTCGCTGCCAAAGATTAACCTCCTTCTTTATGCTCATGACATTTAGGAACACCCTGTAGATTAATTGGCCTGTATGAGCATACTGTTTTTGCACTGAACTGTTTGAAACTTTTGGTGTAGTTATCGAAAAGAAATAGTATCGGATTACTGTCGGTATATTGAATTTGTATCAATATTGAACATCTTGTAACGTGTTTTAGTCATTAAGTGACCGTCATTTGGAGATAAGTTTAATCTAACCTCAGCAGAACATGGTCAGTTGGTGTCTGTAACACGTGTCGATTAATGACGGTTTTGAGTTGGGATGGAACTCCAGTATATTCAATTCACACTGTATATGATTTTTTTGCAAGAACGTTATGTTAAAGAGATATTCACAACGGAGTTGCCGGCCTCAATTATGAGGATTTCGATTCATGCAGTTTTGTGGCTTCTTTATCCAGTGTTCATTTAACATGATTTTTAACGAATCTGTGGGTTGTCTGGATAGACTTAGGGAACTGATGTATAAATATCAATGTTCTCGGGTTTCAGTTTCATTAAAGTACATGGACTCTTTCCTTGAAATATACTGAATTAAATTTTAAGCTCATTCTTTTTGGCCAGGGTTTCCTAAGCTTTTTTCAGTATTTCCAACAAAAAATAACTCGGCACTTCTCTTATGCAAAATGGTCCTCTGAATTTTTTCTATGGAAAGGACAAGCAGACAGCCCAGGTGTGGAAAAGTATAAAATATAAAGCACAAGCTGGAGAAATAATAATAATAATAAAGATATTTATTAGGCAAATACAATATATACGTAAAAATAAAAATGTTAATCACTAGACGATAAATGTGAAAACACTTGTTTCGCATATATTATAATAGTTACGTGTTGTCCAACTCGACCTAACGGCCTCGTCGGACAATTTCACGTCGAGTGCAATAAACACTTACTTTTTGCACTTGTTGCATACAACATTTTTTCTACGTTCATGCAAAAAGCAAAAAATGATTTATTAAGGTACGGCCCTAGGTGTTGGAAAATGAAAAGCGCAACTTAAATAATTGATTATTACTATCGATTTGCATTGAAACAGATCACTATCATTTATTTTTTATTAATAATAATACTCATTTTAAAACTTTCAATTCTGTAATTGTCAGATATAATTTTTGACTGACATTTCCATAGCCACATAGCATCATAAAAATCAAAATCGTAGTAGCCGTGAGCGCGTATGTTATCACGAGGTGTGGTCATAGTACAGACAGTTTGCTCTATGCAGGTAGACGGTTTGGAACAAAGCGGATCACTTTTGATAATGGAGTTTTTCTCGGGAAGGCATTTGTTTAGCTCTAGCTGCTAACATTAATTCAAAATAATATAAAATATGTAACTGTTCAAAACGTATTGCCAATCTCACATAATATCTGCTAAATATGTAGTGGGTTTGAACATTTATGTTTGTCATGATGACAGCACGTTGAAGTTAAATGACAGATGAGTGCAATAAAAACTTTTTTGCACCAGTGCAATAAAGAACTTCTTTTTCCACTAAATATAGTTCAATAAAGTTTTGCTTTTTGCATGAATGTAGAAAAAATAACTTAAGACTAACAATAATGTTAAAAATGTAAAACAGCAGACAATATTATCAAAAGAATAAAAATGTGAATAATAATGTTTCAAGAAGATTATAGTATTAGTAAATTTTTAAAACATATTTCAATAAGTTAATACTAATATTAAGAATAATATTTTTCAGATAAAATATTATGTAAAATATAACTAGAATATAGTGCACCAAAACCTTATTTATTGAAGAAAACAAACTTGATGAACATGTGTACATGGGAACTGACATAATAAATACATTGCTGATATTTGTATGAGTTGAAAATAGTTATTTATGCAACTAGTCCAAAAAGTAGGTGATTATTAACTCGTCCTGATGGCCTCGTTGAACAATTTCACGTCGAGTGCAATAAACTCTTTTTGCACGAGTTTCATACAATATTTTTTCTACGTTCATGCAAAAACCAGAAAATGTTTCATTTAGATGGCACTAAACTGTAAGGAAGTTTGTTTGTTTAAATCTATCCGCTAAAAGTAATTCAAAAACATTTTGTGTAATTCAGATGATATTCGAAGGAAATAATTTTATTTTTAACAAATTGCATTTTCTAGTAAGTTCATAGTCCATTATATAATGAATATGATGAAACATGCAACTATTTGAAACGGTATACAATCTCACAGAAAATTGGCTAAATTTTGCGTCGATTCGAAAGTTTATGTCTGTCATGATGACAGAACGCTATAGTAGAATGCCAGATGAGTGCAATAAAGAGACAGTTTTTCCACCAAATATAGTTCAATAAAGTTTTGTTTTTTGCATGAACGTAGAAAAAATTATATCAACTCTGAAATATTTCGTTGTGCTAGAGAGAAGATGAATTGTTGCAGTACTTTTTCAAACGACTATAAATTACTGATTTTTGTATGTGTTGTGGAACAGTTTATTGTGCAATTGTTTATTGTGCAATTTTGGTGCTGTATATTGATAACATCGCTAGCCTATAGCTTTCTGCATTTGGGGAACTACTTGGTTATATTTCTTCCTTCTAGGGTAAGAATGACTAGGTAGGTTGAAACGTTTGTTTCGGTGATATTTATATTTATGTTGTGATGAAATAGTTGGCGAATGTCAAACACTTTGGCTTCGTGGAATAGTGCGTCTGAGGGATATCTGAACTCTTTGGACATAATAATTTTAAGAAACATCTTTTGAAGATTTTCTACGCGACGAATGCGTGTTTTTGGTGCGCCTCCCCAGCGCGACTTTTAATTGGTGAAAAGGTAGAATATTTTTCAAATATTCAAATTTGTTTATAATGAATCTCAGTTTGTTGCATATATAATTCATGTGTGCGTTCCATTTGAGGTTTGTATCTATTATAACGCCTAGATATTTCACTTTCTTCTCTGGAAGAATAGTGTGCTGTTGTCCAATGTTGTTTATGGTTAGAAATGCCATATTAATTAGAGAATCCATTACTGCGTTGGTATTTTCATAAAATATGCTCGTTTAAAAATTGAACCATTTCCCAGTAGTGGTGGGTCCATAACGGGCACGAATGAGAGGCCTACATACTTATGGTTCCGTCCGCCCACAAAAATATATTCTATCTATCTATCTATGTTCGTTTTACTATACCTAGAGGAGGTATACATATATCAGTTTTTTATACCACATGTTATATTGACTGCTTCTTCTCATACGTTTTTTTTTTTATTTTGACTTTCTAGATCCTGAGTATTCAAATAGATATAGGAAGAAGTTCTGTGATAAAAAAAAACAATGTAATAAAAATATCTCGCTTACTATTTTTAGACCTCCGTACAATGGGTCTGGTAAGGTGAGCGTAGTGTTAGATAACTTGTTATTAGCCGTTTTCGATTAGCTCTGGAATCATGCACCTGAAAGTTAACCACAGTGGAACCAATCGCTTTCGACTCATTATCAATGACGTCACGAATATAATCCTGTCCAGATTCTGTAAAACCAGCCAGCAGTATGTCTTATGAGCGGTATACTATTTCTTTCTCTGATTTGTTGTTTCTTTTCGAGCGTTATATGAATCTGCACTAAAAATTGAAACTAATGAACTTTTTGGGATTTGTTCCAAAAAAAAAAACAGCTACATAATGCTTACTTTCATTAACACATTTACCATTATTTCTTCAGATTGGATGGACAGTCTATCATGTATGTGAAGTCGGAACTGAATTTGACTCCTTTTTCATAGTTGGTTTTGTTTTTAGATGACAAACAAAGTATTCAATAGAGCACTTTCAATTAAGTAATTTGACAGTTTTCAAACATTCGATGGGGGGGGGACAAACAAAGCCATTTCGCATAAGACTTCGCGTGTCCTTTTTGGGGATTTTCTGCGAAAAAAAATCCAAAAACACTTTCTTAGCATTTTATGGGTATTAATTCATTGTATATAGTCTGAATTGAGTGCATAAGTCTGTAGAGGTGTTATAAACATGCATTTTCCAATTCAAAAATACGTTGTTATGATGATAAGTATCATACAGTTTTCTCTTTTAGATTTCAGGACATAAATCCTGAAGACTTGTGCTGTTATGGGTTGTTATAGCCGATCCGATCCAGACCAGCACGTGAAATTTTCAAATTTTATTCTATACAAACAAGGCATAGACAGGCAAAGGCTACTGGAGTACAGCCAAAGTAACAATTTTAGGACAGTTTTTATTTATTTAGGTTATAAAAATGCTTTAATATGTTTAATAAATCGACATCGGATTTAAAGTAACCTCAAGATGAACTAAAAGTTCTTAAAGACCACTTATTCTTAAACGAAGAATATAATGCACTCTTTTCCGTCGACCGTTCATTCATGATTAACGCACTCAAAATCGTTGATTAATGACCCCTGTTAATGCATGATTTTCTATTAATCAACGATTTGATTATATGCAACCCAACATACATTGCTCTTGTACATTTTATATTAGTTAGTACTATCTGTCATTATTTATTTGTCAATTTTCAAATAATATTTCATAAAATGTTCATTACACCAGTTGTCACTCAAAATCACGTCACGTGGCGTAATGGTAAAGTTCGCCTGGCAGCCAACACTGGTTGAGAGTTCAAAACCCACCGAGAGAATTTTTTTATTTCAATTTGAAAATAAATAATAAAAAATAAAATAAAACCACCACTAAGGAAAATAAAACTATCTTTGAGTAGAGTTAATATAAATAGGAAATAGTGCTTGTTTTTTATCGTATCGTTAAATAAATAAACATTGAAAGTAAGTTATCTCTATTTTTGAAAACTACTGTCGACGGAAAAGTTTTGTAACAAACTCGTGAATTAAAATGGCGATTAACAATCTCGAACATTAACTAACGCGCTGCGCTCGCTCTGCTCACGCGTTAAATTATCTCGATTGTTAATCGCCCTTGTTAATATACACTTGTTCGTTAAATAACCATTAAATCAAAATAAAAATGCTATTTGTTCTTAATGTCCTATTGATATTTTACTGGTTTTGTGTTACTGTTGACATTAGCTATTTCAAAACTAATTTATTAAGAATTAAATAGCAAGTTGGTTTTAAAACAATCCATTCTGGGAAAAACAGTTTTAATGCAGTTTTATGGAGTACCCTGGATGTATTATTTAAAACCCATTAGGAAAACTATTTTACCCTAAGATATATATAATACCACATTAAATCCAGAAACACAATTTTTACCTTTTAATGAGTATTATAAAGTTTAAAGGTTTTAATTTAGTCAATTTGGTTTAAAGAAATTCCTTTTTGTCTTTGGACGACTTCGTTAAAACTAATTATATCCCCTCCACATACGGATTAAACGCCATCTTGTCAAGAAGCTATTTTAGTGAACCAGTGCAGTCTGGATGTTTACATGTGAAATAAAACACAATGTAACGGAATAATAGTAATATGCAAAACTTACCTTGTTTTTTAAATGAAATTCGTCAAAGATGAAAATGCACCACAGGTTTCAATCACAAAACCGGCAAAATTTGTGAGGTTAGGATTCCATTCGAGAGCAAGACCACTTTAAATCAATAAGGTCACGAGTTTGAACACATTAAAGCATATTGGTTTTAAAAGGAAACGTAAACAGAGTCCTGCGAGAGTCATTGGATTTAAAGTGGTAAATAAAACGCTGTTTTAAATCTTGTGATATTTAAAACATTCAATAAATGAACAATTAGTTTTAATCTAGATCACGCCATGTTGCAATAAAGACTCCGCCATTTTGGACATTTTCAATAATAAACGAAAACAATATTATTATTCAAATAATTGCGTCTTGGATCTTCTTAGAAAACTGAAGAACGGTGTGTCGAAATATGCCATTCAATTAAAAAAATGCATTTAATATTTTTTAAGTAAGAGAAAAATACATTGAATTAGTGGCGCTCGAGTTATGTTGAAGTATTTTATTACATTTTATCAGAAAAGTGCCATTCGTTGGTGAATTTTTCAGAATAGTTTGCTTTCGAATATTATTTAATGATATGATTAGTATACCTATGCGGTTTAAAATATTTCCACTCTGCCAGCCATTATACAGACTTAAAAGTTGTCGAGTGTTAGTAAATAAAATAAAACCCTTTTAGGATTAATTAATTATTTTTAAGTAAATTCAGTCCGCTGTAAATGCATTTTAAGAGCGAAACGTCAGATAATAAGTTTTAATTTATGTATTTAAAGTTGCCTCCAAGAACTCTTTAAGAATAAAGAATTAAAACTTAATGGTTTTAATACAGTTTTAAAATTTATTCTTGAATGCCTTTTCAGGATGGGCCCTTTTTAGGATGGGCCCTTTTTGGCTAGAAGCTACTTTATGATAGTCTCAGGGCTGTCTTGAAGATCACTTGGTTTTATTCGAAATTTTATTCTGTAGTTTTAAAGCGATCTTGAAGATCAGAATAAGAGCGTTAATGTTACTTGGGAGAGACATAGTAGTCAGATCGTTCCGAACATCCGGACCATGTTCCTACCCAAAATACGTAGAACAAAAATAAGATGGGAATTTATGTAGTTAACATTGAAGTCAACTAGTAGATATTTATTGTCAAAGATCGGGAAACTAGCATCGACGTTATTAGTAAAATTATACGATTTCTCATCTGAAACAAGTAGTGACGTCAGCTGACAGTGCTCTATAGGTTATATGTCAACCTATACATTCGTTTCAGTGTTTACCATGACGTCATTAATTGAACCAAAAACTGAATCGCTGTCAAAAATTTTGTCATTCAAACATTAACCGCAACCAGAACCAAACGCCTATCAAAAACGGCTGTTATTTCTTCTTGGATCCACCAAAACAGCGTTTTCTCTCACACAATAATTATTGTTGTTCTGAACATGTACTAAATGGTGAAGATCTCGGGTTACACTGTAATTTTTGTTCTGACCTCTACGTGAGTAATAAACGTACTACTTTTTCGTCCTCGTGCTTCAGGATTAACATAGACAATATTTTGGACTCTTGATAAAACATGAAAAGTGAAGAAATATATAGATTTCTTTCGTAACAAACATAATTGGTGCTTATTTTGACCTTTTTCGAGTATAGAAATGTTTTCGATTCATATATTGTGGTTGCTAAAAAATTATGGTAGTTCTGAAATCGGTCTCAACTTTCCTTTTCATAAAACACCGCGTGTCAAAGGTGAATTGAAAAGGTTACTAATATAGACGCTAGGGGGGAGTGGTCCCGAGTCCTGCTATATTTCCTTGAGATATGATATTTACCATATATTTTTTGGTTGGCTCAACTTTCCTTTCAATCTAAAAAAACAGAACTCTTTTATAAAAGTAGTTTTCAATTATTTTGTGAACATTCTATCTTATACTTATTCTTTTGTGTAAACATAATAAGCCTGGAGACTCACGATGAAGAAAGCTTTAACTAGTTTATTCATGTTAACTTATCCATCTCATTTTGCATCCATCCATTTTCTTTGAAATCGTATTGATTGTCCGATATTATTTTGTATCAATCTAATCTCACTTTTATTTCATTTTTGATTCAGTAAATTTGTATTCGACATGGCCCCTGGCGAGAAAATTCTGGGGTAGTTTTGATTTCTTCCATTTCATACGTTTTTTGGAGTACCGAATCAGAATCTGAAATTTGCTAACAAAATTTCTTGACGGAACATTAAAAAAAATGCAAAAATGGTAAAAAATCTAATTTTTTGTAGTTTTTCGATTATACCTCGAAAACTATAATTTTTTCGTGAAAAACTTCCTAATTCAAAATGAAAGTACATAAAATTTCCTACAAAATTTAATGTTCAGGTTTTTTTTTTCGACAAACAGTTCGGGCTCAAACACCAAATAAAAATTGGCGTATTTCTGCTGAGTCAGTAAACACCTACTTTTTTTCACTCCAAAACTATTATTGACTACTAAGGAATTATATTGTGATAAAACCAAAGGTACTCTAGTTTGAGGCTATGTCGATGACTGCTAGTGACAGTGCAATAAGAAAGGAGTGTTGAAAATCTCAAATAGCACAAAACGGTTCTGGTTCATTCAGAGCGTTACTTGCTCCTTCTCGGGCTAGTGTATCGGCCTCTTTATCGCCTCCATAACCTGTGAGTGATGGTACTCAGGCTAGGGTCAGTCTGTTCTGATTGCCAAGCTCTTTTAGGGCTTCTATGCAGCCCCAAACAATTATTGAGGTAACTTGCATTGAGTTGAATGCTTTTATTGCATCTTGGTTATCTAAGTATATGACAATGTTTTTTCTGAAAACCCATGCCTTATTAGCTCTTGTGCACAATGGTGTATTGCGACGATTTTCGCTTGAAATATCACTTGTTTGCCAGGCTCAATGAGATTTTGATCTTTGACTTGGTTTCGCAAATGCCGGCTCCTGAACCTTAATCAGTTTTGGAGCCATCAGTGTAGACAGCGATTTCCGCATTGATGGGAGGTCCCTCCTTCCACGTATCCCTGTCCGTTATACTTGTCTTGAAAGTTTTGTCAAAGCTATATCTAGAAAGTATGCCATCTGATGGCATTCTTGTAACCGGGTCGTTTTTCAATTTTGCTTATGGGTGCTTGTCCTCTAAGCAGCCTACTCGTGACTGAACTGGCTTCGCCTTGTATGTATATGTGTAGGGGAGGCAGGCTGAGCGAGACCTCTCATGCGTCTGTTGGGGTGGTTCTCATGGCCCCGCTGGCACTCAGACATGCTTGTCTTTGCAGTCCTCCGAGCCGTCGAACCATTTCTACTTGCTTGATCTTTGGCCACCATACCACCGAACCATACTTTATCATGGGTCTGATAACTCTGGAATAGAGCCATGTAGTAATTTTTGGTTGCAGCCCCCTATTTCTTTCCGCACATTCTCCTGCACAGACTGAAGGCTACTGTACTTTTTTCTATAACTTTTTGTAGGTGTTGGTTCCAAGTTAACTTTTGGTCGAAGATTACTTTAAAGTATTTTGCATCTTGGGCAAATGGAATTTCTATCCCGTTCAGAACAGGTGACCTAAGTCCATCCAGTATTTTTTTTGGGACTACTCTGGTTTTATGAGGATTCACTATCTATGGATGAGTGTTTAAGCTCCGAGACTGTCCTTGCGAGTTTGCCCTTTGCAATGACCGCGAGGTCATTCACATTCCCTTTATTTCATTCAAAAATTTCTGAAAACTCGAATTAAATATTAGTGCTATCAGAAAGTAACAGAGTAAATACTAGAGAAAAAGATCTCCTCATCGTACCACAACATTCCACGGCATACTTTACTCGTAGCTTCTCTTATCGTCCTTGTAACCTGTATAATAACTTCGTCAATATGCATTACTCAACTTCAAAAAAAAAAAAATTGAAAGAGCTCCATTTCAAAGACTGCACTGAAAACTAAATAATGTTGAACTGTTTTTCCTTTCTCGGCGTACTGATACTCGATTATATATTGACTGCTACTCTAGCAGTATCTTTGTGGTATGCGTTGCTATAGCTTATTATTATGATAGTTTGTTTCGTTCAGAATTTACTATTTCAAAAACTTTTTGTTATAACTTGGGTATCTATATGTATTTCATTCTATTCTCAGTATCTGAATTTTGTATTTTTTTTCTTTTCCTGGTAAAGTTTAAAAACAGCATCAGCTGACACTTCACCATTTCATCATCAATCTATTTTTTTCTCTATATACAATGCCAAATCTTGATTGTGATGACTAAAGATATTATTATTATTATTATTATTATCGGAATATCCTAGGCAATGAAAGCCTCTAGAAGATAGCCTTTCAATTAATTCGTCCGTTAGGATGGCCCAAAGTACCCCTCCCTGCGGACATCCCCTGTTTGCTCTAGGTGTTAGTGTTATTCCGCCGATTGCTTATGTGATGACCCCGTTTTTTAAGTTAGCGTTCATCGACTGGCACAGTAGGAGAGAAACCCCTTTTTTTTACTAGAGCGTTTGCCACAGACTCGGTGGATGCATGGTTGAGGCACCCTTGATGTCTATAAATGCCATGGCTATATCTTTGTCTTCCAATGATTTCATTGTTGAGGTCGTCCAGTGCTAAGTGTTGATACGCATATTGGCTTTCGTTAAGCGAGCTTGTTTATAGTACCTCATCTCTTTGTATCTATCTATCAGCTTTTCCAACGTTTTGAGCGCAAAATACATTAGACTTATGAGACGATATGCCTTGGGTGTCTTGTCACCTATTCTCCCTACTTTGGGAGATATATGACTTTCACCTCTTGCCACATCGTGGGTATATGTCTTGAATATATGGCACAGGTATGAAATAAGTATTTCCTGTCCCTTTTCCATTCCATCCACTCCAAGGGATTTGTATGGTTTGAAATTACTGGTAGCCCACCTGATTCTATTCGGTCTCGGATATTTCCGTAGCGAGCTTCCATTCCAAAGTTGTTCGCCTGTTTAGCCTTCTTCTATTGTTGTTTACTGTTGTCGAACCATCAAGAATTACTGAGGCTGGAAAGTGTGCTTCTGTGAGCATCCTTAGACTTTCCTCGAATGTTGTAGTATAGGCATTGTCATTCTTTTTCAAGAAACCTACTTGGTTTACAGTATGTACCTTCTTTGGCTAAAACTTTATGGATTCTTGAGCACGTGATTGTCTTCTGGCCTCACTAATTTCTTAGTTGTACTGCGTGAGTTTAGCCTTGTATGTGGTCCAATCTTGGTTGGATTTTACTTTATTGAAAAGCTTCCGCACCCTGCCTCCGAGGGTTTCTAGATGCTCATTTCACCAGACCGTTTTGTTATTTCGATCCTTTTTTTTTTCTCGTAGGCTCCGACTGTTGCCTTGCTCACTTTCGTCTACTGCCGTCTCAAGAATTTTCCTGTCTCGTATTTCACTGAGTGAAGGTGAGTATCTTTCCCAGTTGGTATCTCTTAGGTTTCTATATTTGACTAAAATACGCCACCTTCAGTACTGTTGGGAAGTGGCCCTTTTCTAAACATTTATTGAATATGTTACATCCAAAGGAGTGAATGACTAAAATGGCCCCATATTGGTTCCATAGAATGGGGAATTTTTATATTTCATATAGGGCAAGTCGTAATAGGTATTCTTAACTTCTTGCTCACTCCTCAACCTATGCTAATGATCCACATTGAATTATGTGGAAATATATTGTAGCCGGAACGATATACAGGGTGATATATACAAAAAATATGTGATGACAAAATTAGCGGAAACTTGCTTCGTATTTCTATTACCCATTATTTTGGAAATTACGTCTATCAAATTGCCTAATTTTTTGTTATCTACAGTTTGAGAGCACCACCTAAGTGTTAAAAGAAAACTTTCCTTCCATGATCAGTTTTTCTCCCTATGTATACAGTTCGACAAACCTAGCTGAATAGGTGAAATGGCGCGTACGTTCATGTTGAGTGCCTTACCACTCGATATATTACGGACTATAATCCGTCATGCGACGAGTGCGCATCACGTTTCCACCTTTTCAGTTAGGTGGATAGATCTGTCCTTGTCTGACCGCAGTGAATTTTTCCTCCAAGGGACTCGTCAGTCAAAGTGTCTTGGAAATAAAGGGACCCCCAAAAGAAAACTGTTCTCTGATATGAATATTCTGACTGCCAGGTGATTGAAGTTGTTGTAAGTTTTTTTCTGCAACTGTCCAGGAGAAAATCCAAAATTACGAATTGTAGATTTTGATCTTTACTTCCACATACCGTTTACAAAATTTGCATATGGCGATTTCCGGCGCATTTTGCAAGACGAGCCCTTAAATTGTTTATAACGTGTTCAAAAACTACATATCGGAAAGTAACCATCTTGCGCACAGTTCATCTACATATTAATATCTATCATAAGGGTCAAGTGAAGCATACAAAAACATCTGATGGCCCGAGAAAGTGCTAGGAATCGCACGCTAAAAGGTAAGACCTCGTTAATCCTTGGCTCGCACAAGTTTCGGCTTTTGAGGGCTGCCGTTCGTAAGGGAACGACAGCTGGTTAACGGAAAAAACTATTTTTGAATTTTTACAATTTCCCGCAAGATTGTTTGTCTACATAGAACCATTTTGTAAGTTTTTCAATTCTCTACAATTATTCCATCGACTGTGAAACGATTCCTCCAATACTTTTTAAGATATTTGTGATTTATCAAGAAAGTGTTAATTTTTAAAGATACTTATTTAAGTATTGTTAAAAAATTCCACATAGCGATTCTTCTGGGACCGACACCGGAGTTTTCATCTTCGAACTATATTTCTAGAGGTAGTACAACAGGTTGATTGCACTTATAAAACTTACATTTTCAACCGATTGGAATGATGTTTTTTTTTTAATTAGGAAGACATTCAAAAAGTCCACTAGGACAGCAAATTTAGTGAATAAATCTCCATTTTCAGTGCCAACTAATCTTATTTTCTGATTTTTTAGAAAAATTCTTACTACACTACTGGATTCGCGACGTTGTCAAATGGTTCATGTGTAAATTACGTTGAAATTCATCAATCAATAAAAAAGTTATAAGGGAAAGAATTTAGAAAAATGTGCCGTTTAATTCAGCCACCAATTCAATTTCAGAAACTCGATATGACACTGGCCAAAATTCCATCAAAATATGTTCTTAACTAAAAAAAAAAACATAAAATAATAAAAGAAAAATATGTTAATGGATTTTCGGGGGTAATACCACGAGTGGTCGCAATACTATCGATAATTCTGACAGAATTATCGATTGTATTGTGAGCACGAGTCGTATTTATTGAGATAATTTCATGACCCAACCAAGTTATTATTTGAAATTTGATCGAGTAAACAAAGTGAAATCTTCAATAGTTGCAACTAATGAATAATAAACATGAAGTCTGTCAACCTGACGTTTATGTCATATTAGATTACAAGATGTATCATTGCTGTTTATATTTGTGGTTGACTTGACGACGTGGTCTTTCCGGATCGGAAAGAAAGGAAGCGAAAGGAAGCGTGTACTTTCGCGAAATCCCATTCTGATTGGTCCTCATATCGCAGGAGACGCGACTTTCATATAGTGAGTGAAATTGTCAGGAAAATGTCATTTTATCTCACAATTTTTAATTTTTTTATTCATCAACAGATTTCGATGCAATTATAGTCAGTATTATATAGAGACTTTCTGAATCCAGTGGTGCAGTCAAAGTTAGGATTCAAGTTATGAAATTGAATGCCGGGTTGATTAAACGGTTTGTCAAATTTCAATCCCCTATAACTTATAACAAAAAAAAATTATGAGGTAAAGCACCCCGCACAAAATGAACGTAAATTGGGTCCCGCTAGATTTGGCTGAAATTTTGATATGTTATAGTTCTCGACACTCTGATCAAAAGTGTCCATTGGCCCAAAGTTATCCTATGGATAGTTTCAAAGATATAGAGGGGGATGTGTGTGATACTGGCCATGGGCTTGAGTCGCCGATTCTGAGTCTGATATTTATTTACAAGGTGAAGGGTTCAATGGATTCCAATCACTGGATATATGAGAACAAAAAGTATTTTTCCTACGAGCGTGCGGAAAAGTAACTTTTCTGCACGATTTTTCGTTTTGAAAGTTGTACTTTTCCGTACAACGTTCGGACGATTTTTACTTTTCCGCACGATTTTTGTATTTTTGAAAATGATGATATTTAGGACTAACTAAATGATCTATGTAACTATTCTGTCTTATTAGTCATTTTGTAGCATTATTATAAAAATTTGTTTATTAAAAACCTTGTTTTTTCATTAATAAGATGGACAAAAACACTCGTAGGAAAAATATTGTACCTAACTCTCACGGAAAATGTCTTTTCTGCCCTTAAAGGCTTGCCCGAACTCCGCTCCGGGTCGTTTGTGCAACTGCCGTCGCGTGCGGAAAAGTACTACTTTCCGCACTTGTTAGGTAAATAACTATTACCCCTTCACCACACAAGTAATTCAATTATTAGATGCACATTTCTTTTTTATCTTCATTAGTAGGGATTACTAAACCAGTTTAGTGATCCCTACTGATGAAAATGACAGGTATCCCGCAACAGACCGCTGGAAAACCAATAAAAATGTTGCTCGACAATATTGAAATAAACTGCAGAACAAATAAAATCAAAACTCAACTGCCCCAAATATAAATACAAAAGCTTTTTGTAAATAGATGAATAACAGTTTTTTAAAAAGTATTTCCTCAAGTTGAACTTCATTACAAAGAAAGCATGAAATACTTGAATATATTTATTCACGTTTTCGAAGTTGAACAAAAAAATATCGGCTTTGGATATCATATCCACTGACTGATATGAATGAGGACGATCAATCGTTATTATTATTATCCTTGTGAACCTGAAATGAAACTTTCGGCACCTGTACCCACATAGCGAGCACATCATCATCATTTGATAATATTATTAATTATCCTTCAACATTGAGACTGTGGAAGATGCTGCACCAGGCTACCACCAAAAAATCTGAATTATTGAAAAATGTATTCAATCATCTAATGTTTTTTAAGTAATCCATATGATATGATAATCAACGACTGATTGAAACTCATTCGATAACAAAATCAACGGCCGAGGTACCTTGCGTGCACGTGCTTCATCACAAGTGTTTTCAGTTTGACCTTGAAATAACCCTAAGATGTCCTTACAAGAATGAGGAATCGCTAGATTCTAGTTCAGCTACCTCCAAAACCTATAAACTCATGTATTTCAGGGCATCACAAGCACTGTCTTCAGTTTGACCTTGAAATAACCTTGAATTGACCTCAATAGGCATCACATCCATTGATTGGAACCCATTGAACTCTTCACCTTCTGGGTACTAATATCAGAGACTCAAGCCCATAAAGCCAATATCACACACATCCCCCTCTATATCTTTGAAACTATCCATAGGATCACTTTGGGCCAATGGACACTTTTGAATCAGAGTGTCGAGAACTATAACATATCAAAATTTCAGCCAAATCTAGCGGGACCCAATTTACATTCATTTTGTGCGGGGTTCTTTGTATTTAATGTATAAGATTTGATAAATTTTCATTTAGCAAAACGCTTACAATTTTGCCGTCGTCTTCAGTTATGAATGTTTGCATAGTTTACCAATACAACAGTGTATATAGAAGAAAACGAGGTTTTTTAACGTACTAAATTGGCTTAAATTCTATGCATTCGCTGCAAACGCTTAGCTCAAACTGACCGGGAATCTGGCAGTTTCATTCATTTCACCAGAGCCAAGTGATACGTTTGTCGCTTGAATTTGGCTCCACTCAGATCGGTGGAAGCAGGTCATTATTTACCCTCGCATAATAATCCTCTTGATCATTTTGCCCTCCCAATATCGCCTTGGACAACATGATCTTCGGTTATTTACACTCAGGCAATTTCCTTTCTGATAATTTGCTCTCATGTAATTTCCTCTCACACGTTCAGTTGCCTTGAATTAAAATTTATATTGAAGGGAAGTGTATCAACAATGCCATTGAAATTCTTCCTCACCACCACACCAGTAGTATTTGTAACTGCTTGAGGTGTAAGGTTAGTTTGTTCTGGTAAGAGCAAACTGAATAAGTGCTTGAAGGAAAATTTCAACTGTGCGAGAGCAAATAATATGGGAGCAAACTGAATAAGAGCAAATTGGATGAGAGCGAATTGTGCGAGGGCATCAACTTGTTCGAAAGGAAAATGTGAGGAAATTGTCTGAGAGCAAATAAGGAGGATCAGTGATATGGACCCGGGCTAAGAAATCCCGATACACCTTCCCCTTTAGTAGGTTTTCAAAAAGTGTTCGTTTTACTCTTGGTGTAATAATATTGGGGTTCGTAGTGGCTAAAGAAAATACGAGTCATGACTCGTTTATTCATAGCTCCAAAATCAACAATTGAATTCCAATAACTCAGCCTAATATATCAGCCAACTTCACTAGATACTTATTTTGTCTACTAGTACTTCAAAATGAAAGTCTCTCTCTCAAATTGCCGTCCTTATATAAACCATAAAGAACTTCAATAATTCCTGCGTTATCTACAACTTCAGAAAGCATCGCGCAATCTAGAAAGTTCATTATTGGTCCACGCTTCGAGAACAGAATTGTCGGAAGTCCATTCGTCGCTACGCAACCGTTCGCCATGTAGTGGCGTAGGATATTCCGTAGCATTGTTAAAAAGAACATTTCTATTGTCGAAGTTATTGGATTATTATTTTGTCACATTCCCGCGAATTTCGCGTACTTGTATGTTCTGTACAAGCGCCATTTACTCTTTCTGTAGTATATGTTTTGTTCTCGGGATGAGATGGTGAATATTCCGTGTTTTCCTCATAAAATCATAGTTCAGAAATGAGTCCTTAATTTTTGCTATCGGAAAGTATGTACCTGTGTGAATGATGAATATATCTTCTCTTATTAGATAGTCGTATCCATCATTCCAAATATGTTACTTTCCAACTAATGTTCCTAAACTTGGTTAATACTTGAACGTCAATCCATTTCTCTGTGTAATTGACATTGATTATGAATGAAAACCTTCATGGGATGGTTTCATTAATTCCCCGCATCATGACCGACAGTTTCCATTCTGATGAGCATTATAGGGATATAGGAAAATAAGTTATCTATTCGGTGGTAGGTATGAAATGGACTTTTTCTACGACAGTGCGTAGGTATGTTGACAGTGCGTAAAGTGATACTTTTTCGCACAGATGCGTAAAAAATCACCTATGCATAAAATTATAAACTGTGCGCAAAGTAAATTTTTACACACTGTTCATACATTTATACGTTTTTGAAAAATACCATATATTGCGTCAAATATAACTCGGAAGTCATCATTTGATAATACGAGGTCAATTCATAACATAAAAAATTCAATTTATTTATACATTTGCTACAATTTGGCAATATAGTAACATCTGTCGAAGAAAAAACTCGGTATGATTCACTTCCGTGAAGAGCTTTTTTCGGTAACCAACCGGGAAGTGCCCGAATTTCAACATGAATAATAATATAAATAAGAATCAGAATGTTTCTGTTAGTACCTATCTTCTGTTCGAATTTCAAATGTATTACAAATAAGAACGAATGAAAGAATGTTCGAAATGTTGTTCTACAAAGAAATAATAAATAAATTAGTCTAAGAGACGCAATAGAGGTCGACCTGCACCCATCTGTTAACCGGATAAAACATACTTTTTATGGAGTTTCATAAATAGACAAAAACACCTATAATGGTTTGCCTATCAAAATGTGGTCCAGACTATATACTAAAAAAATTGCATCATATGGAAAACTTTTTTATTATGGATTTGTCAGATTATTTGAATCTCCATAAAAATTGGTGCATTGCAGAATTACAAACTCAGATTACTCATTTTCAAGACTAACTTAACCCTATCCTAACCCTTTGAACATTACATCAAATCATCTTTATTAAAAGTATTAAAAAAATGGTGGTCTATCTGGGGAACCACCAGACCAGATGGGTCTTAATTTTTTTTGATGGAATAGATCAAACACAAGCAGCTACAAGGCCACCTTACAAGTTGCTCCATGCTGTACGTTTTGGGTCACTTCTAGTGTTGCGAAAATGGCATCATCGTTTGGTGGTAGAGTGAGGTATATAATAATATGTAACTTTATCGTATCGAGTTTCTGGTAACACATTTTTTTTATTATAACAGGACTCATTCTCTTTGAATGGTCTATCTTTTTTGGGGGTGTAGTATCCGTAATTTTTAAATGCTTCAGACTTATATTCGTTCCTGGTAGTCATTCTTTGAATATTATAGTCGAATTCCCTATGCCCAAATCCAAAAAGTAAAAAAAAATCCTGTGCCAAAGCTTTTTACTTTTTCGATCTAATTCATAAATCGATTTGAACATCAGCCTAATCTACTTTTGTAATTTTTTCGATCGGAAATTAATTTTTTTCAAAAATCGTCTAGACGCTATTTCGAATCGAATGACACCTCATTCATATTTTTCTGAAAAAAAGTTGGACAAAAAAGCATTTGTAAACCAGAATATATTGGCTGATTTAAACCCAGTATACTTTGTTTTGAACACAATAAATTCCAAAATAAATCTGCGCCTATCAATATATTGTTGCGTCTTCGGGTTCAAAAATAAGTGTACTCTGGTATGAACTCGCCTTTATTATTCAAACTTTACTTGACAACACTGTAATACAAGTCACTGTCAAAATACTTGTATCCAAGGTAACTCAAGGTAACTTTCTAACTAACTTCCTTTATCTAACAAATGCATCGCTTTTATATACAAATACAGTTCTAGAAAACTTAAGAAATCAATAGAACACAAATAGAATGTTCGACGATTGATCCAGAACAAAAGTTAGTGCTTCTCGATTTTTCCATCTAATTCATCGAACGATCTCGAACAATTCGAGAAGTCTTTATCAAATTTCAGGTCTGTAACACTGCCTCCTCCTTTAGGTTATTCCGTCCCGGATAACACCATCACCATTTTGGCTGTCCCTCTGGAACCAATTTGGGGGATCGTGGCCTCGGTATTCTGCTAACCTCTCGATGTGATCAACTTTGGGTTTACTCCTTGGGTTGAGCTGGATGCGGTATACCAAGTCGTTGATCTTCTTTATGATGACATAGGGTCCTGTCCAATTTCTCTGTAACTTGGGGCATTTTCCTTTCCTTCTCTGAGGTTGGTATAGCCAAACGGCATCACCTGGCTCGAACATAGTCCCTGGACTCTTCCTGTCGAACCTCTTTTTCATTTTATCACTGGAGATTTGAAGACGACGTCTGCAGAATTCATGAACTTGGTCCAGTCTTTCTCGCAACTCTTGGACATATTCTGGTAGGACTTTGTCCTCTGTACTTCTGGGTGGCATTCCAAACAACAGATCGCATGGTAGTTTCATTTCTCGCCCAGTGATCAACATTGAAGGAGTAGATCCGGTGGACTCATGCTGGGAACTTCGATAGGATAGGAGAAATAGTGGTACCAACTCATCCCAATCCTTTTGATTTTTGGAGATGAACATCGACAGGTACTGACTGATGGTTTTATTATGTCGTTCAACCATACCATCTGATTGTGGATGTAGGGCTGTGGTACGAGTCTTCTTCACACCTAGAATGTTCATCATTTCCTGCCATAATTCAGATTCGAAGTTTCGTCCTTGATCAGAATGTAATTCTAGTGGGACTCCATGTCTGGCTATTACATTTTCTATGAAGGCCTTTGCAACGGTCTTTGCCTCCTGGTTTGGAATGGGCACAACTTCAGGCCACTTGGAGAAATAGTCCATGGCTACCATCAAGTATTTATTTCCTTGCTCGGTAACAGGAAACGGCCCAAGAATGTCAACTGCTACTCTTTCGAATGGTTCACCAGAAAGATACTGAGCCATTTTCCCTCGACTTCTAGTTTTGGGTCCCTTCTTTGAAGAGCATAGGTCACATCTTCTGCACCATTCTTCTACATCACGACGACAATTCTCGCAATAGAATCGTTCTCGAATTCTAGCAAGGGTCCTCTTGATTCCGAAGTGTCCACCTGCACGACTACTATGAAGTTGCTCGAGCACATCTTTAGTAAGTGCTTTCGGCAGGACCAGTTGGTACACCACAGTTGCTCCATCTGGGCTCTCCCATTTGCGATGCAATAGGCCATCACGAAGACATAGGGAATCCCATTGAGCCCAGTATCCCTTGGCAACTGCACCAAACTTGGATACTTCCTGCCACTCAGGTCTAACTCCATTTTTTAGCCAGCTTAGAACTAACTTTGAATTGTTGTCTTTCTTCTGATTCTTCCTCATATCTTCTGTGGTCCATGATTAGTTACGTAATAAACCTTAAGGAAAAATTTATCAACCAACCGACTGTAATTATAGGATCATTCTGATTCGCTCAATCTCGCCTCTTTTTTGTATGATGAACTATTTTGTAATGTAAATGTAATAAAATAAGCAATGCGATTTTGAATAAATCACGTAAACAGATGAATATGCCTTGACTTACCAAAATCTTCAGGATGAGGTTGACAGGATGACGTAACTGCTATAATCCTAATGATCAACACTCGATCACACGATGGAAGTTCATATTGAAAATGCATCAAATCCGTCGAACGAAAATTTTTATATATTTCACCAAATACCGGTAAAAATGGTTTTACGAGAAGGCGAGCCGCCGTAGTAGCCAGCAGTTTCGGTCTGTCTGCATGAATGAGTTATCTTTCTTCGAGTGTGGTTTTTTTTGTAGGTTGACGTTCAGCAAGGAAAGTGATAGATAAAAAGGGATGTTCATGTACGGGTGTTGAGCAGGAAAAACAACAAGACGAAATTATCGAATTGTCAAGGCATAAATGCGCGAAACTTTAAAAGATTAAATACGTTTAGAAAATAGCAAGGCCATTCCTACTAAAGAAGTGCAGCTTACATCACATGCCTAATTTCCCAAGTACAGAAGTTAGTAAACTTCTGCAATAACAAAATAACAATAATAATAATAATAAATATTGAATGCGTAGAAATGAAAGATTTATTTTTCCCAAAATCGTTGGGAATGGTAAAATAATATTTTATGTAAACTAACTTAACAACTAAATAAGCGAGGACGGAGCAGTCCATAAATCAGATTCTTCAGATTCGACTCTTACGGTGGTAACTTGCAGAATTTCCTTGCAAAGTTCATCATTGTAAAAATTGACTTCTTTGTTTTCGAGTTTCTGGTAATATCGGCATTGCTGTTCCAAGCATGGACGTCTTGATAATGTGTCTGCATTTCTGTGTTTCCTGCCACTGCGATGAATAACTTTGAAGTCGTATTGTTGGAGTCTCTCTAGCCATCTCGCAATCTGACCCTCAGGTTTCTTGAAGTTCATTATCCACTGCAAAGCGCTGTGATCAGTTCTTACGAGAAAACGTCTGCCATAGAGGAAGGTATGGAAATGTTCAATGGCTTTGATTATCGATAGGAGCTCCTTTCTTGTAACGCAGTAATTATTTTCGGCTTTGCCTAGAGTTTTACTAAAGTAGGCTATTACTTTCTCTTCGCCATCCTGTTCTTGGGATAAAACTGATCCAATGCCTTGCTGAGACGCATCACAGTCCAAAATGAAAGTGACTTGTTCTCGTGGGTAAGCCAAAATAGGCGCAGTTGTCAATTTCTTCTTCAGTTCAGTGAACGACTGTTGGCAATCAGAGCTCCAATCAAACTGAACGTTGTTCTCAGTTAAGCGGTGGAGTGGCTTGGCAATTTTACCAAAATCTTGAACAAACTTCCTGTAGTAGGTACATAGCCCCAGAAAACTTCTTACTTCATGTGTATCCCTAGGACGTGGCCAACTCCTAACAGCCTCGATTTTAGCAGGATCGGTCTTAATTCCTTCGGCCGAGATGACATGGCCTAAAAAATTAACTTCTTTTTGAAATAAATAACACTTCTTTGGGTTCAGTTGCAGGTTAGCATTTTCTAACCTCAAAAATACTTCTTCCAAATTATCCAGGTGTTCGTCAAATGTCCTTCCCATTACTATGACGTCATCCAAGTAGACTAGACAAATTTTCCATGTCAAACCTCTCAATACTAGTTCCATAAGTCTCTCAAAGGTGGCGGGAGCATCACATAATCCGAACGGAAGAACTTTGAATTGGTACAGCCCTTGTCCGGTAGAGAACGCTGTTTTTCCTCTATCATCAGGATGAACTTCCACTTGCCAATACCCGGTTTTCAGGTCCAACGTTGAAAACCATTTGGAACCGGATAATGTGTTTAGTGTATCATGTAGCTATCCTTCATCGTTACGTCATTCAAGCGACGATAGTCCACGCAGAATCGGGTTGATCCATCCTTTTTAGTTACCAATACTACCGGTGAGGACCATGGGCTTGTGGTTACTTCAATTATGTCATCCTCCATCATGTTGTTTATCATGTCTGCTACCTCTCTCTGTTTGGCAAACGGTAATCTCCTCGGAGCCTGTCGGATTGGTCGGGCATCGCCGGTGTCGATGCGATGTTGAACTAGACTGGTACGTCCCGTCGAAGTCTCTGTCGAGAAAATGTTACGATGGCTATCAAAAAACTCTTTGGCCTTCTGCTTTTCTTCCATAGTTAAATGTTCCGTGGATTCCATCATTTTGTCTATTGTTCTCTGATCGGTGTTAGTGGTATTTCTTCGCAGTACCTGAGTGTGGTTTTCACAATTGATAACTCGAGTGACAGGTTTGCAGAATCCCAATTGGTCGTTTTTCTTCAGAAGGACTTTATTTTCCGAAGTATTGGCAACCCTGACAGGAATTAGTTGTTCTGTGTTCACAAGACATCGGGCAATTAAAATTCCATCTTGGCGGTATTCATCATTTTCAATTATTCCAGTGCTCAAATCTCCAGGTTCTTTATCCATTCTGGCCATGATGATGGTTTCGGAGTTTTTCGGAATGTGGATGTCTTCGTCAACATAAATCTTAATTGGTTGGATTTTCTCATTGTATCTACTCAGGAAGATTTCTTCATTGCCAATCCGCAAAATTTTCTGTCTGATGTTAAGGATGAAGTCGTTTTTCTCCATGATGTCCAGACCCAAAACACATTCATCCCTTATTTCCGCAACCAACATAGAATGTTCCATGGTAATAGGTCCTATCTGGATGTGTACAAGTGTTTCCCCAATAACTGGTGCGGTTTGTCCCGTTGCCGTTTCCAAAACCATATTCCTTTTCATCGGCTTCACAGATACTTGTATGAGGTCTGGGCGAACGACTGATCTCGAAGCTCCTGTATCAATAGTGAAGGTGCATTTCCGATCTTCTAAGTAGCCTTGTATTAGTAGACTTTGGCCATTTTTCTTCAATGACGATATATGGATCTTGGGGCTTTGAACACTGAAAGTCGCCACGCGCCCCCTAGTGCCGACTAATTCTCGTTTTCCTAGGTGGGAGCAAGTCGTCTTTCGGACGTTTGAGGTCTCCTTTCTGGCGTGGTCGATCTCCTGAAGGCTCCTCTGTTATAACGCCCACGTTGCTCTGTTCCTTGGCTCGGAGATCTCGATCTATCCTCGTGGCTATCTGATGACCTCTTTCTTCTTGGACTTCTGGATCTCGATCTCTCCCAGCAACTCCTCTGTAGATGGCCGCTTTTCCCACAGTTATAGCAGCGCCTCTTCCTGTCTTCTGGGGAATGCACTTGGTTGCTTAATGCTGTTATGGAGTCCAATATTTTCTTCAATAGCGCCTCGCTTGTAGGAGAATCCTCGTTGAATTTAACTTCACGTAACTTGGGCCTCGTATTTCTTGATGCGTTTTTCGCGGCCTCGAACTCCAAAGATGCTATCAGTGCTGCGCTTATGGTTTGAAGTCGTCCTAGTCGAAGGGTTTGCTGCATGTCAGTATCTCTCAAACCATCGATGAAAGTCTGCACCCCAATTTGTTCTATGAACTCCTTCGGTGCTTGTGGGTATGCCAAATTAATGAGTCGCTCTACGTCGGCTCCATACTCCTGTAGGGTTTCGTTGGATTTTTGGTATCGACTCTTTATTTGGCTCTGAAATACTTGTTTGAGATATTGCTGTCCATATCTGATTTCCAAAGCTTCAACGATTCTAGAATATTCCTTCTGATTACTCTCGGGGATGTTCTGAAGGATGTCCAATGCTTGTCCTCGTAGACACAGGACTAGAGAGGTGGCCATTTCTTCCTCGGACCATCCATTTGCGTTTGCTGCCGCTTCAAACTGACGTCTATACATGGACCACGAGGATTGTCCATCAAATGTTGGAGGCTTCAAAATTTTCACTTGTGTAGGCCTTATCGGAGTTGTCAGTGAGGATGGCCTTTCGCTGGTGGGGGAGATTTCCTCAGATGGTGCACGCTTGTGTGGAAGTTGTAACGTTTCCAGCCTCACCTTGATCTTATCCACTTCTTCGTTGAATTTCTTGTCCACCTCTCGTGCCACCCGTTCATCTATTTTGGACAGTTCATTTTCGACGTCTTGGACCCTTCTGTTGACTCCCTGGACTCCGCCTCTGACTTCTTGAACTTCACCTTTGACCTCTTGAACTTCACCTTTGACCTCCTGGACTTCACCTTTGACCTCCTGGACTTTTCCTCTGACCTCTTGTACTTCTTCAGTGATTTCATTCTGGAAGCACTGTTGACTGTGACTAATACGTTGCAGAAGATCAACATGTTGTTGTAACTGCTGGACTAACCGTGCCTCCTGTTCCTCTCGTTCTGGTTTTCGTTTGACTTCTTGTTCCTCTTGTTCTTGTTTTCTTTTCAGTTCGAATTGTTGTAGAAGCTCTTCTTGTTCTTGTTTTCGTTTGGCTTCTTGTTCCTCTTGTTCTTGTTTTCGTTTGGCTTCTTGTTCCTCTTGTTCTTGTTTTCGTTTGGCTTCTTGTTCCTCTTGTTCTTGTTGTCGTTTGGCTTCTTGTTCCTCTTGTTCTTGTTGTCGTTTGGCTTCTTGTTCCTCTTGTTCTTGTTTTCGTTTGGCTTCTTGTTCCTTTAAGAACTCAAGGATATCTGCTGATGTCGCCATCTCGTCGTAATTATTTGCACGAGTATTCACCATCAAATACTGGAAAACTGCCTTACTTTTCTTTCTTCAGTAACACTTATTCCGCCGCTGTCACCAATTGTTGCGTCTTCGGGTTCAAAAATAAGTGT
Source organism: Chrysolina haemoptera (assembly GCA_958298965.1). Taxonomy (NCBI): domain Eukaryota; kingdom Metazoa; phylum Arthropoda; class Insecta; order Coleoptera; family Chrysomelidae; genus Chrysolina; species Chrysolina haemoptera. The sequence goes on from OY282595.1 coordinate 22,197,202, forward strand.
ACTCTGGTATGAACTCGCCTTTATTATTCAAACTTTACTTGACAACACTGTAATACAAGTCACTGTCAAAATACTTGTATCCAAGGTAACTCAAGGTAACTTTCTAACTAACTTCCTTTATCTAACAAATGCATCGCTTTTATATACAAATAAAGTTCTAGAAAACTTAAGAAATCAATAGAACACAAATAGAATGTTCGACGATTGATCCAGAACAAAAGTTAGTGCTTCTCGATTTTTCCATCTAATTCATCGAACGATCTCGAACAATTCGAGAAGTCTTTATCAAATTTCAGGTCTGTAACAATATGTATATGACCAGGTTCAAAGAACCCTGGATCAGCCAGTAATATGTTATGGGATATTTTCAGAGTGTTAATGTTTTTTTTGAACACTTAGTAGATTGCTTGTGATTTCTGGGAGGGCAAAATATTTTGTGAAGGAAAGGAAGTATACAGTATCAGAAACTTTTCATCTGGGGTATAGACAGAAATCTACGCGAGCAACAAGGAACGCTATGATATGATAATACCACATAAATAAGAGAGACGCACTATTGCGCGCCTCTCCTGTTACCTCGCCCGACGAATTAACTGTTCACGTCGATATCCCTTCCTCGAGCGAGTAGAGGAGAAATTGTAATGCTCTCTCAAAATATAGCAATCTATTCTTCACGCTCTCGTAAAACCACCATATCCAAGATAAAACTTTCCGATACTGTATAGTGACTCAAAGTATATTTGGCACTTATATTTAATGTTTGAAATGAAGTTGGAAATACCGTAAACAGACAAATTAGCATTACCCATTTCTAATTCTATGATCCTACACATTCTTTCAGAATATAATGAAGGATGTTTGAGAACCACAGTTCAAAAGTGCACGGTCATCGTGTATTTTATTTTCCCCCTGAATTACTATGGATGGAGATAGGAGAACTTGGCAAACTGGTGAGAGTGAATTTTCTTCGTTGTGTAAAAGACTGTCTTGCTGCGTGGACTAATTTTACACCGTTTGTGTTTGGCTGAATGTCTTTCTTCGAGGAAATTTCCGCAAAGCTTTTAATTCATTACGAAATTGATTCTATATAATATATAAAATTTCAAGAAATTATCATATTTATACAGGGTGTTTCCGAAATTGGAAGAGAAAATGAAATGGGAAGTAGAAGAGACAAAATAAATCGAAATGAAAGAATTTTTGGTCGAAAAAAAATTAATTTTGAGAGATATTGAATTTTAAAATTTTCAAGATTTTTTTTGGTGATCACTGATAAGAGGTCTACAGCCTGCGCAGACCACGCTGAAACACTGCCAGTAGGCAGACACGCTATGGCCTGGAGAACCAAACCAGTGCCTACCAAACAAAGGTAACTGAAAGCGATTTCATAAAATTTCATAAATATTTTCGACGATTTTTGATTGCTTCAAAAACGAAAATTTTTGCCATTTATTGATACATTATGTTCCATACACAACCCATTTCTTTTATTGCTCCAATTTCGGAAACACCCTGTATATAGAATGTTTTCTTGCAATGAGAACATGTGTAACTTGTTGGGATTAAACTTCTTGAACTATCATTATGATTAGGTTTGCTATCGCGCCATAAAAGGCGTTTCTCATTATTTTTCAATTCTAGCGTTTCCAATATATTTACACTTTTATGTGAGAAATCTTTCATCTTTCCATGTGGACAGTTCAGTATGAGTGTTATTCTGTTTCTCCCACTCTCGGACATTTTGGTTATCATGTTTCGATGTTATCAAGAATGTATCCCAATTTAAATTTTTTTCTAGGTGTTTTAATGACCTCAAGTGCTTAAAAATAGTATCTATTTTGAATGATGGCCCTTTCTGTATTGTGTCTATAGAAAATAGTGCTTCAACATGATTGTGAACTAATAGGTTTTCATTATCGAAACGATCTCAAAGTGTGTTCCAAGCCACTGTGTGAGATGCCGATGTGAAGTCAATGGATTTGATCACTTGTGCAGGACTCCCTTCTAGCGAAGCTCGCAAGTAGTAAAATCTGTATAGTGCCATTTAAACTTCATTGATTGAATCAAATTGATATACAGCGTCGGAAAGTTTTCATCTTGGGTATGATGGTTTCATGAGAGCATAAAGAATAGCTTGCTTTATGTTGAAGGAGCATTACAATTTCTCCTCGACGTACACTGTGTGCGGTGTGTCGCATTGCCACGTAGTCACAGAATACCTTACCTACACAAAAGCGTAATTGAAGCTTCCCGCCAAAACAAATTATCTTTTCACTGACGCAATGCTTGGCATGATCAATGTCATTTCTGCGCGGTTAATTGGGGCGCTGCAGGCATGATCAATGTCATTTCTGCGCGGTTAATTGGGGCGCTGCATTTTTCATTCGAATTTGTGTTTAGAGGGTACCAATGCGTATATAGGGTAAGTAAGTAATTACTATTAAACGAGAACTATAAAATTACGCAAGTCCGCTTATCAAATATTACCAAAGGCGGATCATTTGCAATTTTCTTCAACCGACAGTTTGAATATACCGCCCTGAAATGACATTAATCACGCCATATATTCAAAACAAGGTCTCGAAAATTTTACCGCAAAAGATCAAAGGGCCGCCATGTAAAGGTGAGGTATTTTGTGACGTCCGTTAATGCTTCGGATGGGGTAACAGGAGAGGCGCACAGTAGTACGTCTTTCTTGTTTATGTGGTATTATCATATGAACGAATTTTTTTATAAAGTATGGGTCTTGATCAACTACATGAGAATTCATATGATTGCCTGTCCAACAGTATATAGTTTTCCATGTACAGGGTGACAATTTAAATGCTTTCAACTGCTATATTTCACGATTACAATTATATAATCATAACGAATTGTCTATAACTGTTACTAGTTTATGTTAAGTTGAACTGGCTCTGGAAATAATCCTTCCCATCACCCCTCCCCCTTATAGCCAACTCCCATCAACCCCTTGATTTACAGCCACCACCATTCAAATACTCTCAATAGGAATCTCTACTTGTAATACCTCATGGAATAGCTGGTAAAAAATGCTCTCCCCTTCCTTCCTTCTTTCCGTCCTTCCTTCTTGCTCTGCATCAAACAAGTAATTAAATATTATTTATGTGAACACCTCTTCATATGAAAATGAAATGGAAAAATACATCATCAATATTTTATTTACCTTCATAGGTATTTTCAAATTATAATTATTTAGTTACAAAAATATTGATATTCACAGATACCTACTTGAAATAGCATTGGTAAATAAACTTTAACAACATAAAAAATAAAAGTTTTTATATTATAGATCTATTGGTATTTTTCGCAGATTTATGTTCATTGGGACCATAGAATGATTATCGTAGATAGACGTAGAATTACAGCAAGGGTGGTTGTGACCGTGTGAAAATTACTATAGAGATGCCTTCTCCATCCTTGTCTTGAAGTCAACATAACTTTGTTTGTTTACAAGCGAGGGCCTTATACATGTTAAGTCCGTATTCATTCGGGTCCCAGGTAGCACCTCAGGTTGGCTGAACCTTGTTTTCATATTGGGCCAATATGGATATATTGTAAATGTAATAATAATATTGAACCAATATGGATGCATATTGGAAAAACAATATTTCATTGATACTATTGGTGGAATATTGGTTCAATAATTTTCACCGATATCGATAGAACTATATTGCCTACATATTGTTTCCAGCATCTAGCTCTAATATTGCTATTTCAATATTACTCTCATATCGATTTTAGAGATAAAAAACAATATTGTATATCCAAGTTTTATAGCACATTGGTGGAGTATTATTTAATACATATTCGAAAAATTATTGACCCTATATTGATTTAGATTGTTACGAAAACCTCACGCCAATATTTGAAAGACCATATTGATACAATATTATAAAATACATTTATCACTATCATTGAAATTTGAATATTGCTCGAATATTCAATGAACAATATTGAAATGAATTATGATCAAACTTGGGTAAGAAACCGCTAGGTGGCCCCACATATGAAACGACAGCTGAATCATAGTAACATATATTAAATAAGTCTTCTCACAATGCGTTTACAAGTCAATCTACTCAGTGGTTAATTGAAGTAGAAATGAAATTGTAGAATTTTCAAACTATTCGACATTTTCTGGAAATATTTCAACAATGTTTTCAAGGCGACATATTCACTTTGAATATTTTACCAATATATGTAAATGATATTGTACCAATATCCCTAACTATTTTGGGGTCAATATTGCTTCCTCAATATTTCACTAATATTATTTGTATAATGTCCAAGTAATATTGTACCAATATCCCTAAATTATTATAATTTTATCTCGCCAATATTACGTTTGAATATTTTGCCAATATTTTACCATTATCATTACAATGTAAGTGTGCTACGCGATATTGTACCAATATTGCTTAACATTTTGTTGCCAATATTGCTTCGAGAATATTACACCAATATTATTTTTTAAATATTGGACCAATTTCGCCGAATGTTCATATTTTATTTTTCGCCAATATTATTATTTGAATATTTTCACAATATTGTACCAATATTGTCCCAATATGGGTGTGCTACTTGGGGTAGTTTCGTGTATGCCCGCTCATTTCATTCGGATCAAGTTGTCGTTCTTCGTTTGTATTATGGAACTTCTTACTATAAATGTCAACAAACTGTCCATAACATTTCACCACCCGTCACACCCCTCGCCGACAAATTATATAGAAAAGGATAGTTCAAGTTCACTTCAAAACAGGTATTTGTGTAGGTATAGGCAGGGAATCTCTAGGTCTTTTGTACTCTGAGACTTATACAGTCATGTAAAATTCTATAATTAATTATTCAAAAATCTTTATCACCACCTTCAATCAAGATATTTTTCCTTACTTATATGACAGTGTAATACAGATGACAATTCAAGATGGTGGCTTCAAGATGGCGGATGAGTTTTGTAATTATTATGATCTGACTCTCTTCAAAATTGGTATACGGGAGTATTTGGAATGGAAGGTCATGCATGTTTTGTTAAAACTCATAAATTGAAGTTGGCGGCTTCAGGTTAGGTGAGAGTAAATATTAAGATGGCCTCCTCATTCAAGAGCTAGATAGCTCAAAACGAACTGAAAACAGGCCGTGTAATAATCAGAAATCTATAGATTAATAGGTACTGACACTTCTACAGAAAATAAAATATTAATAAAAAAAAAAATTAAAGACAAGCTTTTATTCAAATGCGCTAAAACGTAAAAAATAATTTCAGATGTGTAATATATAGGTTATTCTGTGAATTACAGATTCAATATTCGTACTGAAAACGTTGAGCGGCAAGCTTTTGAATCTGTAACTGACAGAATAACCTACACATCTAAAGGAATTATTTTTTACTTTTTAGAGCATTTGAATAAAAGTTTGTCTTGTCTAAATTTTTTTAAATTAATATTCCATTTTTGAAACTAAAGATGCTAATAAATATATATAGAATATAAAAACTACTGTTTTGTAGGTTTTGTAAATTAATTTATCTAATATATTTTTTATAACTAACTACTTAGAGTATGAAAATACCTATTCAGGTATATAAAATATTGATGATGCGTTTTTTCATTTCATTTCCATACGCAGACATGTTCACAATAATAATAGTTGATCTATTGTTTGATGAGGAGGGAGAAGAGATCAATTTTTAGAAGCTATTCAATGAGAGGTATCACAAATAGAGATTTCTATTAAAAGTATTGGAATATATGTGGCTGTAAATCAAGGGGGTGATGGGGGTTGGCTATAATGGGGGGGGAGGTGACAGGAAGGATTATTTCATAAGTCAGTTTCACTTTCATATCCTAGTAACAGTTATGGACAATTCGTAATGATTATATAATTTTATTCATGAGATGTAACATTTGAAAGTATTCAAATTGTCACCCTGTACATGGAAAACTATACATATACTGTTGGACAAGCAATCATATGAATCCTCATGTAGTTTTCCTAATTTTAACGGATTGAGTGAAAATCAAAACGATTATGGTATTGATTTTTATCTATTTCTATGAACATTGTCTTGTCGTGCTTTAATGCAACACCCTTTGTGAGACACTATTTTTTATTGGTATGGAGGGACTCATGAGCTACAACCTAGATATGATAACTTCATTTCTGAGACAGTTCAATTTCGAATTAGAGCACAAAAATCAAATCGATGCATAATACCCAAAATAGCGAATATCGAATTTTTGACACCCTGTACCTCGAAAACTGGTCATAGGATCGATCTGTAATATGACTACGTAATGAGGATGCCAAGATCTACAATATATCAATTTGAGCGAAATTTGCCGAAAGCCATTTTACGTACTAAATGTGCGGGGTTGAGTATGCTGGACGGTTTTTGTTTGATTGTTACCTATATAGTTTTATGAAAGAAATTCGATCAAAATCTGATTGTTCACTAACAATATGTATGTATACAGATGTAAAAAAATGTATACATGAACGCAACATCCAACAACCATAATAGGTATTTAATTTGCAACTGTAATCACTGATTATATCCATCCCAGTCTCCGTGATTACACTTGCCCCAAATATAATTTTTTGTTGGCATACATATCGAAATCTAACAGCATCTAACATTATAATCTAAGGAAACAAAACACTACTAAATATTTTATTGAATTATTTGTATCAGCAATATAAAATTGAGAATTACAACCGATACTCGCAAGTGAAAATACAGGTGATTATGAAAAATCTTACATTTTAAAATAGCAACTTAAAAATGATAACAAACATCATGTTGAGGTAAAAGAGGAGTTTCACTTCAAACATTTTTATGGAAAAAAGTTTTAAACGATAATACAAAATTAGACAGTGTATGATTACACTAGGTAATGTGTGGTTTGTCACCGGTCATATCTTATCTGAGACTATAATAGCTTTCAATAAAACTGTTCAGAAATTTTTGAAAGAGTTCCATTTATTATTTATATGATAGCAGCGATTCCAAAAATTAACTAAAAAAACAGATTCCAAAAATTACCTAAAAAAACATTTTGTAAAAATCTGTCCAGCCGTTCAGGTTTAATTCACTTTCGTATGGATGCACAGAAGATTTTTATATATAAAGATTACCTTTGTGATCACAGATCAAAACCCTAAATAAAAAATATTACAAGTTGAAAAGAAAAATAACAAGAAGGACAAAATGTCAAAATTCAAAAGATGCAAAAGAAGATACAAGGCCGTTCATTCCAGACAGCCATACCAAAGAAAATAATCATTCAGATAAAGGAAATTCACAGTTACCCTTGAAATATCCAACAGATTATAGATTTGGCGAGGCACTCAAAGACTTCATAATTTCAACTCAAAATGAAAATAATGCTGGATATTCACATAAAACGTTTCTATTTTCAATCTTTCCATAGTTTTTACTGATGCCAAAGATAATGTATTGCAAAATAACTGTACATCCTCTTCAACACATTTCACCAAAAAATCTTTCTCAGTAAATTGCAATAAATGTGAAAGATGGTACTGCTTGCAATGTAACCTGGTGACTAAAACAGAAGCAAATGAACTGAAAAAATTTAAGAGAACATGGATTTGTACCAAGTGTATAGGAAGTTGTATAGCCCAGACGATGTTATTCATTTTTTTATTAATTTATGTTACTCCATACGCCACCTTAGGAACAATACTGTTAATTTTTACGCAACAGTGAATCGTGGAGGATTATCCATAGAGAAATTCTTGAAGTACAAGTTTGAAGATACCTAACTCTCAATAAAAAAAGAGAAACTCTAAATTCCATTTCAAATGCACCATACGAAAATATGTTCACCTAAAATAATGCAAGCGCTGTAGCTAAAATGTTACTACAACCTGACAATTAATCCAATAGAAATTATTTTTGGTACCCGGGCAGTTTTTGAAAAGTACTTCAAGAAAAATAATTGTTCTGCACGCTATGGAAAGTAGGGAATCTTGAAAGGGGTTGGAATTTTCGATATAATGTAGACGGACAAACTTGTAGAACGTAAAAATCTCCTTTTTCGAAAATTGCTTCCATCAAGAGATAATGATATTTTCAGATTTCCGCGGGATATCCGGACGCTCTACTAAAATAAATGCAATTTCCCTTGTTTTTGTTCGAAAATTATAAAATATAAATAAACTAAACGGTGTTTTAAAGAACACTTCTTTAGCAATTATCATATACAGGGTGTAACTAAATAAGTGTAAAACATTCAAGGGGGTGATTCCTCATCGAAAAAAAGATAGGATCTTTCATATAAAGAAACTCCATTGGAGCATCCCATGTTAAGATACAGCCCCTTGAAGGGGGTACATAAAATTTGTTTAACAATTTTTTCCACAAGCACTAAAAAAGTGACAGGACTGAAATTACCCTGACATGTTCTACTACCAAAAAGACACTGAGCCAGTAATTTATTTGGTTGACCCCATGGTTGTGAGGGGTGGAAAACGCCTAAAATTTATTCTAATGTAACTTTCTGTCTTATTATTTGTTTACTATTTAAAAATGTATTTCCGATGCCCTGTTTTATTCTAAACAAAAAATGTCTTTTGAATTTTTTGCCCAAAATGAACCAGTTCGCAGCAAAAAATTATTTTACAAACAAGATACATATCGCCATAAAACGAAAATACGAAACCAATTTATCTAGTGGGCAGCTATTAACGATAGTGACAATTCAATTGGTATCAAGCTGTCAGTTGGTCAATTTGTAAACTTGCAGTGATACGAATTGTGTATTGTTGTTCTGTTCTGAATTTGGTACTTTAATAATTCACTTGTTATTAAAATGGCATACACAAATGAGGAAATGGCTGACATGCATTACGTTTACGGTCTGTCGCAGGGGAATGGGTTAGCAGCTGCTAGAAGATATGCTGAAATGTATCCTCAACGGCAGCATCCGTCACATAGGATATTTTCCCGACTTCATCAACGATTACGGGAATATGGTTCATTCGACAAAAGAACGCAGGATTGTGGTCGCCATCGAGAAGTACGAACACCACAGCTTGAGGAGGCAGTACTTAATTTGATTGACGAACAACCTACGACCAGTACTAGAAAGATTGCTGTCCAGCTAAATGTTGATCATATGACGGTATTTCGAATTTTAAAGGAACAACTCTTATACCCGTACCATCTGCAACGGGTACAGGAACTGTTACCGCGAGATTTTCCGAACCGTCTTGAATTCTGCAATTGGATGCTGGCAATGATTAGAAGAAATCGTGACTTTCTAAAGACGATCGAATTCAAAGACGAATGTAGTTTTTCTCGGGACAAGATTATTAATTTTCATAATTACCACATATGGGCTGAGGAAAACCCTCACGCTATTGTCGAAACTAACCATCAAGAACAGTTTTCTCTTAACGTGTGGGTCAGAGTTATTAGGGATTATTTAAATTGGGCCTCATTTTCAACCTCCTCGATTAAATGGTGAGGCATACGTTCAATTTTTAAGAGAAGTGCATCCCGTACTGCTGGAGGAAGTTCCTTTGGGCGTCAGAAGGGATATGTTTTCTATGCATGATGTGGCTCCCGCCCATTATAGTCACGTAGTACGTCAGCATTCAACTGAAAGATATGCAAATCAGTGGATAGGTCGAGGAGGACCCCAGAAATGGCCCGCTCGATCCCCGGATCTCAATCTTCTCGATTTCTCTACTTGGGGCTATTTACAGCATTTGGTTTAGCGAATACGTGGCTCAATGCGAAGACGTCTAGACGCATGCGTAATGTCTGAAGGTAAACATTTTGAACATTTACTATGATTTCTACATGTTGTATGTTTTGTTATTAATAAATGAGTTTTGTTTATCCCCCTTTAATCATTTAATGCAGGTAGTCACTACACAATAACAATAAATCCAGTTTGCATTTATGACGATGTATCTCTGTAGTCGTTCGTAAAATAATTTTTTTCTGCGAACTGGTTTATTTTGGGCCAAAAATTTAAAGGACATTTTTTGTTTAAAATGAAACTGGCTATCGGAAATAAATTTTTAAATGGTCAACAAATAATAGGACAAAAAGTTACATTAGAAATAAATTTTAGGGGTTGCGTTTTCCACCCCTCACAACCATGGGGTCAACCAAATAAATTACTGGCTAAGTGTCTTTATGGTAATAGAACATGTCAGGGTAATTTCAATCCTGTCACTTCTTTAGTGCTTGTGGAAAAAATTGTTAAACAAATTTTATGTACCCCCTTCAAGATACTGTATCTTAACATGGGATGCTCCAATGAAGTTTCTTTATATGAAAGAACCTATCTTTTTTTCGATGAGGAATCAGCCCCTTGAATATTTTACACTTATTTAGTTACACCCTGTATACCTGTCGTATTGTACGTATGTATTTTATATTGTTGTATTTGCTATTCGAAGGCGAACTAATGATCTCTAATGAATAGACAATGTAATTTTACTAATTCATTACGTTTTCCTATCGAATTAGCTCGACAAGCTAAGTTTGCACGAAGATTCAATAGATTAAATTTGTTCAAATCACATATAACATTCAATCCCAATTCATATTGGGCCTAAATAAATCAAGTTTTTTTGAACCCGCTATTTTTTAGTTGGGAAAATTTTCGGGAAAGATAGAAAATGATGAATGAAAACTTTATTATCAGACGTTTTTAGTGACATATTCTGAATGTACAGGATCTTGCCAATAAAATGACCAGTACGCCTTTTCAGAAATCTCCACTTTGCTATTATTTCAACATCGATTATCAGATACAACCACTTCTAAAGAAAACCGCCAGCTATATGTTACCAGTGAACCAATTGCCACTTCTCAAATGATAATAATGATACTCATTATAACTTGAATAATGCCTCAAATTCGAATACATGTCCTATTCATTTAAAAAAAAAACTAGAAATATAATAAGTGTGGATTATGAGTAGACAAAATTCCAAAGTTAATGAAAATACATCCCTACTCGACAACAAAAATGACCAGAGTCTTCGAATTTTATATCTGAATGTTAAGTCAATCAAAACTAGTGAAAATTATCAATTATAACTGAAACTTGGATTAATGCAGATGGAGAATCTTATTATAATTTCAACAACTTCTGCCTATTCTTCTAGAAAACAAAGAGGAGCAGGTTCGGGAATCTCCATTCATAATGAAATAGCATTTGAGACCATGAAAATTGTAAGAGAAAATTCATATATTGAAGATTTTAAATCAATACTGTGTAGATTATAGTGGAGAACAAAATATGGAAATTTTCATAGACTTTATGGATATGGAGGTTCAAAATTTGAACAAGTCAAATATGAACTGTTTCTTTCTCGGTGATATGAAAATTGATATAATGACGAATACTTAATATACCTAGTAAATTATTGAGGGACATATAGCGGACTTAGTGATTACAAACTTATAATAACTGATATGACTGTACTTTTTAAAAAGTTATTCGACTGGCAAAAAATGTAAAAAAACATTGCAAAATTGCTGAAAGTAGGAGATAAATATTATTTCAAAAAGGAAAAAACCAGGAAATCAAGAGATATCTGACCTTTATGATCATTATAATAAGTTAACGAAAAAAACTATCAGACAAACAAGAGAATTGATTTACTAATGTAGGTACAAAATGTACAAAAAATTAAACAGCGAAGTAAATTACAGTAAGTAGAAAGAGAATTGAAATTCTGAATGAAACGTGTGAATGACTACTTCATACAAGTCGAATCAAATTTAGCTACTCTCATTCCAATGACACAATTAAATAGTTACAAAGAATTGAATTCAACTTCAATGATTCTGAAACATGTTGATAAAGGAGAAATTTGATCAGTCTCAAACTTGTTAAGGCAGTAAAATCAAAATAAATCCCTTCAATTAATAACAATATCTTTCGAAACAGAAATAATTTCGGAAAAAATTAAAATTGCACCGATTTCTAAGGGTGGTAAAAAAATAAAATGGAAAACTATAGGCCTACCTCAGTTTTACCACATTTTTCAAAATTTTCGAAAACATTATGAATGTCAGATTATGTGACTATTCCAAATCTATTGATTATCTCTACAATTCTACAAATGTCAGGTATCAAGTATCAGGTCTTGTGATACTGTTTTACAGAAATCCATGTAAAACAATCTATGTTGTGGCTTAGCCGTAACACCGTGGATTTTCTCATTTTGTTAATAAGACATCTATTTCTTTCGTTCTTTTTTATTTGTTACAATACCTTGATTCCTATAAATAATTCAAGGATTTTTGAAAACTGTTACATATTGTCTTATGTCTCTTTAAAAATTGAACAACACTGTATATACAACGGAAACAACCTGAAAATAAACGGAAAAATCATTTTATTGAAAATATGCAAGATAAACCAAAAGTCTAGTCAAGACCTAGGAAGCACATAAACAAAATAGAAAAAAAAAACCTTCATTTCAAAAAATGTACCTAGGTTCTTCTAAAGTCATGGCTTTCCTATTCACTAAAACCAAGCCTTCCGAGCTTCAAAGCTTATAGGCTAGTAGAAATAGACAATCAATTCATAATAATTCCAAAAGTTGTCATACTTTGGTCAAGTACATCGAGAAAGCAAAAAATTTAGTTTTCAACCTCTTCCGAACTACGCAACATTGTCAAAATGGTAAAGATACTTGAATTTTGCTGTATACTCATTGACAGAATTCCAAAAATTCTGTAAACTTGGAGTAGTATTGAATTAGTTATTTACCTAACAAGTGCGGAAAGTAGTACTGTTCCGCATGCTACGGCAGTTGCACGAACGACGCGGAGCGGAGTTCGGGCAAGCCGTTAAGGGCGGAAAAAACATTTTCCGAATATTTTTCCTACGAGTGTTTTTGTCCATCTTATATATGAAAAAACAAGGTTTATAATAAACAAATTCTTATAACAATGCTACAAAATGACTAATAATACAGAATAGTTACATAGATCATTTAGTTAGTCCTAAATATCCTCATTTTCAACAATACAATAATCGTGCGGAAAAGTAAAAATCGTACGGAAAAGTAAAAATCGTGCGGAAAAGTACAACTTTCAAAACGAAAAATCGTGCAGAAAAGTTACTTTTCCGCACGCTCGTAGGAAATAGTTATTTACCTAACAAGTGCGGAAAAGACATTTTCCGTAAGAGTTAGGTACAATATTTTTCCTACGAGTGTTTTTGTCCTTCTTATTTATGAAAAACAAGGTTTTGAATAAACAAGTTTTTATAATAATGCTACAAAATGACTAATAAGACAGAATAGTTACATAAATCATTTAGTTAGTCCTAAATATCATTATTTTCAAAAATACAAAAATCGTGCGGAAAAGTAAAAATCGTACGGAAAAGTAAAAATCGTGCGGAAAAGTAACTTTTGCGAACGATTTTAAATCGTACGGAAAAGTACAACTTTCAAAACGGAAATAGGAAAATATTATTTCATATCACGAATCAAGTTCGCAACCAATTCGAGTGTGTGGAATTTTTTTTTAATTGAATTCTAATATTTTTCTTTGATATACTAAAAGATAAATTTCCAAAAGTTCTGCAAACTTGGCAGATACACTTGGCACAACAGTTGTTGTGCAGATTTGTAACCTACTACGTTGGCAGGATCATATATTTTTTCAATTCGTGGTAATTTTTTTGATTAAGGTGGTTTCGAAATAATTACAAAAGTTTTGAAACTTTGTTGCAAATTTAATTAGATTTTTAAAAATTGATGTTCCGGATCGTGTACAAGGTTGCAAATTTGTGAATGCATCAGAATAGATGTTTTCAACAAAGTTTCAAAACTTTTGCAATTATTTCGAGACCACTATGATAAAAAAAATGTACAGAAAATTAAGAAAATACATATATTATGTTCCGGTCAACGTATAACAGGTTGCAAATTACACAACTGTTCCAATTATTTTTCCGATGTATCTGTCAAGTTTGCAGAACTTTTGGAATGTTCTCTTATGGTATATCAAAGAAAAACATTATAGGTCGATAAAGAAAATGTTCCATACACTTGGTTGCAACCTTGATTCGTGATATGAAATATTCAATGTTACTCCAAGTTTGCAGAACTTTACGAATTTTCTCAACGATTATACAGCAACCCAACTTGACCCAAGTTTGAAAACTTTTGGAATTATTGTTGAATATTCGATTTTAGATGTCTATCTCTACTGGCCTATTAAGCAACCCCAAACCATTACCGAACAGCCTCCGTAACTTTCTCTACGCAAGAAATTGTTTTAGAAAAAACGCTCAAAAGTTCTTCAGCGATAACTTTGGACCCTTTATATGTAATGTTACGTTTTTAAATACCAATGTATCTTTTATTAAAATTGAGCTATATTAACAAATAAAGAAATAATATTTAATGAATGGATGAGACCTTGTTACGTTTTATATGAAGCTATAGCAAAAATGAACTTTTTGCGATCTTGTGTACTATAGACTTACCTTATTCTCTCAAATTTGCTAACTGATGGGAATTATTCATAAATTTACCTAAACGTACAATTGAATCGAACTTCAAATAACAAAGTTATTAGTAAGCACACTTCATGAATAATTTGAGTGTTTTGCTAATTTTCAAGTATTTTTTCTCTCAGATCTGTTGGAAAAGATATATGTCATGAAAAACGGTGGATATTGTTTACCCAAATCCCAGAAAGTTGCTTTGTTATTAAATTAGTACTTTCAACTTCAACTTTTCAATGAATCATTCATACTATCAATCTCTACTTGAAAATTTGTTTCATTTGATTCCTCAACCTCCATCAGACTCTTCCATAATTTACTGCAGATACCCATCAGAGATACGTTCATTCTTCACTAAATAGAGACTTGGACCTCCAAACCTGTAAGTTAAGTTCTCCTACTGTAAATAAATGAAAGAATAATAAAGAATTTGAGTTATATTTTCATTTCCATATCAATCTCAATTTTCTCCATGAAGTATTCAAAAGAAGCTTGTGACAAGTCACCCATAAAATGTCTATCGTTCATTGCTCATATATTTATATAAATATAATATTGAGGAAGTCAGGAAAAAAAGTAACAAGGGTTGACAACGTTTCCCTAACCGATTCGACACAATCATTTTGTGACATATACAATTAATGAGCTTTTCATGGCTCGCATATTTTTATACCGATCAACAAAATGGGATAAGATTCTCAACAGACAAAAAATTATCGCTTCACTCAGAATTCCAAACTGAATTTCAATGGTGAACATGACAACAATAGTAATGAAAATATCATGGATGGATTAATGAATAATCCCGCTAGAAATTCGCTGTTCTAATAATCCAGTAACGACAGACAAACTCGAGCCAAAAGTAAAGAATGAATTGTAGCACTCTGAAACTCGGCACATGACATCTCGACGGCAGGTATTTAAAAAAAAATTGTTTACCAAAAAATCAGGACTGGAAACTAAAAAATTTTTAATTTAAAAAAATATAATATCTTTTTCTTTATATTTCAGAAAATATAAGATTTATCAAAAAACGATTTCGATAGGTTGAGAGATAATTCTATTCTCCACAAGAATGATTTTTCGTAATACCTTATGAAATATGCTCGTTTTCTCAGAAAACGTAGTTTAACGCCGACATCACATTTCAGGATCGCGCTGGCAGGGCCGAAATTAGATTCGTGATAACTTTGCTAAAAATTGTAGTAGAAGGAAAAGAAAAAGTGTATATCGTTCCTGAAGACGTCTACTTCTTCATGCAAATATAACATGTGAGTATTTGACTACCTAAAATGTGTTTTGGCCCACTTCACATAATCCTTCTACGATATTTTCGGAGGATCCGGAAGTCATGGATATTTTAGTTGATATGGAATAATAACACTGGAGCAGGAATCAGTACCCTCTTTGGACCATATGCACGATTCAAGACTAGTGAGACAGACAAGTCTCACTTATACCTACCAAAGAAAAAAGTGGGGTTTACTCCTGCCTTAGTTTTCAACTCACCCATAATCCCACGGCAGTTACTTCAGTAAATGTTAAAAATAATCGCTCATACACATCCTACATAAAAAATTAAGTAGGTGATTTCAAGCTTGAGGTTTGCACTTCACAACAGTGTATATGTTACGCAGGATTTGAATAAGCGATTATTTTTTATGGGTAAGTTGAATATGAGGCAGAAGTAAAAAAAAGTTTTTTTTTGCATGTAACTTTAAAATTGTTGCATATAGTCCAAAGACGGGTTGTTATTTTTTTTCCCAATTTTGATCTTTATGCCTTTCGAAATTTTTAAGTTAATGTGCCCCCAGCGCCCTCTGTCGAATAATTCAATGTTTCTTCTCTCAAAAAGTATAGTATCGGTAATACCCTTTAAACCTCAAACATCAAACCGTTCAAATTTATCGAAGTATGAGTAGTATTCAGATCCGCATTTATATTTGATATTTCGAATTTAAATGGCAAAAAAAATTAAAACGAAATTTTAAAAAATTAGACGGTTGTGAAGAGAATTCAATTCTCTTTTCAACGATGTGCCACTCCACCCCCCATGCCATTTAAAAATGTTGAGTCCATGGGCCCCCCCGCGCCCCCTATTGAGCAATCACCATATTTTTCATTTCAAAAAGTAGTATTGGTGAAACCCTCAAAACGGTTTTTTATTCATATTTCTACGTCGACCTGTTCAAAAGTTAACAGGGGGGACTATAAAAAGCCGCACTGTATATACAGGGTGTCCCAGAATAAAGGGGACAAACTCCGAGGGTAGAATCCTCATTTCATTTTAAGGCTGAAAGTTCCAATAAACATATACCCTAAAATGAGCATTAATCGAGTTACAGGGTGTTGAAAGTATGATACAAAAAAATATATTTTCCAGAATAACTCCATAACGGCTTAACTTTTCTTAATGAAATTTGGTATGTGACTTGACAGCATTCAGTTTCATGTATTTGTATCTCGAAAACAGTTGATATTTGTGAAACAAAACGGATTCCTTTTTTGTATAGGAAATATTGGGGATTAAGAAAAAAAGACGAAATCGATATTAATCCAGTGGCGTGAAAGTTGGGGAGGGGCGAATTAGGGTGCACACCTGCCGTAAGCCCCCGTTCAGAGTTACAAACTCATGATTTGCCTTGAAATATGAAACTGAATGCTGTTAAGTGACATACCAAATTTCATTAAGAAAAGGTAAGCCGTTATGGAGTTATTCTGGAAAATTTATTTTTTTTGTTTCACTTTCAACACCCTGTAACTCGGTTAATACTTATTTTAGGGTATATGTTTATTGGGACTTTCAGACTTAAAATGAAGAGAGGATTCTACTCTCGGAGTTTGTCCCCTTTATTCTGGGACACCCTGTATAATGAATGAAATTCCAACGAAATTACAAAAAGACTTGGCTGTAAGGATTTCATCTGTATATAGTGAATGCGAGATTGTTGTATTGTTAATTTATTTGGAATACAAACATACATACATACATAAAGAGCTTTTTTACTTCGAATAATACAAACTGGCAGTGGCTATGGTGTTTTCCATCCTATTTATTCAGAAACTTGCGATTTTAATGTTAAATTCTTAATCAAAATTTGAGAATTTTGGGATCAAATTGACCTACACCGGGTTGTGTCCTGTCACGTTCAAGAATTATAAAATCGCAGGTGAACACATACCCGATGAAAGACTTTGTTTTGAAATAAAAGGCCAATGATACGTATCTGACTCTTGGTAAGTTTATCCAGCTCCTACTTGAAACAAAAAAAAGTGATACTACAATCACGATTTTTTGAGTAAAAAATCGCAGAAAATGCTTTTCTTTTTGTCTAGCTTTTCTTTCAGACGATAATCAACTGATATTCCACAATTACAAGCACCAATAACAACCGTTTTGCACAAATTTCAACAATACAGGGTGTTCCAAATTAAGTCGGCACCATTGCCAACTCCGTTATTATTGATGCTACGAATTCGGTTAAATGGGCAAACTAGTAGCATTTTTAATGGCCTTCTCGACGCCGAAAACAAAAAAAATTTGACAGTCATGGGAGCTCTGTTATTGAGAATGTAGTTACGAGTCGAAATGCATGATAAAATATAGAGTGTTCCATTTAAAAAAATATCATTTTATGAAAAATTTCGAAAACGCGACTGTCATTTTTTTTTGTTTTCGGCGTCGAGAAGGCCATTAAAAATGCTACCGAATTCGTAGCATCAATAATAACGGAGTTGGCAATGGTGCCGACTTAATTTGGAACACCCTGTATAATCGTAAACATAACCTACAATGCATGAATTCGTCTAAAAACCCAAAATGTTGTTTTTTTTTTGTTCTTTTGGTAAATTGGTTACCTGCAAATGCGCCGCTGACTATTCAAATATGGGAAAATAACTTATTTTTCATTTATATGTTCAATTGTTTAATTCTCGCCATTTTGCGTTGAACATATTCATTACAATAGCAAAATGTCGAAATTTTACAAATTTTTCAATTCAGTTAATTACAAATCAGCACTTATTAATTTTTCAATAGAATTGCGAGTTAGGTTGAGTTCAGTGCAATGTCCAACTTTAAAACCATATGCATTTTGAAAAAGAAAAATTGAGAGGCACCCTGAGCGCATCATCACGAAAGTCAAATTTTATCATTTTTAAAAGCAGCCCAGCCGTTGCGCGGTGATTCGAACACGCCTACCTTGGCATAGCAAGCAAGAACACTACCTGCGCGCCACTAATACCCGTTCAGCCGCATATCTTGGGTTTGTGGGCATATATTTTTCAAGAGCGATATCTAGTGGAGATAGCGAAGCCCCTGTTCGTAATAAAACTACTTACCTGGGAGCGCCAATAAGTAGTCCGGTGGCAGGGAGGGCTTTCGTAGCCGATGAAGTGTGACGGGATCACCCAAATTATTCGTATGTAGTTTGGCCCGCTGAATCCGAATTTCGAGGGTGATAAGCCGTGAAAGCATCCGCAAAATTGTTATGGACGATTTTCCAAAGAATGAGAAAAAATCTAAATAAATTGCATCATAATATTCTGCACAAAATTCTCTACAAAAAAGGTCTTTACAAGTTTTTCTCTAAAATGCACCGTTTTCGAGTAAAACGTATTACATAATTATATTTTCAGCATCAACTTGTCCCAAATTATTCATATATGTCTCGACTATGAATAACGAAAGAGACATTCTTGAAAAAATCATTCGTGTGGAATTTCCGGCACTGAATTTTCCGATACTTTTACCTTGTATGGAACCGGGATTATTTTATAAGCGAAGCTCACGTCGTGGACAAATTTCTTATAGTGTCAATCACACAGCATTTCAGTATGCGAATTTTGCTTAAAAGTAAATCAATTTTCCGAGGAAAATCAAAAATTTCATTTTTTTCTAAAACAAATGACGTTATAATATATTCCATAAAATTCTCTACAAAAAAGATCTCCACAAATTTTTCTTTAAAATGCACCGTTTTCGAGTAAAACGTCCTCTCAATTGGAAAAAAATGGAACTTTCTCAATTTTCAGTGCTCTCCTTTTCATCTCAGTCACATAAGGATATTTTCAGGATCACCTTGTCCCAAATTATTCATAATATGTGTCTCGACTATGAATAACAAAGGAGGCATTCGTGTGGATTTCCTGGCACTGAATTTCCCGATACTTTTAAAAATTGAAAAAATAGAAAATTTAAAAAGTGCGCGTTTCTAACGCGATCTCTTTTGTTTAGACGTATTTTCACTTGTTTAAAACATCTCCCTACGCTGTCATGTACTTTCCTTATTTTCATTTCGCTAATAGGATATTTTTCCATTCGGGTTTATTGAAGAAGACTCAATGCTTAAACCACAAAGGGTTGAAATTTTGATTCCCCCTAGTAGAGAATTGGTACCGAATTGAACTTGCAAAAGTTGTACCCGGAATATATGCGTCTGTAAGGCAGCAAAAATTAATTTTGTTTTTGTCACCGCGGTAATACATGCCAAAATAAAATTTGAATAAAACTAATTTTTTTCATGAAACCCGTTTTAATTGACACTATAAGAAATTCGTCCACGACGTGACCTTCGAAAATTAAAAAAATGCCGCTTCCATGCAAGGTAAAACTATCGGGAAATTCAGTGCCAGGAAATCCACACTATTGATTTTTTCAGGATCACTTTTGTTATTCATAGTTAAGAAAAATATGAATAATTTGGCACAAGGATGTACTGAAAATATTATTATGTGACTGAATGAGACTACTAAAAATTGACAAAGTCGCATTTTTTCGAATTTCGAACACGTTTTACTCGAAGACGGTGCATTTTAAAGAAAACTTTTTGAAGACATTTTTTCATGGAATATATTAGAGCGTATTTGTTTTTGGAAAAAATGGATTCTTCGATTTTCCTCGGAAAATTGTTATACTTTATAGCAAAATTTTCCGTTTCTCCGCTACTGAAATAGTTTGTGATCAAACAAATATATATGCTGAACCCGTTTTGATTGACACTATAAGACATTCGCCCACGACGTGAGCTTCGCGAATAAAAAAATGCTGGTTCCATGCAAGGTAAAAGTATCGGGAAATTCAGTGCCGGAAAATCCACACGAATGATTTTCTCAAGAATGTCTCGTTATATATATGTGTTGTTATTCATAGTCGAGACATATATGAATAATTTGGAACAAGGTGATCCTGAAATTATCATTATGTGACTGAATGAGAGAGCACAGAAAATTGAGAATATCGCATTTTTTCGAATTTCGAGCACGTTTTACTCAAAAACGGCGCTTTTTGGAGAAAAACTAGTAGATACCTTTTTTGTAGAAAATTTTATGTAGAATATTATGACATTCGTTTTTCAATCGTCCATAACAATCTTCCGGGTGCTTTCACGGTTTATCACTCTCGAAATTCGTATTCAAAGGGTCAAAATACATTAGAATGATTCGGGTGATCCCGTCGCACTTCATCGCCTACGAAAACCCTCCCTGCAACCGGACTAAAGGTAGAAATTTCTCGATCGTAGAATCGGCTTTGACAATAACTAATAATTATGTGAAGACTTTTTTCTTCTGGGTTTGTAAGAATTCGGGATTTTTTTTCATTTGTCAAAACATTTTTTCGTTTTCCTCCAAAATCATCAAAACCAAAAATTAGTTAAATTCCCAAATTCTCATAAACGAATTGTTTCATTTGTACCAAAAAAGAACGAATATCAACGAATACTACCAACATTGAAGGTTATGTGTACGGATATAAGAAGGTCGAATTTTTGTGCGAAACTGTTGTTTTTGGTGCCTGTATTTGGGGAATATCCGTTCAGTGATTAGCATCTGAAAAAAAGGTAGAAAAAGGTGCGATTTTGTATTGAAATATCGTGTTTGAAAATGTTCAATATTCAAAAGAGCGTAACTCAAAAAGTACTTCGGAGTGCCTCGAAATTTTTTTCGGATACGTGTTCAGAAGACTACGTAACACCACTTTTTTTTTCAATTTCAAGTAAGAGCTCGATAAACGTACCTTTACCGAACTTTTCAATGAAATTATGTCAATTTGATGATAATAAAGACAAAATTCAGGTTTCAATATGAACTGACTTTTACAAAATTCTCTTTCAAAATTGACAACTGTAATATTATTTTTGTACAACTGTGACGTACAACTATGACGTTTTTAATTCATTGACATATGAACTAAAAACTGACGTTTTCACAAAATCACTTTCAAAACTAGTGTTTGAAATACATTTAACACTAGTGTTAAAAGTAAAATGACAGATGGGATGGTGGATACTCAGTAATATATAGATCTTTCTAATAGAAACATTTAAATCAGATATTATAATCAGAACACCTGCTCAAAAGGAATCATTTATAAAAGTTCACACATGTATTTGGCGTTTGTGCAATTGGCAATACTAATTCCTATTGAAGTTACAAACGAAGTAGTATTCAGTCCAACTGTAGAAGGTCCTTCATAACTGACAAATAATGACATTCATCAATAAAGTGCGTTGGGGTTTATCATTTTGGAGCTTCTGCCTTGTAATCCAAATATCGTGTGTTCGAATCCTCATGGATCTTATTTTTTTTGTTTTTTTGTCACTATAGCAGTAACTGTTGAACAAAAAACATTTTTTTGATACATTCGTTAAAAGTGATTTTATTTTGCTCTACTCACAAAATAAAATGCTACTTTTAACACTTGTATCATAAATAACTATTTTGTACAACTGTCATTAAAAATGACGTTTTCAATTCGTTGACACAAGAACTAAAAACTGACGTTTTCACAAAATCACTTTTAACACTAGTGTTAAAAATACTTTTAAAACTAGTGTTAAAAATACTTTTAAAACTAGTGTTAAGAGTAAAATGACAGATGAGATGATGGATACTCATACTCATACTCTATCTAATAGAAACACTTTAATCAGATATTATAATCCAAAGATCGCGTGTTTGAATCTTATAATTTTTTTTGTTTTTTTCTTACTAGCAGTAACTGTTGTACAAAAAAAATTGTATGATATATTTGTTAAAACTGATTTTATATCGCTCATATTCCCCACTCACAAAATAAAATGCCACTTTTAACACTTCTATCATAAATAAGTATTTTGTACAACTGTCATGAAAAATAATGTTTTTAATTCAATGACATATGAACTAAAAACTGACGTTTTCACAAAATGATTTTTAACACTAGTGTTAAAAGTAAAATGACAGATGAGATGATGGAGACTCAGTAATATATATATATCTCTGATAGATAAACTTCAGTCAGATATTATAATCAGAACACCTACTCAAGAGGAATCATTTATAAAAGTTCACACATGTATTAGGCCGTTTGTGCAATTGGTAATACTAATTCCTTTTGAAGTTACAAACGAAGTCCAACTGTAGAAGGTCCTTCATCACTGGCAAATAATGACATGCATAAATAAAGTGGGCAGGGGTTTATTATAGTTTGAGCCTCTGCCAGTACAAAAAATTTTTATGATACGTTTTTTAAAAGTGATTTGAAATAAAATGCCACTTTTAACACGTGTATCGTAAATAACTATTACATACGGTCACTGCAGAAAATAGGCAAAAACACACGACTCACACAGTTTTCCTAAACAAAACGCACAGTTTGATATATCTCGGAAACGGATTTGGTAGAAATTTTGTATGTAGATAGAGTTTTGCTTTTTAAGTTTATCTATACTCCCCACAAACTCTTCTCAAGTTACTTAGGAAAAAATTGTGCAAAAAATTCGTGATACATATAGCTGTGAGAAGGAAGTTTCGTGTGGGGTACCACAGGGAACAGTGCTGGGACCCATTCTGTTTATAATATACCTCAACGAACTTCTGCATCTTGACACGGTTGGGGAAATAACTAGTTTCGCTGATGACACGGTCATATTCTATAGAGACGTCAGTTGGATGAACCTGAAATTGGAAGCTGAATCCAATATGGGACAAATTACAAACTGGTTCGCTTCACGGATATTAACTATCAACTATGAGGAAACAAATTATATGCCATTCACCTGCTATGAAAACCGGCTTCCTGAATTCAACACTCTATCTATCACACATACGAAAAACTCCAAGATTCAAGCGGCTACAGAAATAAAATATTTGGGTCTCCCAATAGATCATCATCTCAGATGGGACAGGCACATAATTAATGTTGTAAATACTCTTGGGAGTTTGCTATTCCGGTTCAGATATTTCTCAAATATATTGAAAATTTATTATATGAGGATATTATACTATATGCTCTGATAGAATCTAGAATCCAGTATGGAATACTGGGATGGGGGGGTGCTTTGGAAGTTCACCTGAAAAAATTATCAACAATACAAAAATGCTTTTTAAAAATTATTCATAAAAAAGAAAGGAAATATCCGACCAATAAATTATTCAGTGGAACAAAAATTTTTGACCTAAGAAAACTCTACCTCTATCACATAATGATACATACCTATAAGAACAAATCTACCATCCTACAAAATCTAGACCATACTTACCAAACCCGACAGAAAACACACCTCTATACCAAAACGAGTGCACAAAAAAATTATTGGCCAGAGCAACTATAAGTATATCTGTTCAATAAAGCTCCAACAAAACTTAAAGAAGAAATAGTCACAGGCAGTTCCATCTATATTATCAAAAACCGAATTAAAATATGTGTACACAGCCTACAAAGAAAAGATATTCAGCAATTCTTCTGAATACACATTAAACTGCTAAAAAGAAAAAAAACTGATGATTGTCAAGCCACTATTAAAATATTTTGTGAAATTTACAATAGCTGAAAGTTCTTTCTCGGTCATTCAGTAATTTTGCTCGGAACTGTTTAGAGCACGTTAAGCAAAGGCAATAGGTTGCTCATTACCTATGGTTCTTTGAGACAGCACAGCACCAATGGCTATGTTTGAGGCGTCTGTGGTTAATAAAAACGGTTTGAAAAAAATCAGGAAATTGTAAAATCGGTTCATTAGTTAAGAGGTTTTTGCATTTTTCAAATATTTCAATAAATTCATCATTGTGGATAAGTTGTTCTCCTTTCTTCAGACATTTGGTAAAAGACTGTTATATCAGCGAAGTTTTTTATGAATTTCTTATAATAACCTAGGAGTCCCAAAATTGATTTGATTTCCTTAGCTATTGATGGAAATGGGAAATTTTGTATAGCTTTTATTTTGTTAGGATTTGATTTATTCCTTCAGAGGTTATTACATGTCCTAAAAATTCAACGTTTTTCTTAGTTAGCATCACGTATCTTTTGAAAAACTCGAGTCAAGTTAAAAATACGTTCTTGAAGTGAAGTGAAGAAAATTATAATATCGTCGATATATAAAAGACAGATCTTATTTTGCAAATTTCGTAATACATGATCCATAACACTTCGGAATGTGGCAAGATATTCATAATGTCAATTTTCAACATTGAAAACCATTTTTTGGATCGAATTTGGATCTATCTCAATTTGATGAAATCCAGACACTAAGTCCAGAGTTGAAAAATATTGACATTTGCCTAATTTATCAAGGATATCATCTATATTTGGTATGTGGTACCTTGTCATCTATACTATTTTTCATTTAATTTTCGATAGTCTACTACAATTCTCCACTTTACTTTTTCCTGAAGCATCTAATTTCTTAGGAACTATCCAAATGGGTGAGCTACATGGAGATATAGAAGGTCTAATGATTCCGTCATTTAACATTTTGTTAATTTGTGTCTGTACTTCTT
Source organism: Chrysolina haemoptera (assembly GCA_958298965.1). Taxonomy (NCBI): domain Eukaryota; kingdom Metazoa; phylum Arthropoda; class Insecta; order Coleoptera; family Chrysomelidae; genus Chrysolina; species Chrysolina haemoptera. The sequence goes on from OY282595.1 coordinate 22,222,494, forward strand.
GTTTATGGCAATGTGAAAACCTATAAGATTTCATATGAAAAGGAATTTCATCTGTCGTTTTATTTCGTGTTTAATGACATTAGTAACTTTCAAGATTTTCTTTTCGTCATGAAAAATATCACTGTATTTATTACATAGTTTTAGTATAGCGACTCTTTCTTCTTTACTCATGTGATCTGTTCGTATTTTTTCAAGATATATCATTTCCTGTGGAAAAATTCGTTTTTGGTAATAAATCTTCTGCATGATAAATTTCAAAATTTTCTTTATTTATTAAACTACGAGGAAGAGGTTTAAAAAGTTTAAAAATAGTTTTATTAGTATTTTTATATATTTCAAAGCTTGCTCGAAAATTTTCAGCAAAGTCATATATTGTTTCTGGAACATATAAATTCTGAAATTGTTTGGAATTATAATGTCTCCTTGTTTCAACTGGAAATTTTTGGATAATACTCTCGAAGGTCGGTACTTCAAAAGTATATTCTGTATCATACGGTTGTCTATAAAAGAATGGTATTTCAGCAAAGTCGTAGTGCAGTGTTTGATTTTGAAAATCAATGCTTAGGTTAGGATTTCTTAACTCTTTTAGTCCTAATATACTGTCAAAAAATTCGTGAAATGGAAATAATAAAATAACTTTGAAATTCAAAGAAGTCCTTTATAATGAATAATTTTTTCTCCTAGTGATGTTTTCAACTGTGAAGATTCTTTTTAAATGCTCTCTGAAAAATATTTTTCTGCAAAAGACGGTCTTAGCATAGAGGTATGACATGTCAATGGTAGTTTTATAGTAGTTTTTTATCTTTATATAAGGTGAATCGTTCACTACTGCTGGATGTAATTCAATTATGTGTTCTCGTTCATTTGAGGCGGATTGTAAAAATGTGTCTCATCTTCATTGTCTGTTGGTTCATTGGTATTCTCGAATTAATTCATGGCATCGTTTAAGTCAAGCTCTTCTTGATCAAACGGATTATTTTCAAATTGTGAACCTAATTGACAATTCAAAAAATTTTGTGTCTAATGTGAATATAATTGGGGTGTTACATCACAGTCCTGTGTATATAATTCTTCATTTTTCCTATATGATGAGATTCATATTGTCTAATATGAATTTGTTTCGTTAGTTGGTCTATATCAGGGTTTAAGTTTATTTTGAAAATAAGTTTGCTACGTAAAATTTGAATTAATTTTCCAAAGTCTAACATATCTTCACTTCACTTTGGTATCATGGTGAAAAGTTTTGTTCCGAATCATCAAGACTTCATCTATCACCAAATGTATTTCTCAATTAGTTTTTTATCAATTCAATTCAATTCTGTTCGTGAACTAATCAATAATTGTGCTCTGTCCTTCAATTTACTCAAAATTATACTGATAATACATTGGATCAAACTCTTGATCATTGCCATGATATCTTGTATGAAATTTGCCTACAGAATAAAAATTTCCAGATTTTCAGAGGTTCCATTGAAAATAGGAATGGTATCTGAATATATTTTAAACAACGTGTAATTTATTTCTTGGGCCATATCTGATACGTGCAATAATAATAATAATAATAATGTTTATTCACAATAAAAAGTTTCACAATAAAAAGTACAATAAAGAGTACAATGAAAAGTACAATAATAATAACAACAATAATAATAATAATGATACTGACAATATAGTCTTGAACAATGTACAAAAATTGCAATGTTCGAATAAACAAATAAGCCACTAAGGCTAAGAAGCCAGCGCGTGGTTGTGGAGTGTTATTGAGCATTACACTGTAGTAACTATCCGAAATACTAATTAAACAATACAACAAAATAAAAGGTTATAGATATAATGATAATATTCAATAATACCCAGTATTAGGTAGTAACAATATTTACAGTTTTCCTATCAATCAATACATATTAGTACAGGGAATTTTATGCGGGTCTATTAAATTATGTATTATTTTTCTCTCAGTTTCATGGAGGTACTGTTTGGTTTTTTTTTTTGAATAACACTATGGAGTTCGAATCTTTGATATTCCTGGGAATGTTGTTAAATATTCTCGTGCTTAGATAAGTATATCCTCTCTGACCTATAGTTTTGGATGAATACTCAGTACGTATCATGTTTTCTGTTTTTGCCCTAGTATCATAATTGTGATCAATATTTCTTAAATAATTTCTATTTTTGTATTGATCTATTGCTACACGTAGAAAGTAAATTTGCCTAAGGTCTAGTACTTTACTTTCAAAATATAGCAAGTTCGATGAATACGTTTGACATTTATTGAAGCAAATTTTCAGGAATTTTTTTTGAAGAGTGTCTAGAAAAGTTAAGTAACTGCTTGCAAATGGTGAAAAAGATGCAATAAGGTTATCAATGTTGAATAGGGGAATATTTTCCATGAAAATTGAAAAATGAAAAATGTGATTTATTTGTAATATTTAACAGAAAACAACCATTTCCCCGGCACAAGCCGCAGATAATTCCACAACAGATTTTATGAATATCCTATTCATATTTTCGAACTAAAATCAAAAGGTTTTCAATAATAATCATAAAATATGTGCAAAAGTAATATTTTCAAGTCTAACACTAAATTACTCAAGAACTCATAATAAAACCTAAATCATTTCTATCACTCATTAAGTTACTGGTGTGATCTGTATCACTCCGTTTGTTTTTCTTTGTTTGGTGTGATCTGTATCACTCTGTTTGTTTATGTTTGTTTTCCCTAATCCTAAACTCATTTGAAACCTTTATGATAAAAATTTTAGGATGTACAAAGAGGGTACTCGACTCACCGTGGTGGTAGACGAATCCCTTCTTCGGGCCTCTGTATGATCAGCTTGCATTCACCAAAAGTTGATTGACAATCTTTCTTCTTCGAATAGTGGACTAACAACTGCGTTGACGTGTTTTTCTCGATGAAGGGACACTTTCACTATCCTACTGACTGCGCCAATTAAAGTAGCTGGTCAACGATTTGTTTTTTTATTTATTTATTTTTAAAAGCATATTAAGCATATTAGCATGCTGTATCAAACATAAGAACTTGTAAACAAATCATCATCTTATTTATATAAGTATATAAGTGCAGAATCAGCAATACATAGTAAACAATTCATAACTATCTATGATTACATGAATAGGTGAAAAATATCCAGTGAATAATTATGTTCCATTTCTTCCACAGATGTTGACAAAAAACCTTTTAGAAAGAAATAAAATAGTTTTGATAAAAATTAAAAAGTGGATGTGATTTTTTTGTGCTAAGTGGTGCATTGTCATATGATTGTCATTGTTTTGTTATATTCTATAGGATATTTTGATTTTTTTTTATATGGCCGAATAGTTACATTCAATGACTATGCAGATATGCATGTATTTTATGGACGAGCATTTTGTAATGCTGCAGAAGCCCGTCGTCAGTATTCCGAGCAATTAATTTGAGCATGTTGTTTTATTTCGATATTACTGTAAGTTCAGTTTTGCCAAAACGAGGTGGTGATGGCTCTTCTAGGACTGTACGTACCGTTGTATTGGAGAAAAATATCTTGGAAGCTGGCGCTGATGATACTTCAATGAGCATCAAAAATGTATCAGAACAGTTCCAAACATCCAAGTCCACTAATTCATAGAATAATTAGGGAACAACTGCTCCACCCATTTCACATCCAGAAGGTACATGCCATGACACCTCAAGATTTTCCAGCCCGATTGGAATATGCCAATTGGTTCATGGATAAGCAAAGAGAGGATATGACTTTCAATTATCAAGTTTTATTCACTGATGAAACAGGTTTCAGTAGAGATAGAGTTATCAACTCTCATAATCCCCACAAATGGGCCGAAATAAATCCCCATGGGACATTGAAAACTAAACATCAACGGACATTCAACGTGAATGTTTGGACTGGTATCATAGGAAACCATCTTATATGACCATTCGTTCTACATGACCGATTGAATGGAGAACGTTATTTGAAGTTCATTCAGAACGATTTGAATGGACTTTTGGAACATGTTCTATTGCAAACCTCCTCCTCATTTTAGTTTGTTTGTGAGTGACCATCTGAACCATATTTTCCACAATAGATGGATTGGAAGAGGTGCGGGCCATATTCATGGCCGCCGCGGTCTCCGGATCTAAATCCACTAGATATCATTCTATGGGGGCATCTCAAAAGCCTTGTTTACGCTACACCTATTCACAAAAGAGATGCATTGTTGAATAGAATAACATTACATTGTGAAGCCATACGAAACGACCCTGGAATGTTATTTCAAGTACAAAGAGGGCGTCTTCGCAGATTAAGAAAATGTATTGAGGGAGAAGGGGGTCATATCAAGCAGTTTTTGTAGCGGGTTTTTCATTTTTGTTTGCTCTTGAGGCTTGTGATTGATATTTACACCATGCGTTCTATAAGGTAAAGGTGCATTATAAAAATTAATTATGAACATTTCACCTATTAGTTCTATTTTCATTGAAAATCAATTATTTCGAATAACGGAAGACATCTTAGGTTGGCTGTCGTCCAGGTAACCTTGTTTTGTTAAAAAATATTCGAAAATCCAATTATTTCGAAGTTTTGGGGTGTGGACCATCGGGGGCAGTCCGTTCCTGACATTTTAGCAAAACAACTGACTCTTGCATGAAAGCTCATCAAAGCAATTCATTTGTTAAGTCAATCACCAAAAGTTGGTTGATTTTGAATATTCACTTAAAAAGTTAAGGATTTTAGGAAAAAAAGTTATATGAAGTACTGGTGATATTTTGACCCCGAGAGTAAAAGAGGAACAGGGACACCCTGTATTTGCTCAAACCAGGAAAGAAAAATTTTGCAACGAGTATATCTTTGTACACATATAAAAAATCTTCTATGCGTGTGTACGTCATTCTTCTTCTAAACGGCTGGACCGATTTTGATGAAACTTTTTGTGTGTGTTGAAGTGAATTTGGGAATGGTTCCGATTCATAGTTTGGTCCACTACAATATGTTTTTTTAATTAATTTTTATTTATAAGTTGAATGTAGCAGCTGATCCTGGCGACTTCGCCATAAAATGAGCTTGGCAATAAAATTAAAAAGTGTTAGTCTGCCGGGGCTGTCAGTTCAATAAAAAGTATTATAAAGTATGACCCATTTAAGATGGAAGCACCCTTATCAAACTTACATTTTTCAACTGATTGGAATGCTTTTTTTTTCTTTAGGTAGACATTCAAAATTCCACTAGGACACCAAATTTCATGAATAAATCTGTTTCCAGGGCCAACTAATCTTATTTTTCATGGTCAAAATTCTAAAAAAAAATTACTAGCGATTTTTTTTTCAAATCTGACTGCACCACTGCATTAACTATAGTATTATATTATATTATGATACAAGTTTAAAATTTGAAGGAGGCTATCGGGTAATTCATTTCTTCACATTATTTAAATTTTGAATACAAATATCTGTAAATTGCCTTTTTTTAAATGACTGATGAAGACTCAAGCTGCATCCCTCCTGAATTGAAAGTAATTGCTCAACGGGCTGTAAATGATTTGTTGCCCAAAACATCTCGTTCAGTTTACGAAAGGAATGCCATCCCTCTTGTCTGACAAAAAAGAAATATTTTCCCAAACTTTCAACTTCCAAACCATTCCGGAACATCTTCAAATAAATCATTTCAGAGGAGAGTTTGGGAAGGTACAATATGATAAAATAGACATTTTGGCAACAAAGCATATGTGTTTATCCTGGGTTTCAATTACTACGTTTATCTCGACGGTCTCTATCCGCTTCAAATTCGATAGCATTGAGTCAAGTTAAACCATCCTTCTGTTTATGTCGCAATATATAAGTGGATCGAGGAATCCTATGCTTCAATCCGATTGAAAAACCTAACTTCACAGCAATAAGTATGTCGAATTTCGTAACGTAAAAAATATGCGAAACCTTAATCCTTTCACCATGCATGTATCCCAAAAAACGTTTTTCTTTAATCAGTTGAATTAAAAAACTGCCCTCTTCTTTGTACAATACGTTCTTCTTCCTTATTTTTATTTTGTTTCCCATTTTGAAAAAGAGGGAACTCATCCGATTACAGACAATTGAGACGATAAGAAATTTGGATTTGGCTACTTTTATCGGATATCTGTCAATTTCGAACTCGTTTATCTCGTAATTTCAGTTTTCTTCAAGGCGATCGGTTGGGTTCAATCCTATATTCTATGGAACTGACTTGAGTGGTTCAATCCAATCCGAAAGCTGTATAATATATCGATTAGATGGATCGAATCCAGTCAAGTCAAACCCATTTTGAGCGGATCCAAAGTTGTGAGATGAACGTAGTCATCTACAATAAATAGAAAATGTCAGTTCTGACAATTCGTTATTGAATTGATTCAAGAGCAATGTTGCCACTTTGTGTTTTTTGAAAATAATTGATACGAACATATTATAGAAGAAAAATTATTTCAGATTGAAAAAAAAACTACTACATTACTCATTTCTAAGCATTTGAAAGAATTTAACTGTTTTTTCAAGAATAGCCCAAATGCACCTATCAAAAGCGTACCCTCCTTTTTATACTAATTATGAATATGGGTGGGTAAATAAAAAAAGTGACTGACACCTATACAGTCTACGACGCTTAGGGCCGGTATTATAAAAATGTTTGACAGCTAACTTTAATTTAAACAGTCAAGTTAACTTTTACTTTAGAATGTCAGTTTTATGAAGGTCCCATTTTTTATTTTAAATTTGCTTTAATGTGTACAGATTCTCTGCATAATAGAAATCGGTTTTTGAAATATATTTCATTCCACAAGTTGAAATAGTCTAATCGATATCTAAATATTCTTGGTCACCGTGGCCTTCAACCAGTATCTTCATCGTCGGTTGAAAGTTCCTCAAAAATAAAATGGATATCGTTTTAACAAAGTCAGAAAAATAATACAACAATAAACTCAAGTATGTGCTAAATTATTGACAGAAAAACTGTCGAAAACCATCATTTCCTACAAAGTTAATTTCAACTGATACCCATTCCACCGGATAAAGTTAACTCCTTCATCTAGAAGTTAACTGCAAGATGTGCCGTCATTCCACAAGTTAACTTCTAGTATTCTGTCAAAATAGTTTTATAATACCGGCCCTTAGCAGTTCAAGGTCCTGATTGCTCTTCTGAATTAGAAAAGGGAAATCAGTTGCAGCGATACTAAAATGAATATAGTGGCATTTGTTCAGTATAAATGCAGTAAATTCAATATTGTGTACCTCTTTCGTCTAAAACCAGTGCGTGAGCTGTAGGCTCACCGACGCGCTGTGAAGGCCCTGGGGTATGCACGTCATCTGAAAAATTAAAGGATAATTCAATCAAATCAATAGGTACTAGAAGGGTACTAGTATAACAAATGGATATTATAATAAACGAATAGCGTTCTGTCACAACTGATTGACCGAGCGAAGTCATTAATAATAGAGCAATAAAATAATTTATTGGAACGGTGGGCTCTCTGTCAAGAATTAAGAGTTATACCTCACAAAATTGCAGATGTTTCTCTTACCTTATCATATCTAATTCCTTCTCTCCTGTGCCTTGGACAACATTTCCATCCATTCCTTCCTTCACTGGCTATAGAAATGGACTTTTCGCGAATTTTACTTTATTCACGAAATTTACTTAAATGGCACTTAAATAGCACTTATGACTTTACTTCGTTGATTGAAATGCTCAAGTCTCAACTCGATAAGGCTGATTGAAGCCTATGTGTGAATTATAAAACAAATAAAACAAAAGAATTTAACAACACTTATATCTATTGAACAAAGAAATAATAAATAAATAATAGAATACAAATACTTTAATTAGGGACGTTTTAAGAATTATTTAGAATTTTGATTGAGAAAACAAACTGGTGAGAGGTGAGAACGATCGTTCTAAAACTTGAGACTTGATAATGAAAATAATAATTGAGTAGTTATCACGTATTTAAATACTTATGCCAAAATATACTTATGAGAAAGAACAAAATTTCCGCGGACAATACAATGATATCAAAAATTTACGGACTACACAGAATATAGAATTTACCAAACCAATCTTCCCTACCCTCTACATTCTAAGAAGAATGTGGCCTCTAACAAAAATATTCACATGTAAGAATTGAACTAGCTATCGAAAATAGTCGTTAAATTTATGATTCCTGAATGTGGTCTCTTCGAAATTTGGTATTCAACACATAAAACTTAGGGGAAAGGAACTTTCATAACATGTGTCTCGGTATAAGGAGGCTGTAATTTGATATTTTCATATTTCCTCGTCCACTCAAGGTGGTGCTAAATGACTCAGAAACTGCAAAACAAATTTTAAGAAGTAGAAAACGAATTGATCGAAATGGCATCAAAATCGCAAATGATTTAACAGTCAAACAAAGAGATCACCTGAGGTCACTGCGATCTGAGCTATCAGATAGACAAAGTAAAGCGGAAGCTGATCTCACTATTAAATATATAAGAGGAGTTCCTAAAATTGTTGAATCAAAAAACTGAACAGTCAATAAATATCATTTTTCTATCAAAATGTGGGTGGAATAAGAACAAAACTTGAAAATCTACAAATAAATACTCTTTGTTGTGATTATAATGTCATACTGCTTACTGAATCATGGTTAAATAGTGACATTTCTGATCATGAATTGGGTATGAAAAACTATAACATTTAAAGAACTGACAGATCAAGGAATTCAAATAAAACCCGTGGTGGAGGAGTTTTGATTGCTATTACGAAGAACTTTCAGTCTAAGGTTGTTAGATCATTTAATGAAAACTTTTATGAAGAAATATATGTCGAACTCAAAAGTGAAAACAATAACTACATTATAGGTTGTACTTATATTCCTCCTAATTCAAATGCTGATATATACCAGGCTCACTGTACTCAAGTAGAAGATCTTTGTTCCAAATATGTCAATTACAAATTCTTAATATGTGGAAACTACAATGTTCCTGATACCTTTTGGGATAATGACCATATGGGTTTAAAAGCTATATGCCCTGCAAATTCTAATGGAAATATCCTTGCCAATAATTTTGGGTTCTTATTTTTTAATTTTGGGTAGAGGCATATTACTTGATTTGATATTTTCCCAAACTCAAGAGGTGGTAGTTTCCCCTGCTGTTGATCCTCTTTTCAGCGACACTATTCATCACACTGCAATTTCTTTTCTAGTCAAAGATGGAAGTAGTAAAATGCCTCTTCCAGAAAGTCATTATTATTATGACTTTAAAAATGCTAATTACATGGGAATAAATGATTTTTTGGGGACATTTGACTGGAATAGTGTTTTTAAAAACTTAGATGCAAACACAGCAACAAGCGAATTTTATAAAATTATTCAACAAGCGATCGACATATTTGTTCCATTGAAACTATTTAAACCATCCAATTTTCCAAAATGGTTTTCATCTGAACTGAAACAGATGATCTTAGAGAAAAAGCGAATTCACAAAAACTACAAGACTTACCATCGCAATGAAGATTATATGACATTTACACAATTGAGATCGCAATGTAAAAATCTTACCAAAGTTTGCTATGACACCTACTTAGAAGGTATTGAAAATAATTTCATTAATGATCCAAAATGTTTCTGGAAATTATTCAGTGATAAGAAAAACACCAGTTATATGCCTAATACAATGACGTATGAGGACATCATGTCTACAGATATGTCAAGTACAGTCGACTTGTTTGCCAAATTCTTTTCTACAGTATACGTAGAATCTGATCCGATTCCTACTCAATTCTCGTATGAAAAAACTATAGACTTATCATCTTGTACATTGGAATTGTCAAAAATATTTGAAACAATATGTAACTTAAAATCAAAATTTTCTAGTGGCCCTGATGGTATTCCTTCTTTCTTACTAAAACAGTGTGTACATACTTTATCGATTTCAATTTTCTTTTTATTCAATAAATCACTGACTAGTGGCTCATTCCCCGATCTTTGGAAACGGAGCTTCATTTGTACCATTTATAAAAGTGGCTTGAAAGAAAAAGTTGAAAACTATCGGGGAATTTGTATTTAATCAGCTATTCCTAAAGTCTTTGATTGCCTTGTTGCCAAAATATTAACGAACGTTTGTCGACCCTTGATATTACCAGAGCAACATGGATTTACATCTGAACGTTCCACAGCATCAAACTTATTGTGTTATCAGTACTACATAACACAAGCACTTGAGAGGTCGGTGCAGGTAGATGCCATCTACACTGACTTCTCGAAAGGTTTTGATAGGGTTAGTCATAACCTATTGATTAAAAAATTATCTGCTATTGGTTTCTCTGGTAATATGCTGGAATGGATAAGCAGTTATCTAATTGACTGGTCTCAATCAGTTAGGGTAAACAGTACAATTTCAGAACCTCTTTGGGTGAAATCAGGTGTGCCGCAGGGATCCTATTTTGGGCCTTTGTTGTTCTGTCTTTTTATTAATGACATAAATTCGAATATTATTAATTCAAAATTCTTATTATTTGCCGACGACCTAAAATTGTTTAAGGTAGTAGAGAATGTGTACGATGCTAATCTCCTTCAGAGTGATCTAAATTCCATTTCCGATTGGTGTGAAGCAAATTGTCTTCATCTCAATACGAAGAAATGTTACTCAATGGTGTTCAGTAGGTCTCGTTCACCAATTAATGTTAATTACCTTTTAAATGATGAAATTTTGGAATGTAAACGGGAATGTAAAGATTTGGGTATATGGTTAGATGCCAAACTTTGTTTCAACAACCACGTGAATTCAGTTTCTCTAAGAGCTTTAAAAATTCTGGGCTTTATTGTGAGATCATCTAATTTTTCTCCTTTTACGACAAAAGTTTTATATTGCTCCTTAGTGCGCTCCATCATGGAGTATAACACCATAATATGGAGTCCCTACTACATTAAATATATTCAACAATTAGAAAATGTGCAGAATAAACTTCTAAGGGCTATGGCATACAAACTAGGATTAGTTGTAGGCGAGTATAATTTCAGAGGAGTGATGAATATATTATCTTTATCGACTCTTGAGGATAGACGAATAACTACATCACTAGTTTATCTTTTCAAAATTATATCTGGTGTCATTGATTGTCCGGAAATTCTCTCCCTTATATCTTTCAACGTTCCACGTAGGTCCACTAGACAAATAAAACTATTTGTTACACCATATCACTCAACTAACTATGGCTATCATTCTCCTGTATCTAAAATGTTGAGATTGGGTAATGAATATTGTGATAAAATCGATTTCTTCTGTGATAATGAAAATATTCTTAAGAAACAAGTATCTCGCTCTCTGCTCATGTAAATGTATTGGATTAGTTCATAGCGTTCATTGTCTTTCTTGTCTTTGTCTTTATTGTTCTTTGCTATACATACATAAATATTTATTTATATAATTGTAGTATTAGTATTATTGTAGTAGTAGTAGTATAAGTAATATAAGTTAACATTGTTAAATAATTTATTGTAAACAAAAATTGGGGTTTACCCGTATATAAATAAATAAATAAATAAATATATTTTGGATATGCGTGAATTTGACCTGGTCATTTCACGACTTCACGAAATGCTAAAACTTTTTGTGTATTTTTAACTAAAAATTCTTCAATATATTTTACTCATTACAGGTTTGGTTACACTAGAGATGAGGATATGCTGCAATGAAATTTACCATATTGTTTCGCACTGTGCTGGATTAGAGGTGTGTCATTCACTTCGTCTAAATCCCAGTTATCATCAGCGAATTATTTTTTCCTACTGCTGCAATTTCCTCCACAGTTTAAGCAAAGCTGGGAGCAATATAGCCAGCCTTCTTGCATCTTGCATTTACAGAAAATGCAGCAGTTTCTCAGGTATAGGGGGATCGGAGGTGGTGATGGGCTGAGGACCATACATCTGTTCTTCATCTACCCCTACTTTGTAGAATCCTTCACGAGGACCAGAATCGCCTGAACTTGGAGCTAGACTCTTAATGAGTGCTTCCGTGGTGCAGCCATTGTTAGGAGGAGAATGGCGATGATTTTTGTTCGAAATTATGAATAGGATATTCATTAAATCTGTTGTGGAATCATCTGCGGCTGAAAGACAAATTTTAGTCTCTATTTTCCATTGTTCAAAAGGGGAACATTCTCCATGAAAATTGAAAAATGTGATTTATTTGTAATATCTAACAGAAAACAACTACTTCCCCAGCAAAAGCCACGCTGGACATTGAACTATATCTGATATTGTGAAAAGACTAGTTAAAATTCGCATTTTCATTCAGATAGTTGATTTTTTATAATTTTTTCTAGTTTTCTTTGAAAATTCATGAAATAAATTAGATAGGAAGAATGTTATTAAAAAACTATCACTCACAGAAATCGTTCATTTCATGTCATGGGCATTCCATTTTTATTTTTGGTCGAAATTATGAATTTTCTATGAAAACTAGAAAAAATTATAAAAAATCAACTATCTTAATGAAAATGCGAATTTTCACTTTCAGATTTTTTCTTTTTTTTTCAGTTAGAGTCTTTTCACAATATCTATCAGATGTAGTTCAGCGTGACTTTAGCCGGGGAAGTAGATGTTTTCTGTTACCTAGATATTACTAATAAATCACATTTTTCAATTTTCATGGAGAATGTTCCCTTCTTCGAGAATGGCGATGTTCTATTACCTTGAACGAATATGTTATGAACAGTTTATGTCGCATATTGTTCAAGGAGTTCATTCGTTTGTCGTAAAGCAAGGATAAATGTTTTTCCTCCAATCACAACTGCCTCTAGATCAGCCTGAGGGACTTGGAATATGTTGATGGGAGGTCCAAAATCTGTGTTCTTCTTCAACGTTTTAAAAAAAATTGAGTTCTGGAGTTTTTACGAAAGGCGGGTACTGCTCAAACCAAACCAACTGTCTCTTGATGCTTGAGTGCCGACTATCAACATGATTTTCTGAGTGACTGAAATTAACTCCACAGTAGCCTTCACTTTCTTCAAACACGTGTTGGAGTGAGGACATATCCCATGCGTCCATCTAGCCAAATTACTTGGAGTCAATCCACCCTAACTTCAGATTATGTTCAATACTCATAACACTCCACATCAGTTTGGAGGAGAGTAAAATGAAAAAGTTGAATTCTTTCAGTAGCATAGTATTATTCAATTTGTACATGTCTTGTAGATAGAATTGAGCACATTCGGCATATATGAAATGGCCACTCGCATGGAAATATCGCGGCATATTGTGACTGGTTTCAAGATGGAGTTTCCAGTTACCAATTTTCTCAGATCCAATGAAATTCTCCACCAATAAAGTTATCATCTCGAAGTTTTGAATCCTCATCTTAGCCTTAGGACCATGAAGCCGAGCTGCTAACTTCTTCTCAAGTTCCCTCAGTAATTCTCTACCATGCGCTGTCAGAACGTCTGATCGGTCCCAATAGTACAAAATCTCCGCTAGTTCAAAGTGTACTCCAGTGTAGATGGAGGATGATTAAAAAATAATTTCGCCCAGAGTTGTATAAGCTAAAAATTACCTCTCGTGCCTTCAAATATAGAGGTTGATCAAATGTCACTTTAGCGGTCATCTAACGTAATGATTTAATGATTTATGTCTTCAGTGCTCAAAAGTCTTCACCTAGAAGGGCATTGGCGAAATGCTGGTAACCAACAAAAGTAGTGGTTTGGGTTATTTATTGTTACTTCTTCCATGAATCCATTCCACCCTTCAATACCTGGTGCGTTTATGTTTGCCATACATCCACAGCAAATCTGGTATAGAAGGAGCAACAATTACAATAGTACATGCTACTGAAAAAAATCCCCCCAAGGTCTTCTATAGCTTTCTTCATCTCGACCTCTTCTGCCGAACGTATTTTTTTCAAACGAGGGAAACTTTGTCACCTCTAATAACTGCACTTTTTGGGGTGATGCAAACAATATCCTCATGACATCGAAAGTTTTGTGTTTTGTTTTGTTATTTAATAAGAAAATAGTGAGAAAATTGACCTCCACTGAATTTTGGGTGAAGGCTCTCGCTATAACATACAATTTCGAAGCGCTCTAGCGGCTACACGGTTTGGTCGAAACGAGTGATTATGGTGTACAATTTCAGTAATTATAATGCATTTATTTCTCTCTGTTTAGCGATAATAATGTTATCCTTAACTTGTCATAAAAGATCGTAGATAGAGTTTTTAGAAATTTTGGGTAATTCAAGAATAAATGAGTGGTTCAGAAATAATATATGAAAATACTCCACTTTGTCGCGCGGGCACCGGCTTGTTCTGAAACGAACGTCAGATCACTAAACGTTCATTCCTCTTCAACTTTTCCTATCCCCGCCGACAGGAGAGTAAAGAATAAATTTTATATTTATGTTAAAAAGAATTAAATAACATTTTCAGTTAATGAAGACTTTCGATTTTTAATTGAGTCAAAAAATAACGCAACGGCTCGATCAAGTGGAACCAAGTAGTTATTTCTCATGAGTTGTTGTTGCTTTTCATTTCATTCAAATACAATTTTTGATTGTTAAGAAATTAAATTCCGTTACTCGGTTGGAATGAAAATTCGTTATGCTTGTGGCACAATCATTTATGGATTTTGAAGAGGCAACATTCTCCAGTTATAACCTGAAGACTGTGATCGACGTCTTCCATACAGGCTATTTTCTAAAGAATTTCAAGAAGGTAACAATCTGCGGTTACAGACTGAAGATTATGATGGAAGATCGCTACACACAGGAATTAATACTGGGAATCTCAATGATTTGAAAATCTTGTACATCTGCGATATAACAGTCATTTGGTATTTTGGAGTGAGAATGAGTAGAACCGTCAGGAAAAAATCATATTCGTGGATGATTTCAGCTCTGACAACAGAAAATTATAATAGTCTGGGAGGTACTGTCACTTTGGAATACGTCACAGTATGCACGATGAAATTTAGTTGTTATTATAGTACACATACCACTTATTACTAAACCAATATTCAGACCTCGCGGTGGGTGGAGTGGTGGGAGGCTGTGCAACTTGTCAAAAAAGTTGAAAAAAAAGTAATAGTATACACGCTGAATTTTTTGTCGTTGGTAGATCATGTAATATTCATCACGAAATCAGTCTTCAGACCCTTCAGTAACGGTGGGTTGCACAGATATAGGGTGTTGAATATGAAAAATTAAATCAATTTTTTATTCATAACTTCCACAGTTTTGGGAATTTTACAATTTAATTGAAAGAAATATTTTTGTTCAATAAGAGCTATATTTTGAAAGAAAAATTACATTTTTAGTTGCCACCAGTAGCGTACAAAAAGGGTAGGTCCCATTCCTCCCCTATTTTTTACGCCACTGGTAAAATCAGGAAAATTATTATTATTTGACTTCTTCATTCAATTTTAATTAAAAAATGTATAATTGTTTGAACCCGGAAAAATCAATCGTTTTCAGATCACCTGTGGTTGATCTGAGTGAAATACAATGCTCGTCAGGAGCGATAGACTTACCCAGTTTTGCGAAAAATTACATTAGGGGACAATATTCTTGGGCTCAAAATTTCAACCGGATTCGGAACCAGGACAACAATATTACTACCAGTACAGGTTTTCGATGAAAAATTTTCTCTTCTGAAAAACCCAGTTTGTCTCACTTTTCATGGAAACACCCCCGTATCTACCGTAACTATTGGAGTGAAACTCTGTAAATTTCCAGATCGGTAGATGTACGAGCGATGAATATGAATCTTGCCTGAAGTTGATCTGAGTGACTTACACTGCTCGCCAGAAGCTATAGACTTGGCCAGTTTTGCGAAAAATTATATAAGGGGACAATATGGGCTCAAAATTTCATCGGATTCGCTATCAGGACACGAATTTCACTACCAATACAGATTTTCGCTGGAAAGTATTCAGTTCTAAAAACCCAGTTTATCTCACTTTTCATGGAAACACCCCGTGCCTTCCGTAACTATGGGAGTGAAACTGTTAATTTCGGGATCGGTAGATATACAGGCAATGAATCTGAATCTTGCCTGAAGTTGATCTTAGTGACATACACTGCTCGCCTGGGGGTGTTTCCACGAAAATTAAGACAAATTTGGTTTTTCAGAACTGAACATTTTTCAGCAAAAATCTGTACTGTCAGTAAAATTGGTGTCCTGATTCCGAATCCGTTAGAGTTTTGGGTCTATAATGTCCCCTAATATGGTTTTTTGCAAAGCTGGGCAAGTCCATCGCTCCTGGCGAGCAGTGTATTTCACTCAGATCAACTTCAGGCAAGATTCACACTCATCGTTTGTACATCTATCGATCCGGAAATTCGCAGAGTTCCACTCCAATAGTTACGGAAGAAACGGGGGTGTTTCCATGAATAGTGAGACAAACTGGGTTTTTCACAAGTGAACATTTTTCATCGAAAATCTGTACTGGTAGTTATATTGTTGGATGAAGAATAGGTTTGTATTTCGTGCAGAAATTTATTTATAAAATAATAGCAAAGCGCTTTCGACTATAAAGTCATCATCAGTGCGTACCTGTAAGTAAGTGACATGAATAGAATTTGGGAAATTTTAATAATGAGAATTTTGAAAAAATCTGAAAAATTACTTACTCGTCAGGTGTACAAGAGCCAGACCATAAAAATATCCTCTGGACACATGATATTTTTATGGTCTGGACACATGATATTTTTATGGTCTGGCTCTTGTACACCTGACGAGTAAGTAATTTATTAGATTTTTTCAAAATTCTCATTATTAAAATTTCCCAAATTCTATTCATGTCACTTACTTACAGGTACGCACTGATGATGACTTTATAGTCGAAAGCGCTTTGCTATTATTTTATAAACAAATTTCTGCACGAAATACAAACCTTTTCTTCATCCAATTACATTGGAACGTGCACACAGTTTGACAATTTCCACTTCAGTTATATTGTTGTTCTGATTCCGAATCCGTTGGAATTTTGAGCCTAAGTATATTGTCCCCTAATATAATTTTTCGTAAAACTGGGTCAGTCCATCGCTCCTGGCGAGCATTGTATTTCACTCAGATCAACCACAGGCAAGATTTAGACTGATCCTGAAATTTACAGAGTTCTTCTCAAATAATTACGGAAGATACTGTGGTGAGATACACAGTATGCTAGTTAGGAGAAAAATGATTTATAATTTTCCAGTTTCAACACCCTGTATTTCTGCAAGAAAGCAGCTTTGTGAAAAAATGCATGTGAGAGTACCTTTGATATTTTTGGTAGAATTTTGAAGCAGTGATTTGGATTACACGATTCACTTCGGCAAAACAATTTTTTCATTGTTGCTATGTATTCATAAAAGCGCAATTATCTCGAAAACGATTGATTTTTTCGGGTTCAAAAAATCATATATTTTTTACTCAAAATTGAATGAAGAAATCAAAATATGATAATTTTCCTGATTTTACCAGTGGCGTAAAAAATAGGGGAGGAAAGGGACCAATATACCCTTTTTGTACGCCACTAGTGGCAACTGAAAATGTAATTTTTCTTTCAAAATAAAGCTCTCCTTCGAATTAAACTGAAAATTTTTCAAAACTGTGGAAGTTATGAATAAAAAATAGATTTAATTTTTCATTTTCAATACTCTGTATCTGTGCAACCCACCGCAACTCAAGGGTCTGACGACTGATTTCGTGATGAGTATCACATGATCTACTAACGATAAAAAATTCAGCGTGCATACCATGACGTATTTTAAAGTGACTGTACCTCCCGGGCTATAAGAAAATCGTATGTCTGAAAGTACCTCAATAATTTGTTATATATTTTTTTTTGCAAGCTATTACTGACGTATCATTGTGCTTTCACTTTGCCATGATGCTACCATGATGATGATTGTCTTTGATACATCAATTCATCGTTATGTGAATACCAGAATGTTGCATGTTTTGTCTGACATCGCTCAAAAATATACAATCCATTCCCAGTTTCGATAATCAAAAGCAAACAATACCCTTGATGAAACGGGGATCGGTTTTGAGCGTTCAGTTGTAATTTTTTGCAAAAGTTTCAAATGTTCAGCAATGTTGGTCGAACTGTAGGTTGTTATGAGTGGAACGTATGGGGTCAATTTTCCTGTGCGGCACGAATTTTTCACCAGTGAAAATCCGAAACCTTCCTAATGGAATGGAACAACCCACTGAACTAACTGAACTAATATTGATTGAAAGTATGGCGGGGTTGTAGGTTTTTACACGCTTTATATCAGCTTCACTTGTATGTTTGTTTGTATGTTTGTTTGTATGTTTGTTTGTATGTTTGTTTGTATGTTTGTTTGTATGTTTGTTTGTATGTTTGTTTGTATGTTTGTTTGTATGTTTGTTTGTATGTTTGTAACCGACTCCTTAGGGCGTGATTTTCACCCATTTCCAGACGTCCGAATGATTTGAAATTTAGCAGGTGTTCATAGTTCCGGTGAAAATGCAATATGACATTTTTTGTCATAAAAACAAAATGGCGGCTCCAAGATGGCGGACGAGATTTGTGATAATGGTCCGACTCCATTTAAAATTGGTATATAAGGGTTTTTGGAGTCAGATATGATTTTTTTTACCAAAGTTCATGAATTCAAAATGGCGGCCCCAAGACGGCGAACGAGATTTGTGAATATGATCAGATTCGATTCAAAATTGGTATTTGAGGTTTTTTTAGGTAGTATATTTCGAATTTTCTGTCAAAATTTATTAATTAAAGATGGCGGCTCCAAGATGTCATTATGGTCTGATTCGATTCAAAATTAATGTGAGGGTTTTCGGGGTCAGAGATTATGAATTTTTCTTAAAAATGTATGAATTCAAGATTGCGGCCCAAGCTGATGGACGAGGATTGTGTTATGATCAGATTCGATTCAAAATTGGTATGGTTTTCGGGGTCGGAGATTTCGATTTTTTAGTAAAAAAAAAAGTTTGATAAAACTAAAGAACACGCTTTACATCCCAAAAAGTAAAAAATAATTGACAATTTAATTTCTCAAATGCAAAAAAAGGGTGGGGTGCTTGATAAAGTTCTCTTGAGCTCTTGAACGCTCTGTATAGTTAAATTAAACTAAAAAGAATGAGAATATAAATCGAAAGCACCCACGATTGTTTTACATTTGAGAAATTAAATTGTCAATTATTTTTTACTTTTTAGTCCATGCGAAGTAAAGCGTGTTCTTTATTTTCTTAAGAATGGACAAGGCGCTCCATACTGTTAAAATTTGCGGTCGCGGGGATGAAATGGAACGGTCGGAAGGCGGTAACAAAAAAGTCATAAATCAACAGCTGGACGCAGAAACGTAAAGGAATTGTAGTAAATTGTGTCTCTGTAAATCGCATGCAAGGGTTCTCTACCTGAATGCTGCCTCGCGCCTCGCTACGGCAAACACTTCTTAGGGGTTTATATGATTTTTACCAATTGGTAAAGATTCGTTTGTTTGTCTCATAATTATTTCAAATATCAAAGGAGAAAAAACGGATATATGATTCTTGAATAATGGTGGCTTTCAATTTATTTTGTACTCACATACTCATGTAGAAAGAATAATTTCGCAACCTTGAAGAGTTGTCACACAACAGGAATTTGGATTTTTGTTATTTTACGAAATACATAACAGTGTTTTGTGCGAAAATATACTGTTTGTAACGTTCAGTAAAACTCGGTTAGTAGAGGTTCAGATTTTTTTAGAAATGAAATGTCGAAGCTAGTATAAATATAATTATTTATTATTGACAAAACTATAAAAAAGTTGATTTGTGGATTTACCGTGTGTCTCTCTTCCGAATCTTCCGTAATTTTTGAAGTGGATTTGTGAAATTTTCAAAATCGATAGATACACGAATAATATACACTGAATAACCCCGAGGGGTCTAGTCGTTTTAAGTTATATACACTGCTCGCCAGCAGCGATGGAACCACCGAAATTTCCGAAAAAAATCATAGTTGGAGGCAGAATAGGTCAAATATGTGTTCGAATTCATGATCCAATGCTCCTGAAAAAACTTCATTTCTGAAAATCGAAATTAGGTTAGTGGTAAAATTGTTATGCTGAATACGAATTCGAAGATAGTTTTGACCTAAATTGCCTCCTATACTATGATTTTTCGGAAATGTTGGTGGTTCCATCGCTGCTGGTGCATGTGCGTGTATGTAACTGAAAATGACTCCTCCAAGGACAGTCGTTATGTTTTTACTACATCTACCGGTTCTGCAAATTTCCCAATTCTACGTCGAAAATTACGGAAGTTACCTCACATTCCTATGAAACGACAATACATTTTTGAGATACATGTCTACCTACTTGATGAAATTATATTCACTTATAATTATTGCACAAGTGGTTTGTATTTTATCGGGTAAATTTGAGTTGTTTAATGAGAAACTGTTTCCTAGCAATTCGAGGAGACTACTCCACCTTCGGTGATGTGTTTTTAATAGTTGACAGTTATTCGAGTCAAATTGCTAAAGGAAACAGTTTAGAATTTGAACAACACAAATTTACCCGATATCAATACAAACCTCTAGTGTAATTCGGCAGGACAATTTAATGAATAAGAAATTCAGAAACATATCAATGTCAAACTATTCATTTTGGCACCCAACACTGCGATAATTGATAAACAAATGAATAAGTGAAAAAACCACTACTGTATTTGTCGCTGTAAAAGTTCAAGCTAACTTTTGCCGCTGTCAAAGTGACAATTGCACTATGGCATATGCGATTTTTTATACATGAATTAAATTGTCATTGATTTTTTCTTTCTTTATTTATTATTCTGCTTGCTTCGAGAGCATCAGGGGATCTTTAATTCTCAACTAGTCTATTATATATAGACTAGTTCTAGAATCATGCTATTCATGTAGGAGTGTATGAGTTTATCATTCATTGTATCACTCTATCCAACGTATTCAACACTTTATTCAATGGTTTCGTGAAAAAAATACTAATAAGATGATATAGAGAGCCGTTTTTTTTTCACTATTTCTAGAGTGGTGAAAGGGCGTCAAATCAGTGCGACTAAATAAACGTTCACATTCAATGTAATCAATACTTCATTTCTCAATATTTTTCGTGAAAGATTGCAAGAAGATGATATGGAGAGTCAGAAATATTTTTTTTTATTTCTTCTAGAGTGTTGGAAGGAGGTTGAATAAATGCTACAAAATCAAATTTCAATAAAAATGTCATCAATGGATAATTAGTCAATATCATTATAAGCGACTCCAAACTCATGATCCAATTTTATCAGTTCAAGTGATTTACGGTTTCCTAGCTATTTATTATGGTACTTTGGAGATATGCTTTTCATTTCCCCAGCAAATTCATATAAAAATATTTCACCCACACGGACTAAAATAAATGTGATGAAATCCTATACGCTGCTACCGAATTTATCGAAGAGTAGTTCCTCCCATCTTTCTCACGATGACGTAATGCTACGTTCACGATTCACTTTCATTAGTTCAACATATACCCGGTTTCCTAGCTCTTGATTGTGGTGCTTTGAAGATAAGATTTTTATTTTCACAGCAAATTCACATAAAAATATTTCACCCACACGGACGAAAATGTGATAAAATGAATACCCATACGCTGCTACTGCGATACCGACCATTAATTTATCGAAGCGTAGCATCACCCATCTTCCTCACGATGCCGTTATGCTGATTTCACGATTCCTTTTCATTAGTTCAAGAGATACACGGTCTCCTAGATATTGATTATAGTGCTTTGAAAATAGTAGTTGCATATCCCGGACGAAAATAAACGTGATGAAATGAATAGCCATACGCTGCTGCCGCCATACCGAGCACGACTTTATCGAAGCGTAGCGCCGCCCATCCATCTGACGATGCCGTAATGCTGCTTTAACGATTCACTTTCATCAGTTCAAGAGATACGCGATTTCCTAGAAATTGATTATAGTGATTTGAAGATAATATTTCTTTTCTTTCTTTCTTTCTTTTCGCAGACCTGATAACTAATTACTCACTACGACAAAGAAAACTAAAACTAGAATGCTAATAAGTTACGTATTCCGACCAGGTACCCATTCCGTAGAATACGCAAGAGAAAGAGGGGGAAAATAGTTCTCGCAGGGATTAACACAGACTTCATTCACCGCAGTTAACCTTTTTTTTGGAACACAAAATTTATAATTGAATGAATATTCTTGTGTTTTTTTTTCAAATTTTGATTGTCACATTTGGAATAGGACGGAAAAATTATTGAAATTCTGTATTTTATTTTTCTTGAATACCATATTTACAATATTTGTTCCAGATGAGAATTTGATATTTGAAAGAATTTCCCAATTTTGTTCATATCGCCTGTACCATATTCATTTAAATGAGAACTTCAATCAACCATACTATTATTTCCATTCATAAGTCGGTCCCATTGATTGAAATGAAGCAGGAATAAAAGAGGAGGTGCCTCACCAGAGGCATGAATCGGTATGAATTTGAGTAGTTTTCTTGATCGGTAGAGCTGTCGCTCTTCCTTTCGTTTGCCAAAACCACCAAAAATTTTGACAAATAAAAATTATTTTCAGGTAGTTGAAGGTTTAAAGGGTGCTTGTTGAGAAGTTTAATATTTGTAATTCATTCTCGAGTAGGTGAAAAAAAATCCTGAAAACTACCTAAAAATCAGCGAAATAGATATATTTCGTCTATATTTTCTGACTTCTCAGTTAATAACATTGATTTCAGGAGTACCAATAAGCATCGTTTCAACCTTTTCCTATGAGCTACCCCTTACAGAAAATTGCTAACATATTTAGTTTCCTCAAACGAAAGCAACAGCGAAGGTGCTGCGGTACGCAATCCTTTTTGCTCCTTGTCCACTCTTAAACTATTTTTTTCTAGAGCTGAAAGCCACCAAAAATAAGTAAGTCGCACCGGAGCGTACAGCAAATAATGTTAATAGAGTATTATTATCATTTATAGCATATAGATAGCTAGATTATCATATATCTGTACCTGAATCACTTGGACCAGAATGAAGAAATAATCATGTCCATTACTGAATAAAATACAGTGAGCATCATAAGTGTTACTCCCCCCTATCTAACTCGTTACTGGACCCTTGTTAGGAAAATCGATGATAGACGTCGACACATTCCTGTATGAAAAGTTTACCCCTTATACCATCCATTACTGGAGGGGACACACTCTTTGGAAAAGTTTAAATAGCATTGGGTGGTGAGTGATAGCTCATTTGAAAGGTGGTTTTATTCTCTATTCAATCGTGCAAAAAATTCAAAATTTGCTTAATTATTTGTTGAGTTATTATATAATGTTCAAAATTAACAAACAGGAAGGCAACTAAACTAACACCAACCTTATCTGTCATTACAACAAATAATCGAAATGTTCCCGTTGACCTCTTGGCAAAAATTGAGTCTATTTGTAGTTTCAGCCCTAACGCTTTGCAAAGTTTCTCGAGTAATCATTGCACACACTTCCGTAATCCGCGCTCGCAACTCCTGAATAGAGTGACACTAAGTATCATATTATAATTTAGATTTTAGGTAACCCCATAGGAAAAAATCTAGTGATCTTGGAGGCCATTCTACATCGCACTCTCCTTGATATCAATTTATTGTTTTGATCATTTATCTTGATTACAATGCTGAAACAACAAAAACGTGCAGTTAATATCCAAGCATAAATATGGCAAATAAGTCTCACTTGACGACTGAACCAAAACCGATATCAAGCAGGGCCGAATTTTAATTCTAAGAATGAGTGCGCTACGTTATTTTCGTTAGTCTGAAATAATAATGCTAATTTCAATTCCTTTGCACGGTTGAATAGAGAATAAAATCCCCTTGAAAATGAGCTATCAATCTCCACCCCATCCTATTTAAATTTTTCGAAAGGATTGCTCCCCTCCAGTTAGGGATGAAATTAGGGGTAAGCTATTCATACAAAAATGTACATTGTAGAAATCAAAAGTCGACGTGTCTCGGCGATTTTCCGAACAAGAGTCCAGTTAAGGAGTACGATAGGGGTGGTAACATTTATGATGCTCACTGTATATTGATACAGCTAGAGTACGATATTCAGCGTTCGTATTGATATTATAATGTCGCACCCACAGAACTCAAAGAACTAGAAAGCTAATATAATGCGGCAGGATTACTGAAATGCGATACCATACGTATGCATTGAATTACCTCGGATCATGCGCAAATCAGCAACAACATTGCCAGTTCACGTACTTATATGATAATCTAATATTAATGCTTCTATGATGTATACTTACAGTGTACAGTATACACTGTGTAAACAGTCCCATATCAACAGCCAAAATTCATCAAACTTCAGTTGCTCAAGTTCATAATGTTCACTTGTCACAAATAATCCTAACAAATATGGACAATACGTGGAGAAAATAACAAACGGTAAGAACTGAGATTTTCCAAAAGATATGTTGGCAACACTGTATGTGTAATTACTCTGACGATATTTAAGTTCAGAGCCGGCCTTGTCACAGGTCACAGTATTCCAGTATTGAGTATAAAGCTATATTTTGTGTCGAGTCTACCTACCTGTGTAATTAAACTAGTATATACCTGTATCCTACAGTTTCGATTAAGTCATTCTATAGAAGTCAACTTTAGTAGTCTTTAGTTGTGTTTGTGAGTCTTGGTTATTGGCAATAATTATTTGTTTAGCGGATATAGTTCAATTCTTTGAAGATGGCACATTGCATGGTGCTTTGGTGTAAAAACAGAGGACAAATTCCGGGAATATCTTACTTCAAGTAAGTAGTTTTTTTTTCATTATTGATTTTCGTTCTCCATTTTGTGAAGTTCCCACTATCATACAATATTCAAGATTTTGAGGTTGCTTTTTGTAAAAACAAACACTTTCTGACCACTTTGCAACACAGAATAGAGTTCTGTGCTTTGAAACAAATAACCTACTGCTCAGATGAAAAAATATGATATTTCAGGTTAACCAAAAATCGACATGATGCCTGGATGGAAGCTTTGGGACGAAATCCGAATATTGAACATTTGAGCCCTAGCAATTATGTGTGCAGTGAGCATTTTGCAGAAGAACATATAATTTTCACAAATAAGTGTGTACGACTTAAATCTAATGCAGTTCCAACCTTGAAACTAAGAAAACCGAAAGAATATTTGGTTGAAAATCTTGGATATCTAAACAGGTAATAGGTTGTTCATTATTTCAATTATAAGCACCTGACTGCAGCAATTTCTACCTGCTTCCAAAGGAAACTTCATACCAATCTGTATTTTATCTTTATTTATTTATGTGCTCATCTCATGCATTTTGAGAAAAAGAATCAGGAGTTTTAAACAAGTTTCAAGTTACAATTGTTTTCCATTATAGGGCTGTTGGCCAAAAGCCAGGTTTGGACAAAGAACCACTGAGTACAATAGCAGAAGAGGAATATGAAAATCTTGGGGAACAGTCAGCGTCAAGCTGTGAATCTAATTTTGTTGAAAATAAGGAGAACTATCCACATATTCATGTGTCCTCTACCCCTGTCATTGAAATATGCTCCCAAATATTAATTTCCACATTTTATTTTGCAAGATTTGTAGTAGTAGTGTTTAGCCAAGAATCTCATTTTTGCATAGTTTAACTAGAATAAATATGGTATGGGCAATAATATTGAAGGCTTCAGCCAGGTTTGAAAAAAACACCTTTAATTTTCTCTTGCCGATGAGCTTTGTGTTAGTATATTAACATATCGTGCAATAATATTGCATTGTCATTCAGTTCTGAGCTATATTCAAAGTTAGATTAAAAGTTGTACCGAACAGACAAACTTTATTAGGAATATATTATTATTATTATTAAGATATTATGCAATGAGATTGCGTTATTGTCCAGTTCGGAACTATGTTGAAAATTTCAAGTCTCTAGCTCATCGGGAAATTAGTTTGATATCGATTGCAAAATATGTACCTCACAGACAAACATTATTATTATTTTATATTATCATTAATAACATATGCTAACGTCTTGCCATTCAGTCCTGAGCTTTGCTCAAGGTTGGTTTAAAAGTTATACCAAACAGACAAATTATTACCATCATCATATTATTAACGCATATATGCATGAGTACCTTCTTGTATTGTCGTCGGTCCTTTAATATGTGTGACAAATATTAGATTATTCTTACAAATGTTAGTGGGTGATATTTGAACTTAAAAATTCACATAATTATTTTATTACTACTAGTAAAATCTTATGCAGTAATACTGCAAAAACGTAATCAACATACAAAATCTGTTTGAGATAAAACGTTCACACTGCATAAATGTTATTTATGTCAGCTGAATAATCTGAATTACATAAATTTCCAATGCCACTACAATTGCTTTCAAATCAGTCTCTTTGCAGAACTCTCGGCAAAACGTAATATATTTGGTATATCACTATATAAACACATTGACCATAGAATTTTACTCAAACCCCCCCTGGCACGACAGCCGTGTAACTGCGCATGACCAAGGGTATTCGCCGAGGCACAGTAGGTTTCGCTTTTATATTTATGGCATTGGCTTTCTAGTTCTTTGTTCTTTGAGTTCTGTGGTCGCACCACCAAACGGTTATATTTTTATGAGTAAGGTGTGATTAGGATTGCTGAATCGGATAATTGTATTACTTGATTCACTTCATGATTTAATCGCACTAGCTGCTAGATTATTAACTTTGTATTCGATATTGTTTGGTTATATGAAACAAATTGGGTAATTAGACAGATGCCATTGGGAAAAATTCATTTGAACAATATTTAGGAAATTTAACTGAACTGAGAAAATCACTTTTCAGGACTCCATCCTTGTTTATTATCGAAGAAAAACAAAGCAATGACATAACCAAGAAACTGAAAGTGATGAAGCTCAAGTATCAAAGGATACAATAACTTTCTGATTGATTCGGCCGTTACTTCATGAAGATCGATAGTAATTATATAGACAAGAGACGATTTGATCTTCACAATCTTTCATTTAACCACAACATGTTTCTCTATCACAGTAGCTTTCTCAAGTGATTATACAATAAGTTACGTGCATCCATTTATATACCCTTAAAATTAATTATAACTAAAAACACCCCTAACCAGACTGTTAATAACTACAATTAACAAGGGTATACCTAACCTACCTGCATTAATAAAATTGTGACATTCAAAAGCTAGCGTACCTGAATGTTACTGGTATCATGACTATACATGACTGTCAGGTAGCAGAATCACAGAAAGCTGTGAAGTCTCACTATGAAGACAAAGCTAGAGAGTGCGCTCTGAAGCCACAATAGAACTTTAAGTGTCGTAGTGGACTGGGTCAAAGAGCCAACTACAAGGAGCTCCCGTACACTTAGGTTTCCACGGGAAATAGCAGGCAGATAAACTAACCAAGAAAGGATAAGACAATTGCTAATCTGGCATGAACTCATCTTGAGAATCCACCAGGAAATCGAAACTCAATATAATTGGGCTTCGAAGGGAAATCTATTCCTCGGGGCACAATCACCTGACCTTACCCACATTGGGATCGGAAATCGTGGTGCTTAGAAGATGACGATACATCATTACACCTCCTCATGAAACGTCCTGCACTGGTGAATCAGAAGGAGACCATAAACATGTGGGTGCACAAAGGTCTCAAGGTAAGAGACCTGCATGCAGGGGCTTCAATTCCTGCCCACCTATTTCAGAAAGTGAGTAAGTAACTAAGAAAGTTTCGAATATGGAAGAACGAAAAATCATATTAGTCAAGTAAGTGACAACAAGCAGTTAAAGCCCTTGAAAGTCTAGAAATAAGTGGATATAATAAAATTGTTGTAACAGCTGCTAACTTTACAGCCTATATGGTATTCAACAAATCAAGAGAATTGGATATCCGACAACCACTACTGCTAAAAACGGTCGACGTTCGTGAAGTGAGGGACCGGGATAAAACGAACAAAGGAAAAGGATAGAGAAAGTGAGGGCACAACAATACAATTCAGAACCTTGAGATGAAAATTAGTTTTAGTCCAAAGAACAAAATAATACGTACCTCTTCTGACAGTTGATGGGAGATCATCATAATGAAAGCATTAATTGAATTAGGTTTTCATATGTATCTATTTACCATTGGCAAATTTATTCAATGAAAGTTTGTTAATTATATATTATACTTAGTTTAGGGGTTAGATCTTATGTTTACCTATGTACTATTATCACTGTCGAACGTATTGATGTTTGTTAATTATTTCGATTTAGTTTACTTTATTCGTAATTTAGGTTTAAAACAAAGGAAGAGATGTGATGTATCGAACTGCGCGGTGAATTGTTATGATGATTCAGTATATTGATAAGTCATGTAATATATAACCGAATGACGAGGCGGGAGGAACGACAACTTTGTGTGGGCATTCACATACGGAGAGTGAAGGAGAACGTACATGTAGACTGTGGATAACAGAAGTGTTAGAACAAATAAAAGTGTTTTATTTAAATAAAATAGTGAACACCACAATGCACATTGTACAATATACTTTTTCCAAATCAACAGCTTTTTTTCATAGTTAAAGCTTTCCTACACTCCTTGTTCTGGTTGAAGTGTTTTATTTGTGGTTGTAATTGAAGTTTGGTTTGAAAATCGTCTGTCTATTTTTTCTTTATTCTTTCCATCAATTATGTTCTTCATGTATGCTATTTCTGCTTCGTATGCCCTAATGTATTCCTGGTTTTTCTTTGTAAATGTTTTGCAATTTGCTGTTTTCATTAATGGTTTGTTCCAATAGATATTTTTCGTCATAATAATAGAAACGAAATCGTTAATGCTGCGGGTAATTTGAAAGTCTTTTAAGAATTTGTAATTATGTTTATTCCCTGTACACAGCTCCTGTGAGAACCCTTGAAACAATTTTTACTTATATAATGATTCGTCAGAGAAGGTCGCGCCTTACAGCAAGCAAAGTGAAGCAAGTTGTGTTTTACTGCTATGAGGGTTATAGGAAAAACTCACTGATCAGTACGAACTTATGTTTACACCATTAGCTCCTGTACTATTTATTATTTATACATTCACCGAAAATCTCAAACATCCGTGAAAATTACAACAGTATGTACGCAAAACATGTAGCAAACATTATTTGTAGTAGAGAAAACATACAATTACGTAAATTATTGACATATTCATACAAAAAATATCCTCGTAACAGTGGCAGAGTCACTGGACGTAAAGTTGTACTCACATAGCTGAAACCGTGAAAACATGCATGCCCATAATGCGCATTGGTCGTACAATGGACTATAAAAAATCAACTAATTTGTGCTTGTTATTCCACCCAATTCATCTTTTTCGCTATAAAAATGTTCCTTCATCTGCATGATCACAACTGTTTATTGTTTTTGTAGTCGTATTCAATAGATAGACGTGGTAGCATCCAGAATTCCGAATGAATACGAAATACCGGCTTGGCAGGTCGATGGCTACACCGGTGGAATAACCCAAATGTCTCAATAACTCGTTTATCCTTCTACGACTGAACATACTTCAGTATGAAAACACTTCACTGAATTAATATAGATCGAATTATATCTGCCGATTCCAAAATAGAAAAATATTTAGAGGTATTGCAGAATCGTTACATTGTGGCTTTTTTTACAGAGGATACTGAGAACATTCATAATTCCTCATCTCATTTTCATTTCATCATTCAGAAATTTGAAAACTTTTCTTTCGAACTTTTGAAATAGGTGCGGTATACAGTGTGTCCCACTTTGAGCAGCCACAACCTCGTATTTTCTTGACAGTAAAATGATTTCAAAATTTGTTTTTTATTACGTATAGTACTCGGAAATATCTACCTTCAGGTTTATAAAATATTCCTATATCCATTTTCCATGGCTACCTACGACCAATTTAAAAGTGAAAAATTGGGATAAACATTCTAGGCATTTTTTTATCGCAAAAATAACACCAGATTCTGTTTGAGAACACCCTAAAACCCCCAAATCTCAGTGCTAATTAATCAAAATATACAGGGTGTCATCTGTAACTGACAACATTTTTTATTTGTTATTCATCCGTGATGTTTGGTTGATTTCGATTTTTATTTCCTTAGTCATGAAGAACCTAAAAATGTTCAAAGAATTCTGTAGGGAATATTCGAATATTACTTTTTCATGGCTACCTACGAGCAAATTGAAAAGTGAAAAATTGGGAAAAACATAGTAGGGATTTTTTTATCGCAAAAATAACACTAAATTCTGTTTTAGAGTACTCTGAAACCTGCAAATAGCAGTTCTTGATTATTTAAAATATACAGGGTGTCATCTGTAACTAACATATTTATTGATTTTTATTCATCCCTAATGTTTGGTTGATTTCGATTTTTTTTTACATAGTCATTAATTACTTAAGAATGTTCAAATAATGCTGTTGAAAATATTCAAATATTACATTTTCATGGCTAGCTATGACCAGTCGAAAAGTGAAAAAGTGGGGAAAACACATCAAGAATTTTTGTAGCACAAGTACGTAACAGCGGATTCTGAATCAAGACACCCTAAAATCCCTAGAACATAAATTATGAATCAAAAAAATATATAGGGTGTCATCTATAGCTGGCAAAATTGATATCGCTTATTCATCCGTAGCGTTTAGTTGATTTAAAAAAAACTCTTCTCCAGTCGAAAAGTATCCAAAAACGTTCAGTATATCACTTTTTTATGGCTAGATATGATCAGTTGAAAATTAAAACGTTAGGGAAAATAGAATAAGATTGTTTTATCTCCGAGCTAACACCAAATTGTCGTTCAGAACACGATCAACAAGATTTATAAATAGATGTTACCATTCACAGGATGATATCGTGTTTAATTTCCTGACCCGGGCAACGGAATCTGGGGGCTTTGCGGTATATTTTCAACCAGGATCTGTTGTCTCGGTGATAGAAGGATGTTTACCCCAATTTTTCAATTTTCGACTATTCATATCTAGCCATGGAAGTATAATATTTCGTTATTTTCTACATCATCAATTGAATATTTTGGGTACTTTTTGACTGGAGAAGAAATTTTGAGAATGAAATTAACACTACGGATAAATAAAAGTTATGCCAGCCACCTTGCATATTTTTAGAATAAAGTATATAGAGGTGGGGCTCTCAAGGTGTTCTAATCCAGAAACCGCTGTTACTTTTGTGCTTGAAGACACAATTTTCAAAATCAACCAAACATTACGGATGAATACAAACTAAAAATGTTGCTAGTATTTAAGACACCCTGTATATTTTAATGAGATCTGGGGGTTTAAGCATGTTTTGAACGAGAATCTGATATTGGTTTCGAAGTAAAAAATCGTTAGTATGTTTTTCCCAGTGTTTCAATTTTCAACCGGTCATAGCAAGCCATGAAAAAGTAACATTTGGTTATTTTCTATAGCATTAATTGAACACATTTAGGCACTTTGTGACAAGAGAAAACAATTTTGAAAGCAACCAAATTTTACGGATGAATAACAAATAAAAATTTTGTTAGTTACAGATGACACCCTGTATATTTTTATGAATTAGCACTGGGATATGGGGGTTTTAGGGGGTTCTGAAACAAAATCTGGTGTTATTTTCGCGATAAAATAATGTCTAATATGTTTTTACCAATTTTTCACTTTTCATTTGGTCGTAGGTAGCCATGGAAAATGGATATACGAATATTTCATCAACCTGAAGGTAGATATTTCCGAGTACTATACGTAATAAAAAACAAATTTTGAAATCACTTCACTGCCAAGAAAATACGAGGGTGTGGCTGCTCAAAGTGGGACACACTGTATAAAAAAATTAGAATAGAAATAGAATATGATCGTAATTCGTCCAAACTGAAATAGCGAGAGAATAACCGAACCATGGTCATGCAATTGAATCAATTAGGTGGCCACACACACAGAAATTAACCTTTATGTGTGTGGCCGGCTATTTTCTCCACAACCGTTACAGAATTTGACAATTCTGAATTCAAATTTAATAACAGAATGGTAACATTCTCTTGATATTGAACAAATATTCTACAACACTTGCTGTCTTATGCATTTTGCATGTATTCCATTCAATCACTTGTATAAGAATAATTGTTGTAGCAATAATTACGTTAGCCTTGACTGGCATTATAGTGATAAGATGTGAAATGGAATGTCAAAATTATTTTTTGGTTGCTTTCCATTTGATTATATTTGTCCAAGCAATAGGGAAAAGTGCGTGCAGAAATTAATATCCGAAAACAAAAAATATGAGGGTATAGTAAATCGAAATTCAGAACGAGTTTCTATTTCATGCGACTCCATCGTGATTACCGAACATAACATAAAAAATTCGCAATTTTCGTGATATTTTGTTGATAACTAAAAAACTAGAGCTCCGATCTGAAAAAGTTAAAGTAGGAAATTGTAGGTATTGAAAAAATCTATCAATTGAATAAATTTCAATTTTTTGATATCATTGATAGTTTTCGAGTTATATCGGAAAAACCGTGAAAATCGGGTTTTCTATAACTTGTTAACTGTAAGATATTAAAACTTGGTAATTACTGTTATGTGTAGCCTATGGCAAGCCAAAAAAGTATTTTTTTGAAAAATTGATAAACATTGATTATTTTTCAAAATATATGAAGTTTTCTCAAAAAAAAAAAATGCTTTCTCAACTGTAAACATCTCGAAGCTGAGTTTGAAGTGTCCGAGCTGTTACGAAACGTTGTCTCAATGCTAAAAGTCTTAAAAATCGATCCTGGATCGGAGTCGTTATTCGATTCCTTCCTTGTCCCGGCCTGCGACCGTGACTCCCAGTCTCTCTGTGTCTTTGTATGACTCGTGAAACGGTTGTGTGACTAAGAAATCGTTCACCGATTCTTCGGTAACTTCAACCTTCCTCAAACAATATTACTGTTTGAACACATTCTTCGCGTGTAAGATTTCGTGTTTCTCGTTGCATATTCGTTAATGAAAGAATTTGCAAAAAATACGTAAGGACTAACACTGACACTGACTGTATTTGACAATTACTGGTACTCTTTGTTTTTCCATAGCCTGCTACTAAGATGTCTAGATACACCCTGCTATTTACGTGCTGATAATGCTAATTAAATTCAATAATATCATGTTATGCTATAAAATGGTGTTTCTCGAGTAATAAGAAAGATAATGAAGTGAATCAAAAAAGCAAATGTTGAAAAAAGATAAGACTAAACTGTAAGTTCAATTCGAAGTTGCTAATGTAACTGTTACACTCTACAGGGCGATACAAATTTTATGAAAAAAGCACGCTATAATTGCTACACCCGGTATTTATAAAATAGAGGTTTTTATGTGCATACAGTTTACACACCAACGTTCAGAAGATAATAAGATGTCATTCAAAAAAAAACGTCCAAATCGGACAAGTAGTTTTGACGAAAATGTATCTTAAACTTTTGCCTAATTTTTGGTGGTGCGTTAATTTCTTGGGGAAGTGTATATGAAGTTTTTTCAAAAAAGATGCTCTTTTAATTTGGCTACTCTTGCTCGGGGAATGATGCTACAGTAACGATTCAGGGTTTATTTCTTACTGTAAGAGTTGTTCTTTCATATAATCGAATGAGTAGGTATATTGATTTTTTCAATTTTAAGGGTCAAAAAATGACTTTAAAAAAATTGCACCATTTTTTCAAATGTTTTTTCTAA
This sequence comes from Chrysolina haemoptera, assembly GCA_958298965.1. NCBI lineage: Eukaryota > Metazoa > Arthropoda > Insecta > Coleoptera > Chrysomelidae > Chrysolina > Chrysolina haemoptera. The sequence continues at coordinate 22,256,215 of OY282595.1, forward strand.
ATAAATTCATTATTTTTGCTTTCATAGAAATAACTTTTATGAAATAGATTCCTAGCATGATTTCACGCATTGAAAAAAATGTATTCCTACGATCACTAGGAGCCGAGATAATTTTTTTATTTAAAAAAAATCTGGAATGCGTAATAATCATCGTACAGCAGTTACCTTCATGGATATTCAGGTTGAATACCTGTATTTTCAATAAAAAAATACTAGGATATGTCTAGTTCATTTACAATATAATTAATTGATGAATAAAGTGAGGCGTGCAGGCGCGGATCGCTGCAGCTGTAGCGGGTGACGGAGTGGGGATAGCACTGAAAACTTATTTCGTGCGTTCAAAGTGGCTTGCGCTTGAAAAATATTGAGTATCACGGCTTGTACACAACGCACAAAAATCCCTTTGTACTGAATTTGGCGTAGCTTGTTGAGAAAAACACGAATATCATATTCACAAAATGATAAAATAACTCTATTATGTACAAAACTTTTATGAAATTATTACAGGAAAAATATCCATATATTATATTGATACAGATTCACTAATTTTCCTTTTTTAATTGGAGGATTGTCTGCTGAGTCATTTGGCTCTTCTTCTTTTTCTTCTTCTTCTTCTTCCATAGTGTCGGTGAGCAGACTATCCATGAAGTTGGGCAATTCTTCATTTATTTCGATGGCAGGCGTCTCAAAATTCGCTTTCACTGGAATGTGCCAAAGTACCTGAGTTCGGTACATTTGTTATAATGTACCTTCCAATAACATATTATTTTCATCAGTCAGATCTCAAATGAAAAATCTGAAAAAAATCAGGGATCATCTATGTGGTTTATGTACTCAACAGAAAAAATATCTTAGAAAAATCTTTTGAAATGTGAATTTTAGGGCACGGAAAAACCAAATTTGATAGATTTCCCATATATAAGAAATTGAATATATTGCGATTCCAGTTTGTGATGAAAAAAATTAAATAACCACATTATTCGTCGTTCTTTTCTCTAAAAATTCATTCTCTAATTGTTTTTTTCTAGTTTTCCAAATAAGCCGAGAAATTCACATTAAAAAATTAATGAGTGGACGTCAAATTGCTTTAATGCGGTGTTGTCAATTTTCTCACCACGGCTCGGGAGATTGAGTCGGCTGTGGTCGGAGTAAACGATATTGTGCACAATTAAAGTTCGCGGCACTCTCAAAGGTAAAAAACCAAGTCGTAAAAATGAACTGGCTGAAATCCAGTCCACGTGGACTGTGGAATTGGCGAATCATATTGGATAGCTTGTACTAACCGGGTCTTATGATTGGCTAAAGTCATAAAATTAATATTGAAGTATTTTCACGGTGACTAATAGAAATCGCAGAAGGCTTGGAACTCTTATTGAGTAACCCCACCTCTGTTAACTTTTGAACGATTAGAATTTTTCTTAGGCAAGCAAATGAAATTGCTTGAATGATAAATTTGCTGACGATGAAAAAAAATTCTATTTTTCAAAATGGCGTCGGGATGCCATTTTGAAAGATTTTTTGAAATCACGTTGGGGTTCGAATGATACCTTATTGGAATCGTCCTTCAATTTTTTATAGTATAACAAAATAACAGAGAAATTTTGAGATTGAACAAAATGGCTGAATATAACGTTCTGCTATGAGGATCCTTTATTACTATTATTCAGTTTGATTTGTTATCTGTCTGCTGGTGATAATAAGAAAATTTTAGGTACAGAGAACTGTAGAAGGATTTCTTGGAAGATTTGATGATTTTACTGGAACTTGTTAGGGTTAGAAAGGATCTTTATAGCAGAGCTCTAACATTATGAATAGCCATTATTTTGTTTTGGGTGAACATTTTTGTCTGAAATTTCATTATCGTATAGGAAATTGAAAGATGATTCAAATGAAGTATCATTACACTCCCAATGCGATTTCAAAAAATGTTTCAAAACGGTGGCCCAACGCCATATTGAAAATAGACCTTTCTTTGCTGTAGAAAAGAAGTTTATAAACTATCATTCGACCAAAAAAAATTTCAAAGAAAAAGTCAATTCCGTTCAAAAGTTAAAAGGGGCGGGGTTACTTAATAAGAGTTCCAATCTTATGCAACACCATTTTGTTTTGGATGAGTATTTTTGTTTGAAATTTTGCTGTCATATAGAGATTTAAAATCAGTTTCGAATGAGGAACCACTTTACCCACCATGCAATTAAAAAAAAATCATGACAAAAAGTAGCTTATGGACAACCATTTCACCTGCGAAAATTTCAAATAAAAATTTCAATCATTTCAAAAGTTAACAGGGCGGGTACTTTATGGGCAGACTATAACCCAATGTTATTGTGATTCATATACATTCGGAAATAATTATTGAAATAGGAAATTCACTAGCTCCGTACTATATTCCTAAAGGGGAACTGTTTGAAGGTAGGTTGCAATATATCGTTTACTTATACCTCGCCGACGAATTAACAGCTCACGTTGATATCCCTTCCTCGAGCGAGTAGAGGAGAAATTGTACTGCTCTCTCAATATACAGTATCGAAAAGTTGTCATCGGGGTATAGACAAATCTATGCGAGCAACAAGGAACGCAATGATATGATAATACCACATAAATAAAAGAGACTCACTACTGTATGACTCCCCTACTACCTCGTCCGACGAATTAACAGCCACGTCGATATGCCTTTCTCGAGCCAGTCATGGAGAAATTGTAATGCTCTCTCAACATATAGCAAGCTATTCTTTACGCTCTCATAAAACCACCATTCCCAAGATGAAAACTTTCCTAGAGGGACAAGAGAAACAATGCATTTCAATAAGTCACTGCGTTTACAAAATTATTAGACACTTAAAGCCAAGTTGAAATTTGAACCCTATCCTTATCCGTATCGATCTGCGCATGCATACGTATTGATACGGACCCTTTCGGTGTACGTATACGGAAACGGATCTGTCAAAAACACAAAAGTTAGGTTATAAAACTATAATTTTCAAGTTATTTGACAGTTGATATGACATTTAAAGGTTTCGTATACGGTTGGGTTGATATTGAGTGGTTTTAAGGGCTTATTTCCCTATTAACATAGTTCGATGCGTTAGGTATACGGATGCGTATAAAAATACACAATAGACTACCTAAGCCCTGACGTCACAAGTGGGCGGGGCTTATAAAACCTTTCCAAACAAACATGTAATGCGTGTTAAAAGCCCATAAGGAAGTATTGATTTGATGATTTTGCATAATTCCGTCGACAATAAGGAAAATTGATATTATTTAAAGACTCAGTTAGTTGAAACCTTTTGCTGCAAAAAAAATGTCAATGTTTGGAAAGGTTTGCCAATCAGCCACTTTGACGTCACACTTAGTTAGTCTATTGGCTTTAAGTGTCTATTTAATTTTGACAGTAACGTATCATATTCTGCAGAATATGATCTGCATGTGCCTATCTGAAAAAATAAGTTCAATGTAACAAAATTTCTTTGAATTTACATTTTTTTCGTTTTGAGCACATTATTTTGTAAACTGTTTTCAAGTACCCCTATAGGCCCTATAGGACATTTTCTGATAGTCCAAATCTACCGATTTTTTCTAATAGATTAAATTAGTCAAAACTGTCGAATGCTTTGGAAGAAAAAAATTATATATAATTGGGATATGATTTATTTTTGTAAGTAACTTAAATCCATTTTCTTGCTTTGAAAAACATGTATAGACTACGATTATAGCTTCAAACAAGTCGCTTTGCACCACTATCGCTAGTACAATTGGCATGAGTTGTTTTTGAGTGCGGCCATTGATGTAGGAATAACTACATTGGATTGGTACGATTATATTTTTCTGTGGAGTTTTGTAGTAGTACGCCCATGATGTGCATATTCAATTACTTCCCCGTAATACCAACCCCTCAGCAGAAACGGTGGCAAAATGGCAAATTGGCCTCGAGCTATTTTCTCCTCGTATGGTGTAGACCAGGTGAATTACCTTTTTTTGATTGGAAAATTCCGTACAGGGTAAAATAGGTTGTAAAGGGTAGAAAAATGTTTAACTAGTGTGGGGACAAAAATTCAACATTCAGTAGGGGTGGGGGATAAAAGGGGTGAAATCGGTTTTTCACGATTTGCAGCGTAAATACGTATTTCATCAAAAAAAGTTGAATTCAGAAGTTGTAGGTAATTAAAAATTCTACAACTTTGATCACAACAAATTTTTCACATAACCTCAAAATTTCCGAGTGAAATACGAAAAACCAATATTTTCGTTTTTATTTTTTTTTGTTTTTTTCTATTATCACTTCAATTTTCATATAAACGAAAAAAATATACTACCTCAATGGAAAAAATTGAAAAATCGAATTATGCTAATATCGACTTTCTCACTATAGTTACAAATTTCATTTTATTTCGTGAAATACCGCTCACATATTCACAATAAATATTAATCATCATATTATTTATAAATTTTCAAGACTATTGAAGACTTTCTATTCATCTGATTGAAATGAAGTAATGATTCAATAAAAGAAAATGCAGAATAACTTATAAATAAATGCAGTGATTAAACAAATTTAATTTTCAAAAAATGTATGAGAAGAACCCTAACAATTCTATTTAAATTCCAGATCAATTCTCTAACTCCTTAATAATTCTCAATGAGTAAATGGAACTCCTGGAAAGAGTTTGTCTCCACAATTAATAACTTGTTCGACTCCCATGACCGACACATGGTACAAAATAAGGATGATCAAAGGTATCGACACACACTATAACATATCTTCTTTCATTCACGAAGGACGCGAAATAATAACGCAACAAGATAACTAAAAGCGGAAAAATTGCTTCAGACCACAATAAGAAAATTATAAACATGGTGCCTTGAAACTGGCTTTCTGTTTTCATTTTCGAAAACGAAATATATGCTCTTTCAAAGACGAAACACTTCAACATAACCCAATTTGGAATTATACGGAAAACTATTTGTGAAAAAATTTAAATTCTTGGGAATGTTTTTTTACGAAAAACTGGAATGAAACGCTCATATTCGGCAGCTCAAACAACATTGTAATAATAGTCTCAATTTGATGAAAACGCTATCAAGCCAATCTGGGGGAGCTGATACTACCACCCTATTAAGGATATACAGATCACTCATTCGTACCAAAATTTATTATGGTGCAATATCGTATTCGACAGGTAGAAGATCCTTACTGAAGCAGCTGGACACTGTTTACAATACGGCAGTCAGACTTGCAATGGTGCTTACCGAACCAGTCCTGTTGAAAGTCTATATGTCGAAGCAAATGAGCCCCCGATGGAAATCAGAAGACAATTATTGAGTCTAACGTATGCAGCAAAAATCTCATCAGACCAAGATAACCCCAACTTCCCAACTCATCTTTTCTAGTAAACTTGAACCAATCTTTTGCGAAAACACCAGCGTCAGAGCCCCATTGGTTTATAGATATACCTCCCTGCAATACATCTCTCGCCGATTTTCCAAAAGATAATGCCCCAACATTACCTGCCAGAATACTCTGAAATGAAAGCTATAATGTTCTCTACACCGACGCATCCAAAACATCAGGAGACGAACGTGTCGGAGCAGCAGTTATCTTCAATGAAAGCAGTCATAGTTTCAGCTCACCACCATCCTGCAGCATCTACACCGGCAAATGTCACCATAATCTTGCAGCATCTACACCAGGGAATTGTATGCTACAGCTGAAGCCATAGATTCATCAACAGACATCCTGCAGCATCTACACCGGCAAATGTCACCATTATCTTGCAGCATCTACACCAGGGAATTGTATGCTACAGCTGAAGCCATAGATTCATCAACAGACATCAACGAGTTTACCCCAAACACTCACTACTACGACGCATTAAGGAAAAACCGCACGAACTTGATGTAAAGCATATCCTGATATAATGTCCTTCCTACCACCAGCAAAGAGATGCGGCAGATCTACGATTTACAAACAATTATGTGCCAATTCTATTTCGATTTAAATTTTTTCCTTTGCTGACATAACTCCTGGGGTGGTACTTTGTAACTTGTTTTGCGAAAAGAAGCGAAACGAAGTTAAACGAAGCACACTTTGTGGTGTACTGGAAAGAGATGCCGCTTGTTTCGTTATCGCTATGCGAAAAAGTTAGAGTCCGACTGCTGATCTCTGTCTTCTGTTTCATCTTCTTCTTCATCTTCTTGTTCTTCCTCTTGTTTCTGTTCTTCTTCTTCTTCTTCTCCTTCTTCTTCTCCTTCTGCTTCTTCATCTCGTAGAGATTGTATATCTCGTGTACGGTAAAGCATATACCCCGACATCTAAATAGTAATTTTATTTATTAGTTATTGTACATTTTCTTTCACTGAATCATCACTTCATTTCAATTATATGAATAGAAAGTCTTCAATAGTCTTGAATATTCATGAATAATATTATGATTGATATTTGTTGTGAATTTCTGAGCCATATTTCAAGAAGTAACATGAAATTTGTAACTATAGTGAGAAAGTCGGTATTAGCAGAATTCGATTTTTCAGTTTTTTACAATTTCCACAAATTTTTTCCATTGAGGTAGTATACTTTTTTCTTTTATATGAAAATTGAAATCTTTTCGAAAAAAATGCGCCGTCACAGAACTCTCTACAATGAAAAAAAAAAAGCTTTTTTAGGGACTTGAAAAAAACGAGTTCATTAAATTCCTAAAAACCATTGAACTTTTTGACAAAAATAAAATATCTTCTTGCTTGGCATGAAAAATACTACAACCCTACCAATTTCTGTTAACGTAAAATAATTGAAAAAAAAAAACGAAAATAGTGGTTTATCGTATTTTACTCGGCAATTTTGAGGTTATGTAAAAATTTTGAATTCAACTTTTTTTGATAAAATACGTATTTACGCTGCAAATCGTGAAAACCTGATTTCAACCCTTTTCTTCCCCCACCCCTACTCGACTGTAAGCATTCAAATGTTGAATTTTTGTTCCCACATTAGTTAAACCGTTTTTTACCCTTTTCAACCTAGTTTACTCTGTACGGAATTTTTCCGTAACTTGTAGGTATGATGAGCTATTATTTTGCCTAGCCTGGTGTTGCCACGAAGAGGAAAACGCCTCATCTACAAGAATAGTTGGCCATCAATCATATTTCGCCTTCGGAGTCGGGCTCTTTCGACAAAATATGAAAATAACCGAATGCAGTTTTTCACTGACAACATGCTTGAATGGAAAATTATCAGTTTATTTTGATGCACGAGTCTAATTCGGTAGAATATTTACGGAGTTGAAAGAAAAATGTATGTGCTGCTGTTTCACTTTCAACTATATTTTCCTCAATAGACACTAAAACGCGACATTTTTTCACTTTTTGAAGTATATCTGACATTTATCAGTATTGTCAGTCAGTGTTGTCATTGGTGTCATGCCGACGTGCTGTTTTCGCAGTGCAATTATCGCTCCGCAGTGCAATTACCGCTGTAATTTTTCGATAATTGCATTCCTCTTATGACACATTTTATATAGGAGGGAAATATTCATGGTAAGTTGACTGGTTGAAGCATGTGAGCCAAAAATTAATACATTTTAGTGTAATAATACAGTAAAATGTCTCATGACAATATTTCATATCACTTTACAGAAAATTGCAACAATTTACAAAGATTCACATCGAATAACAATATTCTACATAATGTTGAAGAAGGGAACATTCCCCATGAAAATTGAAAAATGAAAAATGTGATTTATTTGTAATATCTACCAGAAAACAACTACTTCCCCGGCTAAAGCCACGCTGGATATTGAACTACATCTGATAGATATTGTGAAAAGACTAACTGAAAAGAAAAAACTGAAAGTGAAAATTCGCATTTTCATTCAGATAGTTGATTTTTTATAATTTTCTCTAATTTTCAATGAAAATTTATTTAATAAATTATATAGGGAGAATGTTATTAAAAAAATATAACACACAGAAATCGTTCATTTCATTGAAGCAAGGTTCGCTTCTCTCGCATATAATCCCCAATACATTTTGGTCGACGGAAATCTATTTCGCTTTGCCAAGTTCATCAGAAAGATTGATATTGTTGGAATGCAGGCTCTTCAGAAACAATTATACATATCAAGTATGGAAATTGATGGAAATATTTCTTCTGCGGTGACGCTTTGAAAGTTATTTTTTGACATAGACCTGTCATGAATATGAATCACGCAATTATGAATAGGATATTCATGAAATTTGTTGTGAAATCATCTACGGCTGAAAGACAAACTTTAGTCGCTATTTTCCATCGTTCAAGATAACCTCTTGGTAGGTATTCATGTTGAAAAGGGGAACTTTATACATAAAATTGAAAAATGAAAAATGTGATTTATTTGTAATATCTAACAGAAAAAAAAACTACTTCTCCGGCTGAAGCCACGCTGGACATTGATATTATTATTACAAATAAATCACATTTTTCATTTTTCAATTTTTATGGAGAATGTCCCCTTCTTCAACATGAATACCTCCCAAGAGGTTATCTTGAACGATGGAACATAGCGCAGATGATTCCACAACAGATTTCATGAATATTGTATTCATAATTTCAACAAAAATCAAAATGCAATGCCCATGAGAGATCAGTCATAACAAGTGTTTCTTTCAAACTGCAAATACCTAATACTGTGAATAAGTGAAAACGTGATTGTTTTGGAAGAGCAAGGAACGTAAGTGTAAGTGTGAACTGTTGTACCAACAAAAATTAAGTTTAATTTTATTGTTATTTTATATTATGAATATATCATTATGCTATCGAAGTTTGACGTTATTTTTGAAAATTTAAATTATATTTTATATACTTATTCATTGTTGTTTTTATTCAGAATTCTTTAAAGATACACCTATAGCTCATATAATTCAAAATGTGATGTAAATTTGTATGATTGAGAATGACATACCTACTTAGGTAAGTAATACATCGTCATATTACTTGAAACGTATTTGGATCTGAAATAATTTAAAATAGGTACTTTTTAATAATGTAGAAAATCTTTCAGAGAATAAAATTAAATTTTCTAGACAAAAAATTGAAATTTTCCAGACAAAAAATTTAAATTAGGAATTGTTTACCAGAATTGAAAATAGTTATTTTTGTTGTCAGTTAGAAAATGTGTAATTTTGTGTAAGGGGCGTAATGTCTGCAGGACGTTCTCATTCGCACCGAACATATTCCGCTAATTAAACAAAATTAAATTTTTTCCAACTGAATAAATGAATAACTGCTCACTAGAAATACAGCTCACGGCGTATAAAGATAGAAAATCGTACTTATATTTACAAAATATTACATATAGGAGATTCTGAAATTACTCGACTTGGTACGTGAAAGTAAATTTCCCAAAGTGTGAACAAAGGGAATTTTTTTACAAATTCACAAACATACAGGGTGTCCCAGAATAAAGGGAACAAACCCCGGGGGTTGAATCCTCACTTCATTTTGAGGCTGAAGGTTTCATTAAACATATACCCTAAAATGAGTATCAACCGAGTTACAGGGTGTTGAAGTGACACATAAAAATATATTTTCCAAAACGGCATAACTTTTTTTAAAGAAATTTGGTACGTCACTTGACAGCATTCAGTTTCACATTTCCCGTATTCGCCCCTCCCCAACTTTCACGCCACTGGATTAATATACATTTCGTCTTCTTTTTCTTAATCTCTAATATTTCCTATACAAAAAAGGAATACGTTTTGTTTCACAAATATCAACAGTTTTCGAGATATTTAAAGTTGAATAAAAGTGGGTGCGTATTTGATACGGATACTCATTAGTGATTATTTTGTTAGTGGCTATGTAAGTTTTAAATATCGGGAAATTTTTGTGGACTCGTAAATGCCAACAATCTTCGAAATATTTTAATTTATACTCATTGCATGAGATATGTTGGTTATAATGTTATAAATAGTTACCGTCACATATTCCTTTCAAAAATAGTAAAGATTTTGATACGTACGCACTTATTCAATTTCAAATATCTCGAAAACCGTTGATAATTGTGAAACGAAACGTATTCCTTTTTTGTATAGGAAATATTGGGGATTAAGACAAAGAAGACGAAATCTAAGCAAACAATACCCTTGATGAAACGGGAATCGGTTTTGAGCGTTCAGTTTTATTTTTTTGCGAAAATTTTGTTGGAACAAATGATTCAATTCGTTTGTGAGAATTCGGGAATATAACTGATTTTTGGTTTTGATGATTTTGAAGAAATTTTTTTTATTGTTTGACAAATGAAAAAAATAGGCAAATTCCCGAATTCTTAAGGAGATTATAGACTCAGACGAAGAATTTTTTTTTTTATAAAATCAATAGTTTTGACGCAAAACCGATTCTACGATTAGAAGCTATCTACCTTATTAGCGCTCTCAGCTACGTAGTTTTTTACGGATATGTGCTTCGTTACCTCCACTATCGCTCTTGAAAAATATATCCCCACGCACCCAACATGTGCGGCGCAATGATAAAATTTAACTTTCATGATGACGCGCTGATGTTGCCTCAACAATTTTCGCAAGTATAACCACGGAATGCACAGTAAGAAGAACCGACACTAGATAATAAAACTGCAGCGGTGGGTAGGTATTATGTGAACCCACATTCTGGCAAAGCGGTCGATGACTTCTCAATTTATGTATGTTGATCGTTTGCTCTTCAAATCATAATGACTGGTCACATTGAATAAATTTGGCACCTAGTTCGAGACGGCGAATATCTATAGCAGCGACATAGGTATAGTTCAAGTAAACGATAAGTGCAACCTACCTTCAAACAGTTCCCCTTTAAGAATATATAGTACGGGAGCTAGTGAATTTCGTATTTCAATATTTATTTCCGAATGTGTAAGAATTACAATAACAATGGGTTATAGTCTGCCCATAAAGTATCCTCCCCTCTTAACTTTTGAAATGATTGAAATTTTTCTTTGAAATTTTCGCAGGTGAAATGCGGTTGTTCATAAAGTAACCCCTCCCCTGTTAACTTTTGATCGGAATTGAATTTTTCATTGAATTTTTTTTGGTCGAATGATAGTTTATAAACTACTTTTCGACAGCAAAGAAAGGACTATTTTCAATATGGCGTCGGCCACCGTTTTGAAACATTTTTTGAAAACGCATTGGGGGTCGAGTGATCCTCATTTGAATCATGTTTCAATTTCCTATACGATAATGAAATTTTAGACAAAATTGTTCACCCAAAACAAAATAATGGCTATTCATAATGTAAGAGCTCTGTTATGAAGATCCTTTCTAACCCTAACAAGTTCCAGTAAAATCATCAAATCTTCCAAGGAACCCTTCTACAGAAGTTCTCTGTACCTAATCATCAGCAGACAGATAACAAAGCAAACTGAATAAAGGATTATCATAGCAGAACGTTATATTCAGCCATTTTGTTTAATCTCAAAATTTTTGTCTGTAATTTTGTTATAGTATAGAAAACTGAAGCACGATTCCAATAAGGTATCATTCGACCCCCAACGCGATTTCAAAAAAAACTTTCGAAATGACAGCCCGACGACATTTTGAAAAATAGACATTTTTTTCATTGTCAGCAAGTTGTTTATAAACTATCATTCAAGCAAATAAAATGTCTAAGAAAAATTTCAATTCGTTCAAAAGTTAACAGGGGGGGGGTTACTCAATAAGGGTTCCAATATTATGTACCACCATTTTTTTTTTTTAAATATTTTTGTTTGAAATTTTTCTGTCATTTAGAGAATTTAAAGACGTTTCAAATGAGGTATCACTCGAACCACCATGCCGTTTAAAAAAATCTTTCAAAATGGCGACCAGACGCCATCGGAAAAGGTTGGAAATAAAAATAAATAAAATATTCCAGTGAGACTAAATAATTTATCTACATATGAGGATTATTGTTGAAGATACTGTTTAGTCACCCAGTAGAAGAAAAAATCGCATCTGACAGGAACCAACATTCAATTTTCTGAATTTTCACTACTTGAGGAAGCTACTAAAACTGTTTTAGTGGTGTTAAATAGTAGTTTTATGAAGATCGAGTCGTCAACTGTCTATAAAATTGCTATCGGAATTACTGTACTGGAAAAAGTCAGCGTTGTTATCACAATCGTTAATTTCAATCACAGAACTTGTCCAAGGACGCGACATTTCAAACAGATAATAAACAAGAATTATGAAGTAATTATAACTGGGGACCAACAAAATTAATCAGCAACAATATCAAATTTCAACACTCAAATCATGATCAGTTTCTGTACTTAACATCGATGAGACGACGGTGACAACCTTCTGCGATTTCTATTGGTCACCGTGAAAATACAATTTTAATTGTGACTCTTCAGCCAATCATAAAACCCGATTAGTACAAGCTATCCAATATGATTCGCCAATTCCGCAGTCCACGTGGACTAGATCTCAGCCGGTTCATTTTCACGACTTGGTTTTTTACCTTTGAGAGTGCCGCGAACTTTAATTGTGCACAATATCGTTTACTCCGACTATAACAGAATTCGTCAGGAATTTTCCCATTTCACTTCACTGAAAATCCTTTACTACTTCCGATAAAAATAATCTGGCAAAGTTTGTCGTTGTATTGGTAAAAAGTTTAAATTGAAAATAAAGTTGTCTATATTTTAAACTTGAGGGTTCTCTCAATTTTATATTGAAGGGAATCGGGTATGTCCTTTGATCATAGTAATAGGCGAGCGGATTGGTACTGAATATATTAAAATCGAGTACATTACGTTGTTGATAAACAAGATGTCCCGTATCGTTATGTACATATTTTGGTAGTGCAAAGTAGACTTCATTTCAAGTAACAAAAACGCAAAACTCGTGTATCCATTTTCATGTTTCAGATGTACAGGTACATGCATGTGAATAACAGCTCATGAAAAAAATATACTCCTGGAGTCAATAAATATTGGAAATTTCGATAATATTATTGAATTATTTTTCAAATATTTTTTTTTTACCGACTTGAGTAATAATTTTTTTCTCATGATCTAATAATCATATTCATAGACCTGTAACTTTGAAATAAATAGAAATGGATGTAGGTACAAGTACTTGAAATGAGGTCTACTTCTGGACTCAAAAAATTTGAACATAACGAAACGGAACACCTTGAATGAAGACTTGAATTATTTTTGGTACAAATTAATTTTCATTTATGTTACTTGACAAAAAATAAGTTTTCATACAATATTTCAGATGGCAAATTTAATTAGGATCATTCGCATTTTTCCAAGTATAGATGAAATTTGTAAAATTATTTCATTCATATGAACAGATAGACAGATTTAAATGGAATATCATAATATACAAAGTTTACTATTATTAAAATAAAAGTAATGAGTATGTGTTTCATGTCAGAAAGATATAAAAGATATAGCAAACAGGAATAAAATAGAATTGAATTGTTAATTGATAAGATTTGAATAAAATTCCCAAAAATTTTAAATTCAGGTAAAAAACACAACATAATGAATAATATATTTGTATAAATATGTGAAACAAATTATTCAATTAATTTTTGTAAATGTTCACAGATGGGCTACTTTTAATTGCATTTGGTTATTTATCAAACTGATCAAAACACGTAAAAAGGTAAGAGTTCATGGTGCTTTCGTGATTTGTTCTGGACATATGGAGATTTGAATATTCCGAGTGAAATGGTTGGGAAGGCGTGTGCTGTTATAATCCATTCTATTTTCCCAGCATTTTAGATAAAAAATGCAAGAATTTAACAACCGTAAAAGCTATACTCACTATACCTCTAAGTGTACAATATCAGACGTCAAAATTGTAATGAAGTCTATTAGGGTGAAACAAAAATCTCATAAAATATATGCTGCCTCTATATTCCTTCCAACGGAGAATTCGAACCACTTTTTATAAAGAAATTACCGATAGATACTAGGTAATTGATAAATAAAAAATCACGAAAGAATATTTCAATAGAGCACTGTCAGTGACGTAATTTGACAGTTGTCAAACATTCGATGGGGGGATTTGTGGATTTTCTGCGAAAAAATTTCTAAAAACACGTTCTGGGCATTTCAGTTAGTATTAATTCCTTGGGTACAGTCTGAATTGAGTGCATGAGTCTGTAGAGATATTATAAACATGGATTTTCCAACTCAGAAATACGTTGTTATGATGATCATACAAAACAGTTTTCTCTTTTAGATTTGAGGACATAAATCATTAAGACTTGTGCTGTTATGGATTGTTATAACCGATCCGATCCAGACCAGCACGTGAAATTTCCAAATTTCCTTTTATACAAACAAGGCTGAGACAGGTAGAAATTGCTGGAATACAGAGACATACTAGTGAGATCGTTCCGCACATCCGGACCATGTACCTACCCAAAATACGTAGAACAAAAAAAAACGCTGAGAATTTACAGTTAACATTGAAGTCCACATTGGAGGTTGTTATGGAAGACGGAAAGTTTTGTATTACTACTAAATATTTATTGTCAAAGATCGCAAAACTAACAGCGAAGTTATTAGTAAATTTATACGATTTCTCATCTGAAACAAGAGTATTTCAAAATATTATCAAATAATAGGATCATTAAATTTAGTAAAGTTCAAAAAAATCACAATTAACCGCTAACCACCGCAAAAACAACAATTTTCATTTCAAACTAAAAGTCTTTATTTGTCCCCCCATCAGCTGATCATCGCCATGTTGTGACGTCAGCTGTCAATGCTCTATTGAATATAATTCTACTCCTACCTGCCTAAAAAAATAACAACATTATTTTTTGCATGAAACCGTAATTGAAAAAACTCCTATCAAAGGTTAAATAGATAAGGTTTCGACATTTTTGGGGGTTTATTTCGAGGGTGAACCAACATATCCAATTTGCATGAAACCAAACTTGATTAGTCAATAGGAAACCATTTGACTCAATTTCAAAACCAAGCTATACTTTTATCTCAAAATCTGCATCAAAAGTATTTTGATTTTTGAGGTCATGGCAACTTTTGAAACATATTGAATATCTTATCTTGTCTGGTTTGAAAGTTATTAGATGAAGGCTTTTTATAACGTTAGTGTGTAACGGACCTGAAAAGTATAATGAACGTGGTTTGAATGGTGATCCCAAATTTGCAATTCGAAATGAAAGTATGAAAGTAAGAAAATCCATGATTCTTCAACGCCTTCCTAATGGTTCATTTAATAGAAAAAAAAACAACCATTCGATAACCAAAAATCAGCGTTTGCAGAGAGCTGATGGGTAAAATGGTTAAATTCAATTAACATTTTGTGACAGCGTTAATTTCTTGAACAATTTGAAATAGTTGAAAATACCACGAACTCGTTTCTCGAACTGAAATCAAAAGATATCCTTTACTATTGCCACTAAATTTCAGTTCATTATCCCAAAAATTCGTTGGATTTGTACAATTTCTGTTATGCGAGTCTTCGAATGATGTTATTCATTTGGGAATAATCAGTGATGTAATCAGGTAATTTAAAAGAATCAATTAGTCATTATCCACATCATTTACTTGTGACCCACTGAATATACTTTTTCGTATTATATAAAGAAGATACCAGAGTCGACATTTGACTTTCACCAATTCACGCTTCTGAAACCTCTGCATTGCGGTGACGTTCTTAAGGTTACAGGAGTTGATGATGCTACAACACCATTAATTTATTTCACCTTTGCAGATATGTACGACCTTCCATGCGATTTCTAAATTCAACGATTACTCATCATTTTATCAGAAAATTACCTCAATTGATTGCGGATGCATTAATATCAACCTTTACATCGAGTTGAGAATTCTAGACAGTGCATGAGTGGATTTCCGGTTACAAAGCATTTTAATTAACATTATTCCGAATTTGCCAGCGTGGAAAAATCATGGGAATTCTTCTACAGTATACATTCTGCTAGAATGAATGGATGACCTTTTCTTTGTTTGTATTCTGAAACTTTACTGAATGATTTTGATCGACTTCGAAGGGTTCGAACTCAAAGAATCGTATATTTTTTATTGGGTTGTCATTAATCCAGGTACTGCAGCGGCCATCCTTTTGTCTTTTGAAGGAAAAATCTCGAGGTGACAAACTGTATGCCCATATGTGTTGAAAACAGACAAGTTACTGAAATAAATGGTTACTGATATATGCGTATATTAGGTAATTATTCATATCTAAATCATTCGGACAAATACCCAACTATTGAAGAAGCTACCTCCTTCATGCACTAGTAGTTCCCGTTTTAATAATAGTTATTTGAGTAACAAGGAATGTAAAGACGTGTTAACATTCGATGTGAGCGAGTACGAGCCGAGGCAAAGCCGAGGTTTGTCGCTTGCCGAAGTGTTAACAATCGATACATTCTGTGTTACTTATTACGTTTTTCCCGCTGCTTGTTGACATTTTTCAAAATTTGCCTGGATTGAAGTTTCCTTCATGATTATTCGTTCCGCTGTTTCATACTAGGTTGCTTGTGCGCGTAACTAAGTTACCGAATAAACAGACAACAATAATATTCAAAAAGTCTCATAACCTAAAAATTGATATAAATGAAGCTGAAGGTATTACTTGTCAAAGTCATTATTACCCTAGGCATGTAAATGACACTATTTACATTCCGTTGTCAAGATGAATTAGTAAAGGAATGATATAGACTATTTACCTGTTTTGTTGTTAGCATCTATGGACTATTTACAGTGTCGGCAGCGGGAAAAATATATTAATTCAGAAGAGTTAATATTTTGTTCTGTTTCAACGCTCACAAAGCCCACGTGGATCTAACAACTTTCCGTGGATTGTTTTTTTTTTAAATTTGTTATTAGGAATCTCCCAGGTTTTCGTAAAAAAACCCTCAAAAGCAGAGCTTGCCCGAGCAAAGGAGACTCGGGACCTACAACTTAAAAAGTGGCTTCCAAACCATTTTAGCACCGTGATGGCGGTGGGGATCGAACCCTGTGCCATGCCGATTTTATGACTGTGGTATTTGAGTTTGTAATACAACTGATAACAATAGCAGCTCGGGCAGCCGATGAACTTTTAGGCCATCAGATGGTGACAGATTTAGATGCCCCATTTTCGCATACAAAAAAAGTGTTTAATGTCTAAACAGGAATAAAACCCAAAAACAAGACATATATTCATATAAATATAAATAAGCAAAAAGTATTCGACTTTAATTGTTAGAAAACACCTGAGTATTTCATAAAGCCTCTTTGGATAGACTGTATTTTGTTAGTGTGAATATTGTAAAAAGGCGACCATATTAAGGAACCATACTCTAGCCGAGATCTCACTTAGGCATTAAACAGTGTTATAAAGCTGTGCTGGTTTCGAAAGTTTTTGTAATTGCGATATATGACACCAAGCATTCGTTTGGCTGCACATGTCATTGTACTGTATTGGACAGATAAGCTCAATTTTGAGTCGAAAATAATACCAAGATCCTTTGATTGCTTTTTTGAAGGGGAGTGTTATTTATATGGTGGTCATATTGTGTAACATTATTTTTCAGGGTATATTGAGAGTATTTATATTTATTCATGTTGAGACGGAGAATATTTTCGACGCACCAAACATGCAAGATCTTTTTGTAGGATAAAGCAGTCCTTCTCAGATATAATGGGTCGAAATATTTTCAAGTCATCTGCAAAGAGTAGGAAGCGACTCAAGACATTATTTTCTATATCATTAATGAAAAGTGAGAATAAGAGTGGTGCTGGGTTACTTCCTTGCAACTAGCAATTGCGGAGACATCCTTGTAGGACTCTGCACGGAAATTCATTAGATGTAATTCAACGTTCGTCGTGGTATTAGCCAGAAAAGTAGTTGTTTTCTGATGGATTTTCGACCCAATTATTCCTATTGTATAGGATTATGGCAATAAGCGTCGTCCTGGTAGTGCAGGACATCTTGTTTCTCTCTTAACAAGCTTATTGTGAACAATGCATGCAGATTTCTTTAATTTGTATTTGTGGTTGAATTAATCACGCAAGTTCTGGGTATTGCTTTGTTGAGGGGCTGGAGTTCAGATGGCGCCCGTAGTTTAGTGAACGCTGGGCTGCGTGCGGTGTCTCAGCTTCTGCCTTTACATGGAGATTTTGGTGAATCGTTTGTTGCAGACATTAGTTATTGTCTGCAGAGACCTACCCTATACTGATGAGGGCAAGAACCCAGAAATCGATCTATAGGTGGTCCAAATGTTTCAATGAATATTTCCATGCAACTAGCAATTGCGGAGACATCCTTGTAGGACTCTGCACGGAAATTCATTAGATGTAATTCAACGTTCATCGTGGTATTAGCCAGGAAAGTAGTTGTTTTCTGATGGATTTTCGACCCAATTATTCCTATTGTATAGGATTATGGCAATAAGCGTCGCCCTGGTAGTGCAGGACATCTTGTTTCTCTCTTAACAAGCTTATTGTGAACAATGCATGCAGATTTCTTTAATTTGTATTTGTGGTTGAATTAATCACGCAAGTTCTGGGTATTGCTTTGTTGAGGGGCTGGAGTTCAGATGGCGCCCGTAGTTTAGTGAACGCTGGGCTGCGGGTGGTGTTTCAGCTTCTGCCTTTACATGGAGATTTTGTTGAATCGTTTGTTGCAGACATTAGTTATTGTCTGCAGAGACCTACTCTATACTGATGAGGGCAAGAACCCAGAAATCGATCTATAGGTGGTCCAAATGTTTCAATGAACATTTTCATGCAACTAGCAATTGCGGAGACATTCTTGTAGGACTCTGCACGGAAATTCATTAGATGTAATTCAACGGTCGTCGTGGTATTAGCCAGGAAAGTAGTTGTTTTCTGATGGATTTTCGACCCAATTATTCCTATTGTATTGGTTTCGATTAAATGCAGACTGCTTGTGTGAAGCACATTAAGTTCGTAATTGTAGATCTCTTATTGAAGAATCCGCGTTGATTATTGGAGATCAAATTTTTGACTTCAGGAAAGATTCTGTTGTACAAGCATATCTCGAATGCCTTAGCAAAGTTGGACAACAAGGATATAGGTCGGTAGTTATGAATATTATTTCTAGCACCAGTTTTGACAATGGGGCAGATTTTTGAAATTTTCCATTTGTTGGGAAAGCACCCCGAACTGAGTGCTATATTGACAATTGCCTGTAATGGTGAGGTTAGAATGTGAGCATAGTCTTCAACGTAGAAGGTAGGTATGCCATCATACCCGCTGGTACGTTTGGATTTTATTTTTTTAAGGAATTGCAAACTTCGATATCTGAAAAACGCCTGACAGAGATGATAGGATTGTTTGATGGAACATTAGTGAGTTCGTTTGATTGTTGTGGTGAAGAGTATGCACTTTCAAAGAACCGTATAAATGCATTTACAATTTCTGAGGACTCCTGTATTCTACATCGTCCAAGATTAGTATACTAGGGACTCTTGATGTACCTTTCTTGTTTTGAATGTAGGCCCAAAAGTTGGCTGGATCTTCTTTCAATTGAGCGACGAAGGAACCGAACATTTTCTCTGAGATTATCAGAGTTGGTGGTTTTCAGTTTTCTGAAGATTTTCTTTCTTCTTTTAATATCTCTGATTATTTCACTGTTGAACCATGGAGGATATTTACTAGTCAAGTTGCGAATAACGGGAACACATTGGTCAATAATAGGGGTAAAAAGTGAGTACAATAAGTCTAAGGCTGCGTTGACTTCAGTACAATGATCAAGTCTGACCAATCAATATTTTGTATAAGAGTATATAAAAGAGGAAAATTTGCTTTGCGGAAGTTATAGATCTCTGATGGCCTCGAATAGGGTTGAAAAGTATATGGAATTGGAGTGAAATGAAGATAGTTTTACAAGTGGCTCCTGGAGATAACATACTGAGAATTCAATTTTTCATTTGTTTCCCTCGTGTTCCTAACTACGGTACGAAACTACAGATGGTGATTTGTTAGGTCGTTTTGAGAAAAAAAATGCATATGAACATATGTCCCGAGTGGCTTCGTTCCTGAGAAACAGGGCTTTAAAAAAAATCAACGCCCTGTATCTCAGAAAAGAAACAAGGACATAAGCGACCTATCGAATCAGTTGTTTTGTACCGTAGTTAGAAAACACGAGGGGAAACGAAAAAAAATATGGATTTTCAATATGTGATCCCTAGGAGCCATTCGTAAAAATATCTTAATTTTATTCCAAATTGGTATACTTTTCAACCCTATCTACTTCACCGAGTTGGAACCCGTTCAGCAAAAAGCTCACATTGAAGCTGCGGAGTTTTTCCTCCAGATACATGAGAATGAACCAATGAATGGAATCTTCTTCAAAAACATAGAAGAACTCAGCTTATCCAATACCGAGGGATTCATAATGGCCTGCCCAGATGGTGTGTTCAACACCCTGGCCAGCCGTATTTGCGTGATTGGTATATAGAGGTCCCAGATACTACCCAGGCTTATCCAATAATATGACCTTCACATTGCTCAGGTCAAGTGGGCTGAATTTGGAGACCGAGGGATTCATAATGGCCTGCCCAGACGGTGTGTTCAACACCCTGGCCAGCCGTATTTGCTTGATTGGTATAGAGGTCCCAGACACTACCCAGAGGCTTATCCAATAATATGATCTTCCAATTCCTCAGGTCAAGTGGGCTAAATTCGGAGACCGAGGGATTCATAATGGCCTGCCCAGATGGTGTGTTCAACACCCTGGCCAGCCGTATTTGCGTGATTGATATAGAGGTCCCAGACACTACCCAGGCTTATCCAATAATATGACATTCCTAAGGTACCTAAGGTCAATTGGGCTCAATTCGGAGACCGAGGTGTCCATAATGGCCTGCCCAGATGGTGTGTTCAACACCCTGGCCAGCCGTATTTGCGTGATTAGTATAGAGGTCCCAGACACTTTCCAGGCTTATCCAATTATATGACCTTCACATTCCTCAGGTCAAGTGGGCTGAATTCGGACACCGAGGGATTCATAATGGCCTGCCCAGATGGTGTGTTCAACACCCTGGCCAGCCGTATTTGCGTGATTGGTATAGAGGTCTCAGACACTACCCAGGCTTATCCAATAATATGACCTTCACATTGCTCAGGTCAATTGGGCTAAATTCTGAGGCCGTGGGATTCATAATGGCCTGCCCAGATGGTGTGTTCAACACCCTGGCCAGCCGTATTTGCGTGATTGGTATAGAGGTCCCAGACACTACCCAGGCTTATCCAATAATACCTTCACATTCCTCAGGTCAAGTGGGCTGAATTCAGAGACCGAGGGATCCATAATGGCCTGCCCAGATGGTGTGTTCAACACCCTGGCCAGCCGTATTTGCGTTATTGGTATAGAGGTCCCAGACACTAGTTGCAGAGCGTATCGTGGGGTTCCTGAAACCATAATGCATTTGCTGTCTGGTTATCAAACTTTCGCGGCCTCAGCTTATATTCACAGGCATGACGTGGTGCTACGAGTGTTGTTCTACCATCTACGACCCTCGTAAAATATAGATCTTGTACTCTAGGGAATACTGAGTCCGTTGTGAAGAATAAGAAGTACCGGATCTATTGGAAGTAACACGATTTTCGCCATAGAGTCTCCGGCTCCTGGCGAAACAGACATCGTCCGATACTATGAGGAAAAGCGAAAAGGAGTTAAAATGGTGGTTGTGGTCATAGCTAGGGGCCACTCGTGAATGATGGAGACGCTGCTCTCGAATCTGAAAATAATACCGACTTGGCATAAAATGGCAGAAATCTAAGCCGAACAAATGCAGAAGGCCGTCATCCTTAGTTCACTTCGTCTACTCGTGGCACGTGCTTCTCAGACCCAGTTAACACACACTCCACGGACGTAGGGACTGACTACATGGGTAAATTATACCAGCGCGCGATTCGGATTCATCGAAGAGGGGCCGAGTGGTGTTTTCATCAAAGAACATAATAACGATAATAATAATGATTTTATTGATTGAAAGTTTAATTTTGTGGAAGAAAATCGATTCTTGACATAATTTTTTTGGGCATTTAATCTTCAACAATCTGAAAATGAGAGAATGTAAATCCAAGGAAATCTGTACAAATGTAGAAGGGCAAAATGAATAATTTGCCCGATGAATTATTGCGTTCACAAGACTTTTGTCTTGAATGAAATTATAATTTTTGTCAGTAACGTATTGTACACTGAATTTGCTTATCTGAACAAAATAGTTCGAATTAACCAAGGAATAGTTCCTTTAAAAATAAAACGTTAACGTTCGGGAGACTGTATCCGTTCTCAAAACTCGATGCAAACTGTAATTACTGCGAAAAGAGCAATTTGTAGTGTGTCTTCAGAATACGATAGCCACCAACACTTCCACTGTCTCGCAACAATAATGAATTTTTAGAAGCATGCTTAAAGGATAATAGTTCTATTCATACCGGTTTCTACCTCAAAACCTGTTCAACCACATATAAAAATAAGAGAGGAATCAAACAGTTCAAATATGGATCTGGCTAAAAATTCAGCAAGAGGATTCAGCAAGCTACAGCAAAAATGTGTAGCGGAGACTAGGGGCCAAACTAGACGGGCGTGAAACTCGCTGCGGAACTTCCGCAGCGTATCCTACGCTTGATCGAAAACCAGATATTTTGATGCATCAAACTAGACGGGCGTTTTTTTCTAGCGATATCGCCTACATCCGCTAGCGAGAGCGAGCCGAACGCAACTGGTCGCGTTCTTCACGCTTCTCGCAGGCAGGGTGGCTTATCGCCAAGAACGAAATACATGGTTTAGTATGTGCTGAACTACACGAGGGAGGATATCGCAGCGTGGTACAGTTCGAGGACAAAATGTTTGATACGGAAAAGTTGATAAGTGAAGTTGAAAAGCGTCCACCACTCTACAACATTAAATTAAAAGAATATAGTAATAGGGATTTGAAAATTAAATTATGGGAAGAAATAGGAGTGGTAATGTATGAGACGAAAGAAATAAAAAAGGTAAGAGTTAATTTAATTTCAAGTTACATAGTTTTATTTCAATCATAATTAGCCTTAAATTTTTTCGTATTGCCATGGTATTGCACCATTGTCGCTTACGAAATAATTCTTAAATTCGTCTCTAATAACTGCTTCAGTAGTCTGACGACCTCCTGTACCTGTGGCTGTAATATGTTTCATTGGGTTGATATATAAGTTTTCACTATCTAATACATCTCGTCTTCTGACGAAATTGTGTAAAACACAGGCAGCTTGGGTTATTTGTACAGCAAATTCCACATCAACAAGTAAGCTTGTATGAAATATTTTCCATTTGTTCGCTAATATACCAAAACTACATTCTACAAAACGTCTGGCTCGAGTTAGTCTGTAATTGAAAACCCTTTCAGGAACTCCGAGATTTTTTCGGGGATATGGTCGTAACAAATGTTCGTTCAACGCAAAAGCCTCATCAGCGACAAACACATACGGTAACCGAGGCTCTGAAATGTTTGGAAGTGGCTGTGGTCTAGGCAAATATAGTTGCTTCTTTTCTAGTCTCTTTCCAAAGTTTGAACTTTTAAAAATATTGCTATCTGCTTCCCGACCGTATGAGCCTACGTCTACGGTTGTAAAACAATAATCCGCATCCGTGACGGCCAATAACACAATGGAAAAAAATTTCTTATAGTTTAAATATTCTGTGCCTGTGTTGGAAGGGCAAACAATCCGAATATGTTTGCCATCAATAGCACCTACGCAGTTGGGAAAATTACTTTTTTTATAGAACAGATTTGCGATTTCAACACATTTTTCTTCTGAAGGAAAAGGCATTTCCAGAGGCTGTACAATTTTCCATATTGCCATACATGTTTCTTTAACTATAAGCCTTATTGAACTTTTCGATACTTGAAAAACATATTCCAGGCATGCAAAATCGGATCCTGTCGCTAAATACCTAAAAAAAAAATTTTTCGTCAAGCGTGCAATAATACGGTACATTATATCATGTAACACGTTTTGTAGAAGTAGTCTATTATTGTACAAGTAGGTACACGAAACAAACATTTTTCACTTGTTTGTTCATAAACATAAAATAAGTTCAATGTAAGACATAGCAACGGATTAAAACAAAAGAGATCTATGTAACCTTGATTTATCAGCACTATCATTTCGATAATTGGGTGTATAGAACTGTCTACAGAAATGCAATTTTATTTTAACGCTTGCCGAAAAAATAGTGTATGTCACTCGGATTAGAAGGCTTATTATATGTTTCGCCCAGATTGCACATCCTCGGCTGGCGCCTCGGCGTGGCCTCAACAAATAATGTTAGCCTTCTACTCCTAGTAACATAATACACTATTATATCTTACCTTGGCAATCCAGAACTACAAATTTATTTATTTGTAGGTAAAGAGCTACAAACGAAGTGGAAATCTTTAAAGGACCAATTCCGTAAAGAACTTAGGGCACTTAAAGAAACCAAAAGTGACCAGAGTGCTACAAAGAAAAAAAAATACGTATATTTTGATCAACTTTTATTTTTAACGCCATCTATCGAAAAACGAAATACTGTATCGAATATCTCTGATGATAATAACGATGAAGAGAATCATGATGAACCACAGGAACCACAGGAAGTATCGCAAAATATTCCTGCTGCTACTTCTGCTACCCCTCAGATGAACCCTAATAGGAAAAGAAAGAGAACAAGTGATTACGGTGACTCACAAATAAAGGAAATAACAAAAGTACTTTCGGATAGCGTAGCGTTACAACGAGAGCAAACAACTGACGACAAGCTTAGGAATAGGGCTTTTCTTCTATCATTGCTGCCTTTAATGGATCAGTTTTCTGAAGATATTATGTTAGAATGCAGAATGAAAATTATGCAAGCTATACAAGAATCTCGTCGGATTTCTAATTTTCAAACTAATCAGTTAGCTAGCACGTCTGGACCAAGGGTCCAGGATATTCGCTCCCCTACTTCCTCTTTCTACTCTACAATCAGCAACACCTCAACCGATTGGAATGAATTCGCAATTTTTTGAAGACAGCAATAACTTTGATTCGCAGGCATCTAACCATTCGCTACTTGATTTATATTAGTAAAGACAATTAATGTTTTTTAGTTCTGAATTTCAAAATGTCATTTTTAAGTTTCAACTTTAAATCTTAGTATTTATGTATTAAAGGAAACATAATAAAATAGTTATAAAACTTACCTTAATGTTATTACTAATCTCTCTGCTGGGTGGATGGAATGTCTCATATTGGTGTCTTTTTTTTGTAGGGCTTCAGCCAACAGACCAAGTAACTCATCAAAACTATTTATGGATAGGCGATAATATTGAAAAAATTTATCTGGATACTTTCTATGGTTATTAAATTTTGTATGAAAATATCCCATTGATAATCTATTGCTCAACAAAGGATGAACCCACCAACGCCGACGTTTTCTTCGTTTATTTAAAATCAATCTCACAACTACAGCGGACACAACCTAACGTGACTGTGAAAACGTGAAACGTGAAAATCTATTCATTTACCGGATTGTACGGTAGTCAGCGTGAAAATCGCTGTGCGTGTAGTTTGGAAGGCAAGCGTTTTGCCCGCAGCGATAATTACGCTGCGGAGACTACGCCCGTCTAGTCACACACTAGGGGAGGGCGATACGATACGATATTCGTGGGTATCGATATTTTAATCTTCGGTACTCAATATTTTGTGTCGATATTTTCCAGCCGATATTTTGGGATATCGATACTTTCCATTGAATATCGAATCGAAAGTATCGAAGGATTACTCACTACCCTGTTATCGTTTTAGACGTCGCCTGAATGACAAACTGAAATCTTCAAACTGCGCAAGCGCAGTAGAGTATTGAGGCGTGATTGGTCACTGTAATGGCGGGACGTTTAAATAAAATACAACAAAAAGGCAAACTGAGTTTAAAATGCTTGAATTTGTTTTTTCGCTCTCGATTAACGAACAAAGGTAACCTGAGCCAGCTAGCTCGCCTGTTCACCACAAGGTTGTGTGTTGATCGCGAGCAAAAAACAAATTCACGCATTATCAACTCAGTTTGCATTTTTCTTGTCTTTTATTTAAACTTCTCGCCTCAACAGTGTCCAATCTCGCCTCAATATTAAGCGCATGCGCAGTTTAAAGATTTTAGTTTGGCATTTAGGTGCTCGTATCATAATATGTGCTACCAAAACGGATCGATATTTGAATAATCGATATTTTAAGATTCCATATTTTCTTGTACCGATATAAGAAGAACAATTCATATCGATATGCATAATCGATATTATCAGGGGTAAAATAAGTGCTATATATGATTATCACCGATATTTTTTTGTAATATTAATGAATGACGAGTTGTATTTTCTTGCATTGGGATTGCGAATGAATTGATATTCCAAAAAATAATAGGTTTTCAATCATACCACGAATTATATTTAGGACGACAATATATCGATTTGAAATAAAGAAAAATCGTGTCACCTGGTAATTGATGCTTTACTTCTAGCCGTATTCAATGGAATACTCTTCTCCACGGCCTCATCTATGATACCAATGGACATTTGTCCCGAACGATCGCTTATATTGATAAATAAAGATAACTAGTCAAAACACATAAATTTGACGTTTATAATTTAAATCATTATTTTCACTTGACAGATAATGAAACAAAAACTGAGCAGGTTTATCACCGTGAAAATACAGCTACAAGCTATATTTTCACTGTAGTTCCGATTCTATTGGCTGAATTTCAAAACTTGAAATCCACTGATTGGTTGTCAAGGAAATATATTGTCAGGAGTATCGCCCTTCCCTAGCGTAGACTAGGTACGGCTGTAATAGGAATATTATGAGGGGTACTGAGGAGAAGAACGTGATCCGCACGTCCCGACACAATTCCCCGTGTTTAACTGTTTTACCAAGAGGAGAGTGTGGGTACGGTTGCAACGATTTTCGTGGGAAAGTTGAAACTAGGATATTTTGTAGGAGAATGCATAGAAAAACATGGCATCAACTATGTATTGCTTTTTGAGATACAAGCGAAATGGGGATGCAGTAAATGTGGATGAATATGGATCGGTAGAAAATTAATGGGATATGTAGCTCATGGGATCATTATTAAAGAGTCTGTATCACTATAAAAAGTTAAATGTGAATATACACTAAGAGTCATATTAGGCCATGCTAGTGCGTGTAAAATTACTATGGGATTTTGATGAAATGTAATTGAGTGAGAATTCATGTAATTCTATAGTAGCCCCTGTAAATTGTTCACTTGATAGTTACAGTAAATTTACTCTACTAAATATATAATTTTATTGTTTACGTAAGGAATTCCCTAAATTTTACAGGATTATAAAATTTCGAGATTTAGTTTTCATAATAATGTGTAAGATCTGGTAAAATCGCCTTAATTTATATTTTGGATATTTACTATCACATATTGTGACAGGTTATTCCAAGATTCAATATATGTAATATCTTGTGAATTTGTGAAAATGTTCCCTTTGTTCCCACATTAGGATATTTACTTTCAAGTACCAAGTCGAGTAATTTCAAAATATACTATATATGTATCATTTTGTACATATTCGTACGTTTTTTTGTGTCTTCACACGCCGTGAGCTGTATTTCTACTGAGTAGTTATTCACGTATTCAGTTAGAGAAATTTCAATTTGTTGTAATTAGCGGGATGTATGCGGTGCGGATGAAAACATCCTGCAGACATTACGCCCCTTACACAAAATTACATATTAACTAACTGACAACTAAAATAACTATTTTATATTCCTAATTATAATCTTTTGCCTGGAATATTTGATTTTTTTTCTGAAATATTTATTAAATAGGTATTTATTTCAACTTATTGCAATTCCAAATATCTCAATAATTCGAATATTTATCACATTTTGAATTCTATGAGCTATGGGGGTAGCTTTACAAAATTATGTATAAAAACAACAAGATATATTCATAATATAAAATGACAATAAAATTAAACATATTTTTTTTGTAGATAGCAAACTGGAAATAATTTCAATACCTTTATTCTGCCCTAAATGCGTGTAATCTAAGTTTGCACCATCGCAGGAGGTGAGCTTAACTTAATAGCCAAAAAAACGCCAAATTTTTGCACTTTTTTTAGTTTTTTGCTTGTAGCTTGAAAACGGTGCGTCGGACGGAAAATGTCATTTCATTTAATAATAGAGAACACTAAATTTTTCGTCTAAATACATCAAATTCGGTTTAGTGGTATAGCCGAAATCAAATGTTAAAAACGAAGAAAATTTCATGTTGAAAAGGGGAACATTCTCCATGAAAATTTAAAAATGTGAATTATTTGTAATATGTAACAGAAAACAACTACTTCACCGGCACAAGTCACGCTGGACATTGAACTACATCTGATAGATATTGTGAAAAGACTAATGAAAAGAAAAATCTGAAAGTGAAAATTCGCATTTTCATTTAGATAGTTGATTTTTTAATTTAATCTAGTTTTCATTGAAAAAACCATTAAATATATTAGATAGGGAGAATGTTATTTAAAAAATATCACTCACAGAATTCGTTCATTTTGCAAGTTTCGCTTCTCTCGCATTTAATCCCCAATACATTTTAGTCGACGAATATCTATTTCGCTTTGCCAAGCTCTTCAGGAGGATTGATAGTATTGGAAAAACAGGCTCTTCAGAAAAAATTATACACATCAGGAATGGATATGAGGGAAATATTTCTTCTGCGGTAACACTTTGAAAGTTATTTTTTTACATAGGCCTGTCATGGGCATTGCATTTTGATTTTTGTTCGAAAATATGAATGGGATATTCGTAAAATCTGATGTGGAATCATCTGCGACTAAAGTTTGTCTTTCAGTCGACCGATAGCAGAGTCCGATTAAGTATAGAAATTTAAATAATTGCCATGATTTCAAAAGCTCAGATTTTGCTGATTCGTTTCATTCAATTATTACTTACCTAAATTTCACTTTCGTTCAGTTTTTTTTATAATTTTAATTTAGCTCTAAAGACTATCTGAAAAGTCATTAAATATATATGTATATACGAGGGGGGAACCGCAGAGAATATTGTGTACACTAATTCCCAAAAATCGTAAGTAATGCCTCTAGTACCCAAGTAATTCCCGAGTAATACCCATTAATTCAAGTAATGCCAGTAATGCCCGTCAGGAAAGTAATAAAAATATAAAATCGTGTTTTAATGTTAGGTTTGTTGTTTCAATTCGGATTTCCGCTACTTGCTCTCAAATTTTTCAGACATTTCCGATTCACCGATTATTATTGTGCAGTGATTATTCTCCAGTATTGCCACTAATTTCCAACTAATACCTGAGTAATGCCACTAATGACCAAGACATGTACACGATCACAATTTTTATTGCCACTTGTTTCGCGGAAAATATTATCCAGTCGACGCAAAGCTTAGTTTCGGCTCAATTATCAATACAATATACAGTGTACATAAGCAGATATTGCCGCGAAACAAGCGGGAAATAACCTTGCGCTTAGAATGTGACCCTGTGTTGACCGCAGCAAAAAGTGTAAATAACGCAGTCTAGCCGTAATATATGTCATTGCCACTGCCCCCATTATTGTTAAAACCGCGCTTGGTATGAGGTCGATTGTAACTGAACTATTTACCTTTGTATCAACTTGAAGTGAAATGACCATACTTCCTTCCCAAATTATTAGGTCGTCGTTTATAACCATAGTGGATGTTATGTAATCAATCGAAGGAAAATTTTTACCGTATCAGTCTATTCTCTACGCCTAATTTGATGAAACGCTAATACAATGAATAAGTATCAAACAGAGGCGATCCATCACATACAGTAAAGGTGAGATACTACTCGGTAGTTGTAAAAACGTTAAGTCTAACTCCACCAAATATAATCTTTATAGTATATGTGGATGTGTCGGAAGACTCCCATATTCTTCTTTAGCTTTTGATGAAAATAAAGGATTAATATATCCTGCTGATGTACGTCTTCTGCCTACATTTACAATTAATCCAAGAAACGAGGTAGCGGCCCAATGTTGAATGTGCAGAAATTAATATCCGAAAACAAAAAATATGAGCGGATAGGAAATTAAAATTCATGATTAATTTCATTTCATGCGACTCGATCGTGATTACCGAACATAACCTAAAAAATTGGCAAAGTTGCGAAAAGCGGTTTTTTGCTGATAACTGAAAAACTACAGCTCCGATCGAAAAAAGTTAAATCACGAAATTGTAGGTATTGAAAAGATCTATCAATTAAGTGGATTATAATTTTTAGATATCATTGATTCTTTTCGAGATATATCGAAAAAACCGTGCAAATCGGGTTTACTTTAACTCGTTAATTGTAAGGTATTCAAACTTGTTACTTACTGTTATGTGTAGCCTATGGCAAGCCAAAAAAGTGTTTTTTTGAAAAATTGATAGATATTGATTATTTTTCCTCAAAAAAGATTCTTTCTCAATTTGGCTACTCTTGCTCGGGAAATGATGCTACAGTAATGATTCAGGGCTTATATTTTCTGTGAGAGTTGTACTTTTATATTATCGAATAAGTATATTGTTTTTTTTTATTTTAAGGATAAAAAAATTAATCAAAAAATAATAAAATAATTAATAAATTTCTTAATTTTGTTTTTATAGAAATGACTTTTATGAAAACAGATTTCTAGCAAAATTGAATTCCTAGGATCACTAGGAGCAGAGATAATTTCTTTATTTTAAAAAAATCTGAAAGGTGATATAATCATAATTGCAGAAGATGCTGATTTACTTAATCTGACTAGAGAAAACAACATAATTATAGTTGGAGAAGATGTTGATTTGATTGTACTTCTCACGCAATTGATTCCCAGTACACAGAACATATTATTATTGAAAAAAGGAAAAGCACGAGAAGTAGATCGCTGGTATTCCAACAGCAGCTTTAAATATCCACATCTATCGAAATATGTAGCTTTTCTTCACGCTGTATCAGGCTCTGATACAGTATCTTCGATCTACAAACAGGAGAAGAACAAATTACTGAAAATTTTTCATTCGAATCCAGACACCACCTTCAATTATTGGATGTATTTTATGAAGAAACTGCTCTTTCTGAGGAAGTGACTCATAATATGTGCAAAATTATTTCTTTATTGTATAATAATAAGAAAGAAGGAACTCTCAATCAACATCGTTTTGCGTTTTTTAAACGATTAACGCCAAAGGCAACTTTTTAATTAGCAAATATTCCTTCTACTGAGGGAGCCGCCAAACAACATGCCTTCAGAGTTTATTTGCATTTGCAACAATGGTTGGGCAACGACAAAAGGATCACTCAGTGGGGATGAAAAATTACGAATAATGCATTAATGCCAGTTTATACTGATCCATTAATACCAGATGAGATATTGAAAAAATATCATGAAGCTGTATCAGTGGTTGCAAAACAAAAACCTGTGGCTGCATAAAGCAATTTCTACAATGTTCGAGTGTTTGCGCACATTGTGATTCGAGTGAATGCGAATTTTGAGACGCGTACCATCGAAATAGATGAAAAATTGCCCAACTTCATGGATAGTCTGCACACAGACATTATGGAAGAAGAAGAAGAAGAAAAAGAAGAAGAGCCAAATGATTCAGCGGACAATCCTCCAATTCAAAAAGGAAAATTAGTGAATCTGTATCAATATAATATATGAATAATTTTTATGTAATAATTTCATAAATGTTTTGTACATAATAGAGTTATTTTATCACTTGGTGAATATGATATTTGTGTTTTTATCGACGAGCTACCCCAAATTAAGTACAATGGAATTTTTGTGCGTTGTCCAGAAGCCGAGATATAATATTTTTCAAGCGCAAGCCACTGTGAAAGCACGAAGAATAATAATACTGCAAATGAACTAGACATATCCTAGTATTTTTTTGATTGAAAATATAGGTATTCAACCTCAAAATCCATGAAGGTGACTGCTGTACGATGATTATTACGCATTCCAGATTTTTTTGAAATAAAAAAATTATCTCGGCTCCTAATGATCGTAGGAATACATTTTTTTTTGAATGCGTGAAATCATGCTAGGAATCTATTTTCGTAAAAGTTATTTCTATAAAAACAAAATTAAGGAATTTATTTAAAAAAACATTTGAAAAAATTGAGCAAAGTTTTTACCCTTAAAATAAAAAAAATCAATATACTCATTCGATTATATGAAAGTACAACTCTTTCAGAAAAAAATAAGCGCTGAATCGTTACTGTAGCATCACTCCCCGACAAGAGTAGCCAAATTAAAAGAGCATCTTTTTTGAGAAAGCATCATATACTTATTTTAAATAATAATCTATGTTTATCAGTTTTTCATAAAAAGACTCTTTTGGCTTGCCATACGCTGCACATAACAGTAATTAACAAGTTTTAATACCTTACATAACGAGTTATAGAACACTCGATTTTTCACGGATTTTCCGATATAACTCGAAAAGTATCAATGATATCAAAAAAATATAATTCATTCAATTGATACATCTTTTTAATTGCTACAATTTCTTAACTCAACTTTTTTCGATCGGTGCTGTAGTTTTTTAGTTATCCACAAAAAACCGCTTTTCACAACTTTGCAAATATTTTAGGTTATGTTCGGTAATCACGATCGAGCCGCATGAAATAGAAACTCATTCTGAATTTCGGTTTTCTATACGCTCATATTTTTTGTTTTCGGATATTAATTTTTGCACGTACTTTTCCCTATTGCTTGGACTAAATGTGCTGATGTCTTTCGACTACATCTACTTACGTTCACTGAAAGTAGGTTTGGTGGAGTCTGACTGTAAGTTTTTCCACCTACCAAGATGAATACGTATATTTGGAATTTTTCGAAGCTCAACGGGATGGCTGTATGCATGATTCATTGGAATATAACAATAATTTAATTCGTCAGAACTTCACTGAACACAAGAAAACCAAAATGTATGGAAGTAATTGGAAATAATTTATCCAACGTTAGTTTAATTAGCAACGTACCGCTCACTTTCCACCGGACTGTATCCTGCAATATTTTATAGTTTATTTTAATTCAGCATAGCAGGAGCAAGAGCAGGAGAGAGCGTTCATAAATTATATATATATGTTGTATATAATTTAATCTGAAATTACCTGGATTCATTTGTGAATTGAAATATTCTTGAAAGTCTTCCAAGAACGCAATAGATATAATGATTCCAGTTGGAATTTTTCACAGTCTGTACTATTATACTTCAGAGCTATGTCTGTAAAAGTTACTCATCTATATCAATAATTCAGAATGCCCATCAGTGTTTCATAATTACCAACCGTTATCAATTAAAAATTAAAAAGCCAAAACGAACATGTCAAAAGCAATCGGAAATGCTTTATTTTTTCCCTTTTTGAACAAATAGCTTTTTCCTAATCATGTATATGAAAATGACTTTTCAACCGGGTGAAAGTGATAGTTTTTCACTCTGGAGATGAAAATGAACCAAACGAATATTATCATGCGACTCGATGGGAATATACTAAAAACAAATTGTTGGATTTTTGACACTAATGACAGTTAATTGGCACTTGAATCACCAAACCAACGTCACTTCGTTTGACAGATTATAAACATTTAAGTTCCGAAAATTGTAATCCAGTATTTCATACACATCTATCGAAGAAAAAATATCATTTCCTACTAGATGAAATACGTTTTTTCGTTAGTGAGATTGCCATACTCTCTCCGCTCCGCTTCGCTGGTGGACAAACTCTCATATTCTCGTGTTCTATACAATATTTTTTCTACATGATTTTTACATATACAGTGACCGCCAAAAAGTATGTACCATATAGGAAAAAAGTTTATTAAGTAGAGTATTGAAAAAAAAAGATTCTTGGGAAAAGTTTGTGCATGTCCGATATCCTAAAAATCGATTTTGACACATGTCACGTGATCGCTGATATGGCGGCAAATTGAAAAAAATTACCATGAATAGTCAAAAAGTCGGATAAAATGGCAATATATCGAAAAAAGTTATTTGAAAAAGTTGCTTAGAATTCAATTTTATACACATATACAAAGTTTGAGGAAATTATGTGGGAATATCGAAAACAGCAATTTTTTTTTTAATAGTTTTCTAGCTGTAGAAAAATATCAAATTATTTTCTTATGAATTGCTTGACCATACTTACTGAAATATTTTTATCCGATGATAATAACAAAACTTTCTCATTTTCTCCACACCACTAAATTGAAAAAATTGAATTTTGTCAGAACCCTTGTTGTTACATTGGTACATATCTAATAGATATATCACAATTCCACTATTATTGCGATGATAGGGAGATCCAAAAATATCGTGTTTTTCAGATTATAGTCAATTTTTGATGATAATCGTGCACGAACGTTTCACTTCGCACATAATCTTAAAAATAGTGCGTCAAATTAAAGAGGCTAAAGTTTTCAACATCACATGCGAAGTGAAACGCTCTGGCACGATTATCATCGAAACTTGATTTTGAATCTGGAAAATATCATGTTTCTGGAGTGTCATGTCATCACAATGGTCGTGGAATTCTGATATACCTAACTGTTAGATATGAACCAGGGTTTTAACAAAATCCAATTTTTTTAATTTAGTGCTTACTGGTGTAGAGAAAATGAGAAAGTTTTGTCATTATCATTGAAATACAAATGTTTCAATATGGTCAAGCTATTCATATGATAATAATTTGATATTTTTATACAGCTAGGAAAATATTTAAAAAAAATTTCTATTTTCAATTTTCTCTCATTAGTTTTTCAAACTTCATGTATGTGTATAAAATTTAATTCTAAGCAACTTTTTCAAATCACTTTTTTTGATATCTTGCCATTTTACCCCACTTTTTGCGTTCTCATAGTAATTTTTTTCAATTTGCCGCCATACCAGCGATCACGTGACATGTGTCAAAATCGATTTTTAGGTTATCGGACATGCACAAACTTTTCCCAAGAATCTTTTTTCTAATACTCTAATAATAAACTTTTTTCCCATATGGTACATACTTTTTGGCGGTCACTGTATAAGTATTAATTCTGTAAGCTGTATGTTAATTTTTAACGGATATTAATTTTCACACAGTTAATATCTGGTTATTCTGTAAGAAATATATGAATTTAGTGGTATATCTACAAGCTTTATGGCCTGTGTACGTTCATGTTCACACACATCAACATATCTATTTATTCCGTAAAAATTATACAGTATCGGAAAGTTTTCATCGGGGTATAGACAAATCTATGCGAGCAACAAGAAACGCAATGATATGATAATACCACATAAATAAGAGAGACGCACTACTGTATGCCTCCCCTACTATCTCGTCCGACGAATTAACAGCCACGTCGATATCCCTTTCTCGAGCGAGTCGAGGAGAAATTGTAATGCTCTCTCAACATAATAGCAAGCTATTCTTTACGCTCCTATGAAACCAGCATACCCCGATAAAAACTTTCCGATTCTGTATAAACGTGTAGGAAAATTATGTTAAATGGGTGAAGATTAATATAAATCTTACAGAATTACCACTATACAAAGGTATATGGATATTTATACTCTGTTAGTGGTTACAGAAAAGAGGAAATGTCACTTGGACAGGATTTCGTTGTCCTTCAAAATATCTTTCTGTTGACTAGCAATAACCTTAAATTTGTTTGAACTGCTCTCACTGCTACCGACAAACTGCCTTGTAATCTTAGCAGGTGATGTGAATAATAATTTTGATTATCAAAATAGTAAAGCTTGTCAGTCATTCACTCATATTTTCGATATATTCAATCTTGCAATGTATGTAAACTCGTATACTTTTTGATATTATCATTTATTTCCTTGGAATATATTCGATTAAGGCAAAATACAATTTTCATAAACTTTTTTTTAATTAATGCTTCCACATCACCATGTTAACGATAAAACAAATATAAAATGAAAATGAACAAAACCTACGAAAACAATATCAATCAAGATCAAGATCATCAAGATCAATTATGGATATTACAAATTGTGGGAGGATTTCGCGGCCATTTTTGAATGAATAATGGTTTTCCGGGTTTTTAGGCCGACGACGTTTATTTTGAGATATTCTCGACTTTGTGCCAACACGAGTGGTTGGCATTTTCAAGAGATATGTTAACAGCTCCAATCACTGAACAAGTAGTGTTCAGTGAAACTGTGCTGCCTTGGGATTCTGTAACTTTTTTGCATAGCGAAAGCGATAACGAAACAATCGGCATCTCTTTCCGCTACACACCAAAGTGATAGCGTGTGCTTCGTTTAACTTCGTTTCGCTTCGCTTCGCTATGCAAAACAAGTTACAGAGTACCACCCCGGACCGTCATGACTAGTTCTGCCATTAATCAGAGTAAATGAGTTGTCGTGCATATATTCTAATAACTTGCGCCCTCTGGTATTCAGTGGGATTCAAACTCAATGTGTTCTCGAGTAAATTTGAATTTTCGAGAGTTTCGGCTGGTGTTGAGGAATGGTTAGACACGCAACAGTTGAAATCGCCGCCGATTATAAGTAGAAAATTTGAGTAACTCTGTTATTTCATTTAATACAGATTGAAAAATTATTTTTACATCAAAAAAAAGGCTTAAAATATGGGTTACAGATAATAAATTCTCAATATGGGGTAAGTATTAAACAAATTATCCACAAACAGGATATATGTCTAATTCGACTGCATTAATTCCTTTCTTCAAAAAAACAGCAAAAAGACACGTAATCCAGTACGATTGGGTTTTGAGACAAGAATCGATTGTAGCACCACCAAACTTGGTATGCTAGTAGTTGGAACCATGATGACCACGAAAAAAAAATGGTTTACCAAAATTTCAGGTGTGGAACATATTTTTTTATTCGTTTAAAAATAAATTAATTAATTTTTGCTAAAATCTTGGAAAGTATATGATTTATCGAAAAAACAACTGAGCATGATGAAAGACAATTCAATTCTCCACAAAAATTATTCCTAGTAATTTTTTATGAAATGTGATCGTTTTCTCAGAAAACGTGATTGAACGCCGACATCAAATTTCAGGTTTACCCTTACCCGCCGCTGAAAGTTCTGGCGGAGCCGAATATTTGATTGGTCATAACTCTGCTAAAAATGATCGGAAAAGAAAAAGGAAAAGTTTATATCGTTTCTAAAGACTCCTACCTTCTCATGCAAATATAATATGCAAGTATTTGAGTACCCAAAATGTGTTTTGTCACACTTCACGGAGATGTTTGCGGATGATTCGAAAATCATGAATAATTCACTGGACTATATGCAACAATTTTAGAGTAGTGTGACAGGTTCCACTTATACATGCCAAAAAAAACATTGTTTAACTCCTGCCTCATATTCACCTCACCCATAAAACCGGCATTCTCTTCGTAAATGTTGAAAATATTCGCTTATTCATATCCTATATACAGGGTCCGGCAACGAAAACGAAACAGATCGAATATCTTCAAAACGCATGTGTTATGAAAAAAATGCAAAAACACGTCGATTTTTAATCCAAGGGGGGCATTTTCCTTTCATAACTTCAACTCTCATACCTCTCCCCCCTCCCCTTGATCACTATCATCCAAACAATTTGAATAGGGAAAGTAGTGAGTGTGACACATCATTAAAAAGGAAATCAGCCATGTCAATTTTCGCTACCTAACTTCCTATTTTAGCGTCCTCTTGTGGGAAAAACAACTGTATTCCAAATTATAATACTTCATTTGCAAGCTAATTTAACATAAATTCGGTGACAATGAATTCTGGAATTTTTCTGAGGCAGAAACCAAAATGGTGGCTTCAGAATCGGACCATAATTTCAAATTTGCCTGCCATTCTGAAGCCGCTATTTTGTTTTTTGCCTCAGAAAAATTCCATAATTCATTGTTACCGAATTTATGTTAAATTAGCTTGCACATGAAGTAGATGTCCCCCTTGAATTAAAAATCGACGTGTTTTTGCTTTTTTTCAGAACACATACGTTTTGAAGATATTCGATCTGTTTCGTTTTCGCCCCACCCTGTATATGTTTAATAACAATATTAAGAAGTGCAAACCCTAAGCTTGAAATCACATACTTCATTTTTCATGTAGGATGTGTATGAGCGATTATTTTCAACATTTACTGAAGAAATTGCCGGGATTATGGGTAAATTGAAAACTGACGTAGAAGTAAAACCATTTATGAGTGAGACTTGTCTCACTAGTCTGAAATCGTTGCATATGGTCCAAAGAGGGTACTGATTCCTGCTTCAGTATAATTATTTCATATCAACCGAAATATCCAGGACTTTCGGATCCTCGGTGAATATCGTAGAAGGGTTATGTTAAGTGGGACAAAACACATTTTAGGTACTCAATCTCACATGTTATAATTGCATGAGGAAGTAGAAGTCTTCATGAACGATATAAACTGTTTCTTCTCCTTCTACTATAATTTTTAGCAAAGTTATGACAAATCTAATTTTCAGTTCTGCCAGAAATTGCAGTGGCGGATTAAGGCGAGTCTGAAATTTCATCAGGTTTTCTGAGAAAACGAGCGCATTTTGTGAGAAATTACTGTGTATATTTCTTGTGGAG
This sequence comes from Chrysolina haemoptera, assembly GCA_958298965.1. Lineage (NCBI taxonomy): Eukaryota > Metazoa > Arthropoda > Insecta > Coleoptera > Chrysomelidae > Chrysolina > Chrysolina haemoptera. Next base: position 22,294,825 of record OY282595.1, read on the forward strand.
AATTGAATTATCTTTCGCATTGTTGAAATTGTTTTTTGAAAAATCTGATACTTTCCAAAACAAATTATAATTTTTTTAAATTCAAATTTTTTTGGCTTCTATTCCTGATTTTTTGCTAAACAATTTTTTTCCTAACAATACATGATGTCAAGAAGTTATGTGCCGAATTAAGTGCTACGATTCATTCTTTACTTGTGGCTTACATTTGTCTGTGGTTACTGTACTAACAGTGGTCTTAAACACCTCGGACTACAAAACCAAACTCAATAACCGTGTCAGTTAAGAAACTTACAGAAGATTGCAAAACGACCCAACAGAGAAAATCTGGAGAGAGACCAATCATCTAATAAAAGAGCCTTCATTACCACTAGAGATAAAGAAGAAACTTTGTAGATCAGAAGCATTACCACAGAGGCTCTATGGATTACCGAAAAATCACTGAGACGATATCAAGTGCAATAGGATCACCAACCTACAATCTTCGACAAACATTTGTCGGATATGCTGTAGAAACATGTTAGGAAGGCTAAGACGTACGTCCGAGACTCACTCACTTCATCGAACATTTGTAGGGCATCACGTTGGAGCTAAACGACATTGTAGTTATAGCTTCGATATTGTATCCTTATTCATACAAATGTACCGCTTGAGGAATCCGTCAGTACATAGAGGAGATATTTCCACAAGATATCAACTTATTTCGACATTCACTAACGATAACTTATTTTCAGTGGAATCAAACCTTTTATGAACAAGCTGACGGAGTCGCCATGGGCATTCTACTAGTCCAGTGGTGAATTTCTACATGAAAAAAATTGGAGAAAGAGCCATTCAAACTTCAGAAAAACGACCAAAGCACTGGTTGAGGTATAATTTGATTTTTGGTATGTGTTCATAACTCTGGTGACAATGTAATACAGGGTGTTTCCGAAATTGAAGCGATTAAGAAAATGGGTTGTTATTATGGAACAATGTAGAATCGAATAGAATAGAATTTTATTGTTGCTTTGAATATTTCCATTACACAAGTCAGCGAGTTTGGAACATGTCCATACATGAAATATCTATTGTTTAAAATGTTCGATTATAACAAATAAACAATATATATAGGTATATACTTAGACAATAAATTATAATGTAAAGATAAGATGGTTGTATTTTCATATACAGTGACCGCCAAAAAGTATGTACCATATGGGAAAAAAGTTTATTATTAGAGTATTGGAAAAAGAATATTTGTAGAAAATATGATAGATTGCGTTTTGGTGTCATTTTGAATGAGGTTTTTGGGGGTGAGCCACTCCTTGATTTTGTTAGATGCTTCAACATCCATCTCCTTGAGATCTGTTGTATTCCAAGCGGAATTGTAAAAAGTTATGTCGTCCGCGAACAAGACGCACTGCACTGAGTTGGTTTTATGTGATAGAAAATATCGTTTATGAAGATTATGAACAGAAGTGTTCCAAGAACTGATCCTTGGGGCACTCCCGAAGATATAGATTTACACACCGATGCCTTGTTATTGTGTTATACGTATTGAGTTCTTCCACACATATATGACTCAAAAAATAAATGGGCTGTCCCTCTTACACCATAGAGTTCGAGCTTATCGAGTAACCCTCGATAAACAAGTTTTTACGACACCGGATTCATACATGTCAGAGTTGTAGTTGATCATGATATTGTCAATGCCGGACCCTGTGCCTGTTTTGTATACTCATCTATTATGAGTTCTAGACCAAAAGAAGTAGGTAATTAAACATATTAGTTCAGTCAGAACTGGACAATTGACTTTGAAATTGACATTGAAATCACCAACGACAATTATGTGTGGATATTTGGATGATAGAAAAAGTAACACTTCTTCATAATTCTCAAGAAAAATGTTAATATCACCATCAACCGGTGATCTGTAAGTTGTCACCATTGCACACTTCATTAACAGAATTTCAACTCCACAGAATTCATCATGTTACTCAATACAGTAATGCTCCAATTCAATTGTTTTGGATTTAATGTCTAATCTTTTCGAAAAATTGCTACACCTCCATGCCTTTTTACTTTCCTCAGTTTTCACTGAGTCATAAAACGGATAAATTTTTGTCAAATAAAAATATTCAAAAGCATTGATTTTGTCACACAAACACCTGATATTTAAATGTAAAACACCCACCTTACTGGATGAATTGCTGTTTTTTTCACTTGATATGGTCTTGGTTTCCAATGAAAAAACCTGCTGACACAAGCCCCCTCTGTCCAGATATTCAGGTTCATAGCCACAGCAAAGTTCATTTTATTGATTATCACTTTGAAAGATGCGTATTTTTCTGGAAATTTATCTGCAATGGACTAGCATGATACCTCTGGAAATTGCTCCTTAAGCATCAACGTCAGATCCTCTGTTGGCGTCTCTTTGTTGACTCTGCACACATGTAAGGTTGCCAGTCTAGGTACTCCTTTAATGATCAAATTGGAGTTTTGTCCAACGATAAGTTGCTTTCTACGATGGTTACGGTACTACACATGTTACCATTCTTCGTGTTTTTTTGTTGGTCTAACTTCAGTATCTGTAATGGCATCTTTTGCTAAATTAATTATTTCATTAATTTTTGTTTCTGTTTCAGCTTTCAAAATTTCTGCCGATACAAACTTCGTCAATATTTGTGTGTATTTATTTACTTTCTTTTTGCGGAAACACTGTCCTCAGTCTCCGAGACAACGCTCTGACTCATATTCGTGTTAGAAGTTTTTTATTGTTTCTGGCTTGGCTTGGTGTTGTTGGTTTATATCAACTCGCTTCAGGCTAGCTTCAGCATTGTGGAATTTATTCAACAAATCGATGTGACCTTGTAGAAGTTTTATTTTGTCACGTAACTCACTAATTATCGTATCCTTCTGTTTGATTGTGTACGGAAGATGTCTAAATCCTAGAGTACAGCTCGAACGGTAGAGCGCGTGGGTCATCGATATAAAAGCCAAGCAACGTGATGCGAAGTTATGGTTTGGATGGAGACTTATGGACGACCTCCTTTCGAGATCTATTCTCTTGGATCGTGCTAGCAATCGCACGTTGAAAGGTAAGACCTCGTTGATCCTTAGCTCGCACAAGTTTCGACTTCTGAGGGCTGCCGTTCATAGGGGAGAGACGACAATTATTTGAAAGCAATTAGTCTGTCAAACTAGAAGGGCTATGAATGTAAGTTTCAAGATTATCGCTATTATTCGATTTTTGAGAGCACAGAAATCGAATTTGCATAGATCAGTAATGACAACAGACTGCTCAATAGATTCGAGACTCTGGAAATAGCCTTAAGATAAGAGCCTTAACTCTCATTTTCCTCGTAGAAATAATTTTTCTGTTATTTTGATGTTTGTTTCTAACTTTTTAACTTTTTAGATGTCAAAGTAAAACTATCAAAAATTTATATAAATCTGATTTTTTAGTGAAGAAAACAACATTTATGATCTGGAAAGATAACAAAATCTTGGAAATGGAAAGCTATTATTTTTTAATTCGAAGAACTGTCGAACTGTAATGCATTAATAATCACAATGATTGTCCTGGTATTTTCAGGAATCAATGTGAGTTGATATATGGATGAAATTATATGCAGTAATTTGTAAATAATGAATATATTTAAATTCTAACGATCCAATGCTAATACTTTCTTGTTTTTTTTTATATGTTATATGTTCTTCTTTGCTTTCCATTTTTTTTCCAAAAGTTATGCAAATTTCACCCCAATTTCACACTCAGCTACTCTCGAACCCCCAATAAGACTGTAAATTATACGGAATCATAATTTAAAGCGAAAGATTTTAATCAAGTTTAATAAAATTCACTTTGATTTGAAGTAGAAAATGAATTTATATATAAGGAATTTTTTTACTGCTACTTCCACGAAAGTAATTGAACCCTGATGGAGTTGAGGTGTAAAGAGTAGCCACAGTTGGGAATAATAATTAGTATTGAAGAATTAAGGTATAAACATAGATGCATATCAAAATGAATTTATGAACCGCGATCCAGGAGCGCTAGTGTCTCTGGCGATGAAGTTTTTGGAGTAACTGGTCATCATCAGTTTCAGTCATAACAGAGGATTGCAAATTTTTCAATTTTTTTCCGTACTTACTAGCTTCATCCAAAGGAAGGGTGAACTAGTTTGTTCATATGCCATATGTTTATTTATTTATATATCAGTAGTCTAATTACATGTTTCCACTAAAGAAAATAATTACAATTAATAAAGTTTAGATCTACCGCTGTCAAGCTGATAAATGTATAATTTCTATTTATATTTGAAGCACAAACTATTTGGATGATGACGAGAAACTTTTCTGTTCCAATTGCGAAAAGAGAAGGAAATTGTCACGTTTCTCTTACACAGGTTATCTCTATTTTGAATCACTTTTTATATTTTCGATAAGCTTGGACCTTACGATAGGTATACCATTTGTTACTCCAACTACATGTACCATCTTCATCATATAACCAGAAAGGCATACTGCTTAAAAAGGCAGAAATTTTTGTTTATATTTCGCAATATTTTTTGCGTATGCCTGTAGTTTTTACTCTCTCAAACGATATGCCAATTTCATATACATCTTACATTACCATAAACTTAATGAAAATGAAATGGCATACAACAACGTGCAGCTTCATATATTTGTAGATGCCAGCGAACATTCCAGTGCAGTAGCTGCTTATGTAAGGATCTGCGATGAGGAGAAAGCTGTAGAATGTGCTCTCATCAGTGCAAAAATACACGTAGCACCCATAAAGCTTCAAACCATGCCTCATCTAGAACTCGATAGTGCTTTGATGGGAGCTAGACTTGCAAAAAAAATCCAGGAATACGTGTCTGTTACAATTCATAGAACTAATTATTGGTCGGACTCCAAAATTTTTTTGAGCTGGTTACGTTCAGAGGATCCAAGGAAGTTGTGCAATAACTTGTAGCATTTATGGTGGCAGAAATCCAAGATAACTCTATTATTTCCTGTTGGCGATATGTTCCCATTAAACTCAATATTGCTGATGAAGTCACAAAATGGTCTAAGCAACCATTATTGAAAGTTACAGATAAATAGTTCAGAGGACCCGAGTTCCTGTATAAAGAGGAGCAACTTTGGCCATCAGAAGAGTTTATTGAATCACAGTCAACAGAAGAAACTATAAATTACCATGAAACTTGCGAACCTGTTTTGAAAATAGAATATTTCAGTAGTTTCATTAAACTATTCCTTACAATGGGTTGTCCATAAATTCATAGCGATTACAAGAAGAAACACCAAATGCCAGCAAAAATCTTTGGGTATACTAACATCAGAAGATCTCAGACTCTTTAATTCGAATGGTCTAGAGAAAGTTTTACCCTGAAGAAATCAAACTATTGAGAGAATCGTCTACAATGATTTGCGGCCTACAGTGAAATCTAAAAGCGATATTTTCAAGTTATATCCGTACCTGGATGATGATGGAATACTTCGAGTCCGAGGAAGGTTAGATGCTGCTGAATGTATCAAAACCGACACCAAACGACCAATAATTTTACCAAGGGATAATAATCTCACTGCACTGATCATTGAAAATTATCACATTTCCTTCCAACATTGCAATCACGAAAGCGTTGTTAATGAGATCAGACAAAAGTACTACATTCCAAAACTACGAAGAACTTTGAACAAGGTCATGAAAAATTGTCAAGCCTGTAAAGTCAAATATGCAAATCCAATTGTACCTGAGATGTCGCAGCTTCCTGAATGTCGACTAGCTACATTTACAGCTCCATTCACTCACACTGGTGTTGACTACTTTGGTCCAGTAAATGTAATGGTTGGCAAAAGGGTCGAGAAACGATGGGATGCATTATTTACCTGCCTAACTACGAGAGTTGTACACCTAGAAATGGCATATAAATTGGATCAAGATGATTGCATTCTTTACTTCACAAATTTTATGAACAGAAGATGCAGACCAAGGCACATTTATTGCGATCGTGGAAGTAACTTTGTGGGAACCGAACGTGTGCTTCGTGAAGAACTACTTAAACTTGATGGCCAAGCAATTGCTGATTCATTTGTAAGTCCTGAACTTTCATTTCATTTCAATCCACCATTATCACCTCATATGGGAGGAGGCTGGGAGCGACTGGTCAGAGCCGTTAAAATTGCACTGTACAACCTAAATTGAATGTTAACCATTATTCTATTGATAACTCATACATAATTTCTTTTGTAGGAATTTGAGTATATATATATATATAAAAAAAAATCTTTAAAATAAGATAGTCTCAACCTGATGAGTAAGAATATCCTTGGGGATGCAGTCAGGAATAAAAGGCCTCGTTGAAGTAACACTCTGGTGTTAAATAGTCAAGCTTTCAAAATTTTTTAATTTCTTTATCAAGACATCTGAAAATATTAATGGTGTAAACATAACACTAAAAATATGACAATATGAAAAACAACTTACTAACGTGAGGATAGTTTGAAGATAATAGCATGTGCTTTTCCCTTGGTCATTGTATACACAATAGGTTTTACGGAGAAGATATGAAAAATATGCACTGGTTTATAAAATCGGAAAAAATTAAAAAGTGACACAGTGTGCATTTTGTCTCGATCGAGAGAAAAGCAAACGTAATACATTAAAACTGAAATCTTGTTGGAGATTTCCTTAGATTAAAAACATTTTTAAACACAAATCAACATTGTCACATGTAACCGGCTCCAGCACAGAAACAGGAAAGCAGAGGACACAATGAAAGAGAAAGATGAAACTAAAATGTCAGCTGTCATCCAAATTGCAAATTTATCTGTTATTTACAATTATATTCTTAAATTAGAATCAAATCCACCATTTTCAAATTCGAATGTAAACTCTTTAATTAGTACATATAATCCCCCATAGAGGGCACTCACTATATTTCCCATAGAACATAAACATGTTTCATCTCTATCACAGTTGCATGGAGTCAGTACACATGACAGCTAACAGGTGGATGACAGCTGACATTTTAGTTTCATCTTTCTCTTTCATTGTGTCCTCTGCTTTCCTGTTTCCGTGCTGGAGCCGGTTACATGTGACAATGTTGATTTGTGTTTAAAAATGTTTTTAATCTAAGGAAATCTCCAACAAGATTTCAGTTTTAATGTATTACGTTTGCTTTTCTCTCGATCGAGACAAAATGCACACTGTGTCACTTTTTAATTTTTCCGATTTTATAAACCAGTGCATATTTTTCATATCTTCTCCGTAAAACCTATTGTGTATACAATGACCAAGGGAAAAGCACATGCTATTTTCTTCAAACTATCCTCACGTTAGTAAGTTGTTTTTCATATTGTCATATTTTTAGTGTTATGTTTACACCATTAGTATTTTCAGATGTCTTGATAAAGAAATTAAAAAATTTTGAAAGCTTGACTATTTAACACCAGAGTGTTACTTCAACGAGGCCTTTTATTCCTGACTGCATCCCCAAGGATATTCTTACTCATCAGGTTGAGAATATCTTATTTTAAAGAGTTTTTTTCAACTAGTCCAGTCAAGAGACTACCCTTCTCGATATATATATATATATATATATATAGACAATATTTTGTACTTCCTTAAATATACCAGTTGCTAGTAAAACTAGTTAAACAAAAAGTGCATTTGTTAATATCCTGCAAATTGGTCTCTCAAATTCGTATTCAAACTAAGAGTATTCTCAACAGTATCTGAGTACCTAAAGGTGCGTATTCACTGGAGCATTCGTTCCGTATGAGCACCGAATGAACACCAAACGAGCAAATGCTCGGATAGTGTGGACGCGGATTTGAGCACGAACAGAATGCGTGTTTACATTACGCAGCATGACGCAGCCTGAGCTTGAATCGAGCAGTACATGTGCTCATTCGCTGTTCATGCGGAACGAATGCTCTAGTGGATACGCACTTCAAAATGTGTTTTGTCTCACTTCACATAACCCTTCTACGATATTTATGGAGGATCCAAAAGTCATGGATATTTCAGTTGATATGAAATAATTATACTGAAGCAGGAATCAGTACCCTCTTTGGACCACGTGCAACGATTTTAGAATAGTGAGACAAGTCTCACTTATACATGCCAAAGAAAACTCTGGGTTCCACTCCTGCCTCAGTTTTCAACTCACCCATATTCCTGGTAGTTTCTTCAGTAAATGTTGAAAATAATCGCTCATAAACATCCTACATAAAAAATGAAGTATGTGATTTCAGTTCAAACATTCTCAATATTTCATTAATCTTTCTCTATGATGATATTACTTGAACCCGTTTAGCAGTTTATCCATTCTTTCCGGCGTGAGAACACGAAGTTAATTTTCACCTTTTGGTTTTTTATTGGTAACTATGTAGTTGTGTACAACTTCCAACTTTGATCAGCGGGTAAAATGTGATGAGTTCTCATTAGACTCTTTCTCATTCCCTTAGCTTTCCTTGTTGGGGTTGGATAGAACTGCATAGAGGCCTTATATTGATCTTTTGCTTGAAAGTTTCTTCATTTCTTTACGTTTGTGCTACCCAAATTGCCTAAACTTGGACTAAGATAGTTCTCATTAGACTTTTCACATGTCCTTAAGCCCAATTGTGGGTGCTCAAACATTGGAGCTAATTCACTCAACTTGGGTCACCTCTTAGGTTCAGTTTGTCTTCCCAGTATGCAGGTATATTGAGTGAAGTTCTCATTAGACTTCTTCTCGGTGTCTTAGCAATATTTGGTTGAGGATGGACAGATCCATAGAGAACCCACCCCCCTATTTTCTTTCTGATTATTACTAATTATTTTTCACCCATTACTAAATTTGATAATTTATTCGTATTCTTGATAGAGTTTTCTTTGGTAGCGTATTTTTGGAAAACGAAACGTTCCCATTAGACTAATCACTTTCAGATTTACGTTTCCTTTTTAAACTCATGTCTGGATTAGTTCAATTTCTATTTGAGTTCTTTGAATCTATGTCACAAATGTCAATGGTCACTGTCACTTGTCAATAGTGTCATTGGCATACATTGTCAATTTAAATTTCTTTTCCACTTCCGCTTCAACATTCAGACAGATATGATGTAGTATCCCATATCTTTATCTTTAATAATCCTTAAACAGGATGAAAATTATTCAATTTTAAATATGTTTTATATTTTGTAACATTTTAATTTGGTCCATGGACATGATGTTTTTATATGGCTTCTTGTACACCTGACGAGTAAGTAACCTCACTTTTCATAACTTTCAAATTTCAAAAATTTTCAATTTTATCAAATTCATTTTCAATCATTACTTACTTGCAGGTACGCACTGATGATGACTTAACAGTCGAAAGCGCTTTGCTACAATTTTTAAAATAAAAATATTTTGCACGAAATACAAAGTTTCTTCCTTCAAGTATATTGAAGCGTGCACACAGCTTGACAATTTCACTTATGTGATTTCAAGCTTGAGGTTTGCACAACAGTGTTATCAACCATATACGAAAGGATATGAATAAGCAATTATTTTTAACATTAACTGAAGAGAATGCTTGTTTTATAGGTAAGTTGAATATGAGGCAGAAGTAAAACAAAGTTTTTTTTTGGCATGTATAAGTGAGACCTGTCACACTACTTTAAAATTGTTGCACATAGTCCAAAGGGGGTACGGGTTGCTGCTTCAGTATAATAATTCCATGTAAATTAAATTATTCATGATTTTCGGATCATCCGCAAACATCTCCGTGAAGTGCGACAAAACACATTTTATATAAGTATTCAAATACTCGCATATTATATTTGCATGAGAAAGTAGGAGCCTTCAGAAACGATATGAACTTGTCCTTTTCCTTCTCCGATCATTTTTAATAATCAAATTTTTGACCAATCAAATATTCGATTCCGCCAGAAGTTTCAGCGGCGGGTAAGCGTAAACCTGACATTTGATATCGGCGTTCAAATACGTTTTCTGAGAGAACGAGCGCATTTCATAAGAAATATCTGGGAATAATTTTTGTGGAAAATTGGATTGTTGTTCTCCTTGTTGAGTTGTTTTTCCGATAAATCATTAACTTTCTAAGATTACAGCAAAAATCTATTTATTAATTTTTTAACGACAATTTAATTCATGTATCAAGAATCGCATATGCGATAGTTCAATTATCACCTTGACAGCGGCAAAAGTTAGCTTTAACTCACAGCAACAAATACACTAGTGGTTTTTTCACTTATTCATTTGTTTTTCAATTATCGCGGTGTTGGTTGCCAACATGAATAGTTTGACATTGATATGTTTCTGAATTTCTTATTCATTAAATTGTCCTGCCGAGATTTTTTATACATAGTTAAATTGTCAGTTATAATATCACAAGAGAGTGAGAATAAAATGAAAATAATTTGACAGATTTTTCCGAAAAATTGTTTGCCAAATGGCAACAAGTTTGAGAAAAAATGTGGAGAATTATTTTCTACTTTATCGAACTCTCGTGTGGTATTTGATAGATTCTTTTTTGATGCCCCAATCATTGACATATTCTCTATGTAACATTTGTATTCATTACGGCTATCTAAAAGGGTCAAATTCTGCTGAATTTGTCGACTTGTCGTAGTACATATCTTGCATCAATTTGGCAGTTTTGTTCCACATTGTTTTAATAACAGATTCTTCTTTAGTCTTCTCCATTCTGTTTTCTCATATTGAATGCGTAGTCCTTGAAAATGTCAGCCAATTTTGTTGTATTCTCTTTCAATTTGTAGACTGTTTCCTCACAAAAAGATCGAAATTGTTTCCAAATTGAAACGTTATTTTTAATAGTATTCTTACATGCATTTTCGTTGATTTTCTCACAGATTTCATCAAATGACGATGTATTAACCCGTTTTCGATTCATTTTTCAATTTGCATGCAAACTGATGACAGACGTCAAATCAAAAGTATCAGTTGTCGCACAATAAAAACAAAATACCACAAAAATTCTTGCGGCATTTATTAATCCAATACGATTGGGTTTTGAAACAAGAATCGATTGTAGTACCACCACTTGGTATGCTAGTAGTTGGAACCATGATAAACACGAAAAAAAATTGTTTACCAAAATTCCAGGGATAGAAAATATTTTTTTTTTCGTTAAAAAATATACAAATAGATTTTTGCTGTAATCTTGGAAAGTTTATGATTTATCGAAAAAACAACTCAACAGGGTGAAAAACAATTCAATTTTCCACAAAAATCATTACCAGTAATTCCTTATGAAATGCGATCGTTTTCTCAGAAAACGTGATTGAACGCTGACATCAAATTTTATGTTCACCCTTACCCCCTGCTGCAAGTTCTGGCAAAGCCAAATATTTAATTGGTCATAACTCTGCTAAAAATGATCGAAGACGGAAAAGGAAAAGTTCATATCGTTTCTGAAGACTCCTACCTTCTCATGCAAATATAATTTGCGAGTATTTAAGTACCTATAATGTGTTTTGTCGCACTTCACGTAGATATTTGCGGATGATCCGAAAATCATGAATAATTTAGAAAATATGGAATTATTATACTGAAGCAGCAACCCATACCTTCTTTGGACTATATGCAACAATTTTGAAGTAGTATGACATGTCCCACTTATACATGCCAAAAAAAACCTTTGTTTTACTCCTGCCTCATTTTCAACTCACCCATAAAATCGGCATTCTCTTCACTAAATGTTGAAAATAATCGCTTATTCATATCCTGCATATTACGAAAGCGCCTAAGGAATTAACTCGGAATTTCCCACTTTGAAGTCGGAAAAATTAAAAAAATAACTCTGTTGCCCTTAGGCGCTTTCGTAGCATATGTATATTTAATGACACTATTGTGAAGTGTAAACCTCAAGCTTGAAATTATATACTCCATTTTTTTATGTGGGATGTGTATGAGCGATTATTTTCAACATTTACTGAAGAAAATGCCGGGATTATGGGTGAGTAGAAAACTGAAGCAGGAGTAAAACCCAGTTTTTTCATTGGCATGTATAAGTGAGACTTGTCTCAGTAGCCTTAAATCGTTGCATATTATGGTCCGCAGAAGGTACTGATTCCTGCTCCAGTGTAATTATTTCATATCAACTAAAATATCCATGATTTTCGGATACTCCGTAAATTTCGTAGAAGGGTTACGTGAAGTGGGACAAAACACATTTTAGGTACTCAGATACTCACATGTTAAATCTTATATTTTCTGAAATAACAACAAAAAATATATATTTTTTTTAAATGAAAAATTTTTTAGCTCCACCCCTGATTTTTTGGTAAACAATTTTTTTCCAATAATGTATGATGTCGAGATGTCATGTGCCGAGTTTCGAAGTTCTACAATTCATCCTTCACTTTTTGCTTGAGTTTGTCTGTCGTTACTGAATTATATCTATAAATAGAAAATTCCCACTATAATAATGTTGTGATTGGTTTGAAAGTATATCATTGCTTTAAATTGATTATTGGTTGCAAGATATGACAAAAAATAATCAATATAAAATTACAAGAAGACAAATTGAGAATTCTTTATGACATTTCAATAAACATACTTTTTTACATCTCTCATTCCACTGACATTAACAGTCTGTTCAACACCAATTATATTTTAGTAATGTTCAGTACCGAAAATATAAGCATACAAGAAATTTAAACATGGCTTTGAGGAGTATGCTTAGAATTAGTAAGATAACAAATTTGATATCAGTTTCTGAATGTAATGATCCATGAGATAATGTTATCAATATAAGCAATGAAATTTTTTTTCAGCCTAACCTTCAAAACAAAATTCCATCCTTATTGAAAGTGAACTGCATAACCCTCCATCAATATCACTATGCTCATAAATGCTCATATAATGAATATTCAATCAATACTCAATAAAACTGACGAATTATAGGTGCCTTTAGAACATCTAGGCTATCCTGACATTGTTTTGCTACAAAACACTGGGGTAAGCTTGGCAAACAATGTCATTTACCTAATTATAAAACATTAGCAGTTTATTCTAGGATACATGGCGGAACTATGACCCTGTTACATAACTGTGTATTTAAAACGTTTTACTTTATAAACATATTGATACATACATTAAATATTTGAATGCTCTTTGATTTATAGGAAAAAACTAATATTTACATTCTCTGTATTCACCCATCTCCAGCAACTGACGTACTTGAATGTATTCCTGTTTAAATCAAAATCCCTCCAATAACTGGTGGTTTTTATATAAATTTCAATTATGAATCTCTTTCAAATATTATGAGCTAATTCAATATGACTATGCACATAGATACTCCAACTCGTATTACACATCACTCTGCAACTATTATAGATTATGTGTGCAGTAACTTCTATGATGAAACTGTGTCACTGTAATCACACCATCAGGGTTATCAGATCATGAAACAATAATTATTTGCACACTCCAAATTAATTATAAAAAAAAATCCAAAAACCGGAGCAAGATTTTTTTCATGCCTAAATACTGACTGGTCGGTTCTATAGTTTCTCCTCCTTCTATGGTAAAATTGTAACCATTTTTAAAATTTCGTTTCTATTACAGAATATAAAAATTAAACAGAATAAGGAATAACAATATCGACAAAAAACTTTCTACGGTCCTATTAATCCATTCTTCCATTCTTACTTCTGTAGTTACCGAAGAATTTAGAGGAGAGCATGGACGTATATTCATTTATACGTCCATGCTACAAACAAACCGAAGGAAAACTGGGGTATTATCAATGAGCTCATGGAAAAAAGTTCACTTACACAAGAAATGGCCCTAAATCCAAGCACTCCAAACGAGTAGGTATTACTGTTAACTCATCAAAATTTTCAGCTATGCCTAACATACATATGTATCATATTGAAATATTCCGTTTCTTGTATACCAATACAGTATAATTTGTATGAAATAGTATATTATATAACAAGGGACTAAGTGAATGTTTTAATCCTGCACGTGATGTTTATTGCATGAGGGATCGTATAGAGCCCGAGGGCCAATAATCACGTAAGGGATAAAATATCACTTTAGTCCTGCGGCATATACGCTATTTTTTGCACTTCCTAGTATTATAAATTTCAATAATAATTACAACTAATTATTTTGATGAGTTATATAAACATGGTACTTGGATTACTCGGTAGGTAACGTCATAGCAACGGTGTCAACAAATTTTTTCAATTCAGTGTCATTTCAGTTAATGTTGATATGTCAAGAACATAACATCTCTTCATTTTCCTCTGATATTCACTTATCAAATACAAATAATCGCCCATTTAGTTTCATCAATTGTAATAATGTTAATATCACATACAATCTTAATTCAATCAATAAAGATTTATAATGGAATATTTCCTAATTTTTGTCCTAGTTATTAATAGTGTGGCTGCGGTAATGTTTGATTTTTACTTTATGCCCCTAGGAATGTAACTTTATCTTCCTAGGGACTGAAAGATACATTTAAGTCCCTGTTATACGGCACTTTAGTCCCGGCAGTGCAAAAAGATCTATTTTGTATTTATAGGATTATAATTGATATCTCTTAGATATTAATTCATCTCTAATTATAATGTTCAGTTGTATCTGTATATAAGTGTTTTGAATATTACAAGGTTATATTCCATTTTTAAAGGGTTTTTCACCTTGAACCTTATATAAACAATGCGGAGGGCTAACTCTTATTGCAGGGACAAAGGTCGTGGTACGATTGTTGGTGAATGAACCTAAAGATATTCCTAGAAATTCAAATTATGGCATCAAGAATGAAATAGCTAAAGAAAAGTTGTCATTTGGACGCCATGTACAGAAATTCTGATAAAGTATTTCATTCTCAAAGCCAGTCTCTGTAGGAAGTCTTTATTACACTGAAAGAGAAAATACCCCAGACATACAAATAAAACAATTGCTAAAAAAATAGTATTTAATTAAATAAATGTTGTTAAGCCAAGTTCAGGGCTTCATGATCTTGATAGGTCTATGAATACTAATTGAAATCAAATTGTGTGGTGTGTGTATTCAATAAATTAAATATTCGTTAAACCAAGTTCAGGGCTCGATGAGATCTTGAAAAGTCTATAAAAAATGATCGTTATCAGGTTACGTGAAGAAAGTTTAGTTCTTTGAACTATACTGTTCGTTATCCAAATGGTCATACCATCTTACATGATTTTGGAAATATTGGGTTAAATGCATTTAAACCTTACACACTCTTCCTGACCAATAAGTTATAGTACTCTTGATTGGAAACGACCAAACTCTTCTCCTGTGAATATATTTATATTTCAAGCTCCTTCTGGGTTCCTTGGTTTTTCTATTCAGATCTGCAGCTTTTGGAACACCTCTGAATCCACCACATGGTTCTGGACACCTCATTGAGTGTGTAATTGAGCCAATTATTACGTGTAGCTACATCTGTGCGGTATTCTGCTATTTCGTCACCAACAATCATCGCTCATTTAATGGCGAGAAGTGAATACTCAATTAGCTGAATTGTCTTCGAGTATTTCAGTTTGAATACTCACAAAGAGTTGAACAAGCTTTTAAATAAGCTTTTAAATATACTTTTCAGTTACACATTTTGTAAATTATAAATAAACTTTTGAGTTGTAATAGGCTTTTCAATCTCAAATTTTGTAAATTATAAATCTGCTAGAACTACACACATAAAAAAAGGAGAAATTGTTGTAAAACATGTCCTATGGTGGATCACTAATTTATCAGATTTGGAAGAATACAATGTACTGTTAATTATTTTTTCAGTCATTTTGTTTGAATTCGTTGCTTTGTGCATATTCTTGCAGTGTGGGTACTGCAAATAATATAGTATGTGACTAATGAACCTGTATTTGTATATTTTGTACTTTTGAATGTAAAAAAATATATATTTATCTATTTGATAATAAAAAATGTTTGATTATCCTGCAAACCTCTAGACTCAGTAAAACGAAGGAACAAAGGCAAAAATTCAATGATGATTGTAATAACTTTATACAGGTTTCATTGATTTTAAATCTGATAGGTAGCTATTTTACTCATAGAAATATATTTCTCCACTATCATGGCAGAGTTTGCCAAACCTGAAATCAAATTTGATAAAAAATATTAAAATTATCTCTCTTCTTCAACGCACCTGTATCTTTGAAATTCAAATGAATAGCATTCTCTCTCATTTGATAGAAAGATGGAAAACATTCCCACACTGGTGTTAGCTTCGACTGTCGGTTGTACTGGACATTAAAATATTTGTATCATCTGTACAGAGAATGATTTGATCCGCTATAACAAAGGTTCCTTTTGTGTCACTCTTGAAGATTATAAAGAAAAGAGGCCTCAAGATGGAGCCTTGAGGTACCCCTTTATGCAAACTTTCTTCTCTCTCCAAATGCTGCAAAACTTTTTCTCAACATGACATGACTGGTGGATACTACATGGTGTCAATTATTATTTTGATATTGAAAATTATGTGAAAGTGATGGATAATCATAAAATTGAACTGGTGGGTGTAAAATCTGGAAAATTAATATGTATTTATGCTCCGATGGCCGTATGCACGAATGGAAAGAACATGTTGGAGAAAAATGAAGTTAAGAATAATGGCTGTGTGGATTTTTGAATTCATCCGAGGCTACCACACTGAAAACACTATTGAGCCAGGTGCAATCCTTTTTACCTCCAGAACAACCCTATCCCATGATAGTTCCATTCTGAACTGTTCTGTAGCTTTCTGAGTTATTTTTTCAAAAAGTTTGAACAAAATAATTTACGAAAACCGACCGTCAGAGTGAAAATTTGAAAAGTTTGAAAATATAATAAAATTATTTTCTCAGAAACTAAACAGGCAGCTTCGGCAGGGACTTTCGTTGATACATTCAGAATCTTCTTGTAATGGACTATACATATACATAATTTGAAGTTGACAGTATGTCTAGTTTGTGAGAAAATAATATTATTATATTTTTAAAATATTCAAGTCTTCACCCTGTAGTCAGCTTTGGCAGAGAATTTCGTTGATACTTTTAGACTCTTTGTGCAATGGACTATACCTGTAAATAATTTGAAGTTGACAGTATGTTTCGTTTCTGAGAAAATAATTTTATTATATTTTCAAACTTTTCAAATTTCCACTCTGTAGTCGGTTTTGGCAAATTATTTTCTTTAAAGTTTTTGAAAAAATAACTCGAAGCTACAGAACAGTTCAGAATGGAACTATCATGGTATAGGGTTGTTCTGGAGGTAAAAAGGATTGCACTTGGCTCAATAGTGTCTGAACAGTCGTTGGAAATCACTTTCACATAATTTTCAACATTCAAATAATAATTGACACCATGTAGTATCCACCAGTTCATTTCATGAAATCCTGAATTCATTACAATTTCAGTAAGTACCCGAAAAAAAAAGAGGGGCATACGCCACTGATCAATCGGGAATGTTCGGAAAATTTGGCCGCTAGCTTTAGCTCCAGCTTCACTTTGGTAACAAATTCACTGTACTGAGGTTCACCAGCAATGGTTTGTTCGCCGTTTCTTTTTGACCGGTCCAAACCTGCGAACGGATTCGCGAGCATTTTCTTTGATGTCGGAGAGAAAACAGACAACTGATGGGAACGCCGCCAACCGCCAGGATTTGCGAAACTGTTTGCCCGTCCAGATTAGTATTCTGTTTGCCGTTCGGTTCGTTGTTGTGTTTGTCGTTCGGCATAATGTTCAGGTGTATACGAAGCTTGAAGGTGCGTATTCAATAGAGCATTCATTGTACATGAACACCGAATGAGCACATGTGCTGCTCGATTCAAGCTCAGGCTGCCTCATGCTGCGTAATGTAAACACGCATTATGTTCAAATCAGCGTCCACATTATCCGAGCATTTGCTCGTTCGGTGCTCAAGCGAAACGAATGCTGTAATGAATACGCACCTTAATGTTTTGTGTTTCAGAAAACAGTTTCTCTTTTCAAATCTTGCTATTTTCTTTTATGGCATATTGAGATGAACACTTGTATTTCACTTTAGATTTAATTTAAAAATTTTGAACTCACTGCCTTGCATCTTTTCCATAAAGCACGCCACACACCAGGTAGCACCTCATGTTGGCTGAATCTTGTTTTTATATTGGGCCAATATGGATATATTGAAAATGTAAAAATAATATTGAAACAATATGGATGCATATTGGAAACACAATATTTCATTGACAATATATTTCCTTGCTCAACAACGAATCAGTGGATTTCAAATTTTGAAATTAAGCCAATAGAATCGGAACTACAGTGAAAATATAGCTTGTCGCTGTATTTTCACGGTGATAAACCTGCTTAGTTTTTGTTTTACTATCTGTCAATTCATTGGCAATCCCAATGCAAGAAAATACAACGAGTCCGCAGGACTGGCTTTGGGATTGCAATTCATTAATATTCCAAAAAATTATCGGTAATAATCATACCACTTATTATATTACCCCTGATAATATTGGTGGAATACTGGCTCAACGTGTTCTGAATGTATATTGATTTATAAAATATTGGGTCAATATTGGTTCAATAATTTTCACCAAAATCGATAGAGCTATATTGCCTACATATTGTTTCCAGCATCTAGCTCCAATATTGCGATTTCAATATTACTCTCATATCGATTTTAGAGATAAAAAACAATATTGTATATCCAAGTTCGAAAAATTATTGACCCTATATTGATTGAGATTGTTACGAAAACCTCACGCCAATATTTGAAAGACCATATTGCCACCATATTACAAAATACATTTATCACTATCATGGAAATTTGAATATTAGTCGAATATTCAATAAACAATATTGAAATGAATTATGATCAAACTTGGGTAAGAAACCGCTAGGTGGCCCCACATATGGAACGACAGCTGAATCATAGTAACATGTATTAAATAAGGCTTCTCACAAATCGTTAACAAGTCCATCTACTCAGTGGTTAAGTGAAGTAGAAATTAAATTGTAGAATTTTCAAATTATTCGACATTTTCTGGAAATATTTCAACAATGTTTCCAAGGCGGCATATTCACTTTGAATATTTTACCAATATATGCAAATGATATTGTACTAATATCCCTAAATATTTTGAGGCCAATATTGCTTCCACAATATTTCAATAATATTATTTGTATAGTGCCCAAGTAATATTGCACCATTATCACGAAATAATTATAATTTTATCTCGCCAATATTATACGTTTGAATATTTTGCCAATATTTTACCATTATTATTACAATGTGAGTGTGCTACACCGATATTGTACCAATATTCTTAATATTTTGAGGCCGATATCGCTTCGAGAATATTACACCAATATTATTTTTTAAATATTGGACCAATATCGCCGAATGTTCAAATTTTTTTCTCGCCAATATTATTATTTGAATATTTTGCTAATATTTTTACAATATTGTACCAATATTGTCCCAATATGGGTGTGCTACTTGGGACATATATGAACATATAAGAACGTAATATTATATAAGATAAACTGATTCCATATTGAAAAAAAAAAAAAATTTACTACTGCATTACTCATTTCTAACCATTTGAAAGAATTTGAAAGTTTTTTTATGAATAGCACAAATTTCCCTATCAAAAGCATACCCTATTTTCAAAAACTTCCTGTTCTCGAAGAATGTCAGGGAATAATTCAAGCACTTTGGAGATTAGAAGTAATAACCATCTTGAGCCTGTAATATCATATCCCAGTGTTCAGAACATATTCAACTCTTTATGGCGATGTTTTTTATTGAAGCTAAAAATAAATAAAATTCTTGATGTGTCCACTTTGTACCTCATTGGATAACCTCAACGTAACCTTAAAGTCGGTAGAAACAGCGAAGAGTGCCATCGTTCGGGTCAAATAACTGCATTTTTTACCGATTCATTAACGAGTTTTTTTATTATAGAAAAGTGAAAGGAACCCGAACGTTTGGCTATACAAAGTTGATTTGGGAAGATTTGTGAAATACATAGGTGATTTAACCTTGGGTTCATCAGCCACGTATTGGATGCACGACAAAGACAGGTTTATCTTGATTTAGCACGTGTGATGAGCGTACTTTTCCGTGAAAATTGATAAATTTACGTATGAGTCATTCTGAATGAAGTAAAAATAACTAATTTGTTACATGATGCTGATCATTCAATGAATAAAATAAGTAATGTAGTCTACAGAAATTTAAAAACGAGAGCAGTTTCCAATTTGAACCCAAAATACCACAAAAAGAATTTAGAATTGATAAAACAATACCTAGTTAAGAACAATTATTCAATATCATTAGTCAATAAAATCAGTCACGAAAATGATCCGTTCAGAGTAACAGATAATGCAACAGTAATATCAAAAAAATATAATAAAATTCCATATGTCAAAAATCTCTCGGAAAGAATTGAAAATTGAAAAATGAAAAATGTGAATTATTTGTATTAGAATAGAATAGAATTGGTCAATAAAAAATAATATACAATTACATAACCATAGAACATTGAAGACAATTTGACAATTATTAGTACAATAAACACATACAGTTGTCTCACTGAAGTTTTCACTTGATAGTGAGATGGAACACATAAGTGAACCAATTTTAAAATGTATATATAATACCTAACCTAAACTATAAAAATATATAAGTTATTGTTATTGTAAAATTACTACAATGATGCCAGTACAGTGGTTAAAATATTCTTGTGCATACTCATATTCACACTTTGAAATATATACAGATACAGACGCATATAAATATTAACAATTGTAATGAAGGAGACATTCAGGGGGTATTTCATGGTGGAACATGAAACATAAAAAAACAATTTCAGAACAATCAGAATGAATGGGAGAGACATATATTTGTATTATCTAACAGAAAACAACTACTTACCCGGCTGAAGCCACGCTGGACATTGAACTACATATTTGATAGATATTGTGAAAAGTTTGTCTTTCAGCCGCAAATGAATTTCCATCATTTCCATCCTTGATATGTATAATTGCTTCTGAAGAGCCTGCTTTCCAATTTTATCAATCTCCCTGATGAGCTTGGCTAATCGAAATAGATTTTCGTCGACCCAAATGTATTGGGGATTGAATGCGAGAGAAGCGAACCTTGCTTCAATGAAATGAACGATTTCTGTGACTGATATTTTTTAATAACATTCTCCCTATCTAATTTATTTAATGAATTTTCAATGAAAACTAGAGAAAATTTAAAAAACCAACTATCTGAATGAAAATGTGAATTTTTACTTTCAGATTTTTTTTTTCAGTTAGAGTCTTTTCCCAATATCTATCAGATGTAGTTCAATGCCCAGCGTGACTTCAGCCGGGGAAGTAGTTGTTTTCTGTTAGATATTACAAATAAATCACATTTTTCATTTTTCAATTTTAATGGAGAATGTTCCTCTTTTCAACATGAAAGAGGTTATCTTGAACGATGGAAAATAGCGACTAAGTTTGTCTTTCAGCCGCAGATGATTCCACAACAGATTTTATGAATATTCCTATTCATATTTTTGAACAGAAATCATAATGTTGTCTACTTTGATCATAATATCCTAGTGATCCTAATGTCTGCCTAGAAGTAAAAGGCGATGTGTATGGTGAAGGGGTTATTTATTTGTTCATTTTCTAGTTCTCCTGAAGAGTAGAATCTTATAATGTTCAGAGAATATCGTGAGACCCGGAATTGGTGTTCTTCTTGAATTTGCAGGCTGTATGCCTCATGTATGCCAAGATGGTGAGTTCCAAGGCTGTGCCAAATATCAAATGTAATATCAATACCAATCTTTTGTATCATATGTTGAACGCGTCATGTGACAAATTTGGAACATGCATTATATCACTAAAAGTATAACATTATAGCTAAAATACCATTTTAACAATTTCTTAAGTATTGGTATAAATAGTGTATATCAAAGGACCCAGAATACTTTTCTGTGAAACTCCTTTATCACAAATCTAGTGGTTTAGATGTGATGTTATCCAATTTAACCTGTTGATTCCTATCTGCTGATGAATGAATTGTAAAATGACCGTCAAGATTTTATGATTTATAGCATCAAACGCCTTCGAATAGTCTAATAAAATGAGAGCACACATTGTCGAGTGATTGGTATATGCCATCTCAAATTGAAGAGAGTGCTGTCGTGCAACTTAAACCTGTCTGAATACTAACTGATGTCGGGGAAGTATATTGAACGTTTCAAAATAATATGCAATTCTAATCTTTCCTAGAACTGTAGAAGTATTGGAAGAATGCTCATATTGCTTATGCTCTGTAAATGGGAGAGTTCCGTTGGATTTTCAATTTAGGGGAGTGGTATGATACATAAACATGTTTCCAAACTTTGGGAAAGTAAAATTTCTCACACACCTTCATCAATGATGTGAGTGATAATAGTACACGATGTAACAAGGGTCCTTTTAGTAACGAGTGTTCAATAAACGAGTTTCTAGAGAAGTTTATCAACATACCGTACTTTTTCTACGAACACACCTTAAAACAACAAAATCATATTTTTTCAACTTGATTTTTCTAAGGTTATTATGAAATTTTCAGTTCACCCCTAAAAGTTGCTTTTTATTTGTCTGATTCCAACACCGTTATCGCTATTTTTGTAATTTTATTTGCAACTTTTCTTATTCCAATTGCAGGAATGACTGTATTTTTCTGTCACACATGTAATTTGTGTCGTTTCATTTGTAATTCATATGTCAATCTGTTCTTATACCGCTACCGGAATGAAACAAATAAATCGCAACTAGTCTGTCAGGCGGGTTTTTAACCTCTGAAATATGATATAAATCAAATAGTGATCATAGTGACGTTTTCAAATAATGTAATCGCTATGTTAACATTTTTAAAACATTTCCTTAGAAATCATATTGTGAATCTGTAAATCATTTAACGCGGAACATATGTGTACGTTAAATGCCATTTTAGTTAAATCTGTAAAAAAATAATAATAAGCGAACAGCAGATGACTATGAGGTTTATATTGATATTATCTGAACCAAATGAATTTGATTTTATTTTGTTTTCAATTACGGAGAAAACGATATCGTCAGTGACTTGAGAGAAACTGAAGAAATACACTATTGGTAATCATAATAAGCAATTTAAGATTCATGTTTATGGGAATACTTTTATTTATTGGGAAGTAATGAGTGCGTTTGGATTTACAATTCAACGAATAGAAATTACCCAAAAACACCAAAACTATACGTCAGTTCCACTGACGCGCGATTCGCTAACAAAGTTATCATATTCAGTAGCTCAAGGCTAGCTAACTATACCCATGATAGTCTAACTCTAGTTAAATCTTAATGACTAATTATTGTACTCAACATCACCGCCTATCTGAACTTTTTACTTAAACGGATAACCTGATTTTGTAATTGATTAACCTCCTACTTCATTACACTTAAATCAAGTTATTTTCTCTATTTATTTATTTTTCATATGCCCTACCTCTTTGGTTCAATGACATAGATTTTCGGAAATTGTAATGACTAATTGAATAACTTCCTTATGAAGTGAGAAAACTGTATTGTATTATGTACTTGAACAAGGGAGTGTATGGATCTGAGCCATTATCAACATTCATACTATTCTTACACTTCGTAACTTCCAGACTTTCAAATTCATCAAGAAACCTATATAGTCATGAAATTGTCTAACAAATTTCAAACTAGTGTCATTAAATCGGATGACGTGATCCAAAGCATGTTGTTGGACACCCTCGATTCATATGTCATATTTCGAAAATCGGTTATGAATAATGTGCTCTTTGAACCGTATTCTCAAAGACCTTCTAGTTTCATCCACTTACTTCTTCTCTCAGTCCTTACATATTATTTACATTGAAAATGAATCCTTTTCTTTTTCCTGTTTTTTTGGGAGTAAATGCTGTCGAAACCCCCAGTAACTCGAGGTGCGTTTATGGTATAACAATATATTGAGGAGAGTTTTCTTTTTTTTGAAAAGTCGAACAGTGAAAAACGGTTTTCTTAAATTGTTGTTTCCTAATCAGTCTACCCACCAAGTTCACAGAATAACGGTTCAACTCAGCCACCCCCCTAATAACTTTTTTGTTTTGAATCTCTTCTTGTCGAGTGGTAATGACAAGATTCGATTCACCAAGATATTCAATCCCCCCATTTTGTGCTGTGTGCAATGGTGAGAACTCAGGAATGTATGTAAGTGGACTTGTGTCCTTCCTATAGACATTGAATTCAAGGTGATTTTGGTCGTTTCTATTCTTAAAACATCTAAAAATGGCAACTGTTTTTTGTTTTCTTGTTTTATACGTGAACCATATGGTCTGAAACTGCATATTCAATTCTGAAACAAGTCTGTCTACGTTGACCTGTTTTGTATCAAAGATAGCCAACACGTCGTCGTCCACATATCTAACCCAAACCCCAGGAAAATAGTTGAAGCTCTCTTTTGTTTCCATGTCAAATCTAGACATGAAACAATTGGTTGGGAAGGAAGACGGAGGGTTACCACGGCTGTACCTTCGAATTGTTCGTGAATGCAGTTGTTCAACAGAAAGCAACTCTGCATCATGCAAAACCTTCAAGGCTTGAACACTCTCTGACTTTTTCTTTACCAAAACCGTTGGGCAACAGTACTTAACTCGCTCAAACCTCACAAAATTTTGGGCATGAGGACACTTGGAAACAAAGAACTTACGTCAAAAGAGATCAATATTTCTCCTTTTTTCCAGTTTCAGTTCCTAATCCAGTGCATTTTCTTCGCTCTAACTTGGTCATGCCAATGGAAGAGTCTCAAATTATTCTGTGAGCCATTTTGATCTTTTGTATGTTGGGAACCCTATCGTCAAGGCGATTGCCCGAACTGAATTCCCAGGTTTGTAAATCTTGGGTAGACAATATATTTTTGGGATATTTGGGTTTGGGAGTTGTAGTGTTCTTTTTAACTTCGGAGTGACCAATGTCTCACATTTGTTCAGGGTGGTTTTCATATCTAAAACCATCTTGGGAAGTGGGTTTCTACTCAACTGTTTGCATCGACCAGTTTCAATGAGTTTGTCTACCCTTTTTTCACTGCTGTCATATAGAAAACGATATTTTACTTGAATCTTGATAATTTTACGACCGTCGACGGCGGCATTCGACGGTTGCCGACAAACGCTCTGTACTGCTCTTATGGGTTTATGTATAGTTCAAGTAAACGATATAGTGCAACCTACCTTCAAACAGTTCCCCTTCAAGAATATAGTACCGATGCTAGTGAATGTATAAGAATCATAATAACAATGGGTTATAGTCTGCCCATGAAGTATCCTCCCCATGTTACCTTTTGAAATTATTGAAATTTTTTTTGAAATTTTCGCAGGTGAAATGCGGTTGTTCATAAGCTACTTTTTGCCATGAATTTATTTTTATTGGCATGGTGGGTCGAGTGATACCTCATTCGAAACGGCTTTTAAATCTCTATATGACAGCAAAATTTCAAACAAAAATAGATAGATAGATAGAACTCTCTTTAAGTAACCCCTTCCCTATTAACTTTTGAACGGAATTGAATTTTTCTTTGAAATTTTTTTGGTCGAATGATAATTTATAAACTACTCTTAAAATAAAATGAAAAACGATCAGAGAAAAAATCAATTCCCCATTTAAAATGCATTGAAACTGCATCAAACTTCACACCAACCTATGCTTCAACCTTTGACTCGAAGTATATTGGAAAAATAATCTCAAAATGAAATAAAAAACGATCAGAGAAAAAATCAATTTCCCATTTAAAATACATTGAAACTGTCAACTCACGCATGTCGCTGGATTTGTGGAAATTCAACTGGTAGCTCTGGTTTCCAGCGGTATCCAGCTAGCCACATAGCCGCAAAATTTATTTAATATCTGGAACTTCGGATAGGTTTCGGTTTCGAACCGATTATAGCGTGCTCTAATAGTGCCTTGAAAAGGCCAGAGCCGAAAATACGCTTTATTGAGACTTGACAAAGTCTCAAAGCCGAAGATGTGTGTTAAACACGAATTCTTTATGATTTGGTTTTTGTTCCCAACGAAGAAACATCAAGTATATAATACCAGGCCTTAGATTCCAATGAATTCAAGGAAAAAGATAAAATACCAAGTTAAAGTCAAACCGACAACTAAAAATATTTGAGTCCTTGTAGGGCTATCAGATAGCTCCACACCCGGCCAAGCCTGCGGTGAGAGTGATAAAAATAAATGAAATACCATTTCATTTATAGGATATCGGCACATTATTATGGCCGGCCAATAGGTAACCGCGCCGCTAGTGGGCGGGGCCTATTGGACTTCGCAGTCCTGATGTACTCTCTTGAACAGAATTAATATTATTTTTGAAATAATATTTTCAACGGGAATATTTACAATGAAACAACCAATTTGAAAATTAGTGTTTCGGGGAGTTATGACAAAACTGCATCAACCTTTACACCAAGCTATGCACCAACCTATACTTTGAAATCGCATTGGGGGTCGAATGATTCCTCATTTGAATCATCTTTCAATTTCCTATACGATAATGAAATTTCAGACAGAATTGTTCACCCAAAACAAAATAATGGCTATTCATAATGTTAGAGGTCTGCTATAAAGATCCTTTCTGACCCCAACAAGTTTCAGTAAAATCATCAAATCTTCCAAGGAACACTTCTACAGAAGTTCTCTGTACCTAAAATTTTCTTATTATCATTAGCAGACATAACGAAGCAAACTGAATAGTAATAAAGGATCCTCATAGCAGAACGTTATATTCAGCCATTTTTTTTAAACTCAAAAATTTTGTCTGCAATTTTGTTATAGTATGGAAAATTGTAAGGCGATTCCAATAAGTTATCAGTCTACCCCCAACGCGATTTCAAAAAAAAAATCGAAATGGCAGCTGGACGCCATTTTGAAAAATAGAAATTTTTTTCATTGTCAGCAAGTTGTTTATAAACTATCATTCAAACAAATAAAATGTCTAAGAAAAATTCCAATCCGTTCAAAAGTTAACAGGGGTAGGGTTACTCAATAAGGGTTCCAATATTATGTACCGCCATTTTTTTTTTGGATAAATATTTTTGTTTGAAATTTTGCTGTCATTCAGAGAATTGAAAGACGTTCCGAATGAAGTACCACTCGACCCACGATGACGCCTAAAGAAATCTTTCAAAATGGCGACCAGACGCCATCGGAAAAGGTTGGAAACAGAAATAAACAAAATATTCCAGTCAGACTGAATAATGTATCCACATGTGAGGGTTATTGTTGAAGATACTGATTGACTGAAGGAAAAATAAGTTTAAAATATTTTCTTTTCATTTTCATTATTTTTATTATTATCCATCGGAGACGATCCATTGCATACAGTGGAAGTGAGATTCAATAGAAAATTGAAAAAACTCACAGTCTAACTCCACCAAAAATATTCTTTATTGTAGCTGTCATGCAGTCAGAAGACTGATATCACGTTGAACTCATGTAGTCAGAAGACTAACATTAAGATGGAGAACATGTTTCGAAGAATTAATTAAAAAACTAAAATTATGAGTTAGTGACAAGTCGATCTAAGGAAAAACAAAACGGTTACCAAAGAGTTATAAATAACGATAAAATGTGTGAACCTACCTTATTATGGTGAAAAAAACCACAATCAATGGGAAACATTTTTTAAAATATTTTTAAACTAAAAATTTTGGTCATAACCAAAGACCATGTGGTCCGCATCTGGAGCGGAGGCCACACCACTAATGTCAGGGACCATGGATGGTCCATCCAACAATAAATATTAACATTTTAAAACAATTTTGATAATTGAACTGTGACCATGCAGCAATGTTTACAAAGTAACAAGAGGAAGTGACAATAAATTTGACATTAATGACATCTGTCATGTGGACAGTCCTGAATGGAGTCTATAAATTGAACTGTTCTAACCTTGATTGTAAAGCTTGCTACATTGGCCAAACAGGTCGCAAGCTTAGAACTCGATTAGCAGAACACGTTAGAATTATAGAGTCCAATTCCGAAAAAGAAGAAATTAATTCAAATTCCGTTTTTTCCAATCACATCATAAATGAGAAACACAATTTCGATTCCAACTCGGACTTAAAATTTTACATGTTTGCGATAAAGGCAAGAGACTCAACTTACTTGAGACTCTTGAAATTAATAAAGCGATTAAAAATTCAGATTTACAATGTTTGAACGAACAGACCCCGTTTGACAGTTTAAAACTTTTTAACTCTTTACTATTTTGATACCTGTTTCATTCCACTTAATTTTCAATGATTCACTAACATTCTTTTAGTTAAAGTTTTTATTAAATACCCAAATGAAAACATTAATTCGTTCGTTCTATGGTTCTGTCTGTAGATGTCATTTTCTCAATTTTCTAGTTCCATGACGCATGGGACATCTCACTCTCTTCTCTGTCACCTTGATTCAGGACTGTCCACATGACAGATGTCATTCATGTCAAATTTATTGTCACTTCCTCTTCCTACTTGTTACTTTGTAAACATTGCTGCATGGTCACAGTTTAATTATCAAAATTGTTTTAATATGTTAATATTTATTATTGGATGGACCATCCATGGTCCCTGACATTAGTGGTGTGGCCTCCGCTCCAGATGCGGACCACATGGTCTTTGGTTATGACCAAAATTTTTAGTTTAAGAATTTTTTAAAAAATGTTTCCCATTGATTGTGGTTTTTTTCACCATAATATGGTAGGTTCACACATTTTATTGTTATTCATAACCCTTTGGTAACCGTTTTGTTTTTCCTTAGATCGACTTGTAACTAACTCATAATTTGCTGAAGATGAAGGATTAATTCTTAGAAACATGTCCTCCCTCTTAATGTTAGTCTTCTGACTACATGATTTCAACGTGATGTCAGTCTTCTGACTGCATGACAGCTACAATAAAGAATATTTTTGGTGGAGTTAGACTGTAAGTTTTTTCAATTTTCTATTTTTATTATTGTTTATATCTAAAGCAGAAATTCCGACAAAACTGTTTCACTGTGGATTGGTCACCCCGTAGAAGAACAAATTGCATATGACAGGAACCAATATCCAATTGTCACTTGAGGAAGCTACTAAAACTGTCTTACCGAAACAAGTCGTGGTGTTAAATAGGAGTTTTGTGAAGATCGAATCGTTGTGTTATCACACTCGTTAATTTCAATCACAGGACTTCCGCGTCGAAGGACGCGACATTCCAAACAGATAATAAACAAAAATTAAGTAAGTAATTATAACTGGGGACCCACAAAATAAAACAGCAACAATATCAAATTTCAACACCCAAATCATGATCAGTTCCTGTACTAAACATCGATGAGACGACGGTGACAACCTTCTGCGATTTCTATTGGTCACCGTGAAAATACTTCAATTTTAATTTTATGACTCTTCAGCTAATCATATAAACCGATTAGTACAAGCTATCCAATATGATTCGCCAGTTCCATAGTCCACGTGGACTGGATCTCAGCCGGTTCATTTTTACGACTTGGTTTTTTACCTTTGAGAGTGTCGCGAACTTTAAAGGTTGAAGCACACTACGGCGCGCGAACCACGCCGCACCGCGCCGCACCGCGCCGAGCCTTCTTGAAAAAATTCCGGCTGAATTCTTTACATGCATCCTAATGTTACTGCGTACACCAAACCGCTCCGGAATCATTCTACGGCGGCGTGGCATGATGTACGCTGGTACATTAGGATGCGTGTAAAGAATTCAGCCGGAATTTTTTCAGAGAGGCGCGGCGCGGTTCGGCGTGGTTCCGCACGCCGTAGTGTGCTTCAACCTTAATTGTGCACCATATCGTTTACTCCAACTATACAAATAGTTCCTTTGGTGCGCGCCGACTGATATACGCGACCGTCGCGTCGTTACAAATGTACTTGAGGTACGTGACCTTTTTACAAAGCGAATGAAGCGAAATGGTTTCGTGAACATTTTCAGAACCTAAATTGCCACTTACATAGGGTATGATCCGTATATATCCTTGGTTACTTTTGTTAGTAATTTAGCGGTCCGTAAATATCAAATTCCTGAAAATTCGATGACCATTTCATCAGAGTAACCGTACTTTTTACTCGGTAGTTTGAGAAACGTTGAATTTTATCTTAAAAAAATCCCTTCGGATATGAAGTCATTAGAGTTGATTGTTTATTGACGAATGGAGAATATTTTTAACGAATTTATTAACTGATAATCAAATTGTTGACTAAAGACATGTGACATAGGGTCCGTATATGTGGAGCCGGTTGCCTGAAAACTTAAAAACCGCTAGAAATTTTCGGTGATATACGGACCAGTACGATTGGGTTTTAAGACGAGGATCGATTGTAGCACCATCAAACTTGGTATGCTAGTTGTTGGAAACATGATAAACACGAAAAAAAATAGTTTACCGAAATTCCAGGGGTGGAACATATTTTCTTTTTGAAAAATCAAATCATATTTTCTTTTCTTCGTTTAAAAATAAATAAATAGATTTTTGCTGTAATCTTGGAAAGTATATGATTTATCAACAAAACAACTCAACAAAGTGAAAGACAATTCAATTCAGCACAAAAATGATAATTTTTTATGGAATGCGCTCGTTTTCTCAGAAAACGTGATTGAACGCCGACATCAACTTTCAGGTTCACGCTGAACCGCCGCTGAAAGTTCTAGCGGAGCCGAATATTTTATTGATCATAACTCTGCTCAAAATGATTGAAGAAGGAAAAGGGAAATTTCATATCGTTTCTGAATACTCCTACCTTATCATGCGAATATTTGAGTACCTTGAATGTGTTTTGTCGCACCTCATGGAGATGTTTGCGGATGATCCTAAAATCATGAATGATTTAGTAAATATGGAATTATTATACTGAAGCAGCAACCCATACCCTCTTTGAACTATATGCAACAATTTTAAAGTAGTGTGATAGGTCCTATACTAATACATGCCAAATAAAAACTTTTTTCTGCGACGGGAAAAAAGTTTGACATTTTATTCTTTTGACAGGTAATAAAATATAACTTTTTCTGAAATTACTTTTTTCCCGTGAACCGGGAAAAAAGTGAGTACTTTTTGCCCACGGGAAAAAAGTGGGTACTTTTTTCCCGGATATATATATACACATAGGTTAAGGTAGATATTTGATTAAATCGTCGTTTTTCCCGTCACAGAAAAAATAGTGTATTATACACGGGAAAAAGATTAGGTTTTAGCTCTCGGTTTTTTGTCTCCCTCCGCTTCGCGTCGGGAGACAACACAACCTCGATCTAAAATCTAATACTTTTTCCCCTTGTATGATAAATAACTATATCTTACTCCTGTCTCATTTTCAACTTACCCATGAAACCGGCACTCACTTCAGTAAATGTTGAAAATAATCGATTATTCATATCCTACATATATATATGTTTAATAACACTATTGTGAAGTGCAAACCTCAAGCTTGAAATCACATACTTCATCTTTCATGTAGGATGTGTGTGAACGATTAATTTCAACAGTTACTGAAGACATTGCCGGGATTATGGGTGAGTTGAAAACTTCGGCAGGAGTAAAACCCAGTGTATAAGTGAGACGTGTCCCACTTGTCTAAAATCGTTGCATATGGTCCAAAAAGGGTATTGATTCCTACTTCAGTATAACTATTTCATATCAACTAAAATATCCATGACTTTTGGATCCTCCGTAAACATCGTAGAAGGATTAAGTATGTAAAGTGAGACAAAATACATTTTGGGTACTCAGATACTCTCATGTTATATTTGCATGAGGAAGTAGAAGTCTTCAGGGAGGATCTACACTTTTTCTTTTCCTTCTACTTTAATTTTTAAAAAAATTATGATAAATCAAAATTTCGGCCCTGCCGGAAATTGCATTGCCGGGTTAACGCGAGCTTGAAATTTGATTTCGGAATTCAATCAGGTTTTCTCAGAAAATGATAATTGTGAGAAATTACTAAGTATATTTCTTGTGGAGAATTGAATCATGTGTTTTTTTTGGGTTCCATCCCTGATATTTTAGTAAACAATTTTTTCTCTAACAATATATATGATGTCAAGAAGTCATGTGCCTAGTTTCAAAGTGCTACGATTCATTCTGAACTTGTAGCTTACATTTGTCTGTGGTTACTGCACTAATACCCTTAACAGAAATAAATAACTCACCACTGTTTTCAGGGAATTGAAACAATAATATGAATGTAGTAAATAAACAGATAATTTACTTGACGGAAGTTGGCTGGGAGTCATGCATGCTGAATGAACCTACCTCATTTAATGAACGGTTAGTAAGTATTTAAGACAATCACTGCAAAATGTAACTTGAAGAAGGCGAAGAAGCCATTGTAGCCAAACAATTGAAGTCATACAATGAATTTCTATGAAGTAGGTACCGGCTGTATCAATTCAATGATCAAGATGATTATATTAATCAGTTTAGTGGGTAGTCCATAATGAGGGAGAAGGTAGTTAGTTTGGCTAATTAATAATTAATTAGGACACGATAGTACTAAGGATGGCCTTGAAGGAAGAAGACAAACTTTCACGCCACAAATTTATATATATATTGTCTTCTGTTTCTCATTTCTCAATATTTTTTATACAAAAAAGGGATGAGTTTCATTATCGAAAATGTCAATGGTTTTCAAGATATTTGAAATGGATAACTGCGTGCGTAAGTGATAGGGCATTGTTGTTGCTTTTTTAGAAGTTGCTATGTTATTTGTTTGTTATATCAGGAGTTAAAAAAAACTCCTCCATCATAAATACCAATAATTTTCTATGGTATGAAAACTCTTTGTTGATTATTTTGTTGTACTTTTCTTTCAGAAATTGTGAGGTTTCAATTGAATTTTGAATGTAATTCGCTCAGTTCCTCAGTTGTACCACAATTTCATTAAATTCCAAATAGCGCAGGAAATAAAAAAAAAATTAAATCTTCTCTCGAGGGTAGTACTTGATTATTATTCGTCATTATTTTTCATTTCACGAATTAATTCAATTAGCATAAAACTACTTCATTAATTCGGTTGAATTGTTTTTTCGCTGTTTAATGAAATTTAATGAGTGATACGACTGTGGACACAAACTGTTTGGAAATCCACCAATTGTTCCAATTTTCATAATAAAGGATATAGCAACTCCTAACGAAATGATCAAAATGAGTCAGTCTCCATATCACTCACGCAAGCACTTATTTAACTTCAAATATCTTGAAAACCGTTGATATTCTCAATAATGAACCCAGCCAATTTTTGTAAAAAAGAAGAAAGAATCTATATTCATTCAATAGCGTGAATGTTGGGGAAGGTCGACTATGGTTAGGTATCCTTCAATGAGTCGGTAACTTAGCAATCACCCTACAGGGACATATTAATTCACTAGAAACATGGGCAAAGACAGGTTTCACTTCTTCCCCAGTAAAACGAAATGCATATTACTAGGGATTAAATGAAAAACAAAAAAAATACAATTGTTTTTCATTTAATTCCTAGTAATTATGAATATCCATCAAGGATTGGTCAAATCAATCAAGAAATGCATATTATTTTCGAAAAGAATTATGGCAGATTCACCCAATACTCTCATTATATAATGAAACCTAACTTTCACAGACAACATAACATTTTTGGGAATGATAGCTGAACTAGAAATCACACATCACAAATCTCATAATTTCTTGTCAAAAAGGCTCGACTCTTCTCCCCTTATATAGAACTTTCATTCGCTCCAAAATTGAATATGGTTGCAATGCGTATACCTCTACAAAACATTCGATACTTCAATTTACTCGTCTCTTATTCTGCAAGAAGAGTAGCATTATGAGAAGCTGTCTAATTCAGAATTTAACTAGCTAAAATAATCTACAGGGTTACCCAAAATAAAGAAGACATACTCCATTGGCAGAATCCTCACTTCATTTTGAGGCTAAATGTTCCAAATAACCATCTAAGATGAATATTAACAGTTTCACGGTGTTGAAACACAAAATATATTTTTTTCAGAATTACCTACTACTGAATCTCTATAATATGAATTTCCCGCATATATGGCATAAAGCTAATGATCATTTTGAGAGTAAGCTATGAGTTGCATTTTTTCTAATTATAAATAACCACATCAACCCTTTGGGTCATTAGCGGCGGAGTAGAGAAAGCGTGCATGTTCTTTAGATTTATTATATTTTTTTTACTAAAAAATCGAAGTCCCCACCGTTTTTTTACATTTGAGAAATTAAATTGTCAATTATTTTTTACTTTTTCGGATGTAAAGCGTGTTCTTTAGTGTTTTCAAACTATTATTTTTTTTACCAAAAAATCGAAATCTCCGACCCCGAAAACCATACCAATTTTGAATCGAATCTGACCATAATCACAATATTCGTCCATCATCTTAGGCCGCCATCTTGAATTCATATATTTTTACGAAAAATTCATAATCTCTGACCCCGAAAACCCTCACACACTAATTTTGAATCGAATCTGACCATAATCACAATATTCGTGCATCATCTTGGGCCGCCATCTTGAATTCATATATTTTTACGAAAAATTCATAATCTCTGACCCCGAAAACCCTCACACACTAATTTTGAATCGAATCAGACCATAATAACATACTGGAACCGCCATCTTTAATTTATGAATATGACAGAAAATTCGAAATATACGACCTAAAAAAACCTCACATACTCATACATGAATCGAATCTGACCATAATCGCAAATCTCGTCCGCCATCTTGGAGCCTCCATTTGGATCATGAATTTTGATAAAAAAATTATAATCTCTGACTGCGAAAACCCTTATATACCAATTTTGAATGGAATCGGACCACTATCACAAATCTCGTCAGCAATCTTGGAGCCGCCATTTTGATTTTTTATAACAAAAAAAGTCATATTGCATTGTCACCGGAACTATGAACACCTGCAAAATTTCAAATCGTTCGGAAGTCTGGAAATGGGTAAAAATCTCGCCCTAAGGAGTCAGTTACAAATATACAAACAAACATACATCGAAAATTTTACCCCTTCACCACACAAGTAATTTAATTCCTAGATGCGCATTTCGATAACAAAGTTACCTTCATCAGTAGGATTACTAAACTAACTGTAAATAGGCATACCAGTCTTTTTTATATCAAATAATTAATTACCATGGGTTAATCTGTGTACTGGAAGGTACCCTACCTGATGGGTAGGTATAGCCCACCCAATAAACAATACACCATAGGCACTTAATTATTCCTTTACTGGTATCAAGTCAAATAGTTTGGAAGTTAATGGACCATTATCATTATTGAGCAAGGGTTTCGAGCCCCTTTTTCGAATAGCGATACTCTCATAGCAATCTAATTTTCTGTAATCATCAACAGGTTTTATTAATTTTAAATTTGGATATTAATTTTGTGATGAGTTTCTAATAAATGATCCGCAACACTCGATTTATTTTCTCGTGAATATTTAGCATGTGCCAAATGTTCACGGAAACGAACATTCGTAGATCTTTTGGTTTGGCCATAATATACACTATCGCAGTTTTGACAGCTAATTTCATAGATTCCTGATCTCTCCAAAGTTGGAATTTTATCTTTCGGATTACCTAACAACTTTTGGAGATTGTTCGTACTGCTATGTACTAGCTGAAGGTTTGCGTCTCGGAAAATATAGTTGAGACCTCTCGTAAGCCGTGTATCGTGTGTGATTTTAATGAACTTTTTCCTGTCTTTAGGTTGCTCTAGTGTGGTTATTTGTCTTAAGGACGTTCTGAACTTTTTCTTTTTCAACAAATTACCTACCATTTTCGCGGAATACCCATTACTAATGGCAAACCGTTCAACACTGAGTGGGAAGTTCAACGCCCTGTGAACAAGAAAATTGAAACTTGCCATCTTGTGCTGAATGTGGTGGTTGGAATCAACGGGTATAAATCTGTTGGTGTTGGTTGACTTTCTGAAAATGTCTATTTCTACACATTCCCCATTCCTGATTACCAGTGTGTCCAAAAATGGCAACTTTCCGTCAACTTCCATCTCTACCGTGAATTTAATTTGTTCAAATACTGAATTCAAACTATTCAGGAAGTGATCAATATTCTGATTTTTCACATCGAAAACACAAAATACGTCATCCACATACCTGATCCAAATTCTCGGGAAATAATCGTTACGTGATCTATAATCTGTTTCAAATCGACTCATGAACAGATTAGCGATGAAAGGTGACAGACCCATGGCAGTGCCTTCTAGCTGCTGGAAGAATTTATCTTGAAAGATAAAATAATTCTGCTGCATACATAAGGCGGTTAAACTGACGAACTCATCAACTTTTTCTTTTTGAATATTATTGAGATTTAATAAATCTCTCAAATATTCCAAGGTTACTGCAATGGGCACACTGGGAAAAAGCGAACTGACATCGAACGAAACTAGTCTCTCCCCGTCCAACAGTTTCAAGTTTTTTATTCTGTCAACGAATTCATATGAATTCTCAACAGAAAAACTTTCTAGCTGGATAGGCAGACTACCGAATTCATTCGACAGCCACTTCGACAATTTATAGGTGGGAGAATTTATGATTGATGAATTGATGAAGGTAACTTTGTTATCGAAATGCGCATCTAGGAATTAAATTACTTGTGTGGTGAAGGGGTAAAATACTTTTTGTTCTCAACAAACATACAAACAAATATACAAGTGAAGCTAACATAAAGCGTGTAATAAGAAGGCTCGAGGTCGACTCTTCTCACCTTATATATAAAACTGTCATTCTCTCCAAAATTGACTATGGTTGCATTGCGTATACCTCTGCAAAACCTTCGATTCTGAAAACTACCCTCCACAAGTCTGCCTTACGCATCGTCCTAGAAGCCTACAGAACTTCCCCAATCAAAAGTTATGAATGTGAACTTGGAAAACCATCCCTACACAACTGATCCACCATTTTATGAAAAGATTCGAAAGTACGTGAGATCACTCCAAATGCAGAAATTCCCATCTCTATATCCTCTCCACCCCCTGGCAAATATTCCAACCAATCATCAACACCCACCTATCCCAGTTCGATAAAAACGATAGGAATACACAAATTTATAATATAGAATTTTCGTGAAATCCTACACCAGCATCAAGAAGTCGAGGAAATTTATACAAATACATCAAAATCAAATCTCGGAGTTGGAGCAGTAGTAGTAACACCTCAAAATATCCTAACCTATAAGCTACCAGAAACCAATACAATTCTCACAGGAGAGCTTCTTGTAATTCTGCAAGCATTCCAATTCGCAAAATGGAGTCCCTCCAAAAAGTACATTATCATATCGGATTCATTAAGTTCCCTACAATTACTTCGTCGAATATAATATGTTCACCATCCAATAGGAAAATTGATCAAAAGAGAACTTCACGAAATTCAATCAGTGAAAGAAGAAGTACTTTGGGTTCCTTCCAACATCGTTTTCAGGAATACCTGGAAACGAAACAGCTGATATCGGTTCACGAGAAGCAATCAACAATCCAAATCAGATACCGTTGCAATACACTCCTTCGATCGACATGAAATCATACTTCTAAAACAAGATCTTGAACATTTGGAACATTTAGTGGCAGACTTCACAATCAAAATTACGAGAAATCAAGTCAAACGTTGAACCGTGGAAAATTCGAACAATAAACGGCAGAAAACAGGTGATAAAGACTAAACCTTAGGACACACGAGAATCACATACGAATACCAAATATTTGAACAAGATGAACCAACTTGTGATATCTGTGAAGTTCGGCTGACAGTGAAACATATAGTGCAATGTCCAGTATTCCAAATCGTTCAACATATTCCATATTTTGGGAAAAATGTTAGACTAGTAACAGTAACAAAATCATATCATTTTTGTATGCTTTGGAATCTTTGGATTTGGTTAGGAAATTATAATTGTAATGTATCTACTCCGCCATGCGGTTTTTTATAATTAAAAAAAAATGCAACACGTAGCTTACTCTCAAAATGACCATCAGCATTATGCCATATATTATGCGGAAAATTAATATCATAGAGAATCCAGTAGTAATTCTGGAAAATAGTAGTTTACCTAACAAGTGCGGAAAAGACACTTTACGCTCGTTTTAGGTACACTATTTTTTCTACTAGCTGAAAAAACACCCAAAAGTTAACATAAAGAACATTTATTATTAAATATATGTATATTAAACTATACAACCATACTTGGTAAACTTTCTATTTCAACCTTCTGCGACGCAATATTTAAATGTCAGTATAATCCGCAAGAACTAAACAAATCTACTTTTCCGCACTAAAATGTTTTTTTCCGCACTAAAAAGAGTGCGGAAAAGTGACTCTTTCAAAACTAAAAACTAGAAAATAGTTATTTACCTAACAAGTGCGGAAAGTAGTACTTTTCCGCACGCGGCGGCAGTTGCACGATCGACGCGAAGCGGAGTTCGGGCAAGTCGTTAAGGACGGAAAAGACATTTTCCGTAAGAGTTAGGTACAATATTTTTCCTACTAGTGTTTTTGTCTATCTTATTTATGAAAAAACAAGGTTTTCAATAAACAAGTTTTTATAAGACAGAATAGTTACATAGATCATTTAATTAGTCCTAAATATCATCATTTTCAAAAATACAAAAATCGTGCGGAAAAGTAAAAATCGTACGGAAAAGTAAAAATCGTGCGGAAAAGTAACTTTTCCGAACGATTTTGACGGAAAAGTATAACTTTCAAAACGAAAAATCGTGCGGAATAGTAACTTTTCCGTAGGAAAAATATATTCTGTGTTTCAACACCGTGAAACTATTAATATTCATCTCAGATAGTTATTTGGAACATTTAGCCTCAAAATGAAGTGAGGATTCTACCAATGGAGTATGCCTTCTTTATTTTGGGTATACCTATAGATTATTTCAGTTAGAAAAATTCTGAATTAGAAAGCTTCTCATAATAATCCAGTACGATTGGGTTTTGAGACAAGATTCGATTGTATCACCACCAAACTTGGTATGCTAGTAGTTGGAACCATGATAAACACGAAAAAAAATTGTTTGCCAAAATTCCAGGGGTGGAACATTTTTTTTTTGTTGTTTAAAAATATATAAATAGATTTTTGCTGTAATCTTGGAAAGTATATGATTTCAACAGGGTGAAAAACAATTCAATTTTCCACAAGAATCATTTCTAGTAATTCCTTATGAAATGCGCTTAATTTCTCAGAAAACGTGATTGAACGCTGACATCAAATTTCATGTTCACCCTTATCCGCCGCTGCAAATTCTGGCGGAGCCGGATATTTGATTGGTCATAACTCTGCTAAAAATGATCGGAGACGGAAAAGGAAAAGTTCATATCGTTTCTGAAGACTCCTACCTTCTCATGCAAATATAATATGCGAGTATTTGAGTACCTAAATGTGTTTGTCACACTTCACGATGTTTGCGGATGATCCGGAAATTATGAATAATTCAGTAAATATGGAATTATTATACTGAAGCAGCAACCCGTACCCCCTTTGGACTAAATGCAACAATTTTAAAGTAGTGTGACAGTTCCCACTTATACATACTTCGCTTATTCATATCCTGCATATACAGTTTGTCTCACTAAGTGGAAAAAATTTTTATTATTGATTTTAGGAAAAAAAGTTATTCATCATAAAAAGTTCTGCATGTTCTAAAATCTAAATTACAATCATCAGATATCCAATTTTTTCAGTCGTTTACACGGTGTGACAAAAAATATGAATTTTACCTTAAAGTAAAGTATCTTTATATTTGAAAATATTGAAAATTCTTATACAAGAAAGTTGTTCGGAACTAAAAATTACGTTTAAATATGCAATGCATCCACTTACATGAAAAAATAATTGTTTTTTATTTTGTCAATAATATTTGCACAATATATATGCATATGCATTCATTATGTGTTTAAATTATAAAATTGTAAGAAAATATTGAGAAACGGAAAAGTGATCATGTGTTCATTATCAAAAGAGATAAATGTTCATTCAGAATAAAAAAAAGTAAAAAGTTACATAACCCAAATTTTCAATGTCTATGGACGTTATTGCATATTTGAACGAAATTTTCAATTCTGAATAACTTTTTTCTTTAAGAATTTTCGATATTTTCAAATATAAAGGTACTTTACTCTTGAGTAAAATTAATATTTTTTGTCACATAAAAAAGTTTTCCATATGGTTCCAACTTAGTGAGGCAAACTGTATATATTTAATAACACTATTGTGAAGTGCAAACCTCAAGTTTGAAATCACAGACTTCATTTTTTATGTAGGATGTGTATGAGCGATTATTTTCAACATTTAATGAAGAAATAGCTGGGATTATGGGCGAGTTTAAAACTGAGGCAGGAGTAAAACCCAGTTTTTTCTTTGGCATGTATAAGTGAGAATTGTCTCACCAGTCTAAAATCGTTGCATATGGTCCAAAGAGGGTTCTGATTCCTGCTCCAGTACAATTATTTCATATCAACTAAAATATCCATGACTTTCGGATCCTCCTTAAATATCGTAGAAGAGTTATGTGAAGTGGGACAAAACCTAAGGTTCCATCCATGATTTTTTGGTAAACAATTTTTTTTCTAATAATACATGATGTCGAGATGTCATGTGCCGAGTTTCAGAGTGCTACAATTCATTCTTTACATTTTGCTCGAGTTTGTTTGTCGTTACTGGATTATAATGCTTCTCTTGTTGCAAAATACGAGACGAGTAAATTGAAAGATCGTGTGGTCTGTCATTTTCGGTGACATACAGAACTTTATCCATCTGGCTCAAACGAAAAAAATCCAATGGATTCACCAATATATCATCTCAATGCCGTGCTACTCGTCCCGATATGTATAATCTAATTCTCCAAGATATCAAAAGAATTTCCACTAGCTTATTTCGCAGGTAACACAAGAGGCTCTTTGAGGTTTTCACCAATTATGCCATCCCGAACGTTCATTGAACGCCATACACGAAAGTGAGCTTTACGATTACTTTGTGGATTTTCGTCGGAATAGTTTGTTTTTATCTTCTTGCTCCCACGAAACGAAAAT
This sequence comes from Chrysolina haemoptera, assembly GCA_958298965.1. NCBI lineage: Eukaryota > Metazoa > Arthropoda > Insecta > Coleoptera > Chrysomelidae > Chrysolina > Chrysolina haemoptera. The sequence continues at coordinate 22,335,936 of OY282595.1, forward strand.
TTCAATATTCTATTCCGGGTTAATCTTTTATGGCAAGACTTTTCCGAACCGCGACTGGGGATTTGATACTTTCAGATACGATATTATGTGGTATCGGTTTCCGGGAACTCTGAATTCGTTAATTTGCACGATGAACTTTTTTGGTGAAACAATAATCAATTTGACGTATTATTATTATTTCACGTAATCAAGAGAACTTTTGCAGAAGAGCTTACCTTAAAAGTTTTGATGATTTTACTGGAACTCGTTAGGATTCAAAAGAATCATCTCCCGGGAGAAATGTAATAGTAGCAAGTAAAATTTGCAATATACTAAGTGAAAATTTGCATACTATATGGGACAAGTACACGCTTTATTTGCCACAAGAAAAATTAGATTCCGGAATTTGATCACTTGCTGTTATTAATGTAATTTGAGGAAGATAATGTAACCTACCGATATTAAACTGTTTAATAGAAGCGAATTTTTCATTTTGTTAGCCCTAATCTATATTCCATTTGCAGTAGATGCTCAGTTTGATAACTACTAGTGACAAGTAAATTTACCATTCATGGAGAATGGATTACTCTCAGATAACCCTTATATTTGAATCTATAAAAAAATGTACTATCAGTTGCTACTATACAGTATTCTACTGCAGCAACATTTTTACATTATTATACAGGGTGTTTCCGAAATTAAAACAATGAATGAAAATGACAAAACATAACGAAAAAAAATTATTTTGGGAGGTATTGAATTTTAAAGTTTTTCCAAGACTTTTTTGCAAACTGCGCTGAAACACTGCTAGTGGGCAGACATGCCGTGGCCTGGAGAATCAAATCAGTGCCGCCCGAATAAAGGTAACTGGAAACAGCACAATTGGCGACGAGGATTAACTAATTGTAGAAATTACCAGTAAGTACAAAGAAGAAATTATATAAAATAGTATGACAATTTGCTTGTAGTATACCGAAAAAAGAAAAGAATGATCAGGGGGATTATTTTGATACTAACTACCTTGCACTTTTGTCTATTTCATTGAGTTACTATCTAGTACGACTTATCACACAGTTACGATAAGTAAGAGAAAAGTAAACGATAATAATGGGAAAGAAACCGACAGTATGAAGTTCAGTTATTAAATTAATGTTTTGAATTATTTGTTTATCACAATAAGGATTAATTCTTCGAAACATGTCCCACTGATGAAAAACCTCTAACTACATCCTATAATGTGCTGATGTGAGTCCTCCGACTTCTTCCACATTTATAATAAAGATCATATTTGGTGGAGTTCGACTGTAAGTTTTTTCACTACCCAGTTTCATCTCACTGTAAGTCCACTATAAGTCATGGATCGCCTCTGTTGGATAAGTTGCAACAGTAAAACTCACTGATTTGCTCCGCATCCATCCCATTTTCCGAATCTGGCTCTCTGCGATTTATTTATCGCGGGAAAGGCTGTAGCTGTAGGCAAGTGGTAAGAGCAAGAGCCATTCTCAATCAATGCCGAGAAAACCGCTGTCATAACCTTTACCAGAAAAAGAGTGCTGAAAGGCCTTAGTCCATCAGTATTCCCACTTGCTACGGTAGTCATTACCTACGAGTATTGTTCGACCACAAGCTCAATGCTCACATGGAATCTCCTCATACGGCTAGAAAGGCCCATAAGGCTTGATTGGCCCTCGGGATTTGTGAAAGGATGTACCGATTTGGGTGGGATCCAAAAAAAATTAAAAATTACCCCACACTGATAAAAAGGATGTCTTCAATCAAATATATATATCCTCTTGAACAGAATCATCTTCTGAAAAGAATAATTATTTCTAATTGATGAATATACTCTTATTTCAAACTTATTGAACTGTTTGCTTCTTTACATAAATTATCTTGAAATGAATTTGTTTGCATCAATACATTCCAACTCTTTACCTTTACTTTATGATTTCTTGGCGAAACCCCGCTACCGGAACGACCCGAACCTACGTGAAAGCGCGCACTGCGACTGCCGACTGGGACCTCTATCCTGTTTGCTTTTGCTCGCCTTTGGTTTGGGGGTTGTGTTTGAATCATAATTTAAGTTGTTAGTTTTGTATTTGACACAGTGGTTATGTGCAAATGTGCTGCTACAGAAGTGCAATATGGAGGTTCAATTATTTCTGCACGATTTGAATTTAGGTCATTTATGGACCAGTTGTGGGGATAGGTTGAAGATATTTTTGTTTTCAACAGGTGTGTGATAATGGCGAATGACGCTGTCGTTTCTATATTCAATCGCATTTCTATGCGTCACCGAATAGGTACCTACTTGATTATATAGTTTCTGAAATTAAAATATTACAAAACTATTCTCATATATGACCATTAGAACCTCAATTGTTCGCAGTTGTTCTCTGTTTGTTGAACTGCACCATATGAACATGGCTTCCATGGCATATTTTTATAACCAAGTGCACATTTGTACTGAGCCTCCAAATGCAGATAATCTTGAATCAAAAATGTGTTGCATTATGTAGACGAATGTTGTTCGTTATTGAAGTTGAAATATTCTTGCCTCAACCAACTCACACCATCGAACAAAGAAAGTATTCACAATAGTGTTCATTATCAAAGTTGAAATATTCTTGCACCAAACAACTCTCATTATTTAGCGAAGAAAGTGTTCATATGTATCAAAACAGTTTCCTTTCAAGTGGTCAAGAGGATTCTGTCAAAAAATCAAACAAATATTTGGTTGGACCTATTCAAGAATACAATCGACTTGAATCAATGCAATAATGCATTGATGCAAAATACCCTTTTTATCAGTGCATAGCTATACACGAGCTTGACAAGGTTCAGTAGTGTAGTGTATCAAGATACAACAATCGGGAACGAAAAAAAAAAAAGTGACACCCAAAAGCTAGCGTACCTGAATGTTACCGGTATCATGACCATACATGAGTGTCATGGGTAGCAGAAGCACAGAAAGCTGTGGAGTCTCACTATGAAGACAAAGCTAGAGAGTGCGCTCTGAAGCCACAATAGAACTGCAAGTGTCGTAGTGGACTGGGTCAAAGAGCCAACTACAAGGAGCTCCCGTACACTTAGGTGGATAAACCAAGGAAGGATCAGGAAAATTACCAATCTGGCAAGAATTCATCTTGAGAATCCATGAGGATATCGAAACTCAATATAATTGGGCTTCGAAGGGAAATCTATTCTATCTATTCTAACCTAACCCACATTGGGATCGGAAATCGTGGTGCTTAGAAGATTGCGATACATCATCACACCCCCTCATGAAAAGTTCTGCACTGGTGAATCAGAAGGAGACCATGAACATGTGGGTGCACAAAGGTCTCAAGGTAAGAGACCCACATGCAGGGGCTTCAATTCCTGCCAACCTATTTCAGAAAGTGAGTAAGTAACTAGGAAAGTTTTGAATATGAAAGCCTAGAAATAAGTAAATATAATAAAATTGTTGTAACAGCTGCTTACTTTACAGCCTATATGGTATTCAACAAATCAAGAGAATTGGATATCCGACAACCACTACTGCTGAAAACGGTCGACGTTCGTGAAGTGAGAGACCTGGATAAAACGAACAAAGGAAAAGGATAGAGGAAGTGAGGGCACAAAATACAATTCAGAACCATGAGATGAAGTTTAGTTTAGTCCAAAGGACTAAAGATAAGGAGAATGTTATTAAAAAAATATCACCCACAGAAATCGTTCATTTCATTGAAGCAAGGTTGGCTTCTCTCGCATTTAATCCCCAATATATTTTGGTCGACGAAAATCTATTTCGCTTTGCCAAGCTCTTCAGGAGGATTGATATATCTAATTTATTTAATGATTTTTTCAATGAAAACTAGAGAGAAATAAAAATATCAGCTATCTGAATGAAAATGCGAATTTTCACTTCCAGATTTTTTTTTCCTTTTCAGTTAGAGTCTTTTCACAATATCTATCAGATGTAGTTCAATGTCCAGCGTGGCTTGTGCCGGAGAAGAAGTTGTTTTCTGTTTGATATTACAAATAAATCACATTTTTCATTTTTCAATTTTCATGGAGAATGTTCCCCTTTTCAACACAACCAAGAGGTTATCTTGAACGATGGAAATAGCGACTAAAGTTTGTCTTTCAGTCGCAAATGATTCCACAACAGATTTTATGAATGTCCTATTCATATTTTCGAACTAAAATCAGAGATAAAATGATTTTGTTTAAATATACGTAGTCATTTTCTTATTGCAATCGAAGAAAAGTCAGGAAATCTTTGATTTTATATTTGATACTTTGATCTTTTAAGGGTCTGCATCCCTGAAAAAAAGGGGGACGGAAACGATTTCTTTCTTCTGATTGATGAAGGAATGTATGAGTGTATACAGATAAAAATAACAAAAAAAATATTTTGAAAGTATTAACTGAATGAAAAGGATATTTCTTCCCATTTTTGTGCATTTTTGATCAGTGCCACCATCAAAATGAACGAATATTTTTATGATGTTTCCTCGTATTATTGAAGTCTAATCAATTACTTGATGGAATGACGGTCTCGTTTTCCTCTTACACAATTCGGTTTATTTGTGAATAATTTTACAAAAAAGTGTTGTTTTTGCGAAATGAGTTTCCTTGCATTATTCCATTCGAATTGGGAAATAGCCAATTTTATAACCGTCAAGCTATAAAGGAATGTTTCAGCCGTCGACTAGTGAACATTAATTATTAATTACAATTCTTGAATCCAAAATAGAACTGAATTTCTTTACGCCCCTCACGTTGCTCCTCCAATACGGCTGATAACGTGAAACGTGGAGAGAGGGATCATACAAGTTCTGGCACAGGGTCGGATTTCGGATCACTTAAAATATTCGCTGCGCCTAGACATTTTTGTTGTGCTATTAACTATCGGTCATGATATTAAATGAAAGTATATTCCATTTAACTTACTCGAAATTGTTTTCTCTAACTTATTTGGATATGAACCCTACCGATAATACAACTATTTGTGGATATATATTTCAAAATTCGGGAAAATATAAAATTCACTGGTCGGGTGGAAATTCAAAAAAATATAATTTAAAAAATTACTAGTTTTTATACAACTTGTTTTCTGTGTGTGGGGGTGGGTGCGTGTAGGTGTGTGTGGGTGGGTGTGTTTGTGTGTGCATGTATACATGTTTATTTCAAATTTGAAAGTGGTTTATATTATTCATCGGAAGTTTGATTTTGTGGAGGAAATTGAATTCTTGACATGATTTGTTTGGGTATTTAACCTTCCACAATCTGTCAATTCAGTCATCCAGTCGACTTGTTTGGCAGGAATTCATCAGTTGGAAGACAATAAATACATCATGACATTTTCAGATTGAGAAAAATTTAAGATGGCGGCTGCTGTTGGACGAGTATCGTGATTACTGATTCGATATCATTCTGAATTGATGCTTTTGGGTTCGGATATCATGTTATTTTTGCGAACATTTCAGAATTGGAAGTAGCAGCTCCAAAATAGCAGAAGAAATTTTCGATTATATATTTGGTGTGAAGCAAAGTTTCTACATACATACTAAGTATTACTTCTAAAAGAAATGATTACTTGTTGACATTACAATGTTCTGGTCTTGATACTGTTCACTTTTGAGTCAAAATTAGAGCCATAAGTTCTGTTTCTCAATGCTTGCCTGGAATTGACAATATGGAAGTGTTTCCTAAACTAACTCATTTGACATAATTTCAGGTGTGTGATTATGAACACTCGATTCGTAGCGAAACTGACATTTCTATATGACAAACCCAATATAAAACTTTCACTATTATGGATCAAGTGTTCATAATTGCAACCTAGTTCTGATGCACGGTTTAATACTAAAGAATAAATGAAAGCCTCATTTTTCAACTTCAGCTCAATATTCTAATCTTATCTTACTATTAAGGGCTTTTTGGGATTTCCCAGTGGTGTTACCACTATACCCCAATAATATATATCTTGAATTTATTAATTTCAACAAAATATTAAAAATCACCGAGCCCGAAAACCCCCACGGACAAATTTTGAATGAAATCAGACTTCAGTCACAAATATCGTCTGATATCTTGAATTTTTTATTTGACGAAAGTAATGCATAAGTGGAGTTTCAGTATGATGAAGTTAAGTAAAATTCAAAGTTGTCTCCTCAATATTTATTTCAACTCAGAGTAGGGAGGGGAAGTTGTCAATGCCACTTTGGCAATCACTTGTCAAAAAGTTGCAGCAAACATAAATCAAAAACATGTTTTCGAGCATATTAATGTTCATCTTCAGTTGACATAAACAGGAGGTGAAAATGAAATCAGTAAAAACACTAATTACAACTACGAAAAATGTGAAAAACCAATAAATTAGCGTACGAAATCGAACCGGACCATAATCACAAAACTTGTCCGCCATCTTGTAGCCGTCATCTCAAAAACAATAATTAAAAAAAAAAGATTCACTATCTCCTACACCGAAAACCCACACATACGAATTCTGAATCGAATCCGACTATAATCGCAAATCTCGTCCGCCAGTCCGCCATCTTGAATTTATTAATTTCAACAAACGATTCCTAATCTCCACCCCCGAAAACCCTCTCATACCAATTTTGAATCGAAAAATCTGAAAAAATATTACAATGCATCAAAACCTTCAAAAAATAATATACGATAAAGACTTCATACACCAGCACTGTATATTTATGCTGCATGCATGTCATTAGCTTTTATCCAGTATTCTAGATGAGACCATCGGTATAACTTTTTGTTGTACACTTTGCTTCCCAAAATTCTCGTTCAAAACATCATCGAAATAGTTTCCGCCCGTTAATCAATTATAACTACTATTTTTAACGCTTCATATTTTACAGATTTTCAGTTTTTTTTTATTTTACTTTCAATTTTCGATTCATTCTGTGATTGGACCGCAATATTTAATCTCAAATGCTCGTACAAATTTTCAGATTACCACGAAAGCGAATAGGAAAAACAATCACCGAAATACTTAATTCGGTCCTGTACCGCGCGAAAGTTGACAAGCTGGAAATGGCAGTTCGAACATGAACTGCCATCTAGCGATATAAGTTTCTTATACTAAGGGCTAAAGACCGTTAAAGTAGTTTATGAACCGAAAAAGTTTCTCTTTTCTACTCATTGGGCTAATGGATAAAATAATAGGCCATATCTCCGTAGTCTTTGGAGATAACAGCATCAAATATGGTATTGATGGATTCCTTATGATCATCCCTAACCGATCATGCCATGAAATATAGGTCTTATCTGAAGAAAAAAAAATTTCAAGGGTCACTGCGCTTTTTTGAGACAGTATGTGGGAAGGAAACGTAAACCATTAAAGAGATCGAATGAAACTTATGTATTCAACATTTTTCTGTAATGTGTAAAATAAAGAATTTACGGGGGGGTCGACGGACTTTTGATCCTCACTGTATATTCAAATATTTTAAAAAATATTGGCATTTACGAGGGATTTTGTTTACAAAACTTTCTCGATCTTCAGAACTTAGATAGCAACTAACAAAACAATTAATAATGAGTATCGATATCACATACGCACGCACTTATTCAACTCCAAACATCTTAAAAGCCGTTGATATTGTTGATCCCTTTTTTGTATGGAAAATATGTAGAATTAAGAAAAATAAGACGATATCGATATTAATCCAGTGACGTTGAAGTTTAGGAAGGGCGATAAGGGGTACCAACCTACCGTCCCTGTTTAGAATTACAAATACACGATTTGCATTGAAATTTGAGTTATTATGAAAAAACATTTTTTTCTTTTTTTCAACACCCTGTAACTCGGTTAATACTCATCTTGGGGAATATGGTTATTGGAACTTTTAGCCTTAAAATGAAGTGGGAATTCTACCATCGGAGTCCGCCTCCTTTATTCTGAGAAACGCGAGTGAAAATTCTAGAATGTACTCGAAGCTTCAGGAAGGTTCTAAAAAAATCAAGGAAACCGTGAAATGAACCATAACAGACAGAGGCTCCGGAGAGTTCTACAACGAACTAAAAATATACTTGAGTGGAATTCTCGAAAGTAAGGTAAGGGAGAATGGGCATAGGAACTTTCTGGAAATTTTTAGAGCATAAGATAGAAAACTCCAGAATGTTTCAAAAGTTTTAAAAGGTGGATTTTAGATAATAGTGTAATGAGCCAGAAAAGGGGGTCTGGAAAGTTCTCGGGTATTCGGTCACCAGGAAGTGTTCTAGAGGTTCGAAACTTTTTCGAAATATCTGGAATATATGAGAGAAACCTCTAGAATGTTCTCCAAATTTCAGGAATGTTCTAGAAAGTTAGAGAAAATCATGAAATCAAGGAAACCCGAGTGAAATTCTGGAAAGTTATAACAATAACAATGACAAAAATATAAAAATATGAAGAGTTAGTTGGCAATCAAAAATATACACATCATTATACGATGTGGCCGGATGTCTGCTGGGTCCGCTATATCTCGTTTACGTCATTAACAACAACAAAGTTGCTTGATACAGTTAATGAATTCTTCAAATGTCGTTTTTCGAATTCTCGTGGTCTGCATATGTATCCGATAACAGTGTTATTTATGATAATCAATATTGAAAAATGCATCCATTATTCCCGATAATAACTTTCTGCATATTTATTCAGAATATGACAACAATGCAACAATGCGAATTATCGCTTCCAACAATTGTTATACAGGTTGGAGCTGGTAGATAAATTTCAAATGAATACCTATACAGAGAAAGTTAATGGTTTCATATATATTATTCAAATACGAAATTCATCTTAGGTGACTCACAGAGATTGAATCTGATAACGTTAGTTTCAGAACCCAGCTATATGTTGAAGGACATTACATTTTCAGACGAATCGTCTGAATATATCAAAGTAGAAATATCCAGAGAAATAACTATTCCATCTCAGGTTAACCTAGAAATTCATGGCACTCTAATGATTCACGGTAAAAAATAGATCTGACCAATGGAAAACTGATACCTTTTTACGAAAACTTTTAAGAACCAGAAACTGTTTAATTTTTTTCATTTTAGACTGCAGACCCGGAATTTCCGTCTTGGAAGTCGGAATTTCAAATTTCCAACTTGGAAGTCTGTAATTTCGACTTAACTCGGAAAAAAATGTGGCCCTCGGACGCTTTCGCAGAAAAGTTGGAAAAACTGGATCTGAAGAATTTCAGATTTTCTCTGCCCTTTCCCCTGGCCTATAAATCCAAAATTGTTCCCTGGACGTTTCCAAAATTGTAAATATAGATATTATAATACTCTACCTTATACTCATACCAGTCTACCCAAAATCAAATACTGTTCGGGTAGAGGACGGCGATTATTATCATTATTTTTTGATGTTATAGGTGTTGGATAGGAGGATCATTGATCTTAAGCTAGATTTAATACTGGCAATTTTGGCTTTGGCGATACTTTCGATGAATAATTCAAAGTTATTATACGTGAATTTATAACGTTTATTCATTTGTGAGGAATGATTCAAATGTTAGTTCTGTTTTCAGTAACAGTAACCTATGGTTCAAAATGGACTTTGATATATAAACCATTTCCATATACGAGGGAGAAAGAATGTCGTCGAATGGATCCATTTGCAGGGTTAACCTTTTTGCAAAATTGTAAGCTCTCTTCACACTTCACGATAAATTCAACAATTATGGATATTTCACTCAATCCATATAATTTTTAAACAAATATACGGAATTATTCAATATCCAACTAGGATCTTAAATTTGAACCTCCCAACAGGAATCGGGAACAGGAATCTCGAATTGGAATATTCAAAAAACCTCTTATCTCTTCCAGCAACTACAGTACTCCCAGACAGAATGTCAGCCATCAAAAATAGTCTATTAGCTTTCCAAATAGAATGTGTCCTCCAAATAGGACTCCAACTGGAACTAACGCTCCGAAAGGATAACGAGTCTGCAGGCTTCCAAATAAAACTTCAGCCTCCATATTGAAATTTCCAGGCACACCAGAGAACCTCCAAGCCCACCGAAAGAACGCTATGACACAAAAACCACTGTTACAACCTCGGATTTTGGTCATAACTAAAATATTCCAGATCACCCCTCTAGTGCTCTACGCGATTCTACAATGTTCATGTTTAAAAATCCATTTGGTTGAAGCGATTACGTCACTACTATGTTCTTCTCTGTTTTCACGATATCAAGAGCACTGCCAGCCGTTAAGTTATGATGGATATCTCAATAAGGTGAAGTAGAGAATATGAATACCTGTGGAATACGAGCGTTCACAAAGTGATGAAAGATGATCAAAAAATACATGAAGAGATATACATACGAATATAACCTTTATATAGAAGGAATCGTCTATTCCTTAAGGTGATATCAGACGGTTCACTTTTTATTTATTTCTGTCGTTCGTTAATCATCTTTCACTGAAAGTAAAACTTCTAAACATCAAATGAATCAAAAGTGACAAATTAATTAATTAGTGAACCAATCCAGCGATCTTGGATTTTGGGATTCGGCATCTTTCATTCGCGCTTCGAATAAACGAAAAATTAAACGCATGAAGAAAAATGAACGTTTACTAGAGTTCGGCCATTTTCGGAGCTGATGGTCGACCCCGGAGTGGAATTATTTCGTGGTACTTATAACGTTCAATAATATGACACTTTGTCTGTGTCGTGTGAACGTGAAATGAACGAAAAAAAAAAACGTTGAGTGATTATTCATCCGAGTGAACAGTGTGAACTGCTAAAATCAATTTCATATTTTATACTAGATCCTTTAGTCTTCGTTATTAATAAATGTATATTACTTGGTGTGTGGCCCGCCTCATTCAAAACTTCAGTAGTCACCCCAACCCATAAAAAAAGAGATAAATCTGAAATCACAAACTATAGACCAATCTCGCTCATCACCCATCTATCGAACATTTTCGAAAAATTGCTGAAGAATAGAATAACCTCATTCATAAACAAATACGAATTGATCTAAGATAAACAATTTGGTTTCAAAGAAAAAACCTCAACGTGTCAACCTCAACTTGTTAATATACTTAATATTTTTCAAAATATCATTAAATCCTGTTTATGAAACCTGTATGTAACGTCGTCAGCGTATACCAAAACTAAATGGCAATTATTATTTATATTCGCACCGGGCTTGGCGAAGTCAATTGATCTCAGGAGTCAGGAAGGGTTCTAGGCATGAACTGAATGAAATCATTGATAACGGACAGCCTTGTGTGACCTATGCATGAATATCGAAACAGTTCGACCATCATAGCTGAACATGTGAAATTCACATTTCTTGCGCTAACGTTCATATTGAGTGCGTTATCACTGGATATACTACGAACTATAATCCGTTGTACGACCAATGTGCATCATGGGTGTGCATATTTTCACAGTTTCAGCTATGTGAGTATATAGAACTGTATTTATCAACACTTTCGAATTTTCCGATTGATAAACATTTCGTATGCAGTATGCACTGTATTATTTTTGGCGCAAATCCCTTGTGTTCTAGTACTCGCCAGATGTATTTATGATTAACTTTATCAGAAGCTTGGTGAAAGGCTATACTGAGCACGGCAGCTGCATGTTGATTGTGCGAGTCAAACCACAAAACAGTATTCCTATCCAACGTAACAGTTGTGTAACAGTTCCATTCCTACGATTTTGTCTATTACATTTTGTATTCTACTTGTCAAAATTTCCATCATTAATTTGTAGGTAGTATTTAGGTACGTAATGAGTCGATTTTTATGAAGATATTCTGCATTTTCACTCTTTGGGATCAGAATGATCACAGACTCTGAGACTTTCAGGTACATGTGTTTGTTGTAACAAAATATAAATGTGTAGGTTCACAAGATCGTCGCCAATTTTTTCGAAGAAGGTTCGATAGAATTCGTAAGTGATTCCATCAATACCAGTTTTTTTTTCTCTTGACGTGTTTGCTAATGCAATGCAAATTTCTTCTATATAGCGTTATTTGCTGTGTCTTGGAGTTGGTGAGAACTTGTTTCTCTGTTTCCAGAAATCTGATAATGGAAGACCTTGTCGTGTTCTCATTAAATCCTAATGATTCCGGCGATCGCTGATATCGCCTTCACTTTTTTTAAGAAAGCTTCATCTACTTGTCTCTGAAAATAGTGCTTTGATTTCTCTAAACTATATACCATTTCACATTTTTGACACCATTGATTTTGTCTGTCAATTCCAAAAGTCTCTTTTCATAGAATTCCATCATAGTTTTGTTTTCGAAGGCGTTTTATATTTCTTTGTTTTTCAAAAAGTTTTAAAACATCGAACCACGATTTGAAGAGATCTATATCATGCAATATATTTTGTCTTGAAACATTTACTGCAGCTTTAAATTCTTTCAAAAACTGCTCATTCAATTCAGAACTTTGGAGTTTCCATTATTCCCGAACAAGTTGGGTAATCGTTCTTCCATATTGATTTTCAACCGAATACTTACTACTAAGCTTGCGTGATTCAACACTCATAAGTTTTTTCAAGTACGTTTTCCCACACTAGTGCAGGAAAAACTTTCCCGAACTCCGCTTTGCGTCAATTGGGTAACGGAAGTCGCGTGCTGGAAAGGTATTATTTCCGTACTTGTTAGGATAACGAGGTAGTTATGGATTAGATTACAGTATTCTTCCATCTGGCGAATACAGTATATCTTTGACGATATATCCGAACCTAAAAATTATAGCAGTAAATACCAGTACCTCTGTCTTGCGGCCAACATTACTTATACATGTTTTGGTTGATTTCCAGGTTTTGCCGTGGTTTTTCGGCAAAACCTGGGAACCAACCAAAACATTGACGCCAGCCGTGAAAGCCTACATTCCTATATTACGTATACAGGGTGAACTATCATCCCTTAACGAAAATTGAATAGGGTACTAGTCTATCAAGTAGAAACACACCTGTGAATTTTCAGAGAAATCCGGGATTATTTATATAATTATTTCATTTGCCAAGCATCGCCACCATCGCAACCGCGCCAATGAATGAAGCAACTGAGTCTTGCCCCTCCGCCTTCTTGATCTACGATGTTTCCTTTCTGAGACATTTATTCTGACGAAGTTCTGTTAACCAATCGTTCAAAAGGCGTTCAATAGATTGGATTTAACGTGATTCATACTCTAAAGAACTTTGTGTACGCAAATGAGGAAAGTTTGTTCGACACCAATAATTACTTGAATGTTCATGTAAGGTGTTGTTTGTGTTCGTCAAAAATTATTTATTTTGTTACCTCGTCTTAGTTGCCATGTTGATAAAACCTCATTTCAAATAACCAGCTTCAGTTTGATCAAGGAAGAGGAACAGAGAAACACCAATTCTGTATTTCCACGTACTTTCAACCAAAGGCGGCACTTTCCTGAATATTTTGCCAGATTTCCAAATTTCACTTTGTTTTCTACTTCTTCTGGTGTGGAGAGCACACTGGTGTGAAAAAAATGTCTATGTCATATTACCAAATGGGATCATTCAGTAATTTTTCTTTCGCTACGTTTTTCAGAACATTGCAATAATTTACAGATAATTGAACAAATCGCGGGCCATATTGTTTATTCCCAAATACCATAACGCCCAACTATCATTCATCAATGGCAGGTGCCGAGTACGGAATTAAAATGAACTATTGAAAAAAATCTCTCCAAAAAAATGTACATTCACACCTCTACGCTTGAACAAGATTAATTAATATCTTACATACACACTGCCATTTTCCTATACAATATAGGAATATATTTGGATCAAAAATCCATCAGAAAACAACTAGTTTCCTGGCTAGTACCACGACGAACGTTGAATTATATCCAATGAATTTCCGTGCAGAGTTCCTACAAGGTTATCTCCGCAATTGCTAGTTGCATGGAAAATGTTAATTGAAACATTTGAACCATCTATAGATCAATTTCTGGGTTCTTGTCCCCATCAGTATAGAGTAGATCTCTGCAGACAATAACTAATGTCTGCAACAAATTATCCAATTATCAATCCATGTTTAGGCAAAAGCTAAGACACCATCCGTAGATCGGTGTTAACCAAACTACGAGCGCGATCTCAACCTCATGTCTGCAGAGACCTACCCTATACTGGGGCCAGAACCCAGAAATCGATCTATAGGTGTTTCAATTAACATTTTCCATGCAACTAGCAATTGCGGATATAGCCTTGTAGCAACTCTGCACGGAAATTCATTGGATGTAATTCAACGTTCGTCGTGGTATTAGCCAGGAAAGTATTTGTTGATGGATTTTTGACCCAAATATATTCATATATTGTATAGGAAAATGGCTGTAAGCATCCTGGTATGGCAGGACATCTAGTTTCTAACTTGATAAGCAGCTCATTGTTAAATAATAGATTTATTTATGTTACTGATTTTATTGTCAAGGCCCTGTAAATACAGAATATGTATCTAAAAATCTCTGATAACAAAATTTTCATTGATAATTTTCAATTTTTCCCGGTAATTTCACGAACTTAAAAACAGCAGGTACAGAAAAACTTGATTTATTTAGGCCCAATATGAATTGGGAATGAATGTTATATCTGATATCCTCAAATTTGACCTACTGAATCTTTGTGCAAACTCAGCTTGCCGAGCTAATTTGACAGAAGAACGTAAGAAATTAGTAAAATTACATTGTTTATTCATCAAATATCATTATTTCACCTTCGAATATCCAATACAACCACTTTTACCGACACCCGCCAGCTATATATGACAATTGCTGAAGAATTTTTCTTTAAAATAACGTTTAGTTTATGAATTTTCGAGCAAAAACAAGGAAGACAGAGATTTTAGTTGAGCGTCGGCGTCGGGTTAAATGTTATGATATATCGAGTTGTTCGCGCGGAAATCTGAAAATATCATTTAAATAGTCCATTACCTCTCAAAGGAAGCAATTTTTTTAAAGAACATGCAATTAACTTTTTTTATGATGATTTTTACGTTCTACAAGTTTGTCCATATACATTATACAGTGACCGCCAAAAAGAATGTACCATATGGGAAAAAAGTTTATTATTAGAGTATTGGAAAAAAGATTCTTGGGAAAAGTTTGTGCATGTCCGATAACCTTAAAATCGATTTTAACACATGTCACGTGATCGCTGGTATGGCGGCAAATTGAAAAAAATTACTATGAATAGGCAAAAAGGCTGGTAAAATGGAAAGATATCGAAAAAAATTATTTGAAAAAGGTGCTTAGAATTAAATTTTTTACACATATACAAAGTTTGAAAAAATAATGTGGGAAAATTGAAAATAGCAATATTTTTTAAATATATTCCCAGCTGTATAAAAATATTAAATTATTTTCTTATGAATAGCTTGACCATACTGATATATTTGTATTTCAATGATAATAACAAAATTTTCACATCGTTTCAACACCAGAAAGCACTAAATTAAAAAAAAAAATTTTTTTTCAGAACCCTTGCTGTTACATTGGTTCGTATCTAACAGTTATATCAGAATTCCACGATTATTGCGATGATAGGAAAGTCCAAAAATATTGTGTTTTTCAGATTGAAATCAATTTTTGATGATAATCGTGCACGAACGTTTCACTTCGCACATAATCTTAAAAATAGTACGTCAAATTAAAGAGGCTAGAGTTTTCAACATTGCAAGCGAAGTGAAACGCTCTGGCACGATTATCATCGAAACTTGATTATAATCTGGAAACACCATGTTTCTGGAGTCTCATGTCATCACAATGGTCGTGGAATTCTGATATAACTGTTAGATACGAACCAATGTAACAGCCAGGGTTTTGACAAAATCCAATTTTTTTAATTTAGTGCTCACTGGTGTGGAAAAAATGAAAAAGTGTTGCCATTATCATTGAAATTCAAATGTTTCTCTGTGGTCAAGCTATTCATAAGATAAAAATTTGATATTTTTATAAAGCTATGAAAATATTTTTAAAAAATAACTATTTTCAATGTTCTCTCATTATTTTTTCAAACTTTCGATAGGTATATAAAATTTAATTCTAAGCAACTTTTTCAAATAACTTTTTTTGATATCTCACCATTTTATTCCAGTTTTTGCCTTTTCATAGTAATTTTTTTCAATTTGCCGCCATACCAAAGATTGTGTGACATGTGTCAAAATCGATTTATATGTTATCGGACATGCACAAACTTTCTCCAAGAATATTTTTTCCAATACTCTAATAATAAACTTTTTTCCATATGGTACATACTTTTTGGCGGTCACTGTATATCGAAATTTCCAACCTCTTCCAAGTTATGGATTATCCGAGTTTTCCCGGGAATTTTCCTCACTTTCCATACATGCTCGCATGCGGAACATTTTTGTTTCTTAAAGTACTCTTCAAAAACTGTCCGTGTACCAAAATTGGATTTATTGTCAGGTTGTAGTAACATTTCAGCTACAGCGCTTGGATTAATGTGTCTATGTCATATTTCTGAATGAAATCAATTTTTCTTTCCTTGCGTTTTTTGAGACCACTAGAATAATATACAATTGAACAAGTCGCGGCCCATATTGTTTATTCCCAAATACCATAACGCCCAACTATCATTTTTCAATGGCGGGTGCCGAGTACGGAATTCAAATGAACCGTTGAAAAAAAATCTCTCCAAAAAAATGTACATTCACACCTCTACGCTTGAACAAGATTAATTAGTATCTTACATAAACACTGATTTGAACTGCGACTGCGGAAGTGATGGGCGCAATAATTTCAATCTAAACATACGGTCTAATGTGAACATTAACATAACTGATGTAAGTTGAGTTGAGTCGTCTTTAATGGTTCAGTAGTAGTATTGCCTTAGCTGTGTTGGTATACAGTTATTTAGTAATTTTGTCGTCGGAAGGTTGTGTGCGTGAGTCTAGCGAGTTCGTGTGGTAGGTATGTTCTTCAAACTTCAGTGATTTATGTTTGTTGTTATACTCAGACTGTGCTAATTGTCGGTAATTGTTCGTTTTATGTGGATTTTGGGTTCAGAAGTGTCATGCAGGTGCGTGCGTTGAGGTTTAACCAGTTATGGATGAACTTGTGACTAATGGATAAGTAATACATGTTTTTCCGCAGAAGAATAGTAAGATAAGGTTAGTGTGTTTTCAACTTTTCAATTCGTCATATCCTTTGCGAAATTCCTAGCGAAACAGCAATGTTGATTTGCAATAGCCCCTGCAATTTGTGTTGCTTTTTATTAATTTTTGAAAGGTTTATCGACGTGAGATGGATTATACTGAATTGATTCAATTCGGTAAATGCCCTTTTGAAACTCATCCAGAAGAAAATATTCTTTTAATCAATCTTTTTCAAATAACTTTTTTATTGTCCTGATATCGAACTTCTTGTTTTCAATTCATAAAATACGAATAATTTGAAATTGAGTTGCGGAATATAAAAAATTCGCGAGGCTCTGTACTTATGCTGATCAAGACATTTTTTATATACAGTGCGGCTTTTAATAGTCCCCCCTGTTAACTTTTGAACGATTTGGAGTAGAAACATTAATAAAACATCGTTTCCAGGGTTTTACCAATACTACTTTTCGAAATAATGACTATGGTGATTGCTCAATAGGGGGGTGCGGGGGGGGGGGGGATCAACTAAAAATTTTTAAATGGCATGGGGGTTCAAGTGGCACATCGTTGAAAAGAGAATTAAATTCTCTTTACAACCATCTAAATATTTTTGAATTTTATGCCTCTAGAATTTTTTAAGTTATTGCGCCCCCAGCGCCATCTGTCGAGTAATTGCAATGATTCTTCTCTCGAATAGTATTATCGGTAATACCCTTTAAAAATTGTTTGGTTTCATTGTTCCACATCAACCCGTTTAAATTTATCGAGGTACGAGCAGCATTCAGATCCGCATTAATATTTGATATTTCGAATTTAAATTGCAAAAAAGTTATTAACGAAATTCAAAAAAATTTAGATGGCTGTAAAGAGAATGGAATTTCTTGTTAGACAATGTGCCACTTGACCCCCATGTCATTTAAAAATTTTGAGTTGTGTCCCCCCACCACCCTGTCGGGCAATCACCATTTTTTTCAATTTCAAAAAGTAGCATTAGTGAAACCCTCGAAGCGGTTTTTGTTTCATATTTCTACGTCGAACCGTTCAAAAGTTAACAGTGGGGGGACTATTGAAAGCCGCACTCTATGTATATTATGGGGCACACGAAATCCTGTAAGGTATAGAGAACATCGTGAAAAAAAAACACTGCCTTATAGGCAATTAGTTCCAGAGCCTTGCTGTTTGACAAAAAAGAAAGAGCCTTGGGGAAGAGAAGTCTCCAAAGTGACAACAGTTGAGTGTGAAGTTTATGCTCGCCGGGTGGACGTCAATGAAACTGTCAATGGTGCCAAATTATAATAACATTAGCGCAGTGGATAGAGCGCTCGCCTGGTAACCGAGCGGTCCGAGGTTCGGTTCCTAGCCGTGGCGAGCTTTTTTCAATTTCAGATGTGAAAATCTGAATGATTGAATCTTGTTGCCGATTGGGACTAATCCTTCAAGATTCACTGTTGCGTTAAAAAAAATTCCTACGAGCGTGCGGAAAAGTAACTTTTCCGCACAATTTTTTGTTTTGAAAGTTGTACTTCTCCGTACGATTTCAAATCATGAGGAAAAGTTACTTTTCCGCACGATTTGTACTTCTTCGTACGATTTTTACTTTTCCGCACGATTTTTGTATTGTTGAAAATGAGGATATTTAGGACTAACTAAATGATCTATGTAACTAGTCTGTCTTATTAGTCATTTTATAGCATTATTATGAAAACTTGTTTATTAAAAACCTTGTTTTTGATAAATAAGATGGACAAAAACACTCGTAGGAAAAATATTGTACCTAACTCTTACGGAAAATGCCTTTTCCGCCCTTAACGGCTTGCCCGAACTCCGCTCCGCGTCGTTCGTGCAACTGCCGTCGCCTGCCGGAAAGTACTACTTTCTGCACTTGTTAGGTAAATAACTAAACAGTAGTGTTCCTAAAGTGGTGCAAGGAGTTAGTAACGAAACCTACCCAAAACACATGTAGACAATGACCAGTCGATGCAGTCGATGACAAAAATACACAAAAAAACAAAGAAGAAAATATGCACATAAAAAAATAAAAAAACTAGATATGGTAAATAGGCTAAAAAAGGTGGACATTAGTTAAACTTACAAAAAAGAAACATTGTTGATAACGGAAAACTATACCGAGTATCCACGGGAGGTGGTTCGCCCCTATTATAATATTTTTGTTATTGAAATGAAATTTGGAGGATTTGTATGAGACATAAAACTGAAGTTTTTGACAAATGACTCAGCACATGCAATTTCAGGTTTCACTTGAAAGTGATATAAACTTTCGTTTTTCAAATGAGACACCTGTTATGGTTTAACTCATTTTGTCTCCTTATGACATTCTGAATACAAGTATGTATCACTTGTTACTTTTTGAAACCAAAATTCTATTTTTTATTTTGAAATTTATTTTTTAGTCTAGACGGCCTGCGAATACGTTCAAATTATCAACTTTAGTTGTGGGAAAAATATAACTATACGATTTTCGGTCCAAATGCATCTGTTGTGTAAAATATAATTTATGAATTACTTATTATAACCATTTTTTTTTAATGGCAACATAGTGGCTCGTCGTGTCAGGTTTATTACGATTAATTTGATACTGCACACTATTAGGTTTCAAACAAACTTTTGTCAAGAAACTTAAATAGTATATTAAAGTATAAGTGTTTGAAAGATCAATTATCCACGAATACTTTACGATATTTTTTTCAATTGGTGCACTTTTAAATCATAAATAATGGTTTCATTCTTACAAATAATGGAAATAAGAACTTATAATGTAAAATGGTTGAATTCGTGATGTGACATCAGTATACCTTTCGTTAATGTTTGAATAAAAGTTTTTCATTTGTTTGTGATATTTCATTTGACGTTACAAGGTACCTCTGTCAGATAAGAATCATAACATTATCATTATGTCTTCACTGCTCTCGAATTGTTAACGTAGCCATGGTAACTTTAAAAAACGCGGGTTTTTGCAAGTTTGATTTGCACTCTGAGGCGTGCTTTAAATAAGTAAAAAAGGGCACCAATTGAAAAAAATATGTTAGATCTTAGACCAACACAACTGATATAACAAAACCATCAATTCAAAAACCAGTAGGTACTTAAGACTTGCATAATCGATATTATTAACATGTTTCTCAATCAATAAGGTGCACATTAGTTTTCTAATTTACCCGAGGGGGAAACAAGTCTTTCATTAGGTGTACATCATAACATTTTCATTACTTCATTACCCATTTTGCCTCAAGCATTAGACCGCTATGCCATCACAGATTTAAGATTGAAACGTTTACATGAATAATTTACGCTAATCAAAATATGGTATATGAGATTCAGCACCTAAATTGTTACGAATTACATGATGACAACTTAAAATACAGTGCTGACTATTATCTTTCATTAACCCCTAAAACTTTTCCATTATTTTTCATTACAGGAGCATTAGACCGCTTAATTGGTCATTACACATTTACGATTGAAACGTTTAAATGAATAATTTACGCTAATCAAAATAACGAAATCTTATTATACACGACCCTTCAATAATTATTTAAGGAATAACCTGGCCCCTAAAACTTTCTTCATTATTTTTTATTACAATTGATAACTGCACTACATTCATTAGGTGTACAAAAAATGACTAGTTGTTTCCCCCTGGGGGTTGAACTTGTTCACTGCCCAAGATTAGGCGTCGTGCGTAACGAATCTCTCCGCCAGATGCCAATCTCCTCGACGGAACTGCTGTGTTGGTCGTCCTCGACGCATATAAGCAAAACTTACCACGTTTCAGTCAATGGAAAATATTCTAGCTCTCTGATTGGTTGTGACCAAACACAGGTGCACTTTTCCATCCAGATTAAAACGTGGTGCACTTTGGAAATTTATTCGAAAAATTTCCCTGTGATGAACAGGGAAGCTAGGTTAGCTTGCTCAGGTTAGGTTTGTGTGTAAATCGCAAGCGAAAAACTAATTCACGCATTTTCGACTCGCAAGCTAGGTTAGCTTGCTCAGGTTAGGCTTGTGTGTCAATTGCGAGCCAAAAACTAATTCACGCTGTATAGTGCAAAATGCACCACGGTTCAGTCTGGTTGGGCAAAATCCACCTGTGTTTGGTCACAACCAATCAGAGAGCCAACATATCTGCCGCTGACTGAAACGTGGTACGTTCTGCTTGTATGCGTCCTCGACACCGCCCGGGAAGTGTACCTCCAGCTGAGCGAATCTTCAGGGTATGTTTTCCACGTCCCATCCGGTTTCTTCAAGGTAGTTATTGAACCTTCTGTCTTATTACTCAGACTTCTCGCAAGTCTAGCAGATGCTGTTAGATTGTTTATTTTCCCACAGTATGACCTCTAACAGGCTCTTTTCTTTGTTCTCCGCTTCTTTTTGAACTCCCTTCTTGCGGTTTTCTAGTTTTTCCACTCTTCTTTATTACCATCATCAATTGCTTTGTTATGGGCCTTTTTGGCCACTTTTCTCAAGTCCTCTAGCGACTGGTTCTACCAACGAACATGTCACTAGGTACGACTCTCCAAAGACATGCCTCTTCAAATATCTTGGTCATTATGTCCCCTAATTTTTTTACTTCCAGATCGAGCTGTTCGTCCCAGAAAATCTCTTCCTGGTCCTCCGTGAGCCCTGAGAGATCTTTTAAGGGGGTATCTCACAAGGACATTACACACAGGACTGCTGGATTCCTATCTCCCATATTTGAAAAACAAGTTGTTGAGTGGGGGAATGGACTAGGTAGGGGGGCACTGAGGTACGTCACGATAGGGATCCAGCGGTCCTGTGTGTAATGTCCTTGGGTATCCCAGGGTTTTGGCGTTGAGAAACGTCATCTGCTTCAGCGTGATATTGAACCTCATCACTCGTTGATCAAACATCGAAATGTCTTTCTTTACCCCCCAGTTCATTATGTTACCTAATACATCTCTGGTTGCCAACGTAACGTCAATCATCTCCTGTCGGATGCGATTGGTTCCGATCCCTCAGTAACTCGAAGCTGGCAGTCGATATATATCTGAGTGGCGCTTCACCGCTTTATTTGTTTTTTCCGTCAACCAGCTGAACAGATCGAGTTGCTCGTTGAGGGTTCTAAATTTCGAGTTTTTAATTGATTTATTAATTTCCATGGCTTCCAACAGATTCATTGTCTTCCCTTTATTACATGTGGGTAGAATTTTGAGGTTATCTTTACTTATCTTGTGTTTGGATTCTTGTAGATGTTCGTACATTGTTGATTTTTTGTCTAAACCGACGTGTTCACGGAACCTTACGTCAAAATTTCTACCGGTTTGGCCTGTATATACTGCAGAGCATTCCCCGCATTCTAATCTATATATCCCTGATTTTTTCATTCTGTCTCGTTTAGGTTTTGCATTGAATAGAATTCTGCCTAAATTATTATTACTTATAAAAGCTGTTGTTATTTTGAATTTAGAAAAATAATTTTGGATGTTTTCTGAAAGTTTACTTGAGTAAGTAATGCTACCATATTTACGTGTATTACGTTCTTCAATATTTGGGTATAGTTCATTCTTAATCATTTTTTGAGTTTTACCTGATATTAATTTCTCTATTAAAGAAACTGGTACTTGATTGTTCACCGCAATTTGTTTAATGATGTTTAGTTCATCCAGTCTGTGAAGGTGTTTTTCCGGTATATATTAAATTGAAAACTATTATTAACTCTTGAAATACTCAGATCTAAGAAGTTAAGCTTCTTGTTTTGTTCGATTTCTACTGTGAATTTAACTTTGTTATGTAGACTATTTAGGAAGTTCAAAAATTGATTAATTTGTCTGTTAGAACCATCAAAACCTACTAGTACGTCATCCACGTATCTGAACCAAAACACAATATGCTTCTTAGAAAGGGGGTTGTTAAGGATAAGGGTATTTTCTAGGTTGTCCATAAAAATATCTGCCAGAATGGGACTCAATGGTGAGCCCATAGGAAGACCTGAGTTTTGTAGGAAAAAACTATTATTATATTTGAAAAAATTCTGTTTTAGGCATATATTCAAGAGATTGCAAAATTCGTTAGTTATATATGGGTTCGTATTACATTTATCTAATATGTTCTTTACAAGGGGAAGGCATTCGTCTGTTGGAATGTTAGGAAACATGTTTTTAACGTCGAAGGATACTAGTTTGATATTGTTTTTGATATTCAAAATATAAAAAATATCAATGATATTCAAAATTCTATATACATTATTATCTAATACTATTCATTTCTTTTATCATTTACTAGATTAGAATTCAATGTACCTTTTTGACAATTTTTAATAGATATAGCCAAAGTCGGTATCCAAATTGCTGGCAATACAATCCATATCTCTAACAAAAAAAAATGAACTCCGATCGACGGCGTGAAGGACAGAAGCACTAACCACTAGGCAGCTTCACAATGTTGAGTTATTCATAATATACCAACACGCCGGCAAATCGGAAACATTTGGATAAGTGCGCGTTTTCTCAATTTTGTCGCTCTAGAGCGAAAAAGCTGTCAATTAATGACATTCCTCAGAAAACATTAACTTTGCATTGATATTCGACCGCGCCAAAGGCTACTTTGTTATGCGATCGTCGAAAAATATTTTTATTGCAGTAGTGTCCCCTTTGATGCTGCATAATCATTCCGTTGACCAGAATCCATACAAGATGCAACAAATAGACAAGAGCCACCAAACATTGATCATATTATATTTAGTTTTATAATTTATGTTTAATATGTAGATGTTCCTTGAAAAAATTAAAATAAATACAACCAAAAAATAAAATTTTGAGTGACCCTGTATAATAGTAACATCAGATCACCCAATATCAAAATCAAATCATAGTCACTCATTCTGCAAGTCTACGAACTTTTTCGTTTGACTGATTTTGTTCAAAGAATTACATTAAAATTATGTAATTATAAATTACACTGTATAGGGAGTCTTAGAACTTCTCATTACAACTCGAGTCGACATATGGAGACATATGATCAGGACACCATAAATTACATTATACAAAATTGTGCGGTATCACTTGTAGTTGTGTAGAAAGCACAGTCTGTTACTCGTATAGAATGAAAATTCGTTATGCTCGAGGTTCCTCGCGCTCGCTTTCAGCTTGCGCTCGGAACTTCCCACTCACATCGAATTTTTCATTCTAACCTTGTAACAGAATATACTATTCTCTACGATTATTGTATTCTAAAATGATAACATATTGATTATTAGTTAAAGAATGAAGATGATTCGTGTCGTGACATTTTCATAGACTTGAAAATACTCACGGTACCTGCTCTTCTCATTTTAGAATCATGTCTCTACGTGTTTAATAACAAAGATAAATTTGATACTAATAGTTCTCCCCATGGAGTTGATACTAGACGCAAAGATGATTTTTACATCCCTTTTAGTAAGATGAATATAACCAGACAGTCGCACTCAGATTTTATAACGCCCTACCTGCTGAAATTGAACAAAGCAAGACTTCAACTTCTTTCAAAAAACACTTGAAACAACTATTACAAAAAAAAATGTTATTATTCGGTGGAAGAGTATCTCTCCCAAAAATTTTGAAAATAGCTACTTGCTTATATGTTACCTCTCTAGTCACACTTATGTGTTAGTTTTTATACTAATGTTGTTGTACACTATTTTTTTTTTGTACTTCACCTACATGTACCCCTTTGACTATTCCTGTACAATTTTGTAATTGTCTACTGGAAAATTTAATGAATGAAATGAAATGAAACACCGTGGATCCTAACTCATTATTCAACGGCACTCGGCCAAACATATATTCAGAATTTTCAGGATCCACGATAACTGAGAGGTTTGGACCAATGACAAAACAGCAAATGATCAAATGTACCAAACAAATTTCTCAAGAAGGCTTTGCTTCATTGGACTTGTCACGAGCCAGGATTCACACTGATCGACCAGGACCGACCGTCCGCGACCGTCCACCTACGACCAAAAGTAGAAGTAGATCAATGAAAACTTTCAAAGTCACACTGATCGACCGACCACTAGAATAATTTTGTAAATCTGACATTAATTTGACATTCGAAAGGTTATGTGAATTGTCCGTTCATTTATTGAAAATACGTTAAATTCGTAATATCAATAGTTTTGCAATTCCAAACAGACATTTTATTTTTCCGGTAGGAAATATGAGTTTTGTTGAAGTCAAAAGTTCATCATAAATGTGTGTCAAAATGACATTACGTCAGGATAGTGTGACACCGACCAAAATTTCCAGCAGACTACAATTTCGAACATGGTCTTTGAAAAACGGTCGAGGACGGTCAATGACGATTATACAGTGTGAGTTGTGCGATAAGAATATACGTGTTAGAAATTTTGGACGTAGGTGGACGGTCGCGGACGGTCGGTCCTAGTCGATCAGTGTGATTCCTGGCTCAGCATCCGCGAATGTCAGATTGACTGTTTTCTTTGTTAGTTTTATTTTTAGCTCCTGATGAAATCTTGCAACAAAGGTATGTCAAACAATATTTACCTGAATGTTCTTTCTACACAATCTCAGTTCTTGGTCAGACAGAGTTTCTTCAATATGTAATTCACGATATTTAAGTACCTATTTGGCTCAGTAGTAATAGACTGGGAGATAATGATAGATTTCAGGTGACGATTTTCTCGTTCATGCCATTTAGAGGACTGAAAGATATAAAAATGCTTTTAAAAATGATGGAAAATTTGAGCAGTCCTCGAGTGGTTTTCATATGGAAAATTAAATTTTCATTTCAAGTTCACTCCATCATTGCAACCCTTTGGCCACTTGCAACCCTTATGCCAATTGAAAATATGAAAGTTTTCATCATGAAATGTTCATAAAAAAATTGGCATAAGGTCTGCGAATGCCGAATCGAGGTTAGGATTTTTTTTTATTGAATTGAATTTTCCATATAAAAGCCACGTAGGGACCGCTCAAATTTTCCATAATTTTTATCAGAACTTTTATATCTTCCAGTCCTCTTAAAGGCATTAAAATCTGTCATCATCTCCCGGTCTACAAGTGCGGCAGTATAGAAATTGAAAGAAATAGATATAAGCGTGAGTTCAAATCCCACTGCTGGAAGTTTTTTGTAATCATTTTTCCCCTCAAGCATTTGGTTATTTATTTAATTGTTATTCTACCTCATATTGTTTTATAATTTACGAGATAAATTATACTACTTCGTGGTAATAAAGGCAATAATTTCGTATAGTCGTAGAGAAAGTATAGTCTTCTACTCGCGCATAATGAGCATTATACGCTCGTTGAAGAATGTGCATCTCCACAACCGTTACAGAATTTGCCAATTCTGAAATCATATCTCTTGAAATTGAAAAAATATTCTACAACACTTGCACATTCTATAACTTGGTTATGAATACTATTCTCACATTGTGGTAGCAATAATAACGTTAGCCTTAACTGTCATCATAGTGACAAAAATTTGAGGTTGTGGAGAAAGCCCAGTCTGTTACTTGGTTAGAATGAAAATTCGCGATGCTCGTGGTTCCTCACGCTCGCTTTCAGCTCGCGCTCGGAACTTCCCACTCTCATCAAATTTTTCATTTCAACCTTGTTACAGAATATACTATTCCAATTTTCTAAAACACACTAGTTACATTTTTCTGACACTGCACTGTACTCACCAAACTTGTTCAATTAAATTATCATTTTCTAATAACTTATCGTCTTAAAATATATGTAAAGAATTTTTGTAGTTATTTGTTGAGGATGTCCGGTGCATAAATTAATCAAGAACTGAAGCTTATCGCTAATTAAAAGTTATCATCGTTTTCTTTGATTAGATATGTGACCAATGTTTTTGGTTCATTAGCCGTAGTTATTCATATAGGGTTGCTCAACAAAAAGGTTTCCAACGGAAAATCTGTAAAACTACATTCAGATATAAAACACGGCAAAATAGGCACATTTTGAAAAGGGGAATATTCTCCATAAAAATTGAAAAATGAAAAATGTGATTTATTTGTAATATCTAACAGAAAACAACTACTTCCCCGGCACAAGCCACGCTGGACATTGAACTACATCTGATAGATATTGTGAAAATACTCTAACTGAAAAGAAAAGAAAAAATCTGAAAGTGAAAATTCGCATTTTCATGCAGATAGCTGATTTTTGTAATTCTCCCTAGTTTTCATTGAAAAAATCATTAAATAAATTAGATAAGGAGAATGTTATTAAAAAATATCACTCACTGAAATCGTTCATTTCATTGAAGCAAGGTTCGCTTCTCTCGCATTTAATCCCCAATACATTTTGGTCGACGAAAATCTATTTCGCTTTGCCAAGCTCTTCAGGAGGATTGATATAGGTTATCTTGAACGATGGAAAATAGCGACTTAAATTTGTCTTTCAGTGGCAGATGATTCCACAACAGATTTTATGAATGTCCTATTCATATTATCGAACTAAAATCAGCCACATTTTGTTTCTACCGCGAATGTAATCAACGGGGGGGTCATGTGACAAATCATTTCATAGAATTATCATTATCTTTAGAACGGTACCCAATTTGTAGGGTTTCTCTCTGATTTGAAAAAAAATTACTCGAAGACAGGTGAGAAATGAGAAATGAAATTGAACTTGAATTTATATATTTACACCAGGGAACCCGACAGACGTCGTCCTGTCTCATCATCGTGTATATTAAAGTGTATATTTTTGATTCATAATGTGACAGTGACGGCGGAAAAAAAAATGTATGAAGGGTTGAACAAGGTTTGACTCTGAAAAAATTAGGACCCTGTGAATTATTTGAGACGTGAATTATTTTGTATCGTGCGTACTATTGAATGGATTGAACTCGTCTAATTTGAACTGATTATTGTCGAAAATGTCGAAGTTAATTCCAAAAAATCTTGAAAAAAAATGTATTTTAATCACCCTGTATCTCGAAAACCAAGCTGTTTGGGACATATGTTTGTAGGAACTTTTCGTCCTGAAAACTTCCGAATCTACTTCCGAAGTTTGTCAACGTAATTAATTAATACCCTGTATATATTTATCAATATTTATAAAACAAAATCAGACATTTTTAGTCCATTCTGGGAGATATTAAAAACAATGCGACGCCCAACAACAATAAGTCAGAAACATAATCGGATGTGCTCAACCAACACTGATATACTGTTCATAACGTAACAGATGATGTAATAATGCCTCATTCCCTAGCGAGGTATTGCAGTTGTAAACTGCGCGAGGGCGGAGTTAAGACAAGATAATGTACAAGTACATCCCAAAAATATGTACTTAGAAGAGAATATTTCACGGCAAAAACATTTATTTTCAATGTCGAAGTACCCAACAACAACTACTTTCCTGGCTTAATTTGCTATATAATTAAAATAAACAACTGCAACTGGGCCTTCTTGGAAGAACGTTGCACAAATATCTGTCAGATGTAATTCAATGCCTGTCGTGGTATTAGCCAGGGAAGTAGTTGTTTTCTGTCAGATTTTTTCCTCATATTTTTCACATGGTGGAAATATTTGGAGAAGGGCACTTTGACATTGTCGATTTCATTTATTTGATATTCTCCGGCAAAAATTCTCGAACAGAAGTGAGAGAAATAGTGGTTGGTCTGTAGGAGTTTGGGAGGGGGGCTATATATCTTGCCCATAAAGTGTTCTGCTTCCATGTTTTAGACATTTCTAGAAAATAAGCCAAGAATACTTCTTCTTTATTTGGTGTTTTCACTTTTTTATTGTTGCACCATTCAATAAAACTCGTGTATTGCTTCTCATACCTTTGTTTAGATTTCGTTGGCAATAACTCTAAGTTCGCATCTGTAGCTGCTTGCACGATTTCTTGTGGAAGTTCTTCATCAGATGAACAATTGTTACCTACTCGTTATCAGATCAATCATTGCCTATATATAGGGTGATTTTCATAACAATACATTTTTATTTATCAATATTTGTTAATTTTTTCAATAAATAGTGCAAAATGATGGATGATTTTGAACAAATTCACTTAGTATTGCAACAAAAAAGCTTGAACTTTCATATTTTGTCACCCACCACTTATATTTTACGAGGATATCATGTGAATGTTTTTCCCGCACTAGTGTGGGAAAAAATTTCCCGCACTAGTGTGGGAAAACTTTTCCCGCACAACTGTGGGAAAATGACATTTTCCAAACTGAATTGCGTGCGGGTAGAGGGCGAATCACGCACGCTTGTAGGAAAAGGTGTTTATAAGTTCACTAAGGACATTGCTCAAGTACCATATCCATTGATATACAATCTCAATCTCCTTGAACATCGACTGTCGATCCAGGCATCAATGTATTTTGTACATTACCAAATCAATTTTTTGTCTTATTCTAATCATCAAAACATGTATTTCATTACCAAGAGTTTGTCGTTTAATACTCAACAGGCATGGATACAATGTTCAATAGTATTATTTTAATGATCAGGGACAGTCTTTCATGGGCTTCAATGATTATTCTATTATTCGAAGATAATTTTTAAGTCACGAAAGTGTATACTGGCTTTAATATATTTTGTTCGTTAACCAATCAATGAGAGTACATCATTTAACATAAATTCAATGTTCATAGCGTCTTATTAAAATACAGGGAATTCCACAAGCTCTCCAACAGTGATCAAATTCTTCTGAAGATAGGGATCTTATTGTAGAGTTTTCCTATTTTGTTTGTACGATAATATTCCTGAATTTGAAAAATAAAAACACCATATGTATTGAATTCGTCACCATTTCTATATATTTACCAATTTTTCGGTGGGAAACTTCTCAAGAATTTCCATCTCCAAGCGGTAACTGTTTTTCAACACACCAAATTTCAAACTACCTCCATAAACGGGTATAGAGAAGAGAAATCCACATATAAATAATTATTTGATTGTACACATGTATTATTCGACGTGTAGTGTAGTTTCCAGACAAAACCATTTGTTATCCCGAACATGTATACCTAATTGGAGAAATGAAATTCGTTGATTCGTTCAAGCGTCGTTTGAGATGATGGAGGTGGGGTAGTGTAGGTAAATCTCACTAATCTCAGCATTCACACAAGGCACTCGGACATTGACAACATCACCAAGTGTATTGGGTGATGTTGAAAATCATTCATCGATTAATGGTCTATAGCCCTCAAAATAAGAAACTTATATCGCTAGATGGCAGTGCGTGTTTGAACGATTGAATAAACTCCACCATTACCAGCTTGTCAACTCTCGCGCGGTACAGGACCGAATTAAATAATTCTGTGATTCTTTTTCCTATTCGCTTTGGTGGTAATCTGAAAATTTGCACGAGAATTTCAGATTAAATATTGCGCTCCAGTCACAGAATGAAACGAGAATTGAAAGCAATATAAAAAAACTGAACATCTGTAGAAGATAAAGTGTTAAAAATAGTAGGTCTAATTGATTGACGGGCGGAAACTATTAAAAAAGATGATTTTAATGAAAATTTTGGGAAGCAAAGTTCACCGCAAAAGAATATACCGATGGTGTCATCTAGAATATTGGATAAAAGCTAATGACATGCATGCAGCATAATATACAGTGCTGGCGTATGAAGTCTTTATCCTATTATTTTTTGAAGGTTTTTTTCAAACATATTGGAACAGAATTAATTTTATTGGGATACTTTTTCATAATTCCGGTGATGATGCATTATAATATTTTTTCAGAGAATAACACATAGTAGACCAAGTAGAGAGTGTATTTTCTGAAATAGAAAAATGTTATCAGGCAAGACTTAGTTACAGTGTAATAAAAATATTATTTTCCTCAGATCATTCCTAAAATTGTCATCTACAATTATTGAGTTTTGAAAAACTCATCTTCTACCCCAAAAACCCTAGAGGCAAATTTTGAATAGAATCCAACCATAAATCATGCATCTCGGTGCCACCATCTTGAAATTTCTAAATTTGACGAAAAAGTCAAAATGTCCGAGTTGAAGAACCCCTACATTTCAATTTTGAACGGAATCGGACCACAATTACGAAAGTTGTCCGTCATTTCGAATTCTCATATTTTGTTAAAAAAAAATTAGAATAATCAACCACTTCAAACCCTATACCTCTACCAATTCAGAATAGAATCGGACCATAAATCGGATATTTCTTCTGATATTTTGGAGCTGCTACCTTGAATTCTGAAATGTTCGCAAAAATATCATGATATCCGAACCACATCAATTCTGAATGAAACCGAATCAGTAATCACGATACTCGTCCAATAGAAGCCGCCATCTTGATTTTTTTCTCAATCTGAAAATGTCATGATGCATTGTCTCCCAAGTGATGAATTCCTGCCAAAAAAGTCGACTGGATGACTGACTGAAAGTGGTCTAATTAATATAAAACACTTTCAAATTTGACATAAACGTGTATACATGCACACATAAACACACCCACACACACAGAAAGCGAGTTGAATAAGAGCTAGTAATTGCGAAAATTATATTATTTTATTTTGTCTCTTCCCAATCCCGGAGTACATCCACAAATAGTTGCATCATCTGTAGAGTTTATATCCAAATAAGTTTGAGAAAACAATTTCGAACAAGTTCAATGGAACGTACTTTCATTTAATATCATAACCGGTAGTTGTAGGCATATAAATAGCACAACGAAAATGTCTAGACGCAGAGAATATTTCAAGAAATCCGAAATCCGACCCTGTGCCAGAACTTGTATGATCCCTCTCTTCACGTTTCATGTTATCAGCCGTATGGGAGGAGGTGCGTAAAGAACTTCATTTCTGTTTCGGAATCCAGAATTGTAAGAAATAATTAATTTTTGCTAGTCGAAGGCTGAAACATTCCTTTATTAAACGTCGTTGGTAAAATTGGGTTTTTTCCCAATTCGAATGGAATAATGCAAGGAAATCCATTTCGCGAAAACAACACTTTTTTGTAAAATTATTTACATATAAAAGAAATTTTATAAGAGGAAAATGAGAATGACGTTGAATAAAAATATTCGTTTTGCTTTGCGTTTGGTTTTGCTGGTGGCAATTATGAAAAATGCGCAATAATGGGGGGAAATATCCTTTTCATTCATTTAATACTTCCGAAATATTTTTTTTGTTATTTTTATCTGTATACACTCATACATGCCTTCATCAATCAGAAAAAAAATCGTTCCTGACTCCCTTTTTTTTCAGTGATGAAGAACTCGAATTTTTTGCGAATATGCATATGCTCCTACGCTATATCATACTTTGAAGAGCATCCAGTCCACTCAAAAAGAGATGTTGAACAAGAATATAAAACCGAGTGTAAAACCCCCGAAGCCGTTGGAATATTTCTCACAGGTGATTGCGAAATTAAGAACTGTCACAAATACTTAGTAATTTTTTTCGGTTTTGCTGCTTCATCACTCTGAATGACTGATGTTCATACGTAGGTAAGATTGCAATAACACGAGTGAAGCTCTGTCTCCCAGGTATATACCACAATTGATTCATTGAACAATATTTAGACGAACCTCTACAATCTCCCATTGAATAAAAATGATAAAAACATCTACACAATCCTCAGAAAAATTCCACGAAGAAAGTTTGATCGATAAAGTGCAGATCACGACATAGCAAAATGGGTTGGGTAGCATAACTGAATTTGTTCAGCTTTTCATGACAATAATATGCCACACCTGGTTTGATTTGATTACCTATGTAAGGAGGCATGACAAATCTTATGATGAACATTCCTATAAATGATTATTTTTACCAAAAATATCAATATTTTAAAGAACAAGGTTATTATGTGAATGTATTAGTTTCGAGGATGATTCTGTGAAAGTTTCACCATTTCAATTCGATATCTCCGTAATTGCCTGGCAACGTGACTGTGGATCTCGGATTAATGTCACACAATTACTTTAATTTTACCTTTCTCGCGCTGCAGATTCAGTCGATCTTTGTGATCGTTAGTTATGATAAGTGCAATACTTCGAAATTTTTACCTCTAAAGAAAGAAACTGGTATCCTTGATATACTGCAAATAGCGGGTGTTAACGTACTCTTTGACAAATCATGGTTTCCAGAGTTCCAAGGTATTGAAATTATTACCGGAAAATTTCATACGGAACACCCTTTATATGTGCGTCAGACTCACTTCAACCAATATGTGATTGACATGAATGATGAGTAAATATTAATTTTTATAAACAGTTTTTTCGCCCAGTTACTACTAAGTATGAAATAGTCAATGTTTTCATATCATATCTTTTAGACACGCATTTTCTAGATTCTGTTTTTCACGAAAAATCGATTGCTGATTTCGAATCGAAAATCGAATCCTGATACACTAATCAGTTCTTGAAAAATTAAGAGAAAATTTTGGTAATTTGCTTATCACATATGCTGTAGATACAAAATAGAACATATTACATTATTTTGCAAATCAACAAATTATTATTAGATAAGTCAAACATTTCGAAGATATCAATCAAACTTTGAAGTTTTAGATGGCACGCTCTGTATAACTTGTACATTTTTGAATTCCGCAAAAATATCTATGTAGGTTTACTCACTTCCAATTTTCCATATTTATTGTCATTCTCATAAGAAAATTCTCAGTTTGGTAAACACTTCGAAAATGAAGTGTGCTATTGAGCCAAAAGTAATAACTTTGTCGATTGAAAATTACTGTACATTAATAATTCAAGGATTTCGTATATCTAGTATACTTTAGGTCATACAATTTTCAACAAACTTGTATTAAAAATTAAAAAAGTTGACATGCTACCAATTTATGGCAAATGCAAGAAGAATTCGAGAAACGCAGCAACTTTATTATGTTGAAAGGTTTTCCAACAGAATCACTGGGGAGAAACAACTCAATATATATATATATATATATATATATATATATATATATTTATATATACATTGAGTCTGCTTAAGTTCGCACCATATGGAAAACTTTTTTATTATTAATTGTACGAAAAAAAGTTATTCTTTATAAAAATATCTGCATAGTCTTAAACCTGAAATGCAACCATCACATATCAATTTTTTTTTAGTCATATACGAGGTTTGTAAGAAAATATTAATTTTGTCTAGTGAATTTATTTTTGAAAATATTTGAAACTTTTATCTGTTATATCTTTATTCGTTAAGAATTTGATAACCTTTACGTCTCTTAACCTCTATGTTGCATTATTTCGATGCAATAACAAAATTATAATTAACACAATTTCTACTTTTTCTTCCACACTAAATATCACCGGGATGTTAACAAATTTTATTTGACGTTCACTGTCAAACAATTCTTGCTCTCAAGAAATCATTCGTTTATCATTGGATCCTAGATTTCACACCCTATATAGTTACATTTGCATTGTTTGTAGATAAAAATATATAAAAAGATGTTTTCTATGTAACTGAAATATATTGCATATTTGAACGAAGTTTTCAGTTCTGATCAACTTTTCTTTATAAACATTTTCGATAGTGTCAAAACTTTACTCTGGAGTCAAATTAATATTTTTTGAAAAACCACTTGTGCGACTGAAAAAATTATTATCTGATGATTGTATTTTAGGTTTAAGACCATGCAGAATTTTTTATGAGGAATAACTTTTTTTCGTACAATTAATAATAAAAATGTTTTTCATATGGTGCGAACTTAAACAGACTCACTGTATAAGGGAATCCTACTGCTTCTACTTGGAAAATGTCATAAGAAATTATTTATAAGTCAGCAAAGATTTCGAAATCAGCAATGGATTCGTCGTGGAAATCAGAATCTGAAAAGTGCGTGTTTAAAGGATGTCAATTCAATGTCAAACCACCTCAACTAGTGAAAAACCTGTTTATAATAGGTATTATTCACTCATCATTGGTGTACATCACATTGGTCGAAGTGCACTCTAGAAAATATGAAAAATCAAGTTTTTCAATTTTTGATTGTACTCAGAATCGTCCTTAGAATCCAAAGTAGTAAAACTATACAGGCTATTTCATTCGAAATTTCCAAGTTGGGGTCGTTTCCTGTCAAACCGTTATATGTATATAATGTGGAAAAGGGCGAAATCATATTTTCTATGTTTTGCTTGTTACGGAAGACTTAATTTCATGTATTCAAAGTTCCTTCTGAATCATATTAGGTATATCCATTTTTACATCATTGGAGTTTTTGACTTTGTCAGGTACTATATGTACCGCCGAAACGAGTCAAATTTACCAGTTATATTCAGTTATCCTAGGTTTCCCTCTTGATATCCTGAGGTTCCTTTCTTTCTCTATTTTCGACTCTTATTTCTGTTTGATTTGGCTTCGCTTATGCATCTCCTGAAGGTAGCCCGACATCTTTCCTGTATTTTTCCATGTAATCTAAATTTGATTGAACCTCTCCACTTTCATTCCATTGAGTATACTTGAATGTCAACTGGACACGTGAAATCGACAAAATATCAATCAGCAATATCTGCCAACTTATAAATGAATTTTTTTTTGGGAGAAGTATCACTAAAAAAAAGTCTGCATGATTAAAAAAGTTAGTCAAATAAATGAAAATGTAGAACCAATTCGAGAGAAACTACCGAAAACACCAAAACTACGTCAATTTCACTCGACGCGCGTTTCACCAACTTCCTCAGGAACTTAAAGCTTACGTAACCATTGCAATCCTGTACATGGCATCCCACGTTTAAAGGTATCTTTTATATGTAGCACAAGTCTCTCGAAGACTTCTGAGGGTTGCTCGTAAGGCTACAGCCGGTTGACAGAAAAAACAATTTCAACAACAACTTAACAACAATATACACGGAACGAAATACCTGTCTGGATTTTTTTCTTCAGAAGTGTAAAAAAAAATTGTAAATAATATATACAATTGTCGAAAATTAGTACACCTGATGGTTGTAATATATTTTTACCAATGATTGTTTATTTCGGTTTGTTTTTCACAGTTTTGTGACTTTTATACACAATATGTGTAATACATAATTGTGGATAAATTTTACACGTTTTTATTAAAATAATAATTTAATAAGTAATATATTAGTAATAAGTCACAAACAAGATTACCCGCCGATAGAGGGCGCAAACCCGCGCTATACTAGAATAGCTGAGGCTTACTAGCAAGACTAAAGCAATCTTCAACACTAGTTCCATTCAGCCCCCGATCGGTTAAGAAGGAAGGGATAGCTAGAGAACGAGGAAGCAGTGATGGGATATTTAAAAAACTCATTGTTTAAATATCTCACACATTAGGGAATATTTTAATTTTATAATCTTTAACAGCTTTTTAAAAAACGCAAAGCCTTGAATTTTATTCTGATCAATGAGCAAATTCTAACGCTTGCTGCAAAATAATACCAATTGTGCCTCATGTGAATAAAATCTTGTCTCTAATTGCTGTTTTACTTTCAATCAAATTATTTTTAATTTGATCGTAATCATTTCCATAAGGGCTTTGGTACTGAATATTGACATGAAAATCATAAGCTCCGACCCCGAAAACTCCCACAATAGAATCAGATCATAATCACAAATTTTGCCTACTATTTCGAATTCACAAATAATCTCCAACTCCGAAAACTCCCACATACCAATTTTGAATAAGATCGGACAATAATCACAAAACTCGTCGACCATCTTGGGCCACCATCTTGAATTTATAAGTCTTGAAAAAAGATCATAATCTCCGATCCATGAGAAACGTCAATATACCAATCTTGAATATAACTAGAACCTAATCTGGAGCCGCCATCTTGAATTCATCAATTATGGGTGAAAATTCATTTCACCAATACGTGCAAATAAATGAATACACACGGTAAGTTCAATAAAACCTTATAAAAATGTAATCTGGTCACCAAAATATGTTCACCTTACACCCCCATGCCAAAAATGTCTGATAGACTCAAAAAAAAAAATTAAAAGAGAATTTATAAGATCCAAGTTGGACAGTGAAACCGTAAATCCGTATAGAGCCATATATTCATCAGTATTTAAAAGACATTACAGATACATTACTTTAATTTATAATGGCATTTCCTAACGTGAATCTATGATATTTGAATGTGCTTTCAGACACAACTGTTATCCGTTTCTATCAGCGATTCCTGGGATGAATCCTACATGTTTCAATGAGGTCATCCAGTTTGAAAATGAATGAGAACATATGACATTGTATAGCAGTCACATGATCATTTGAATAAATAAATAAATGATATTCTGCGAGATTGTTCCTTGCACGTTCCATATGAAGATAATAAATCCAATGGATTATTATATGCACAAATGCACATACGGGAGTAATGAAGTCTTTTTCAACTGCTGTGTAAATTAACATACTTTATATTTTTTATCAGCAGTGCTGATGAATATATAAGTTTTCCTGGTGTGATAGTGATCTTTCTGAAATATTTTTGAAATATTTTGGCTTATTATCATAATAATAATCTATTCGATGGCTAATGACCAGAGCAGTCGATGCCAAAACACCAAAAAAAAGTAATCTTTTCAAATATTGGTAATATTCTTAGGAATATTTTGTTTAGAATATTCCATTTGGTTTCGTAATGTTCTTACTGTTGGATCTCATGAAATCTTATAGGATTCGCATAAGATTGGATACGGAATTCCAAATACAGATTGGATCATCAAATCCCGAACCCAATTTTTTATACGATACCGAATAAGATTATTAATTGTGTTTGATCTTCATTCAAAACATTATTGTGATTGAAATTGGAATACCTCATCGAATCGTGTATAGTCTCTTTGCACCACCTCTGCAAACTCTTATACTTTGTATCCTTCTTTTCTTATCGACACTTGTGCATTCTCAGTGATTTTGAACTGTATGAAAACTTATATGAATCGCATAAATTTAGATAAGGAATTCCTGATCCAAACCACACATCCTGTTTCCTGAAGATACCCAATAAAATTGAATACGGAATTCCTGATACAGACTATCGAATCCTGAATCCACTTTCTTCAATACCAAATAACGCAATAAGATTATAAATTGTGAACTTCCACACATTTCTCATACGCTGACAAGCTTGTGAATGAGCATATAATCTCGTTGTGATCGAAAGTGGATTACCTCATCGAATCTTATCACAACCACTCCTGATACAAACTCGTTAAACATGTATTCGGGTATGCTTATAAATTACATCTAATTACAAGTCCTCATACAACCTTCCAAAAAGTGTATTTGCCAGGGTTGCATACTTGTAGGTTACCGACTTTCCACGTAGATCCTTATAAATTCTTATAATTAGTCTATATTTTTTCATGAGATTTCATGGCAAGGCCCTCCCCTTATATTTGGAAAAAATAGGGAGATTTCCTGATGATTCAGTTTGAAATGATACGAGATGAATTATATTTTTGTAAAACCTTATGGTCGTTGCTGAAAGGGAGACCTTTTGTGCCGCTTATACGGTCGAACATTTTTAACGGAATATAGAGTGAAATGACACATTATTCTGATGTTTGCGACTATCGTATTCTTCTCACGTAGTCAGCCAATTGGAAAAACTGCCCTCATCTTACGGTGGGTTTCAGCAAAAATGCTCCTAAACGCCACCACTACAATGAAGCTGTGTTGTGAATGACCATATGGACTTCTAGTTGAGTGACCCCACATTAATATCACAAGATATTATATCCAAATTACTTTGTTCGTCTACCTCGCTTGCTACCTGTCTTTTTGTCTGCCTGTTTTCCTGTCTGCTGTCTTTCTGTCAGCCTGTATCTCGGCCTGTCTGCCTTATCGCCTGTCTGCCTTATTGCCTGTCTGCCTGCCTGCCTTCCAGCTGGCATCAGATTGAAATAAAAGTTTTCTTATTGAAAACCGATGGCAATACAATAATTTCAAAAAAATCGACTACCATCCCGCCTCAGTAAATTAGTACAATTGAACAATCAAAGCACTCACAACGTTGTTTTTTACGCTGCAGTGAGAATAAATAATGATTCAAAAAATATATAGTCGACCTAACACAAGATTCTCATTAATGTAATTATTTATACTTATCCTTCGTTTTGTATTCTCTTAATTTATTATTAATTCATGGAAAGTTTTATTCAATGATATAAAGACAAATATATATATATATATATATATATATATATATAGAATAATCAGAATATACAGAAATTGATTCGTTTTATGAATGATACTGGGTTAATAAGGAAGTTCTGACTTTTACACATATTGATTTTTATATGCTATTAGAAGGGCTAATGACCACATAGCAGTCAAATCCCATGAAAAAAGATAGAAGTTGTCAGACTGAACCACGTTATTGAAATTTGAACAATTTTCCTACAATTTTGACGATTTTTGGCAAAGTTTAATCCTCGACCTAGACTACTGACAATAATTTTACTTAATTTCTACGGTTGAAATATATAACCACTTAAATTTTTTTATAAAATGCCGTCACCAGCCCCCATGAATAAAGGACATAAAGACATTTCAAAAGTTCAAAAACGAACTGGAGTTGAGTCTCTCTATTCTTTGAACGAATTTTACTCTGTGTGAACAATGTGCATATCAATTTTCATATACATTTATATATAGACTCATGTCACTTTCTCTTTTTCTTCTATGTTTTATTTTATTCAGGCACTATTTCTGTAAACAATGTGATATTTTTATTAACAATGTTTAAATGAACTAAAGAAGCTATTATTATTTGGTTTTTGAATAAAAATGTTCACTGCTCCTTAAAATTTTCAATTTTCATAACCAGCTGTTAGATTATAAAGACAAACGGGCCACCTGTTGATTTCACGTTTTTGAAAAAATATGAGATCATATCTGTCATGCAGAAATTGAAACAGGCGGTGCCCCAATGCTTCATATTTTTGCACAGAAAAACCAAAAATAATGAAGGCACAAAATTTCCAGCAGCATGCATTAATGTTCCCTGTTCGGCTGCTGTTATGCGCAAATTTCTTTTTCCTTTCAATTCTAAAATACGTGTTTACTTTGATTCCGTTCTTATCCATATTGTAGACACTTGAAAGTTCATGCTTCATTTTTTCGTATTGGTCCAAAGAAAAAGTTTATTTTTCTAATGAATACGACATCATTTATGTGTGGACAGTTTCATTATGAATATGAATGTGTTCATTGAATATATTGGGAAGTACCCCTTTCCTTGCATCAATGAATTCGGACATAGTGATAATGTTTGTCAATCATAAGTTGATGGAAATCTGTCTTTTATTTGATGCATATACAATTCATTGTATAAATGATCTGTATTATTTGACTTTATATATATATATATATTTTGCTTGGTACTGATAGTAGGTAATATTTTCTATTTGTAATATTAATACCGCACAAACACAATGTAATCACAATTATCCACAGAGCAACAATTAATAAACTAAGCACAAAAGCATTAAATACTGAAAGTCATTTTGTGTATCTACAGAATTTGCCAGTTTTATAACTTTACTAATCGAACCGAATTAGGGAAATAAAAGGTGTTGCGCATGCGCTTCGCCAACTTGCGTACATGTCGCCATTGACCTATTCATTGTGTTAATGTCTTCAATCATTATTTTACATTTGAATTTTCATATTGATGTTTGGTACATTGATTCGATGAACCACAATCAATATTTCATATTGAGACTGATCACTGGAATAATGTAATATTTGATCAATATTATGTACTCGAGTTTTGGCGAAAAGTAAATTCAATCAATGTGTTCATAATATCAATACATGATTTGCATTGTAGTCGCGAACAGCGTTCGTGTTATTGATGAACTTTTAATTATTTGATATTTGATTATGGTTCGTTTATTACTTACATAAACGCTGAAGTTTCTTCATACAATTTTGTGCCTAATATAAATGAAAAAATCATTCAGCAAATGAAAATGAGAATGATGAAGGCTGTTCATTAATATTATGATCATCATTTTTTGAGTGTATGGTGTAAAACCCTTGACTCTGCCTTCTGAAATCCTCTGGATAGGTTTGCAGAAATTTCCTCAGCCATTTTTTCCAACCTGTCCTGTTTTTATCTGGAAAAGAATCCTTTAGTCAGTTTTTCAATGCTAGCTTGTGAGATGTGTCTTATCAACTCTGTCCAGAACATAGAATCACTTATCCATATTCACGCACTAAAACTAAAACTAGGTCTTGCTCCATTATTACCTCGTTTAGTATTACAGGTTGATATAACGTACAGATAACAGTAAAATGCACGAAGAAAGCGCTCCGTGATTGGTCACTGTAACATTGGGAAGTTTAAAGGACAAGAAGGCTGCATGAAAACTGAGTTGAAAATGCGTAAACCATCAGC
Organism: Chrysolina haemoptera; assembly: GCA_958298965.1. NCBI lineage: Eukaryota > Metazoa > Arthropoda > Insecta > Coleoptera > Chrysomelidae > Chrysolina > Chrysolina haemoptera. The sequence continues at coordinate 22,377,344 of OY282595.1, forward strand.
CAATAATATAACCTGACCTGACTAACTAAACAAAATTATCAATGATATAACAACCATTCATCCAAAATTATTAGTATCATCACTAACATCAGTAATGGTTGGAGCGCTAATTTCGTGCATTTTTTTACGTACAGTTTACGCAAATAAGAAGTGTGAAATTTCCACTTCATGCGCGAACGAGTGTGTTATCATTAGATAGTCCGTCCTTCGATTGATGACAAACGTTACATTTTGGAGTGAGTTTTTGTTTAACGAAGTCTATTGGTAGGTACCGAAAATGTTTTGAAATCTTTTAGAAACACCATTTCGCTCTATCTCATATCTTTAATCACATGTCTCATTTGGTTTGCGTTCCATCTGTAACGCTGTGCACTTTTGGGGCAGTAATGAAAAAAAATTGTCTGGGGGTTCATCCAAGCAATATACAGGTGCCTAATTCCAGGAATATCTGAAATTGGGAACCCTCAATCAAGTATATCCACATCCACATTTTGTAACTGTAATCAAATAGAACTAAAATTAAACTATGAATAACATAAAGATACGTTTCTATTGGCAAGATATCGTAAAAAGTTATCTGAAAAAGTTACTTAGAATTAAATGTAATACACATATACACATATACTCAGGAAAGATAATGAGAGAAAATTGAAAATACCAATTTTTTTTAAATATTTTCCTAGCTCTATTAAAATATCAAATTATTATCCTATGAATAGCTTGACCTGAAACATTTGTATTTCAATGATAATGACAAAACTTTCTGATTTTCTCTACACCAGTGAGCACTAAATTAAAAAAATTGGATTTTGTTAAAACCCTGGTTGTTACATTGGTTCGTATCTAAAAGTTATATCAGAATTTCACGACCATTGTGATGACATAACACTCCAGAAACATGGAGTTTTCCAGGTTATAATCGAGTTTCGTTAATAATCGTGCCAGAGCGTTTCACTTCGCATGCAATGTTGAAAACTCTAGCCTCTTTAATTTGACGCACTATTTGTAAGATTATGTGCGAAGTGAAACATTCGTGCACGATTATCATCAAAAATTGACAAAATTCAATTTTTTAAATTTAGTGCTCTCTGGTGTGGAGAAAATGAGAAAGTTTTGTTATCATCGGAATACAAATATTTCAGTGTGGTTAAGCTATTCATGAGGAAATAATTTGATATTTTTCTACAGCTAGAAAAATATTTGAAAAAAATTGCTATTTTCAATATTCTCACATTATTTTCTCAAACTTTGTATACCTATGTGTATAAAATTGAATTCTAAGCAACTTTTTCAGATAACTTTTTTCGATATCTCGACTTTTTGTCTGTTCATAGTACTTTTTTTCAATTTGCCGCCATACCAGCGATCACGTGACATGTGTCAAAATCGATTTTTAGGTTATCGGACATGCACAAACTTTTCCCAAGAATATTTTTTCGAATATTCTAATAATAAACTTTTTTCCCATATGCTACATAATTTTTGGCGGTTACTGTATATACAGGGGCGGTAACTACCGACTTAGTAATAACAAAATTTCAGTTTCGGGGGATCGTCACTGTTCGGAAACAGCTATCTAAATGATAACCTTCCTTGCTCTACTAATGTTTTTGAATGTTTTATATCAAATCTTGCTTACAGGTTTTGCCATGTTTTTTGTTCGTGGTTCTTTTCTTGTTTCCAAAAGTCACCTCTGAATCTGATGTTTTTAAAATGAGTCATTTGTAGTCTGTTATTCTCTTTTAACTGTTCAACCAGCTTTGAATTCAGCATGGCGCGGAAGTTTACAACCGAAAATGTTTATTATGCAAAACGATTCTGTATTCCCCCAGTGCAATATAATAATACATATTGGTGTGGTTGGTGATATGCATACCAAACCAAAAAACCACGAACAAGCACTAAAACAAACTGACGTCTGAAACAGCCGACTTAAGGTGGATTCATGCAACATCACAAAAACTAAAATGAATTTAAGATTTAGATGAATTTTTTATTAAGAATATGACGGTGTTCATGCAGCATCAATTTAACGAAATTAAGAAAGTACTAGACATGCGCATATCGTTTCATCTGTCAATTTTTGAAACGTCTTCGGGTATTCTTTGATCAGAAAACAGAAGGTGAACCTTAACCTGAGATTATCGTGGTTTGTTGTTTTTTGTTTTATCTATTCTGGTCTGGTGTTTACAGTACAACATGAAAACTATCACCAAGAGAAGCGAGTATGGTTTAGTACTCACTAAACCATTATTGCTTCTGAGAGCCTCTGGTGTTGTGAGGAATAAGATATACAGAAAATATGGCGTCAAACCTATGCTGAAATTGCGAACATAACATAAACTCTTTTCTCTTTGAAAGCAATCAGCTGTGAGTAAAGAGACTACGCATGCGCCGTTTCTAATTTATGGAAGAAATTAAGTTATTAGTTGAAAGTTGGCCATCTTTCTTAGTTTTAATGTTAATTTTAATTGCCTAATTTCTTGCGTGCACCTCCATTTCATTACATCGTTTTATATTCTTAATTTTAGTTTTAAATTCATTTAAGTTTAGATTTATGCTTGCATGAATCCACCTTTTTAATCTCCCGAGCCGTGGTGAGAAAATCGCCAACACCGAATGGAAACCAATTTGACGTCCTACTCATTAATTCTTTAATGTGAATTTCTCGGCTTACTCGGAAAACTAGGAAAAAAACATGGGAAAATGAATTTTTAGAAAAAAAGAACCACGATTAATGTGGTTATTCAATTTTTTTCATCACAAACTGGTATCGCATTCCATGCCGTAAAATTCACATTTCGGGAGATTTTTTTTAACTTTTTCTCCTGATAAGTGCAGAAACCACATAGATGATCCCTGATTTTATTCAGATTTTATGTAATCAATAATATGAAATAATATGTTATTGGAAGATTACATGTTACAGAATGTAAATGTAAAATTAATTCGGCTATGCTGAAACCCATCCTTGTAAATTCCACAGAAGATGACACAGACAGGTGCGCAGAATTTTGGGCATTATGTTCAATACAGATACAATACCTACGTATGCTACCTACCCAATATCATTTTCAACCAGCGCCTGCGGGTGCCTTTTCGACAGCAAACTTGTCAGGTAGGTACCAAACTCTGCAGAGGGGACTCTCTAATCCGACAGGCCTTTTCGATACCATATCTTAAGAACTATAATCACGTAGGTAACAATAAAATAATTATTAATTCTATTCCTAATCCTATTGATATCTTATGACAATAATTCATGATTTTCCTTCTTGTTTCATACAGCCAATCAAAATGTATGTTCAATTTCCACTCACTAATTATTAACAGTTTTCATGACATTTGAAATTGAATAAGTGCGTGTGTTTTGAAAATCAGTAAATTTTTGTGAACAAAATACCTCATAAATGCCAACAATTTTCAAAATATTTGAATTTATACTCATTGCAAAGTTTTAAATCTATTGGTTATATTGTTACGCACGAACTTATTCAACAAAAAATATCTTAAAAACCGTTGATATCTCAAATAACGAAACCTATCACTGTTTTGTACAGGAAGTATTGGGGATTAAGAATAATAAAACGAAATCGAAATCGATATCAATCCAGTGAGCTGGGGAGGAGCAATTAGGGGTTTCAACCTACCGTACGGATCCTGTTTGAAGTTACAAACACATGATTTGCCTTGAAATTTTGAACTAAATGCTGTAAACTGTCATAACAAATTTCATTAAGAAGAGTTATTTTGGAAAACATTTTTTTGTCACTTTCGACACCCTGATTAGAACGTATTGCTATAAATTGAAGTGATGATTCTACTATCGGAGTTTTTTCCCTGTATTCTGGGACACCCTGTATATGTTGATCTCGAATGTAGAGAAGAGTATGTCAACTTTGTCGAAATTATTCATTTCATTTATTTCCGGCACACCTCCGCACTTAGTTCCGTTCAAATAAATAAATTAAAAGAAAGTAATTAATCAAATAATGCCGTGGGATTTTAAAACTTGAATACATTTTTAAAATACGAGTTTCTTTGTTGGTTTAATGACCTCCTACCAAGCTTTGCGATATACTTAATTAGAATTGAAATAGGCGATTGACGCAGTGCTTTGAGATCCTGCGATAGCGTCGTGCTCACACCACAATTTATTATCGGAGAGAACTTGTCTTTCATGTTATTGATCATGTCAAATTCCATTTTGGTGAGGTTATAATAATTATTAGGCCTTCAGCCCGCTGCGAAAATGTCTTATGATTTTATAACGTATGATCTCTAGGGTTTTGGCAGTTATCAGTAGTATAATAACCCAAGGACATTGATAATTATAGCAGATTCCGATAGCTTGTTGTTTGGAAACCGACGCCAAAGCAACAAGTTTGAGGAAGTTGTTATATTTATCAACAGCAAAACACAAGAGCTTTTTTTTATCGGATAAATTTCTTCCTTCAACTAGATAATTTTGCCTACGAGTAAAATTACTGATGGAAAAATTTTGAGTTGAAAGAAATTTATCCTATAAAGTTCGAGTGATTTTACCAAGATAAATCAACGATAATAAATATTAATACATCATAATATTAACCACCATCATTAAAACAGTTATTTTAAGAAGAACTCATTAACAACACAATTGTTATAATGTTTTTTTTTGTGATTTCCCTAAACTATGCATATTGTGTCAACAATACTAATAAATAAATAAATAAATAAATAAGGTTTCTATTATAAATTCACAAATAACATTTCACAGATAATAACAAATCACAAACATATTTCATTCTCCATAATCCAGGGGGTTAGAGGGAGGAAGGAAATACGGGCGCAAAAGTAGCGACTCTCCCACACCTTTTCAGGGGTACGGGAGAGTGCCTTGCCAAGGCGAACATAATCACCCCCGCGAGAGGGTGTTGTAGTCCGCCCGCGCTGGTGTAAACGCTGGGCCGGACTTTTCATTATACTGCGGTGGCTAATAAACAGATAATAAGACCCGCCATGACTTACGCTTGTCCAGTGTTCTGCAGCCTAGCACCAACTCCATTAGCGAGACTGGATAGGATGCAGAACAAGGTACTCCGTGTCATCACCGGTAGCAGACGATACCTTCGAGTGGAAACCCTTAGGAAGCTTGCAGGCGTCGACCCAATCCCGACATTTATAAAAAACTTGTCATACAAGTTTTATAAATACTGACTCGATGGAAGTCCTCTTACCAGACTCAGAGTGTATGATAATGAGCCCCGCAAACACGGCGGGCTCATCTATCAAGCGCTTGACATCTTTCACGAAAGAAGGGATGAACCGGTTCCGTAGGGAACCAAGTCGAAAGTTGAACTAAAACGCGAAGTACCTTGACCCGGTTTTTTGCTTCAGCCTTTTCCGGGGTTTAACATCGAACTATCCGACCTCACAAACTGCAGAAAGCATTGTCTACATTGAATAGCAATGAACAGAACAACATGCATACGCTTTGCAGGAGGCATGTGTCAACAATACTAAACCATCGTAACTGGTATGACAGAAATTGAAGGTACCGCCGGCGCCGGCCGCTTACTAAATGAAGTCTGGCTTTGATAAAAATGGATGCACCTTTTTTTTCACTGTCAAAATGACACAGACGTCAGATTCAAATGGGTTTCTTTATACAGGAGTTGATTTATCGATATTCGAGGGTTATTCGGATAAAAATTTTTTTGCTAACCGATACTTTTTAACATTGCAATTATCTATAAATGCTTTCCATACAAATTTGTTATTGTAAACAGTATATTTTGATATACAGGGTGGGTCACAGTCGATGGTACCTTAGGCGTTTACGGAGAACGGGACATAGGATCATTCTGAAAATTTGGTTTCTCAAGTAGTTGCTCTTGGTCTATCGATCTAAAATATTTTCGGCAATGCAGCGTTGCCGCTTATACCAGAAAGTAGCAGCATCTTTGTTATTTCAAATGGGTCACCCTGTATATTACCGCATTTTTGAACTTGTCATTCTTTTCTGATTATTTCTGCCTCATACTCCCCTATACCTATCTCCAACGGTTTTTGAGATATTGGTTATTTTCCATATTTTTTATCCAAAACATAGCTCGAATTGAATGTTTATTTCTGCGGTATTTGGATTCTTAGGAAGTTGCAATTTTGTGTTTAGTTCATCAAGATCCTGTACATTGATTCTGTATAGAGAAGTTTGTTCTGCGTTATACAGGGTCGTTCAAAATTCATGATCTTACTGCTAGATACGAAAAGGGTTGAAAGTGCGTTTTTTTAAATGGAACATCCTGTATATTACGAAATATCCTGAAAGATGACTAAGTTCCCTTCGAATTGATATATCATGTTCCTATACCTAAATAGCCAGAATTCCGAGATAATAGCAATTTTCACTTGTAATCTCCCAGGTGCTTGAATTATTGCCGGAAATTTTTCGAGTACATGAATTTTCTTTGAAAATTTCACACCTCACTTTTGTAGCCAATCAAAAAATTCGTTCTTGTTTAGATACCATGGCAACCCTAAAAATTTCCGGAAATTTTTACACTCCTGGGTACCCTGGGCGAAATTAATAAGTGGAAATTTTTCTGTCAAACATTTGATATGTGACAAGTTGATATTTTGCTTTAATGTACAAATGGAGGTCTAGTTTTCATATGAAAGGAGATAATTATGTATTTACTAGATATTTGGAATGTGTCTGAAAATATTTTCTCCACGATTATTGCAGAAATTGTCAATTCTGAAATCATATTTCAGAAGAAGTTCAATACACCATTTGTCACAAGTTTTTATCACAAGTCCCGTAGCTCAGCGGTAGTGGTGCGGCCTATGAGTCGCTATGTCGATGGTTCAATCCAAATTTAAACACATTTATTGATGAAAATTTTGTTAAGTATTTTACATATCAATATTTCAGTGGTTATAAATAGTTCAGGTGAAACCATCGTTAGTTATTTCTTATGAATTGTTGGATGATTTTCATTTGTCGGTGTGAAAAATTTCTTACCGAATCTCCCTCGTGCTTGAATTAATTGCTGTAAATTTATCAAAGAAAATTCATGTACTCGAAAAATTTCCGGCAATAATTCAAGCACTTGGGAGATTACAAGTGAAAATTTCTATTATCGCGGAATTCTGGCTATTTAGGTATAGGAACATGATATATCAATTCAAAGGGAATTTAGTCATCTTTCAGTATATTTCATAATATACAGGATGTTCCATTTAAAAAAACGCACTTTCAACCCTTTTCGTAACCTATTCAGTAAGATCATGAATTTTGAACGACCCTGTATAACGCAGAACAAACTTCTCTATATACAGAATCAATGTACATGATCTTGATGAACTAAACACAAAATTGCAACTTCCTAAAAATCCAAATACCGCAGAAATAAACATTCAAATCGAGCTAAATTTTGGATAAAAAATATGGAAAATAACCAATATCTCAAACACCGCTAGAGATAGGTATAGGGGAGTATGAGGCAGAAATAATCAGAAAGAAATGACAAGTTCAAAAGTGCGGTAATATACAGGGTGACCCATTTGAAATAACAAAGATGCTGCTACTTTCTGGTATAAGCGGCAACGCTGCATTGCTGAAAATATTTTAGATCGATAGACCAAGAGCAACTACTTGAGAAACCAAATTTTCAGAATGATCCTATGTCCCGTTCTCCGTAAACGTCTAAGGTACCATCGACTGTGACCCACCCTGTATTCGATACGAAAATTTCATTAATCTTTTCGTCAGTATTACAACCAAATCATGTCACCACTGACATTTTGACGTCATTGAATGTTTGAAACTTCAAAATCGAAATAAATCAAAATATGTATATCCATATAAACGTGCCTGAGAGTTAAAACAGACCATATGGTTTGTTATCAGTATAATGTTGTTGACCTCAGTTGAACTAATTTGATTGGATTTCCGCTCCAGCAAGCAAAACATTTTCAGGAGTAATACCACGAGTGATATTCAGTTGAGTTCAGAAATAAAACAGACTTATGAGATAAATTCAATCACGAGTTAAATTTTATTAGGCTATTTCACGAATAAAGTTTCTTCATTAATATAAATACGAACAATGTATGACAGTCATAAACAAATTATTAAAACCGTCAATATTATACAATTCAATTTTATGATTTTTATTATTAATTTGTTTAAATTGAAATTTTGTGAATTTCATTACGATTATGTTGATACCGCTTCACTGTTATAGGTTGAAAAAAACTGGAAAAGATTACTTAAGATCTTTCTTAAACTGAAACACTATTTCAGATTGATATGAGATTCAAATACATTGGGTTACCTGTAACCTACATAACTGATAGAAAAAGGTAATTAAGGTGTATTGAAAAAATAATTACTTGTCGATATGTTATCTTACCTCACTTCTCTGAATCTATATTAGGAAACTATTGTGTATGCTATTTATTGAAAAACATGTTGATAATATCATTTATGCAAGGAGATATTAGTTTTTGGATTGATGGTTTTGTTATATCATTTATGTTGGTCACAGGTTACTCGATGAATTTTAATATTATTTCAATATCAAAAAGGAAGATCTACCGTAATATTTTTAAGTTTGTCGACGAAGGTTTCTTCGAGACATAATAGTGTGCGGTATCAAATTAATCGTAATGAAATGCTCTTTCTTTCTGACCCGACGAACCACTATGTTGCCATTTGAAAAAAAAAGTAATAATAATTTAAAAATTAAATTTTACGCAGATGCATTTTAACCGAAATCTGTAAAGTGGTATTTTCCCAATACTTTAGGACTGAAATTGATAAATTAAACGTATTCATAGCCCTCTAGATTCGAAAATAAATTTCAAAATTTTAAACATTTTTGGTTACAGAAAGTACAGAAATGATACATAGTTGTATTCAGAATGTCGTATGGAGACAAAAAAGTGAAAATATACTGGGTGTCTCATTTAAAAATCGAAAGTTTACCTACATCACTTCCGGCGAGACCGGAAGTTGCATGAAACTCAGTAACTTGTCAAAAAATGCAGTTTTATGTATTATACAGATCCTCCAAATTTAATTTCAATATCTGCAAAACCAAAGAAGTTATAGGGGCGAGCCACTTTCCGTGGACACCCGGTATATCCAGCGATAAGACACTCAACATGAACGTTCGCGCAATCAAGTAGAACTTCATATGTTCAGCTATGTGGGTAGAACTGTATCTATGTGACATGTGAGGACACCCGATTCGACCCTTTTAGATTTTTTAATTTGGGGTCACTTGAAAAACACTGTTTACGTAACTGCCCCAACGACCCGCAATGACCTAAAACTACAAGTTAGACAAAGTAAAACTTATCAAAAATTGGCAAGTGCCTTTCAAAATACCGCGAATTGAGGTACATATGATGATCATTTTGAACAGCTGGTATGAATCATTTTTTTTTATAGTTCTGTTTGCTTATAACAATTCTGGTATGAACTGGATTGTGAATCTCTTTATAAATACATTTATTACATTTTTTTGTTCCTTCCTTCAATCAAATGCACCCTCACGAGCAACACTCAGATGTCTATAGTTCTGAAAATGTTTTTAGATTCAATTGGGAACTAACCCATGCTGATGATTGGCAAGTACTACCGGTACGTAGATGTTCCCCATTCAGCTATGCATTTAAAAAGCATTGCAAAGTTGTTCTTGTGGGAAACTTTGCCAAGTATCAAATAGATATAATTCAACGGTCGTAGGGGGATGGATACTTCCCGACGAATTACCTATTGTACAGGTTTTTGCTGAATATTGGATAATATTGAAAACAGAACAACTCTGAGAGAACTGTTTCTCGAAGGAGTAGGTAGATTGAGACCTTAGAGAGAGTCAGTGACGAGACTTGGGGAGTAGGCAGATTGAGACCCCGATGTCAAGTTACAAAATCCTAAAAAAACCCTACACACGAGCTCATCATGATGAGCGGGCCGATCCGCAGATATTATCCGCGAACTTGCCCGCCATAAAATTTCGCCTATACACGAACAGTCCATTGTTGGCGGTCTATGGATTTCCTAAGAAATTGATGCAACGCAAAAAACGGGCGGTATGGACTAAAAAGTGGTTATTGCAATGAAATGAGTGGTCTCATATGAATCTCCTAAATGACATGAGACTTTCAAGTACTGACGATTACAGAAACTTTCTGAGGATGGACGAAAATCTGTTCTTAGTTGAATAAAGTTAGGACTTTGATTGAAAGAAGTGACTCTGTTATGAGGGAAGCAATATCATGATCAACTAGCTGTATATAACGTTACGATTTTTGGCAACCGGTCGATCCTACGAGGTTTGAAGTTTTCGGCAATTATATCACCTCAAGCAATAAACAATATAATCCCAGAAACTAGCCAGGCAATTTTGAAGTTCTTAATGAAGAATACATGAAGATAAGTGAGTAAGAATATGGTTATTTCAACAGGAAAAATCTGTATTATTTTTAGTTCCCAGTCACTAAGCAAGAATGGTTGAATATTGGACAAGAATATAAATACTCGCTGGAATTTTTCCAACTGTGGTGGTTCTATTGATGGGAAACATATTCGTATATCGAAACCATCAAGTGGCTCGTATTATTTCAATCATAAGAAATACTTTAGTATCGTTTTGATGGTTATTGTAAATGATGATTATGAATTCATTTATGTTTATTATGGAGTTAATGGCAGAGTTTCAGGTGGAGGCATTATTGAACACCTTTTTATAGAAAACTTATTAACAATGATTTGAAGTTGCTAACTATTCAAAATATGACAGAAAATTTGAACTTCGTCTTTGTCGCAGACGTACCTTTTCCTCCATAGTGATCGCAAAAATATCCTGCAGCGTTGGCGTGAAATGGCAATAAATTTTCCTCTGAAATATCAAACTAGCTGAAAGATCGCGGATCCCTCCACAGAGCGCCGGTCGGCCCGCGAAAACGCTACACACGGGTGGAAAAGTTTGCCCGCAGATTGGCCCGCTCATCATGACCTTTTTTATCCTTTTTATCCTTTTTCATTTCTTGAAAATGGCTCCAAAATCGGAGCCGAATTTCTACTAATTCCAGACGCGGTTCAACCCGAACTTTCAGTTTTAAAATATCTTACCTCGGAAACCTTTATATATGTTCTCCTTCTCGAATGTTCACTCAATTGTCACCTCGCATCGAAAAAAATTACGGAAATTTTTATGGTTGCCATGGCAACGAGTCAAAATTAAGGCATCTCATAGGTTTTGAAGTAGAGGTATGAAATTGATAACATTGCGAACTTGAGAAGGATTATGATGCAGCTATATAATAACTTAAAAATGGAAATCTATGTCAATACTTTTCTTTGCTGATATATTTATCAAATCCTTTGAGAATACTGAATTTCCAGTTTCGTTTGGTATTGTCATGGCTTCCGAATTTTGTTCACGATTTTGTCGGATTCACCCACCGTGCGTTACTACTAATGGCCGTTTAGTGTTAGCTGCTACATGAAACTAGAACGCAATCTGTAATTCATCAAACCATTGCGTCAAAACTTTGTTTACTTAGGTGGAACTTTACCGTGTGTTTCCCGGCTCTCTGTTTTGTTACTCGACAGTAATGTCATCAGGTATGGTAATTTATTAGCCAGAGAAGTTATCCCGTTTGTTATCAAAATAAAACTGGACTCTCTGGAATGCCAGTATAATATCAAATCTTTTGATTCGCTAATAATAATTCAATTATGAAAACTATCGATACCTGGTGGATCACCAAAAACAGTCCATAGGGGTTACGAGCTTTTGACGTGAATTCTTTAAGAAACGCTCGGATCGTCAATCGTCACTGTTTGTTTCTAGGGTGGCATGTTTTCCTATTATCTTGATCGCAGAGGCGCACTGATGAAAAGGATGTCTTCAATCAAATATATACATATATATATATCCTCTTGAACAGAATGATCTTCTGAAAAGAATAATTAATTCTAATTGATGAATATACTCTTAATTCAAAATTATTGAACTGTTTGCTTCTTTACATAAATTCTCTTCAAATAAATTTGTTTGCATCAATACTTTTCAACTCTTTACCCTAGAGAACACCTACTTGTGAAAAATGCTCTTTTTGACTCAAGAACATAATTTCTTGGCGAATGTCAGGAGGAAGCAGCACGTGGCACAGTCAACCAATGAGCTTTACTTTAGCAGGTACACGCGAAACCCCGCTACCGGAACGGCGCGAACCTACGCGAAAGTGCGCACTGCGACTGCCGACTGGGACCTCTATCCTGTTTGCTGTTACCCGCGTTTGGTTTGGGGGTTGTTTTTGAATCATAATTTAAGTTATTAGTTTTGTAATTGTCACAGTGGTTATGTGCAAATGTGCTGCAACAGAAGTGCAATATGGAGGTCCAATTATTTCTGCACGATTTGAATTCAGGTCATTTATGGACCAGTTCTGAAGGTAGGTTGAAGATATTTTGGGTTTCAACAGGTGGGTGATAATGGCGAATGACGCTGTCGTTTCTATATTCGATCGCATTTCTATGCGTCACCAAATAGGTATCTACGTTGATTATATAGTTTCCGAAATTGAAATATTACAAAACTCTTCTCATATATAACCATTTTACCTCAATTGTTCGCAGTTGTTTTGTGTTTGTTGAAGTGTACCATATGAACATGGCTTCCATGGCATATTGTTATAACCAAGTGCACATTTGTACTGAACCTCCAAATGCAGATTATCTTGAATCAAAAATGTATTGCATTATGAAGAAAAATATTGTTCGTTATTGAAGTTGAAATATTCTTGCCTCAACCAACTTACACCATCGAACAAAGAAAGTATTCACAATATTGTTCATTAGCAAAGTTGAAATATTCTTTCACCAAACAACTCCCATTATTCAGTGAAGAAAGTGTTCATATGTCTCAAAACAGTTTCCTTTCAAGTGGTCAAGAGGATTCCGTCAAAAAATCAAACTAATATTTGGTTGGACCTATTCAAGAATACAGTCGACTTGATACTTGATGTGATCAAAGTGATACTTTTTGTCAATGTGTTTTGTTCTTTTGTGGAATTCTGGATTATTTGCAAGTTTGATCGCAGTTTGATTGTCCACATTGACGATCGTATAATCTTCCTGAACAAAACTGAGTTCTTCCAACAAACGCCGTAACCACAAGGTTTCTTTCACTCCTACTGATAAAGCAACATACTTGGCTTCTGTGGTCGACAGGGCAATAACTTGCTGTCTCTGAGAAGCCCAACTGGGGACTCGTTCAGAAGAAAAATATAACCACTTCTCGACTTCCTGGTATCCAAATCTCCACCGAAATCAGCATCTGTATAACCCATCATTTCAATATTTTGTTTTCTAGTTTTGCCGTACACAATACCATAGTTTGCAGTTGATTTCAAATATCTGAAGATTTTTTTTACAGCATTCCAATGTGAACGATCGAATCCGTTGCAGAATTGACTCACAAAACTAACAGCATATGCTATATCAGGGCGGGTATTCATGGCTATGTACAACAAAGTTCCTACAGCTTTTCTGTATGGAATATTTTTGAGGGTTTCATCAATTTCAATGGTACCACTTGGTAATTCCAGGCTCAGCAAGCACAGCTGTTGGTACACCTTCTGACAAATTGAATTTCTTTATGGATTTATTGATGAAGGCTTCTTGACTAATGGAAATTGAATTTTCAGTTATTTTTATATCAATTCCAATATAGCATTTCGCATCTCCGACTGTAATTTCGAAATCTTGGGACAAATTTGACAACATTTCATCAATAACAGATTTTGACATTGTCAAAATCAAACCGTCATCAACATACAAGGCAAGATAGATTTTGAAGCTGTCGATTTCACCAACGAATATACAGGGATCTGCGTCAGTTTGTTTCATATCAAATCTTTCGCCTTGCGGTTGTTCCATGAAGATGGTTTTCTTCCAATTCACCATACAAAAATGCAGTTTTCACGTCAAATTGAGCGATTTCCAGATTTTGTGCGGCTGCAATGGCTAAGAGAACTCGAACAGACTCGAATCTCACCACTGGAGAATAGGTTTCATGGTAATCTATACCCTCTCTCTGTGAAAACCCTTTAGCAAATAATCTTGCGTTGAATCTCTGTCGTCCATTAATGTCAGTTTTCACTCGATAATAATAATAATAATAATAATAATAAAGTTTATTCACCAAGAAAGAATTACAGAGAATTTGATGAGGTGCGTACAGCAAATAAACGGGATACCACAGAAGCTTTAGTTCCAGGGAACTATCGCTTGTACGTGGTTTCTTGTTTGTTTTTTGACTTTTCATTAGTACAGAACTAAATGAACATGATTTGTTATGACTAAATTTGAAAATATAACAATATATAAATATAAAAATGTAAAATATAATATGTAAAGGTGTGTGTAAACCGTAAAGATGTAAAAATATTAGATGTAGGAATGTAAAAATTTAAGAATTTAAAAATGTAGAATTGTTAAAAGTAAAATGTAAAAGTGTAAAACTTATCAAAGTATCAAAATATAAGTGTAAAAGTAAGAATGTATAACTTTAAAAATCTAAAACTGTATAAGCATAAAACTACAGAAGTGTTAAGATATAGTAATATAAATATAGTTAGTGATATGTGCGTACGTATAATTATATATGCACATATATACAAAGATATATCCAGACTAACACGATAAAAACTCGTAGGAATATGAGTATTACTAAATAACAATATTATTAGAAGTATCAATAATAAATAGACCATTCGTTATTTCTATTGAAGAATATAAGATATAAAATGCCTGTCCATTTAACAATACCCATTTACACGGAATGAGGTTGATGTTTTCTGGTGGGGCAACCATATTCCAAGTCTTGTTTTTCAATAAAGCTTCAATTTCTTCGTTCATAGCAGTCATCCATTTTTCCGATTGTCTTGAATTTATAGCTCGTAGCGTTCATGTCGGGTGTCATTGTTGTTGCTTTCCGTTGATTTTTCTGTGGAACCTTCGTTTTCTTCCAAACTTTTGTTTTCGTTTTCATCAATTTCATTTCTGATACTTGATTGATGCAAAAAATCCTTTTTATCAGTGCGTATCATCTACCCTTTTGTTTTCAAATAGCAATGGGTGTGTTGTGATACCTACATAATTTTTAAAGGTATTATTAATTATTACGCCGCTTCATTTGTTGACTTTGAGCTACGACTCAAAACTAAGCAGCTTTTCACAGATACCTCAACGCTTTGTATATCACATCATACTTTAACGCATCATCCTTAAGCTGCTGCCCAAACTATTCTCCGGCGTTGTGAAGAATATCGTTGGTGATAAATATTCTAACGGTGCAAAGCCACCTTGTTTGCATACATTCTCGATTTTGAAGGCACTTACAGAAATAAATGAAGCTGTGATAAGTCGTGTGTATAAAAGCGTCTAAGGGCCATATTTTTTTATTTTTCCGACTTCAAACACGGAATTTCCGACTTTAGAGTTGGAATTTTATTTTTCCGACTTCGAGGTCTGAAATTTCGACTTTAAACTCAGAAATTCCGACTTTGAATTCCGAATTTTATTTTTCCGACTTCAAAGTCGGAAATTCCGGCTTTAAACTCGGAAATTCCGACTCGGAATTTTGGAGTTTTAACTCGTTATTTCAGTTCTTTTGCTTCATACAAGTCACACATTGGTAATCTTCTTCAGTGTGACGAGAGCTATTTTTTTTAGTATTAACAATCTTATTGGACGATAGTCGTTTCCGACCAATGGTTCCCCTTTTTCACTTCTATATACACCTACGACGTAGACTTATTATGGCAAATACCTGTCAGAAAACAACTACTCGCGGCTAATACCCTGGCTAACAGATATAACGCACAGTTATACAATATTGGCACAATTACAATATATACAGAATTAAAAGTGCTCCATGTAACCAAGTTCAAGAATTTTTGTTGAAAATATGAGGCAAACATCTGAAAGAAAACAATTACTTCCCTGACTAATACTACAACGGATACTGAACTACATCTGACAAATATTCCTGAAACGTTCTTTCAAGAAGACCCAATTGCAATTGCTTATTGTAATTAAATAGTATAGGAATATTTGGAGAGAAGGGTACTTCGACATTGCCGATTCTACTATTTCATTTATTTGATACTCTCCGGCAAAAATTCTCGAACATTGCTCACTTCCTGGGAGTCTTTGCCACCAAGAAGTGATTTTTGTTTTTTTCCCGCGGGTGGTGCTGTGACTGACTTCACTGTAAATCGCTGCTTCATTTGTGAGAAAATATGAGTTTTATAATTCATTGGGCTGGGGCAGGACGACTCTATTGTTGTCCAACCCACCCTGTCACTGATGAGAGGCAAGAGCCTCGAAACTCATCTGGTAGTCTTTCCCAGCCAAAGGAAGGATAATGTACTGTTTAATTGCATTAAGCATTGCCCAAAAATCTGTCAGATGTAGTTCAATGTCCGTCGCGGTATCAGCCAGGGAAGTAGTTGTTTTCTGTCAGATGTTTGCCACATATTTTTTACATGGTGGAAATATTTGAAGAGAAGGTTACTTCGACATTGTCGATTTTACAATTGTATTTATTTGATTCTCTCCGGCAAACATTCTTGAACTCTGCTCACTTCCTGGAGTCTTTGCTACCGAGAAGTGATTTTTGTTTTTTTTCGCGGATGGCACTGTGACTGACTTTAGTATATATCATTAACATTACATAAGTATCTGTTAGATATAATGAAATACCCGTCGTTGTATTAGCCAGGGAAGTAGTTGTATTTGTCATAATAAGCCTACGTCAGTGTATTTTGGAGTGAAGAGGGGGAAACATCGGTCGGAAACGACTATCGTTCAATTAGATTGTTAATACTCAGTAAACAAAAATAGCTTTCGTCACACTGAAGAAGATTAACAACTTGTATGAAGCAAAAGAACTGAAATATCGAGTTAAAACTAGAAAATTCCGACTTCAAAGTGGGAATTTCCGAGTTTAAAGTCGGAATTCCTGACTTTGAAGTCGAAAAAATAAATTTCGGACTTCAAAGTCGGAATTTCCGAGTTTGAAGTCGAAATTTCCGACTCCAAAGTCGGAAAATATAATTCCGACTTAAAAGTCGGAAATTCCGTGTTTGAATTCGGAAAAATTAAAAAAATAACTATGTGGTCCTTAGACGCTTTCGTACGTGTGATTTCAGTAGTCATTCAATATTGTTCTTTTCTACACGGCCATCACAGTATTTGCCAACTCTGAAATCAAATTTAATAACAGAATATTATCATTCCCGCTCTTGAGATTGGAGAGATATTTATGTAAGGGTCAGGTAGCCGAATGATCAGAATCACCATTCTCAGTCATTCGCTGCCGGTCGTCTGGGTTCAAATCCTGGCTATTGCAGATGTTTTTTTCTGATGGCCCAAGAAAGTGCTAGGAAGCGCACGTTAAAAGGTAAGACCTCGGTAATCCTTGGCTCGCATAAGTTTCAAATTCTGAGGGCTGCCGTTCGTAGGGGGACGACAGCTGGTGAACGGAAAAAACATATTTAAATAATTTCAATTTTAAACTCTCACTGTCTCATGTATTTAGCATGTAACTTCATTCCAACACTTGTTAAAGAATAATCATTCCGAAAATATTCTAACAATGTTTTAGCATTAATAACGTTTCCCTAAACTGTTATCATAGTGACAAGTTGTGAATTGAAATGTCAAAATTACTGTTTGTTACGTTGCCATTTGATTATATTCTAAATTTTCTATCGTGCAGAAAGTACACAAGTTTGTTACTTGGTTAGAATGTAAAATTGTTATAAACTAAATGTAAAAAAAATTGATACAAAAACCTACCTTCAAATATCATTACAATAATATCCATAATGTATGCAACTCTTATCTTAATAATAACTGGGAAGATCTCACAAGTGATTCAATAAAGTTAAAGGATGAACCCCCAAGCACACACGATGCGTGATATAACTCAACTGATCATGGCCGCTTCCAAATGAAACCCTCTACTTGTGGGATGACACTATGAGGTCATACGGCGTAAATTTTTTTAAATTTCGTCGACTATTTCATTCACTCATGGCTGCACCTATGAAATTACGTGGTTGAAGTCACATGACATGCAATATGAGCGGATATTCAAGTAAACACGATAATTTAGGTAAACACGCGGATATTTACGTAAACAAACAAAAACAAGTGTCAAGTTTGACATAACTCAAAATTGAAATGTCTCGTTTTCGGTCATCTTCTACTACGGAAATTAGTGAACATGTAAGATAATCCATCTCAAGAAACACCAAAAAGGAGTAAAGAGTCTGTCTGGAGAGAGTTTATGTCTTTTTTGAAGCCTACATGAAGGTCTAAATTATTTCACGCTGTTCATAAAATAGTCTTCCTAAATATCACTCGACCATGTCAAATATAGAGACTACTATTTTCTTTAATTCATCTCGAGTAACTTGTATTATAAGGCAATTCAATTCGACCATATGAACATTAATAATCATAGAATAACTCCCTTCAGCTAACTGATTATTAATGTTCACATGGTCTCAAATTGTCAAAATACAAAGTACTCTCGATAGAATTAAGAAGAAAATAATAGTAGGCTATTTGTCATGGTCTTGTGATATTACCTACGATAATACCCTAGAGTCGATATTTCCCACGCTCCCTTACACGTATAAAATCAGAATAACAAAATAAATAAGCAGTCGCGAACAAACAAAAATATACAGATGATTTCACGTACTAGATCAATTATTCTCGATATTGTGAAACCATCCTTCGACTTATCAATTTTGCTATCAAAGGGAGGGGGGCAATTGCCCCCATTGCTACCACCCTTGGATCACTACACGTTCGAACGCTACTAAATTATTCAAGCCTTCAGTTTCGTATTATATTGATTATTTTTTCGTATCATTTTCAACCTATCGGAACGTCCAATTGAGTTAAGTTACCTCGTATAATTTCGATAATACCTAAATATAGAGTAACTCCACCAATCAGTAATTTAGAAATATTTGAATTTCCATATTAACCAATTCATATCGCTACATACAAACAAATAGCTTCGTAAAGTTTTGTCTAATCATTGTGTCACTCGAAAAATAATCGCATCAAATACAATTCGTACTTCAATAGTTATTTATGATAAAAGTGTTAAAAGTGGCATTTTCTTCGCGTTAGCGAGTGGAGCAACCCCACGAGCAAAATAAAATCACTTTTAACAAATGTATCATACAAATTGTTTTGTTCAACAGTTACTGCTAGTGAGGAAAAAACAAAAAAAAATAAGATCCGTAAGGATTCGAACACACGATCTTTGGATTACAAGGCAGAAGCTCCAACTATAATAAACCCCAATACATTTCATTTATGAATGTCATCATTTGTCAGTGATGAAGGACCTTCTACAGTAGTTGGACTGAATACTACTTCGTTTGTAACTTCAAAAAAAATTAGTATAACCAATGGTACAAACGGCCAAATACATGTGTGAACTTTTATAAATGATTTCTCTTGAGAAGGTGTTCTGATTATAACATCTGATTGAAGTGTTTCTGAGATCTATATTACTGAGTATCCATCATCTTATCTGCCATCTTACTTTTAAAACTAGTGTTAAAAGTAGTAACACTAATGTTGAAAGAGATTTTGTGAAAACGTCAGTTTTTAGTTCTTATGTCAATGAATTAAAAACGTCATTTTTAATGGCAGTTGTACAAAAAATATTTTAGGGTATACATCTCAAACTTCCTGCACAATTACAAATCGTGACAGTTTATTTAAACTGTTGAACTGGCACTCTTTGCAATTATGCAACAAGTTATCGATGTACAATATGACTGAATATTTTGAAGTACTTATAGTATTACTACTGAAAAGGCATGTGCTGGTTAATTTTTTTAATGAGAATTTTATGTCATCTATTTGATAAATCATTTTTATTCCTCGTATTGTAGTGATGAGAATCGCTGTGTGTAACAAAACTCTTCCTGTTTATAAATGTGTTTATGAGATGAGTATGCACTGGGTAATAAGTTTGTCCGAACAGAAACACGTTTTATGTGAAAACGTTGGCCTCATTAAACAATACTGAAGGAGAAATTTAACAAAGGTTCCTTATCTTGCGTATTTTTCGCAGTGGATAATACGTTAGCACTACTGTTGATTTTGCCACCTACACTGGGTACTTCCTTGTTCCTGTTCCAAGAAATATATGGTTAACCACATCCTTAAGAATTTTTAAGGAGACTCAATAGAAATGGGTTTATTTGACTGTTACTGAAGTTACTCTATGTTTGTTGTTGAATTCGACGCAGAAAAAGTTTGCTATAGTTTATATTCAGTCTATTTTTGGAGCAGTTTCATTGAATTAATTAATAATAATCTATCATTCATTCATTTCTAAAGCAGTAACATTGAATTAATTCATAATAATGTTATCATTCATTTCCACTTACAGGTTTTACGAATATGCAAATTCCATACGAGTGAAAACTCTTCTGTAGCTCATAATACCTGGAAGGGTCACTAATTAATGATAAAAATATCAAAGAACCAAGGACGCTTCCTTGCTGAAGCTTTTAACAAGGTCATCGAGCTGGACTGGGATGGGATTCTGTGTACCATAGAATTCCATTGTCGACAGTTCGTCCCTTTCTCTCCCATGAATTCAACCATAAAGTCATCTCACTTTTTCTATCGACAATAGAATTATATGGTACACAGAACCCCACCCCTCGATGATACCATACTAAACCCACTAGATATACTGAATTCAATACAAACATTTCAAAGACATATTCCTGGGGTCAAAATCAGACTTTTTTTTCCATAAACATGTGTCCGAGACCGCTTTATTTCTGAGATACAGGATGTTGTAATTTAACAAAAAATCATTTCTCTCAATATCTCTTTCGGTTCTTTTTTTATTTTGGTACGTGCAAAGATACATTTTTTCCATGAGACTTTTTTTCGTTCGACGGACGGTTTTCGATTTAAAAAATAAAAGTTCTTCATTTGCTTGTACCTATGCGATTTTTTGTTAGTCTCAATGGAATGCGTTTTATTTTTTTAATATAAAACTTTAAAAAAAAGTCAAAGGACAATTTTTATGACTAAATAGAGGACAATCATAAAAATAATATTCGTTTGAAAGAAACGCAGTGGCGTATCATTATCATTTTTATTAAATTTCCACACCCTGTATCTCAGAAATAAAGCGGTTGCGGACGCATGTTTATGGAAACACCCTGTATACTATTACAACCGTGTATATACCTGCACAACATTTGTGTTTATTTCTAAATACACCACAAAGATTCACCACAACTTTTATTATAAGACTAAAGTTTGGATTTAATTAATCTAAGCAACATACCCACATCGGGCGGAGGTAAACTCCTCACAAACCTCTCGGGTCAGATAATTTTCAAAGTGACAATTGCCAGTTCAAAGAGGCAATTGCCAGTTTAGAGTGACAATTGCCAGTTTGAAGTGACAATTGCCAGTTTGAAGTGACAATTGCCAGTTTAAAGTGACAATTGTCAGTTCAAAGTGTCTATTTTCAGTTCAAAATGACATTTGTCAGTTCGTAGTGACAATTGTCAGTTTAAAGTGGCAATTGTCACTTTGTAGTTGCATTTCCAAATGTATTGAAAAATATTTTGTTGTTGGCCCGTCTACGTTGGTGAGAAGAATACGCCCGCCCCGAATTAATATTATTCCAACTAAAATAATATAAAAAAAACTTTTTAAAGACAAGCTTTCATTCAAATGCGATGAAAATTAAAAAATAATATCTTTAGATGTGAGTTACAGATTCAAAAGCTCGCCGCCTGAAGTTTTCGGTTCGAATAAGAAAGCGGCAAGTTTTTGAATATGCAACTCACATCTAAAGAAATTATTTTTTACTTTTTAGCGCATTTGAATGAAAGCTTGCATTCAAAAAGTTTTTTTTTAATATTATATTATTTTGTGCTTTTTAGTTAGTATGCATTGCTCTTTGGATTTTAGGGAAAGCATGGTTATTACAAGGCCCGTTTCCTGTGAGTTTTCACTCGTCCGCCATCATATGAATTTTAACAAAACATTCATGATCTTCGAACCCAAATTCCCCACATACCAATTTTGAAGAGAATCAGACCATGATTACAAAACTCGTCCGCCCTCGAGGATTTATGAATTTTGACAAAAAATCTATAATCTCCAACACCAAAAATCTTCTTCAATTTAGAATTGGATCGGACCATAATCACAAAACTCATCCGCCATATTGGAGCCGCCATATTGAATTTATGAATTTTGTTGTAATTTAATTTATGAATTTTGTTGTCAAAATTCATAATCTCTGGCCCTTAACAACCAAATTCATAATATCTGACCCCGAAAACCCCCACATACCAATTTAGAATCGAATCAGACCATAATCATAAAACTCATCCGCCATTTTGAATTTTTTTTATGTTAATTCAAAAGCAATATGAGGCAGCATAACAATTATACATGATAACTGAATGCTTGACGGAAAAAATAATATAAAAATGTTTTATGAAAGAATCATAATTTCCTACCCAAAAAACCTCCTGATACCAATTTTGAACAGAATCGAATCACATTTACAAAACTCGTCCGCCATATTGGATCTGCCATCTTGAATTTTTCAATGTTGACAAAAGAATCATAATCTCCGACGCCGGAAACCCCAGATACAAATTTTCAATAGAATTGTATCATGATTCCAAAACTCGTTTTCAATATTGACAGAAGATTCATAATTGCCGACCCCAAAACACCCAGATACCAATTTTGAATAGAATCTAATCTTAATTTCAAAACTCGTCCGCCATTTTGGAGCTGCTATTTTGTTTTCTTCTCTAACAATATGTCATGACGCATTGTTACCAGAATTATATACACCTACCAAAATTCAAACCATTCAATCAACTATTTATATAGCTTGCAAGATTTGATTATAGACAGACACCGGGACAGGTGAAATTAAGTAAAAGCTTGTGATGTAAAAATTAAAAATAATATCTAGACCACATATTTATCTCAATATCGAAGTATACTGATTAGATGAACTCAGTGCCGTAACTATGGCAGGGCAAGGGAGGCTTTGGCCGCGGGCAGTAGCCCACAGGGGGAGCCAAAATTACTTTTGATCTGAATAATATCAGCTGTCTGAGGTTTTATTATTGTTAGGGGGTGGAAGCTTACTTGCTCGCCCCTGGTGTAGTGCCATCCACCTAGTTACTACTCTGGATGAATTGGATGACAAACTTTGTAATTTAAATATGCCAAATCCTGTCAGTCATGTTAAGTTTAGCCTCAAACGGCATGATTTTCTATGAATGTTTGAATTCCTAAACAATGCAAAATGAAGCTGTTGTAGGTTTTGGACTCACCTTTATCTAGGTCTATCCTTGTGTTGCATATACCTATTATCCGTGATCTATTTTTTGTAAGTCTTAGAAAAGGGTCCGTCCTGCAGGACTCCTAGACTCCTGGACGTGAGACATGTTGTTCTTGTCTGTTCCTGTTGTAAGGTCTTCTATTCAATTGCCCTTTATTTCTTGCTATTATTGTAGGTATTTATTCATTTTATGGAAAAAAATCGTTTCTTGACACGATTTTCTGGGTATTTTAACCTTGAACTGGTAATTCAAGGAAATCTATAGAAGAGGGGAAGAATTTGCTCCTTCAATAATAGTAATTTTGTATCAAGTGAGTGAAGTTATACTTTTTTTCCAGAAGGATTTGGGCAATTCCTACCAGTAGAAGAAAATTACTTATAAGTTTCATACAGTCAAAAAAGACAACCATTTCAGATTTTTATTGCATGTATTAAATTAATTTAGCATATTTTTTGATGTCGATATTATAAGCAATGTTAGCCTAATTTCTGAATAACTAGTCCAGTGGGAGAAACTTTTCATTTTCTTAGATTTTTCTTCAAAGTTATCGAACAATACTCTGTGAAGTTACGAATAGATTTTTCTTTACGTTATGTCAAGAACACCTCATTTGCACTATCCGCGATTTTCTATGTTCTGTCTTCAAAACGTTTTATTTATACTTGAATAATTAATTTCATAATAATAATAATAATAATAATACATTTATTTTCAACAGGTATACACCCAATAACACAAAAAAATCAAGGTAGAATATAATACAAGGTAGGTTAACATTAAAGATGAAGTCAAATAAAAGTAACAATCCTAATTCTGGTTACGCTTATAGATTGATAAAATAAGGTTAATATCATCGAAATTAATATCACAAGACGTACAATTCTCGTTGAAGATTTTACACATAGAAAAAATTGGCGACTTGAGGAGTACATTGGTACGAGGAGCTGAATTGTAAAAAGTAATTTCTTGGCGGGAAACTAATCTTGGTACATGAAAATTGATCTTGCTCAACAAATAAGGACAGTCTATTATGTAGTTCAATAATTTATGGAGAGTGGTAAGTGCCAAGCAATCACGTCTTTCTTGCAGAGATTTAAATATTCAGAAGGACTTGATGGGCATATCCTCTTTCGGGGTAATAGCCATAACATTTTAAGAACATATATTTGAGACATTTCCTTTGAACAGATTCTATACTGTCTATTGCGTTTTTATATAATGGTGACCAAATGACTGTGGCATACTCTAGTTTACTTCTGATGAATGTGAGGTACAGTATTTTCAGACTGTCAATATTAGCAAAGTTAGACCAATTTCCAACACAGTAACCGAGTAATTTCATTGAATTCATTACAATTTTGTTAATATGTTCACTAAAAGTAAGTCTACTGTCAAATATTACACCCAAATCTTTTAAGCTGAAACATCTTTCAAGAACAATGTTATTCATTTTATAGCTGTAGGCTATTGGATATTGTTTTCTCGAGAACGTTAAGATTTTGCATTTGCTGATGTTGAGTTTGAGATTATTCCTGGAACACCAGTTCTCTAATGATGTTAAATTATTTTGTAGTAAGGAACAATCTTGATTACAGGAAACTGGACTATATATTTTCAAATCGTCATCGAATAGAAGATGGGTGGCACTATGTTCGAGTGATAAATCATTGATAAATATTAAAAATAGAAGTGGACCAAGATTGGAGCCTTGTGGGACTCCTGAGCAAGCTACATAGCAATTAGACGTGTACCCTCCATATTCTACAAACTGAGTTCTCCTGAGTAAATAAGATTTCATTAGATCGACTAGTGATTCAGAGAAGCCAACTGCTCTTAATTTAGTTAACAATAAGTAATGATCAATGGTATCAAAGGCCTTTTGTATATCAGTGTAGATGACGTCTACTTGACTTTGAGAGTCAAGTGCCCCAGATATTACCTGAGTAATGCAGGTTAAATTAGTAACAGTGGATCTCCGGGTCATGAAGCCATGCTGAAATGGCGAGATTGTGTTCCTTACTGAGTAATAGATTACATCATATAAAATAATTTCGAATAATTTACCAAAGTTACATAGTATGGCAATAGGTCTGTAGTTAGATATAACAGCTGAGTCTCCTGATTTCAAAACTGGACAAATTTTAGTTGTTTTCCACAATGTTGGGTATACATTAGATTTAATAATAATGTTGAAATGTGACACAGTGGATTAGCTAGAATATTTATGCAGTATTTTATTATGAAACTAGGCATATTATCAACACCCGAAGTCATTTTATTCTTGAGTTTTTTAGATGCCTTTATAATATCAAATTCAGTGATTTGCTTCAGAGAAATGTACGAGTTATTATGTATGTTAGTTGATGCTTGCATATTAATGGGATTAGACTCAATGTAAACGTCTGAGAAAAATTGTGATATCCCATTTACCACATCTTGGGGATTGTCAAATGTTGAATCATTTTATGTCATAATGCCAGGTATTCTAGATTTTCTTCTCTTGAGTTGAACAAATGACCAGAATTTTGCAGGGTCATTGTAGATATCCCTTTCGACTTGCTGAATATAGGCAGCATAGGCCGTGCTAATCAATTGTTTGATTTCGCGTCGTAAGGATTTGTACTCCGTTTCTAGTGGAGATGTTCTAAATTTTTTAAAGTTCTTCCGTGCATTCTCTTTTCTATTTATCTTTGAAATTATTTCATGATTGTACCAAGGCGGATACTTTTTTGAGTTATTTTTAAAAATTGGAACACAAGTTGAAAAAATATTATTGATTATCCCATAAAATTCAGTACAAGCCTTGTCTACGTCAGTAATTGCATTTATAATTGACCAATCTATACTGAGAAACATATCATACATTTCAGGAAAATTTGCTTTTCTAAAGTTGTATTTAGGATATTCAGAATTGAAGGAAAAGTTGTTGCTTACAGCTTGTTTTACACTGAATTCAAAGTTTAGAGCAGGATGGTGGCCTTCTTCGCTGATCAGAGGACAGTCATCTCTATTAACTTCAAAACTCATGTTAGACAAAATCAAGTCAAGAAATCGGTTGTTTTTATTAGGAATAGAATTGTGTTGTTTTATGTTCATAAAAGAACAGGCATTAATCATGATACGATTTTTACTATCTTCATTGACGACATTGAAGGTGGGAATGTTGAAGTCACCACATATTAACAATTTACATTTCTCAAACATACCATTGAATGTTTCAAAAACATCAAGAAAAGACTCGAAATCAACTAAAGTTACAGTTGGTGGAATATAAATGGAATACACCAATAGTAAACAATCTTTGAACAATATTTTGCATCCTACAATGTCGATATACGGAAATAAATCATTAAAAATGCCAACATTCAAACTGTTTATACTATACTTGTTTTTCACAGCAATCATTGTTCCACCCCCCGTAGAAAGTCCTGTTGCAGCGAAATTACGGTCACATCTGTAGACAATATAGTCGTCGGAGAATAGTTCTGAATTATTCACCTTCTCTGATAGCCACGTCTCACTTATACAAATAATGTCAAATTCATTCAAAAGAACCGCATTGAAAAAAGTTTCCACTTTTGTGTTAAGACCTCTCACATTCTGATAATAACAGTACAAAGTGATGTCGCTATTGGGTGTTTCTAATGGTTTAAACGGATTATTTTCGGACAGCCATTGACGTACTTGATTCTGATATCTTTTTCACCACCTCTCGTTCTTTCATCTAGGGTTCTTTTCACTTGTCGATAATGTTCAATCTGCTTCGGAGTTCTATCAAAGGATATAGAGATATTTTTGTACTGAAAGTGATTTTTCAACGCTTTGGTTGATTTGATAACTGCGTGGACCTGTTCTTCGGACTCCATAATTAATTTTATTGGTCTGCTCTTGTCTGTGTTGAATTTTCCAAGACGTATAACCTTTATAGCAGAGGCAGAAAATTGACAATTGGTTTTTCCCAACAGATTGATAGCGTACTCTCTGTCAGCAACTAATCGATCCTCAGGGTGATCATGCTGCGGTTCAGGCATTCCAAATACAATCAGATTTTTTTTTCGATTATTTCTCTCGCTCATTTCTTGCATAACTTCTTCAAAAATTACAGTCAGAGTGAAAAGAGACATTGGTTTGTAAATTATTAATATCCTTCTGTAAAATAGGAAAGGGCGTCGATATGGGGGTAATGGGGGAATTTCCCCCCAATATACTATATTTTAAGTATTTTTCAATTAAATTTCGGTCTTTACCATCCCCCCAAGAAAAAAAAAATTAAAGTCTTTACCCCCAAGAAAAATTTTTGTGACGCCCTTGTTCATAGGTATTAAGTATTCGTTATCTTAAGAGATGTATAATTTCACTAATTTCATTAATCATTAATGTCAACTGAATTCTGAAGGCCACACAGCCATCGACTGCTACCTATTGTGAATGAGTTCCAATATATCCTCATGCCCTTGGATCACGGCTAATGATCAAACTGCTGTACAGTGATGTAATTTCTATTGGTTTGTTTCAGAAGACTTCAATCAAATCACTAGAAATTGCGTCACTTCTAGGCAGTTTGACCCAACTATTAGACCGTGATCCACGGGCTTTAGACGTGTATATTTTAATGCTGCGAATATGCCGCTGTTCGCAGCAAATGCTAAAATATTTGGTAACACTCAGTTTAAACTCAAAACATTATGAATATAATCAGTGACACATATGTAGATATTGAAAGGCTATTAGTCGTCACAGAAAATAAGAACTAGCTCTTTGACAGTATTTCATGGCCATTTCGATTTGTTATTGTTGTCACATAAAATTTTCTGTCATCCAGCAGCAACCATTAAAAAAATGCACTTTTTCATGCTTTTTCGTAATAGTGTATTATGATACAAGTGGACAAGTGAGCCTTTAAAGCACGCGCAACGAGTTTAAACGTTGCAAGTGCTTTGAAGGCACTTGTATGTAGTCGTATATTATACGCATTTTTTATTAAATTTAATGAGAGTAATGTCCCTTATACTTAATTACATCTAGTCAAATATGGAAAAACCTGGAAACTTGGCGTATGTTACCTAGCAACAACCTATATAGCAAGCATGACGTGTTATAATCCTGAAGATTTTGCACGCTGGTTATGCATTCGACAAGGATTATGATGCAGGTATAATGAAACATATTATCTGAGAAAAATCAACTCAAATTAGCAAAAAATATTGTCTTATTCAAAAACCGAGTTTATATTTCATTCTATTAAAACAAGTTTTTCTAACAATAAACATGATGAGAAATGAAATGTAATTTTAATAAATTATGATCAGTAATATTTCGAGACTTCAAGTGGTGTAGTCAGAGTTTTTTTCAGAAACATCAATAATTGATTCACTGTGAAAAAAAGTATGGTTGGTCCTAAAAATCAAGACTTATTCTAAAATATGCTGTCCTAGTGGATTTTTTTAATGTCTACCTAGTGATAAAAAATGTTGAAATATGAGGATTTGATTTTGTGATTATGTGTTTCTATGATGTTTGTTTTTTCCTTGTTCTGGTTGTTATGTACATCTATCTATCGTATGATGTTTTTTATTCATGTTAAAATAAAGTATTATTTTCAAAGTCTAAAATCTATTCAAAAACCAATAAATTGGTCTGAAATATACTGTGCACCTCATTTAATCGAAAATTATTCAAATGCTTTGAAAAATCGAAGTTTTATAAGGGTGTTTCCACTCTAATGGTTCACACTGTATAATAATATATTCAAACTGGTCTAAAAATGAATCAGACTAATTTCATCTATCTTGCATAGAATATTTCACTAAAACTAAGATTAGTTTTGATAAGATTCGATGAGTTTCCTGCATACCATTATTGAAGTGGTACTCTGATTCTGATTATATTCGATGGCCAGAAGTGACTGGACGTATAACGTTATCTTTTTTATTTACATATATTAACAGATTTATGTACCCACTATAGCTTACTGAGTTTATTTTATTACATATTCATAGAACTCTTGAGAATTATGAAAAATTCAAAAGTTTGCTGAAGGCATAAGAACGTTATACAGTAAATAAATATTAAATGGATTTTCTGCAACCTACTGTAGCTAATATAACTGGTGATATGAAAAATTATTTGATCTGTTATTCCATACGGAAATTCAATTCAGTCAGTCAGTTTCACTCCACCTTACAGCACCCCAACAAACATGAAAATCTAAGATCAATTTGTCTTTGTAAATATCTGTTGGGCTCGGTTTTCTTTTATGCACAATGCAATACCCGTAGGTATATAAAATGTTCAAAGGGATCAATAGAAGTGAATTAATAACAGTTGATTATAATGATTCAATTCGAAAACTGCTGGATGTAGAAACTATTGATTTCGAATAATCATCATTTATTAATAGTTGACAACTGTATTCAGGATTTCATAATGTTTACTTCATTTAATAGTCACTGTAATAGTTCTTTTAAATACAAGAAACTTTCTCAATATGTCATTATGCAACGGCTATTTTGAAGGATACTCAACTTATCACTGACATGCTCTCTTCAGGGTATTGAGTTAAATGAGAAAAAATAACTGAAGTACTCACTTTAAGTCAACTGATAATGATTTCTCATTTTCATGAATGTGTTCATGAAAAATTCGAAGAGTACTTGGTGAATAATACAAATTTTCAGTGATTTTAAATAATAAATTATATTCATTTAGTTCAAAACTGATGATTCACCACTAAAAAACTAATTCAATAACCTAAAATACTACAAAACAATAAATAAAATAAGTGAAATGAATATGAAGTAATATACCTAGTAAATGTAAGAACCTCAAGACGTCAATCCGATAACATGAGAAATAATCGATAAATTTAGAAAATTGATTCACACAAACATTGGACAACTGATGGGTACATTTCCTCAATAGAAAAGAACTCAAAAAATGTCCATTTCGGTGGTGAACGATAATGAATCATCATAAATCTTGGTCGGCAAGAAAGCTATCCAAATGAAATAACCTATTACAATAGTTTGGCGATATAAAGTGTTAAAAGTTATGAACACATACAAATTCAGCAAATTTGTTGACCAAGTGTATATTTCATATAGATGGATATTTACGAATAAGGAAAAATGAAAAATTCAATTTTGATTAGGGCTCATGTTCAATTGTTATGTTCCAATTATCGGTATTAATATGTCATTGATTAATACCTCTTACTGCTTGGATATCTGCATCTAGCTGAACCGAACAATATTTGCCAAAAGAAATCAACTAAAAACCAACACTGATGTGGGGATTTCGAAACCAAGTCAGTAACAAAGAATCAGGGGTTAGGAAACATCAAATTTAAATTATGTGATCGAAATTGACGGAAAAAGCTGGACATTTTTAAGTCGGTTGGGTCCCACTTGGTCTGAGAATACAGAATATATGGTAGGTCATAAAACTAAACCTTGATGGAGTGTTGGTTGTGGTATGATATGACTGAATGATATGACTGAATAAAATATTCTATTCTCAAGTTTTGATAACTAGTACGCTTGTGGATAGTATACGAAGTTTGAGAAAGCAGACATTCTGTTGGCCCATAATATGTGGGTGGCATTAAACGGGTTCATATTACGATTACCACATTGTAGGTGTACCATTGTTATCTCTCCCAACCATTTTTGGAACTAGTGCGGCGCCGAATTCCGGGCTTCAATTTAATACTTAGATAGAAGTAAAGATCAGTTGATTTAGGTATCTGTTTTTATTAAACTCAATTTGAATGAATGCATAATAACAATATAATACATAAGTTTCCTATAAAATATTACCTGCAATTACCTTTAATTATAGTAATTTATGTTTAAGTTCGGAAAATACTGTTTTTTGGACGAGTGGATAAAATTGTTTTCGGACGTTTTGCGTACACCATTTTTTCAACGAGACACATTTAGTCTAAGAGACGAAGAGATGTCGACCTTCACCCATCCGTTGACCGGATAAACCATACTTTTTATGAAGTTTCATAAATAGAATATATACAGGGTGTAACCTAAGTACGTTAAAATATTCAAGTGTCGTATTCCTGAGACAATTTTAAGAAAAAAGTTTAAATAAACTTGTGTCCGGAAATGCTTCGTTTCGGACATTGAAATTGAATTTTTTGTACGCTTTTTAAAAATAACTTTTGCAAAAATTAAGTTATTTGCACGAAATTTGGTACCTGGGTTTTTTTTGACGTGGGAAATCATAATTTCGTATTATTTTTCATGTAACATCTAAAGGGCGCTGCGTACGCTGTCATTATTTATTTTAAATTGCCCTAACATTTTTGACCTTTTCCAATTAAAAAAGGTATACTTCCTCAACAACGCTGGAGGTGATCTTTTTCGAGATATTTACAATTTTCTATATCAATGCATGTTACTTAGCTCCTAGGGCGCTAAGTGAAGTTGCTTAGAAAAATTTCAACAATCTGTATCTCGAAAACGAATCATTTTCCGATAAACATTTTATAGGAAAAAATTTCTTTATTTTGACGAGATCTACCACATACTTAGGTTTTGGAATGTTCTCAGCAACTTCACTTAGCGCCCTAGGAGCTAAGTAACATGCATCAATATAGAAAATTACAAATATCTCGAAAACGATCACCTCCAGCATTGTTGAGGAAGTGTACCTTTTTTACTTGGAAAAGGTGTGGGAATGAGTTTTTTTTTTATGAAAAGTACCAAAAGTTTACTGTCAAAAATGTTAGGGCAATTTGAAATGAATAATGACAGCGTACGCAGCGCCCTCTGGATGTTACATGAAAATTGATGCAAAATTATGATTTCCCACGCAAAAAAAACCCGAACACCAAATTTCGTGCAAATAACTCATTTCTTGCAAAAGTTATTTTCAAAAAGAGAAAAAAAAATTCAATTTCAACACCCTGTATGTCCGAAAAGAAGCATTTCCGGACACAAGTTTATATAGACTTTTTTTCTTGAAATTGTCTCAGGAATACGTCACTTGAATATTCTAACGTTACTTATGTTTCACCCTATATATGCATATAACTTTAATGGCTTGCCTATCAAAATGTGGTCCAGACTATATACAGTGAGTTTAAATAATTTGCACCATATATGGAAAACTTTTTTACTATGCGGAATACTTGTATTCGAGTTCGAGTATATACCGGGTGACCACGAGGTGAGGTACGCCCCCCAATTTTTTTATAGTTTTAGAGATACAGATTTCAAATTAGGTATGTTACTATGGAACTTGAATACGCATATTTTGACGCTACTACTGGAAATTCACCACTTCCGCTTCAACCGAAAGTGACCATAAACTTTTTTATTAAATGACATCCTGTAAATTTTTTTCATTGTTCGGAAGAGCACGCAATTTGTAATATCACTGATCTCCAAAATTGAAAATCGGTTGAAAATGGCGGAAATTCGTTGATTATTCAATTTTACAAAGTTCACCATGAAATTCAAACTTAATTCATAACAACTCACAAACGACATCAGAACTTACCAGAAGAAGCTTTGAAGTGCGATACAGTTGAAAACTGAGGTTCTCATGTAATTGCAGGTCCCATATATTTCAACAATTATCAAACATTTTCTAAAAACGTAATAGTACCTATGAAGAAATGCTCACAACTGCCATTTCTCAAATTGCAACATGTTCTTTTGACTTCGTCATGATAAAAAATGATCAAACCTTGAAAAGCTCTGTAGAATTCCGAAAGGAATCGAAAATACAAGATGTTTTATCGTGAGATGTTCTCAAAAATAAGATATTCTTCAACGAAAGCGGCTATGAACATAAAAAAGCAAAACAAAAAAGGAGCATTAATTGAATGAGTAGAAAAAACTATGACTTCGTTGAAATAAAATGAGCTTTCGTGTATTGCTTTATTGATTATGTTCTAAGCCGCCTACGTTGAAGAACATTCAATTTTAGGAACACCCATAATAAAACCAAATTGTATCTTCATTTCCCTTTTATTTATTTATTTATTAAATCCATACAAGCTTAAGCTTAGTTACATGGATTCCTCAGCTGATAAAAACATATTTGTACTAACATGTTAATAAAAAGAAACAAAAACAATAATAATAATCAGAACAATAATATTAATTTTCAGAACTGTAGAGGTAGAGGTACCTAGTAGATTTACTAGGATATGTCAAGATTCTGAGTTATAAGATCAAGATGTGATTTAGAATTTTTTATAAAATGTTGACTTAGGAATTCTCCAAAACTTTTCACACGAGTAAACTGATAATATATGATTTTTCATCATGACAAAGTGAAAAGTATTTCTTTATAGGTACTTTTCCGCTTTTGGGTAATTTTAGATAATTGTTGGATTATTTGGGAGCTGCAATTACATGAGAACCTCAGTTTTCAACTGTATCGCACTTTCAAGCTTTCTCTGACGCCGTTCGTCAGTTGTGATGACTTAAGTATTATTTTCATGGCCAACTAACTTCGTTCGATTGAACAATCAAAAATTTTGTGCTCTTTCGGATGATGAAAAAAAAATACAGGGTGTTATTTAAAAAAAAGGTTTGTGGTCACTTCCGGTAAACCAGAGGTGGTTAATTTTCAGTAGTGTCATCAAAATATGCGTATTCAAGTACTATAGCGACAAACCAAATTTAAAATCTGTATCTTCAAAACTATAGAAAAATTTGGGGGAGTACCTCACTTCGTATATACAGTAACCGCGAAAAAGTATGTACCATAATATGGGAAAAAAGTTTATTATTAGAGTATTCGAAAAAAGATTCTTGGGAAAAGTTTGTGCATGTACGATAACCTAAAAATCGATTTTGACATATGTCACGTGATCGCTGGTATGGCGGTAAATTGAAAAAAAAGTAGTATGAATAGACAAACAGTCGAGTAAAATGGCAAGATATGGAAAAAAGTGAGAAAACGTGAGAAAACTGAAAATATCAATTTTTTTAAAATATTTTCCTAGCTTTATAAAAATATTAAATAATTTTCTTATGAATAGCTTGACCATACTGAAATATTTGTATTTCAATGATAATAATAAAACTTTCTCATTTTCTCCACACCAGAGAGCACTAAATTAAAAAAATTGAATTTTGTCAGAACCCTTATATCAGAATTCCACGATTATTGCGATGATGGAGAAATCCAAAAATATCGTGTTTTTCTGATTATAATCAATTTCTGATGATAATCGTGCACGAACGTTTCACTTCGCACATAATCTTAAAAATAGTACGTCAAATTAAAGAGGCTAGAGTTTTCAACATTGCATGCGAAGTGAAACGCTCTGGCACGATTATCACCGAAATTTCATTATAATCTGAAAAACACCATGTTTCTGGAGTGTCATGTCAAATCCAATTTTTTTTTTGTTTAGTGCTCACTGGTGTGGAGAAAATGAGAAAATTTTGTCATTCTCATTGAAATACAAATGTTCCAGTATGGTCAAGCAATTGATAAGATAATAATTTTGTATTTTCATACAGCTAGGAACATATTTAAAAGAAATTGCTATTTTCAATTTTCTCTCATTATCTCTTCAAACTTTGTATATGTGTATAAAATTCAATTCTAAGCAACTTTTTGAAATAACTTTTTTTGATATCTTGCTATTTTACCCCACTTTTTGCCTTATCTTAGTAATTTTTTTCAATTTGCCGCCATACCAGCGATCACGTGACATATGTCAAAATCTATTTTATGGTTATCGCACAAACTTTTCCCAAGAATCTTTTTTCCAATACTCTAATAATAAACTTTTTTTCCATATGGGACATACTTTTTGGCGGTCACTGTATACAGGGTGACCCAGGGTTAAACCGCCAAATGTTTAGTATCGATTTAATATGTGAAAATAATGTCCTTCCTATGAGCATGTGTCCCAACTTGCTTAGTTTCGGAGATACAGAGTATCAAAATTTTTAGAAAAAAATTGTTTTTAATTCATTACCCAAAAACTGATGGTTGATTTTGATAAAACTTGGCATGCTTATTTGCGTTAATAAAAGGCTCATTTTTAAGTACCTGGAATTAAGAAAAAATAGATTTATTTTCAACTTTGGCACCCTGTATCTTGAAAACGAATCAAGTTTTGACACATGCTTATATGAGGAAAAAATCTTATTTTTACCCAAAAAACCGGTAGTGAACGTTTGGTGGTTTAACCCTGGGTCACCCTGTATACATGCATAGCTCAAAAACATTATATTTCCAATATTTCAACAGTGATTACTGTCATTATCAGGAAGAATGTTATTGAGATTGATCGTTAAAAGATGTGTGAAAAGAAGAACGAGACATGCTTGTAAAACATGGTGCAACAATACAAGTTAACAATTATTATTAAAACGAATTTAGGTCTGTTAACCGTAAAACATGACAACAGGTTGCAACAACTGCTGGAAAGAATGTTATAGAATATGATATAAATTTCTCCATTTTACGTTTCTTTCTGCCTCAACTTTTTAAAGTATTTATGGTCACAATATTTTTGTTTAACTTTCCAAAAAAATTCCCATTTTATACTATTTTGCCAAAGTCTTGGATTTTGAAACCGTTTGTTCATTGGGTACCATCGAGGGTACTATATTCAAATATAAACACATAAGGGTTGTTCACATTCGTTATTTCAAGTTAATAGTGGATGAACTTTGAGGTGACCAACGCTGGAGTCATCAACTTGTTCGTTTCTGTTCACTTGAGACAGGGTGGCCTCTACCAAGATTTCAAGTTTTTCACGTGAATATTTTGATAAACTCTATAGATCCAGTCAATATTTGTTTTAAAGGAATCATATTTTTCTATCATTTTGTCGCTATAACATCAAGCCACTAGTGGAGTGGACCGTGCCATGTTTTCTCGAGATGACAAGAGGTTTGTTATAATACATCATCTTAAAGAGCAATACATTATATGTAATTTGCCAATTTGCTTGTTGAATTTGAGCCACGGGTTGTTATGTAATTGAATATTCAAATTAATTTAATAATTATGGCTGGCACTTACGTTTCATCTCGTTAAATGTTGAAAATACCAACCGTTCATACTCATGCATGTTGCTTGAAGTGTTCGTTAACGTTATGAAGAATTTCTGGAGTGATTATAGGTGACATTCATTCATTAATAATGTCGTTCCGTAAATCGACCAAAGATTCACGCTGGATGACTTACTTCAAATGTTCCAACAGGAAGAAATCAATGGGATATAGATTGGGTGGTATCAGAGGCCATTCGTTTATGCTCCTGCTTCCATTCAAACTACCAGAAAATATTCCATTGAGAAACTTTCGTACAGGTTATGCGTATTGGAGAGGAGCTCTATTTGGCAAAATTCATATTTTCTTCATCCTAACGTGGATTTTTTTTATAATCTCATCAGCCTTGGATTCATGGCATTATATAACCATCGCGCATTTTGATTTCCTGATGAGAAACATATATACATTTCTCATTAAAACATCCAATTTTTGAGGGAGTTGTGTGTGACTTGATGATAGACCCTTGAATTGGTATCGGACCAGTCATAAAAGTTATGTCGATTGAGAAGACCATTACAAAATACGAACACTAATCTGAGAAAAAAATACGCAGAAAAGGTAATTAGGATAAGTCATTTTTCTTTTGCTCCATACTTACAATAAGAGGTTATAATCATCTTCATTAGGGTATCCAACAACAGAATTCAATGCCAATAAAAACCAAGAATGAATTTTCTCTAGAAAGGCCGATCTCACAGTAGCCAGTGTAACTATATTAGGAATACCATACCAATGAAATCTTCCATTTCAATGCTTGTTTTTACCATCAGCAGTGCACTTTCATGCGAGGTCCATTGCCAAAACTGCCTCTGAAGTACTTGGTTTTCTGTTTCGTACCAAGAAGTATTTCACTTCTCGCCAACTGGTTATGATTTATATAAGGCACAAATCCGACCTGTACTAGAATACTGTTCTCATATATGGAGTGCAGTACCCAAACACACATCGAAACTTCTAGATTCTGTCCAAAAAATGACCATCTGGTCGGCGATACTTCGCTCACAAGCTCGCTCACTGCTCTGGAACACCGTGGAAAGGTTGACGATCTGTCTCTGTTTTTATGAGATATTTTCATGGACGATGCTCTTCCGGAATATCATCAATCGGTCCACCATTAGCGGTCCCATCGAGACTGACCCGTCAAGCTCAGTCCTCACATCCATATGCAGTCACTTTGGAGACATGCCGAACATTTGTATCTCAGGGCGTCCAACGAAAGGCAAAGTTTTTGAAGTCGCTGCTTTCATATCTGACAACACCAGTTTTTTGAAATTTTGTACTAATTCTAATTACTAACTATGAAATACATGAGTCTCCCATTAACAATTACTTGCCGATGCTCTTGCATAGTAATTATTTTTCATATACAATGAAATCTATTTCAGTCTTTCCTCAATGAAATAAACGATTCTGAAAGTTTGATCAAACAAACAAATAAACAGTTTTGCGAAAAATTGTATAGGGGGACAATATAGGCTCAAAATTCCATGGTATTCGCAATCAGGACACCAATTTCACTACCAATACAGATTTTGGTTGAAAAATGTTCAGTTCTAAAAACCCAGTTTGTCTCACTTTTCATGGAAACACCCCTGCATCTTCCGTAACTATTGGAGTGGAACTCTGTAAATTTTGGGATTGGTTGATTATACAGGCAATGAGTCTAAATTTTGCCTGAAGTTGATCTGAGTGACATACACTGCTCGCTAGGGGGTGTTTCTATGAAAATTAAGATAAACGGGGTCTTCCAGAACTGAAAATTTTCCATCGAAAATCTGTACTAGTAGTAATATTGTTGTACTGATTCCGAATCCGTTGGAATTTTGAACCTAAGTATATTGCCCCCTAATGTAATTTTTCGCAAAACTGGCGAGCATTGTTTTTTACTCAAATCAACCACAGGCAAGATTCAGACTCATCCTGAGATTTGCACTGTTCTTCTCGAATAATTACGGAAGATACGGGGGTGTTTCCATGAGAAGTGAGATACACTGTATGTTAGTTAGGAGCAAAATGCTTTGTAATTTTCCAGTTTCAACACCCTGTATTTCTGCAAGAAACCAGCTTTGTGAAAAAATGCATGTGAAAGCAGCATTGATATTTTTGGCAGAATATCCAGTACAAATCTGAAGCAGTGATTTGGATTGTACAATTCACTTCAGAAAAACAATTTTTTCACTATTAGTATGTATTCATGAAAGCGCAATTATCTTGAAAACGATTGATTTTTTCGGATTCAAACAATTTATATGTTTTAATTAAAATTGAATGAAGGAATTAAAAAATAATAATTTTGCTGATTTCACCAGTGGCGTAAAAAATAGGAGAGAAAAGGGACCAATATACCCTTCTTGTACGCCACTGGGGGCATACTATGACGTATGCCAAAGTGACAGTACCTCCCGGGCTAACAGTGATGAGCACGAGGTATTGAAATTTCTCTCGTTTTAGTTCACACACCATTCCACAATAAACAAGTTTCCATCAAGAATAGCTTTATCAAATAAATAAAACTGTATTGGGAATACTGTTAGAATGATTTTGAAAGTATTACAAAGAGAAAAAAGTGTATGCAGTATTGAGGATTCAACATTAGATGCCAGCGCCAAAGTGGTAAAAATTGAACTACTCTCAATCAAGTACATTACGTCAACAGAAAAACAGAATATTCACCATTTATATGTACCAGAAATTCATCACTTACCAATAATTATTACAGGTTCAATAAAATGCACATAAACAATAGCCAAAATCTTGGGAATTTTGACTAAAACAATAATTTCAATGTACTTATCTATTGTGTCAAAACTTGACACCAGAGGGAGTATTCCTTATGTTGAATTCCCAATTCAGTGTGATACATTTTTTGCGACTATTAATCATCTCATATAACACTCTTTTTTATCCAACTTGGTCCCTACCGCTCTCTAAGATTTTTGTTTGTTACCCACCTTTCATTGTTTTCAAATTTTTTTATTAAACAACCTAGGACCAATAAGGTGAATATGGCTTCTCAATGTGAGCGGTTTATTCACCATTGGGATGAACACTGAAAAAGAGACTGATTTCTAGTTGATAAATCAACTCCTGTAGAAAGAAACCCATTTAAATATGACGTCTGAGTCATTTTGACATCAGCGATAAAAATGGATGCACCTTTTTTATCGGGGGTAAATACGTCTTCGCTGTATAGAAAAAAGCGCCTTGTGTGCGCAACCGGTCTCTCACTTCTCCTCCGCTTCTCGTCGCCCCCTCCACTACTACCTTAGCACGACTCCGCGACGAATTTTCACTCGAAGCGCTGTGTTCAGAAGCATTTTTAACAATGTTCTCCAAAGTTATGGGAAAATGTGAGATAGACAAATTGTAGTTTTTAACCTCAACTTCAAAATGCCGCTTTAAAAATTCAAATCGGACCATTTCCCGTAATATGACGCATCATGCAAAATATGTCTGTAATTTTTTTAAAACCCAATTGTAGGGAAAACTATTGAAGCGACAATTTCCACCTTTCGGGAGCCCAACGTACATGATATTAGCTACCATTTCCCGAAAAATTATTTCTTAATATTGAAAATTGAGGGAGATACGAATTTTTTAAAAAAGGCCTTTTTTCAAGAGTTTTTCCGGCTTTTCTCGGCGAAAAATGGTCGTATCGGGATTTTCTAAAAACCATTTTGTAGGTTTTTTCATTCTCTACAAACGGTCTTCTACGAGTAAAGCCATTCGTCCAGTACCTTTTGAGATATTTACAAAAAACCAAAAAAAGGACCCTTTTTTTTAATAATCATTGTTTAAACAATTGCACAAAACAAATTTTGAGTTGCAATTTAGATTTTAGTTATTTATAAAGTATCCCCGAAGTCATGGCGCAAGTCGCTTACTATTAGAATTAATTTCCACAAAAAATTTATATTGGTTGGTCTATTGGAAAAGTTTTGTCTGAACAAATCACAAAAAATAATTATGTTATTAATAACTGGCTCTTTCAAATAACTGTTTTGATGAAGGTTATAATTATTGTGGTGTATTTACTTACTGTCGTTGATTTATCTTTCCAAAAAACACTCGAACTTTTCTTTTGTAGGATAAATTTCTTTCAACTCAAAATTTTTCCATCAGTAATTTCACGAGAAAAACTGACATGAAAAGATTGTCTAATTTCAGTTTTTCGAGCAAAATTATTTCGGTGAAGGAAGAAACTTATCCGATTAAAAAAAAGCTTTTGTGTTTTTACTGTTGAAAATTTATTTTTGGCCGGATATTATATTTCAATGTTTTTCCTCGGTATTAGGCAATAAAAATATTCTTTGATGTGGGGAACGTGCGATAAATCGAAGAGTCCAGTTTGTAACTTTTTTAATTACCTAACACTATTTTGGTTATAGTTTCAATGAATTTTGAAAATGACCTCTTTTTGAAGGGGGTGTTCCAGTAATAGACCGGCTGGTAATGGCACATTTTTGCAACGTTTTTTTAATGTATGTATCTTTAGAGATATAATTATTATATGTTTCTGAATGTCCTCACCAAATATCTAAGACTGCTCCCATGCAGGGACCTCACCAATCAAATTTCATTATTCCTTCAAATTTATACATTTTCGAACAATTTTTCACGAAATATATATAAAATACTCTTCTTTCGTGCAAAAAGCGCTGCAATTCTCATGCAAACAGCTATAAGTAGTTGCGACTGCAAAATAATTGCAGCGCTTTCTAGACGAGATACGCGTTTGCAAATTTCTGTTCTGTGATCCATATAGCATCAAAAATAAGTCTCTGAAAAAGCAGACGTTGAATAATCATTCTTCAATACCTACCTACATATTCAGTTGATGATTTCGGGACTTTCCACACGAGAGAAGAGTATGCATCATTTTTCGTAGGTTTATAGTCAAATTTTCAGAAAAACCACTTTGCATATCTACATCAAGAAATCGTTCAAAAATATATAAATTTTCAATGAATATCAAAATTTGGTAAGTGATTCCGCTGTATTTGAACAATTTTACATATTTGATGAGGACACTTGAAAACCTTAATAATAATCATAACTTGAAAGAGGCATACTTTACCGGCCAGTCTATAAATTTGTCACCTAAATGACAGAAATGTTGAGAATGGCTGGTTTGTCAAATATGTCACACATATTGATATGTATGTGCATAGGTGGTACAAGATATAATGAAACTATAATGGTCTTTTTGTTTCAGGGATGAACTTATCTAAGAAAAAACTACACATACGGACCACATTCATAGCAATATCCACTAACACATATCTCCCTACTGATGAGGAATGTACAAACACTTGCGATACCAACAACAATCTGATGTGAACCTTATCATAATGTTGATTCTGAAGTTTAGATAAGACTTATAAGTAATTCATTCGCCTAGTCAACGTGGGCCTACGCAGTTTATCATTTGATGATGGGGATTCTCTGGCGAAAAAGATCTCTCCTTCTGAAATTGGTGGTGATAATCGGTACAGCGTGGTTTACCATAGCATTCCTTCTATATACCGACAATAGTGTTCAATCTCAAAATGGTGTGGCTATGCGTTTAGAGGGTGATACAGTGAAAAAAACGAACAAAAAAGTGGAACATTTGCCGAACCGAATGAATCCTTTCGAAGTAGAAACTCCGGGTTCTGAATTGCCAGTAAAGAAAGAAGACGACAATAATGGGGTTTTATTACCTCCTCTTGACATGGCCGGTGAATTGGGGAAGCCAGTTATTCTTCCTGCTAACTTATCAGGTGAGTTCTAAGAAATAGATATACTGATAAACAAATTGATAGCCGATTTCTCGTGTGGCGAATTCAAATTTTAGTACGTCTTAACTTCGCGTCATGTAAACGTGGTGTCTTTTATGCTTGGAATGATTCATTAGCAGGCGTTAATAGTTATTGATGTATCAAGGGCGTAAAGTAGGCGTTTATGGCCTGCGCCGTGGATGATAGGCCGATGGTGTCAGCTGAGGGCTTTTATATTGAAGAATCTATATCAAATAAATTGAACACTGAAAAATTTGACAACGATTGTGCCGTAATGAT
Organism: Chrysolina haemoptera; assembly: GCA_958298965.1. NCBI lineage: Eukaryota > Metazoa > Arthropoda > Insecta > Coleoptera > Chrysomelidae > Chrysolina > Chrysolina haemoptera. Next base: position 22,419,912 of record OY282595.1, read on the forward strand.
ACCAGTCAGTTATTTGAACCAACCATCCACTTCTAAAATGAATACTTGTTCTTCGATACAGATGCTGTAACGACGTTTTCAATACGTAATAAATATGTTCAAGAGAATATCCCATCTTCAACATCAGTAACTAAACCAACTTCATTTATTATGTTCAGGCTCATGACTTAATTACATGTTGAAAAAATGTTGATTATGAAGAAATGTTAGGAAGACTATTTCTCTATCGAACTGAAATAATTCTGATACGTGTTAGGTCTTGCATGAAATGATATGAAAATATAGAAAATTCAAGAATTTTGTCTACTTAACCGTGGGCGGTAAAGTGCCACTTCACGCCCGCTGAACCGGGCGGAAAAGTGTCCTCTACCGCCCGCTAGTGCATAAAAATGTATATGACTGAAACTACGTATTTTAGCCAAAATTTATTGGTCTCAATCAGGTTAAAATTATACTTTAAGGTAATAACGCCGACTTCCACAAAAAAAATTAGGTCTTACTTAGAGATCTCTGAAATCGAATTTGAAATCAAAACGCTGCGCTTTCAGTCATATTTACGGCCCTTCAATTGTCGAAAGTATTTTTCAAAAACGAGTCTATTTCACAAAACATAAACAAATGCCTCTTTCTTTATATCAGCATAATCTAAACACACTTACGCATTTTCCGCATAGTTGGCTACGTAGCTACTTATAATAATATGTTTATCTTCTTTGACGGAAAAAAAGTTTGACATTTTATCCCTGTTGACAGGTAATGAAATAAAACTTTTTATTAAATTACATTTTTTCCCAAGAACCGGGAAAAAAGTGAGTACTTTTTGCCCAGGGTAAAAAAGTGAGTACTTTTTTCCCGGAAATATATACACATAGGTTAAGGTAGATATTTGATTAAATCATCGTTTTTCCCGGATTTTTTTTCGGATTTTGTCTCCCTCCGCTTCGCGTCGGTAGACAACACAACCTCGAGATAAAATCTAATACTTTTTTCCCTTGTACAATAAATAACTATTTCTACGGCAGTGCGTAAACTAAGTGTTTATATGCACTGTTGACAGTGCGTAAAGTGACACTTTTGCGCGTAAAAAAATCACCTGTACGTAAACTCATCAACAGTGCGTAAAGTAAATTGAAAATGTAATGCTTGGTTCATAGACCATATTTTTTCTATTACTTTTTCTTCAACTTTGTGGTTATGGTCCCAGAACAGTCGTACGAATAAGGGGCAAAAAGTCAGTTGGAGTTTTTGAACTGTTTCCTGATTCAGTGGCGATTTTTGGATAATATAGAATTGAACTACTTGGTCGAGAGAATTTCGACACCTGGAAGATTCAAGTGCAAGCCCTCCTGATCAAGAATGATCTCTGGAATTATGTTAACTGCAAGAAGAAACCAAATGAGCCAATAGAAGAAGTATCGCATGGGTAGGATTGGATAGCAAAGCCATCAGATAATGCAATCTACAGAATTAAAGCAAATAAAGAATTCTGTGACTTCTAATGATGTGTAAAAAAAGGTGAATGAAATATCAATCAAAGGGCCCTGCTCGTAAAGCCAATCTATTAAAACAATTCTTCCTGAATCGAATGCGAAAACTGGCGATGATATACGTAATGACATCAGAATAGTTATTTACCTAACAAGTGCGGAAAGTAGTACTTTTCCGCACGCGACGGCAGTTGCACGAACGACGCGGAGCGGAGTTCGGACAAGCCGTTAAGGGCGGAAAAGACATTTTCCGTAAGAGTTAGGTACAATATTTTTCCTACGAGTGTTTTTGTCCATCTTATTTATGAAAAAACAAGGTTTTTAATAAACAAGTTTTTATAAAAATGCTACAAAATGACTAATAAGACAGAATAGGTACATAGATCATTTAGTTAGTCGTAAATATCATCATTTTCAACAATACAAAAATCGTGCGGAAAAGTAAAAATCGTACGGAAAAGTAAAAATCGTGCGGGAAAGTAACTTTTCCGCACGATTTTAAATCGTACGAAAAAGTACAACTTTCAAAACGAAAAATCGTGCGGAAAAGTTACTTTTCCGCACGCTCGTAGGAAAACATTTTTGTTATCTTGAACAAACTAAAAGATCTGGAAGTGAAAATCAATGGTGATTTAAGTACCATAAAGTTACTTTATAGTCTACCGGAAGAATACAAAAATTTCAGATGGGCAATAGCATCTAAAGACGATTTGCCATCACCTGAATTATTACAAATTAGGATAGTTGGAGAATATGATTCGCTGCGTACCAAAGATCCAATGACACTGATGCCTTAGTAGTAAATCAATATAAGCAGAAATCTTGCAGCAAGAATGATTCTTCAGGAAGTTCACGTTTCTTTGGAAAATGTTTCAAGTCGTCGCCTGATAATTAGATTGGTCTATCTCCCACAATGTTAGTTTCGAGGAAATAAACTTCAAAGTTTGAACAACGTTTTCGATACTGTTTTATAAAATATTAGGTAGTACTGCAAAAAGTAACTCTAGAAACCTACTGAAATATGTATATTTGTTCCAATTTTCGAGTGGAAACTCCGAGTGGTTTCTTTGTAATTTATTAAAGTGGTTTTGGATATAGACCGAAAAGCTGTTTTTACCAAATTCAGTATTTATTTGGGGATATAAGACCATATATGCTGGATGTAGCTCAATCTAAATCTACGTTAACTCATAATTAAAATCGAATTAAACTATAACGTGTCCGGTTTATAATAGGTCTATATCGATAAATCGAAAAAAAAAAGACGTAGGTAAATATATTTAACTTGCTTTTATTATCTAAAAGTTACATAGTGTTCAGCTTATCTTTAATATTAAAAATAATTTAACTAATTAAAGTAAACCAATATATTTTCTTGTACGTGTAGTCTGGTTCGCAAGTGCTATTATTGTTTCCAACTTTATTCAGCAGCCTCGGAAAAATATGAATGAGGTGTCATTCGATTCGGCATAGCGTCTAGATAATTTAAAAAAAAAAAGTTCTGCTTGAAAAAATTATAAAAGTTATAAACAATTTAGTAAAGAAGACAAAAAGGGGTTAGGTTTTTTGCAAATATTTCAAAAACTAATAACGATTTTTTAAATCCGAAAAATGATTTAAAGAGAGGAGGAAATCTCCTAAAAAAAAACTCCCGGAACTGTAGGACTAATATTTATAATTTTCTCAGAGGATTACGGCAACTCTCGCTTGCGCAAGCCAAGCCTAATTCTGGCACATTTACAATAAAATTTATTTACATATATCAAATATGAAAATTAAGAAATGAAAACATTCAGGCACTTACTGGATAGATGAATAAACAATAATCCGCCGCCAAAATATTTTTATCGCGATTTTTCATTTAGTTATGCAATAGTTAATTAGCAATTTTTTTTACTTGAATGTGAACATTGCAAGTGTGAAAATTGTTCAACTATAAATCTGAGATTTTGGTCCTTCTATGGAGCTATTGAAGGGCATAAGGAAACAAAATTCAAGGGAGTGATTTTTTTGTAAATCATCATTTGCATCTAAGATTAGGATTACAAAAAAATTCCAATTATCTTATAAACAATGCATTTGTTTATAAAAATGTTTTAAAAATTTAAAAAAATCATTATCATGCAGCTTTCGATAATAAAAAACGGATCATTCACAATATTAAAAAAACAATAAAAAAACTGAAAAATAAATTTTTTCAATAAATAATAAAGTCCAACGTTTTGATTCTATTTTTACTCAGAAATTTGTAGCATTCATCTGAATGACAGAAAATAATGGCTACTTTCTCAAATATACATTAATTACGTCCCTAATAATGAATAATAATGCTCCTGTCATCAATTTTTTTTCTCTGGATGTCACTATACTTACAAATAAACAATACTTCTGCTTCTCACACCGCTGGCTGCACTGGTCACACACATAAGGATTTAAATACACTACTCTATCTCTGTTTACACTGCTAAAACTCTTTATTTCCATTTCACTTTAAGAACATTGACCAACATAATACTAACGTAGTAACTAAAATGCCATCGGCTGGGAACGCGCTGCTTGATATAGCCCTTTATAATTTCGATATATTTTTTTTGATATAAGGGATATTGTTCAAACTTATAGAAATTTTTATTTCATTGAAGGGAATTTCCTATATTTTCTGAAGGATAATGACTATTCTAATTTTCACGAACAAATTGATGTATACAACTCAATTCTTCAAAAAAGTGGAGATAGACCAATCTAATTCTCAGGCGACGAAGTGTTGAGTTCGCGGTCACAGAAGTTATGAATGTAGAAAGCCAATAATGTAGATGAAGAGGAAAGTTTTCACACGGTATTGTCAACTACAGTCAATACACAAAGTCATTCAAGTAGACGTTGGTGCGTCGATAGTTGAGGTACGTTTTATATGTGTACAAATGAAGATTGTTTTGAGGAGAAACTGCCTTCTAATCATGAAAATTCACAGTTAGCCGACATATATTTGACAACATTGTAGCAAAAGGAAAAATCACGCTGAATGTCAATGATGGACAATCTGATTATGTTGTGAAGCTCAATAATGTTTTATGTGTTCCAAATCTACGGAAAAATTTGATGTCTGTTCCAAAAATCCTAGATCATGGATACAAGGTTGAGTTTTACAAAAATGAAGCCAAAATTATTGATTCTTCGGGGGCCGTTGAAGTCATTGCAGATCGAAAAGATGAGTACTACATACGAGAAGCTGCAGATTTAACTGAAAGTGCAAATATAGTGAAGAAGGTATGTGACACAACTCAAATTCAGCTATATATAACGTTTTAGCCATCTAAATGAAAAAGACTTGTATTGAAAAAGCAGTTAGCGGTAGGAATTTGATGTAAAATAGAAAATTTTGGAAAATTGCCATCCTCTGAAGTTTGACTGCAGGGAAAAGTGACACAATTACTATTTGCGAAAAATTCGGATCGAGCTTCAAAGTGCCTTGAAAATGTGTGTGTCCGATGAAAGTGCGATCAAATGGAGGAGCGAAATATTTCATCACATCATTTCAAAATGGTGTGATGTTAGATTCTTAAAGCAAGTCCGAAGCTCTGGAAGTTTTCAAAAACCACAAGAACTCTGTAGTAAATGAATTTGGTCATAAAGTCATTCATTTCCAATCAGACAACGGGGGAGAATTTATGGATAAGCGTTTTCTGATTTTTTGGCAGAATCTGGCATCAAAAGAAGGCTCAGTGCACCCCACACTCCACAGCAAAATGGGAGCGCTGAAAGGACTAATCGTACACTTCTCGATTCAGCAAGATGTATGCTGATTAATGCAGGATTGTCAGAATCTTTCTGGGCAGAGGCTGTGACTACAGCTTGTCATATCAAGAATCCAGGTCCTTGCAGTAGTATAAGTGGTGCGCTACCAAATAGTTTATGGGCTCGAAATCGACCTACCCTTGCCTATTTTCGAAGATTTGGGTGCAGAGGTTTAACTCTTGACAAGATCCCCAGTAGAAGAAAGTTACAACCTCGTTCACAGTCCTGTTTACTCGTTTCATTACTCGTTTCAATCAGTTGAAGGTCGGTCATCTCTGTTGTAATTTCTTCTCTGGATTATTCCCATACCTTGGAATTCACTTAAAAAGTTGTTGGCGCCATGAAAATGTTGATTGAATGCTGAGTTGTTGTTATATATCACTCAGTTAGTATTCATTTTGTCATATCTGTATGCTTCTGTAATTAAGATAGATTGAGGAGTTGTCATCTAGATTTGTGAATAATTCCTTAATTTTATCATGTCATATTCATTGGGCTACTAAATGATTATATAATTTTTATTATGCTGTATCATGATTTCGAGAATAGCTATAATCAACGCATCATAATTGCAGTTAGGTTTTAGAATGGACTGGATACTGGTTGGAGAAGTGGTCTTTTTCTAGCAGATGACGTAGTTGAATAATCACCGTGGTCCTCACCGGTAGTATTCGTAAATTAAAAATATGGATAAACCTGATTTTGGGTGGACAATCTCTGACTGAATTATGTCACGATGGAAAACCCATTGCCAAGAATCATCGATGAAACCTTTTGGTCGGTAGTGAAACTAGTACTTAGGGGCCTGACATGGAAAACTTGCCTAGTGTACTGGGACGACGTTATGGTAATAGAAAGGATATTCGCCGTGCACTTGAATAATTTTGGAGATGTATTCCTGAGGTTAGAAATCTAAAACCTACCCCGAAGAAGTGCTGTTCAAAATTACGTTCGGTTAGATTGGACGTCTGAACAGTTAGTTACTGAATTGAAGTAGAAATCAACAACCGCACCTAATTGGAGTTTGGAGTTTAACTCGATATTTCAGTTGTTTTGCTTCATACAAGTCACACATTGTTAATATTCTTCAGTGTGTACTGAGTATCAACAATCTAATTGAACGATAGTCGTTGCCCACCGATGTTTCGCCCTTTTCACTCTGAAATACACACCGACGTAGGCTCATTATGGCAAATACCTGTCAAAAAATAACTGCTCCCCTGGCTAATACAACGACGGGTATTGCATTATATATAACATATACTTATGCAATGTCCCTCACTGCAGATGAGAAAATTACAAGTCAACTCATCATTCCGACTATTTGGCTGCTCTGGTCTCGCGCGATGAAACTGGCAAACATCTGACAGAAAACAACTACTTTCCTATTTGATACCACGACGGACATTGAACTACATCTAACTGATATTTGTGCAATGCTTAATGTAATTAAACAGTAGATTATCCTTCATTTGGCTGGGGAAGACCACCTGCAGATGCGTTTCGATATTCTTACCTCTCATCAGTGACCTAGGTCGGACAACATTAGAGTCGTCCTGCCCCAGCCCAATGGATTATAATCCACTGTAAAACTAATATTTCCTCATAAATGAAGCAGCGACTTACAGTAAAGTCAGTCGCCGTGCCACTTGCGGAGAAGATCCAAAAAGCTTTCACCGGTAGCAAAGAGTCCAGGAAATGAATAGAGTTCAAGAATTTTTGCCGGAGAGTATCATATAAATGAAATAGTAAAATCGACAATGTCGAAGTTCCCTTCTTTCCAAATATTTCCACCATGTGGAAAATATGAGGCAAACATCTGACAGAAAACAACAACTTCTCTGGCTAATACCACGACGGACGTTGAACTACATCTGACAGATATTTGGGCAACGTTTTTCCAAGAAGACCCAATTTCAAATGCTTATTCTGATCAAACAGTAGATTATCCTTCATTTGGCTGAAGAAGACCACCTGCAGACGCGTTTCGATTTTCTTGCCTCTCGTCAGTGACCTAGGTCGGACAACATTAAAGTCGTCCTGCCCCAGCCCAATGGATTATAATCCACTGTAAAACTAATATTTCCTCATAAATGAAGCAGCGACTTACAGTAAAGTCAGTCGCAGTGCCACTTGCGGGGAAGATCCAAAAAGCTTTCACCGGTAGCAAAGAGTCCAGGAAATGAATAGAGTTCAAGAATTTTTGCCGGAGAGTATCATATAAATGAAATAGTAAAATCGACAATGTCGAAGTTCCCTTCTTTCCAAATATTTCCACCATGTGGAAAATATGAGGCAAACATCTGACAGAAAACAACAACTTCTCTGGCTAATACCACGACGGACGTTGAACTACATCTGACAGATATTTGGGCAACGTTTTTCCAAGAAGACCCAATTTCAAATGCTTATTCTGATCAAACAGTAGATTATCCTTCATTTGGCTGAAGAAGACCACCTGCAGACGCGTTTCGATTTTCTTGCCTCTCGTCAGTGACCTAGGTCGGACAACATTAAAGTCGTCCTGCCCCAGCCCAATGGATTATAATCCACTGTAAAACTAATATTTCCTCATAAATGAAGCAGCGACTTACAGTAAAGTCAGTCGCAGTGCCACTTGCGGGGAAGATCCAAAAAGCTTTCACCGGTAGCAAAGAGTCCAGGAAATGAATAGAGTTCAAGAATTTTTGCCGGAGAGTATCATATAAATGAAATAGTAAAATCGACAATGTCGAAGTTCCCTTCTTTCCAAATATTTCCACCATGTGGAAAATATGAGGCAAACATCTGACAGAAAACAACAACTTCTCTGGCTAATACCACGACGGACGTTGAACTACATCTGACAGATATTTGGGCAACGTTTTTCCAAGAAGACCCAATTTCAAATGCTTATTCTGATCAAACAGTAGATTATCCTTCATTTGGCTGAAGAAGACCACCTGCAGACGCGTTTCGATTTTCTTGCCTCTCGTCAGTGCCAGGGTAGGTCGGACAGCATTAGAGTCGTCCTACCCCAGCCCAATGAATTATTATCCTCTGTAAAACTAATATTTTCTCACAAATGAAGCAGCTATTCACAGTGAAGTCAGTCACAGCGCCCCCGCTCACTTATCTGTAGCAAAGAATCCAGGAAGTGAGCGGAGTTCAAGAATTGTTGTTCGAGAGTAAGTATCAAATAAATGAAATAGGTATTTGCCATATAGGCCAGGAAATATAATAGCTCATCATACCTACAAGTCACGGAAAAATTCCGTACAGGGTAAACTAGGTTGGAAAGGGTAGAGGAGGGCATAATTAATGCAGGGACAAAAATTCAACATCTGAATGCATGCAGTCAAGGGGGGGTGGGTGATAAAATGGGGTGAAATCGGTTTTTCACGATTTACAGCCTGAATAGGTAATTTATCAAAAAAGTTAAATGTGAAAGTTGTAGGTAATTAAAAAATCTACAACTTTGATTTCAAAAATTTTTTCACAAAATCTCAAAATTGCGGATTAAAATACAGAAAACCGATATTTTCGTTTTTTTTTTTTTTTTTAATTATTTTACGTTAACAGAAATTGATAGGATTATAGTATTTTTCATGCCAATCAAGAAAATATTTTATTTTTGTCAAAAAGTTCAGTGGTTTTTAAGAAAATGATGATTTTCGCGGAAAAACTTGTTATTTTCAAGTCCCTGAAAAAGCTTTTTTTTTTCATTGTAGAGAGTTCTGTGGGGACGCATTTTTTTTGAAAAGACTTCAATTTTCATATAAAGGAAAAAAATATACTACCTCAATGGAAAAAAATTGTGGAAATTGCAAAAAACTGAAAAATCGAAGTCTGCTAATATCGACTTTCTCACTTCAGTTACAAATTTCATATTATTTCTTGAAATACGGCTCAGGAATTCACAACAAATATTAACCATAATGTTAAAAGGGGAACATTCTCCATGAAAATTGAAAAATGAAAAATGTGATTTATTTGTAATATCTAACAGAAAACAACAAGCCACACTGGACATTGAACTTCTTCTGATAGATATTGGGAAAAGACTCTAACTGAAAAGGAAAGAAAAAATCTGAAAGTGAACATTCGCATTTTCATTCAGATAGCTGATTTTTTTTAATTCTCTCTAGTTTTCATTGAAAAAATCATTAAATAAATTAGATAAGGAGAATGTTATTAAAAAATATCACTCACAGAAATTGTTCATTTCATTGAAGCAAGATTCGCTTCTCTCGCATTTAATCCCCAATACATTTTGGTCGACGAAAATCTATTTCGCTTTGACAAACTCTTTAAGAGGATTGATATAGGATTGGAATAAAACAGGCACTTCAGAAGCATACACATCAGGGATGAATATGAGGGAAATATTTCTTCTGCGGTGACACTTTATCCAAAATTCTGACTTTGAGTCGGAATTTCCGACTTTGAAGTCGGAAAAACAAAATTCCGACTTTAAAGTCGTAAAAATAAAATTCCTACTTTAAATTCAGAAATTCCGTGTTTGAAGTCGGAAAAATTGAAAAAAAAAACTATGTGTCCCTTAGACGCTTTCATAAGAACACACAATATTCCGTATTATGTCCAACACTTTTTACAGTGGGACTTGAAGGGACTTCCTGATTTTAGGCTTTTTCCACATACCGACATATTAGGTAGTTGGTGTATTCCATTGCGCACTAAGCTTAGCAATTGTAAATTGTCGATAGTTTACCGAAAGTCATTGTTAAAATGATTATTGTTATGTCCATCAACCGGCTGTAGCTACTATCTTTTAACGTGTGATGCCTCACACAAACCTAAGCAAGGGTATTCAAAATATAAACTTTTCAAAAAATCCTGTAAAATAGAAATGTCATCCAGAGAAAATAGTTTGTTCTGAATCTTACAGTCTAGGCCAATAACCACCAGCTCTTTGAAATGATATAACGTTTTTGATGGGATTCGGAGGTGACTATCAATTTCCACATACCAGCTCACATATAAATTGATCAGCTACCAGAGCAGTATCTATGCTGGTTGATAAAATTTATTATAAGACAAACAAACTCATGGTTCCTACTCACTGAATTTAACTTCCAATTTTGATAATAACGTTTCGTCCTGAAATTTCGTGAAAGCTTCCTTTCTATAATTGCTAGTTTCATTGATTACCCTGTATGTATCAATTTCAAAACTGAACAGTTTTCTTCATTATCATATTAATTAATTGAAATCGAATAATTAACTATCGTTAAAAACAAAACTTTTGTTATTGTGGGTGAATTTAGTAATAATACCTCGATAACAACCGCAGATCACATCCTTTTACTTTTAGTCATCAACCAGTTATATTCTTTTGTGAGTTGTATGGATGAGAGAGGATTATTTTTTTCGATAAGGATGACATGAAACATACCTTCTCATGTTGCGTTTGTTTTTCAGGGGATATTAAGAAATTGGTTGACAAAGGATGGATGGATAACGCTTTCAATCAGTATGCCAGTGACCTGATTAGCGTCCATCGAAGTTTACCAGATCCAAGAGATGAGTGGTGAGTGGTTTTTATTGCATTTTGTCACTTTGGCATAAGACGCTGAACTGAAATATTCGTAATACCTACCAGTTTTTTTTACTCAATCGGATGTTATTCAAGCAAAAAATTACTCAAAACTTTTTAAAAGTAGGCACGGATGATATTCCCATTAAGGATACTTTCAAATGACGCTAGAGCATCAAAATCGTAGATTTTAAAAAGTAACATAACGTAAAATAACGTATTTTTGTACTTTTTTTGAATACATTTGGAACCAACTTTTCCAAAAAAATTTAAATGATCGTTGTGACAACTAAAATGGTATCAACCATGAATTATTCAGAAACTGATGTACATTTCAAAAATGTAGTAATATTTTGATTTTTTTTATGTTCTGATTCCCACCAAATGTCCAGGGAACCGAGAGATAGCAGGTATAAATTAGAGTTCTTCCTGAATTCCAGCAGGCTGTATGCCTCAGGGAACACCTCGCAATGCAGTGAGTTCTTAAGCTTAGCCGTTCGTTGGAAGAACGAACCTTGGGAAAGAGATATTCAATATGTCTCCAAAGTGACGACAAAAGGATGTGAAGACCAAGCTCGACAGGTCGGTCTCGATGGAACGATTGATGATATTTCAGAAGAGCATCCATGAAAATATCTATATCTAAAATAGAGACATATCGCCCACCTTCTTGCGGTTTTCTAAAGAAGTGAACGATTTAGTGAGCGAAACATCACCGACGAGACGAATGGATCTTGTTTAGACATAATCTGCAAGTTTCAGTATGTGTTTAGGGGCTGCACCCAATACATAGAAAGAGCACTCCATGACAGGTCAGATATGTGCATTATAAATTATAATCCGTTGACAGGAAGTGAAATAGCTCTTAGCACGAAGCAGAAAACCAAGTTTTTGAGAAGCACTTTGGGCAATGGACCTCCTCCATGAAAATGTAGCTACTGCTGATAGTAATACCGAGCGTTGAAATGTAGGATTTCATTGGTGACACTGTACAGTGTACAGTGTCCCTAGGGGCCATCCATAATGAGTTGAAGTGTGACATCGTGTGAACTCTTATAGCTACAAACTCCAGAGTTTCCAAATACTTTCATTTCCATCCCGAAATATGTTTCATAGGCACCGGCATCTTTTCGTTTAGGAACAATGTAGGTATATGAGTTTGACTTCGATTTGTCATGTAATCTCGGCGAGCTTCACTTGATTTTGATCTTGAGAAAACAAAGAAAATCTGTTATTGTAAAAATGTGGACTCGGTAGTTCCTCAGTCCCTTCTTGGTAGTACTTAACTCACAATGATCCTTTGCAAAAATGTAACCAGATGAAAATGATTTACAGAGGTTTAATGTGGTCGTGGAATAATTCAAGGAAGAAAATATCTAAATATGTTCAAAACCACAGTTTGGTACTGAAGAGAACCGTGTCATGGATGAGGTGTGCAATTATATAATTAATTATCGATTAGAGTTGTTAGATATAACAATCACTTATACCAAAAAAATCCATTCAATCATAACATTCATAACTTCCAGGATTTATTATATCATATAACTAATCAGTGAGTGATCTTGACATTCAATACGTTGGACACACAAACGGGACAATCTACCTTTTTTATAATTTAGTGCTTGAAACTGAATTCATGGCAACATTTTCCAAGGTACCATATCTACATGGATCTGCCTAGTAACGGAAAATTGAAATGTATCCAGAGGATGAGGGAAGATTAATCTTTTCCCTTGAAGATGTTAACTTGGTGATTCAAACACGTGTCGAGGTGTTAAAAATAGCTGTTTGATGTTCGGTTAAAATTCCAGTGTAGACAGATTGTTTTAGACAATTCATGTCATCCTAACCTGTTACCATATCAATAACACCGTCGACATTCAACAACACTGGTAGTGTTAGAAATTTCTTAACAATACAACATTTCGTAGTAGTTTCAGGATGGAATAAAACGTGGGAAAAATTGTTCCATTCTCTAAAGAAGGAAAAATAGTTATTTATATACCAAGGACGAAAAACTGTCTATTATAGTCGAGCCTGCAAATTGATAGCTGAGGCGCAGCCGAGGCTAACAAGCAGGTGCATATTACATTTTTTCGTCGACCTCTACAAATTACCTACTAATTTCCGATTTTCGAATCGATAATCGACTGTTGTTTAGGCCAGTATTTTTCATTCGCAGACACTTTTCGTCCGCAAATACTTTTCGCCCGCAAACGCTTTTGGTCCGCTGTGGTCACTATGATACGGCATAGTGACCACAGCGGACGAAAAGTATTCGCCTTCAAAAATAGTCGATTTTTCGTTCGGAAATTAGTACGTAAAATTTTCTCCAGTTTTTGATTCACGACGCTTAACATCTATAGCCGTTTACAAAACGCGTAACGTTATCAGGTTTTACATCAATCGTAAATTTAAAGAAACCCCAATAACATTACTTGTTATCTAATAGATATGTACGAATATCGTAAAGACTCATATTACGATATGAGATGAGAAATTTGTCGAACAAGGCCGATGAGCAGAGTTTGGTAACCCATCGATTATCGTAATATGTACTGAACGATACGAATATAGTACGTACCAAAAACTTCAATTATTCAGCACCGGCGTTTCCTATGAAACAATGAAGCAGATGTGTCAGAGCTGCACTTTACCAAGGGTGGCATTTTTGGGTCGACTCAGAAAAAAAAATTTATAAAAAAATTAAGAGACAAAAAATAACGCCATGAATGAATATAAAGCGATGATAACCAACAAACGGCGCCGGCGAGCGATCGGGCGAACTTGGCATCAGTGCGTCGCTTCTTTTCTCAAAATACGCATAATAAACTGCATAAATAAAAACTCCGTGTGCGAGTATAACAGTTTACATGATTTCTGTTGTACGTTGTTGAAAACACGGCGTACGTATTGATAAAAAACAGTGTATTAAGTATTAACTTGTGATGTAAGTTAACCATTTATTTAACCATTTCGTTAAAATTTTTATATATTATTCTGAACTCCATTCAAACGATAGAAACAGAGAAGCTGAAAGTGTCAAATATATTACAGAATATTTCGTCGGTGCGATGAGTGAAACTGAAATTAAAAACTCTCCAGGATACGCACTATAAACAAAAAATGCAAAAGCAGAATAAATCGAAAAAATGAAGTTCTCTGGAGCAATTGAAGAATTTATCAAACCATCTATACCCACTTCGGATTTGGATGAAAATGTAAAAAAAAGGAAACTCAATCCCAAAATTTCGCGTCACCATCAACATCCACCATATCAGAATATAAAACTGAGGCTAAAACTACTATACAGGAAATATCGGCCGATACCGTCGCGACGTCGCAATTGGTTTCCATCAGAATATTAGAGAATTTGCTGATCCAGCAAACTGGAAAAATGTAAGCAGTTTCGAACATCAAATTATTGTTGAAAATAGTCAGATGCAAGTAAAAAAATAATATTTCCTGTAAATGAATACAGCAGGCGTTTTTAGAAACATTTTTAATGGTGGATTATTCAAGACAAATTGATTATTGTACTTGAAGGGTTCTAATGCAGCATTTTGTTCTTTTGGTTACTTTTCAAAAATTGAGACTTGGAAGTGGAAAGAAATGAATAAGAGATTAAAATATGACCAAATTATGGACAGAGAGCAGCAGCGAATTCTGAACGTAGAAAGCTGTGGGTTGAGTGGAATCTTTCCTAATGTTGTAGTAGCTCTCACAATATTATTAACAATGCCATTTTCAGTGGCAAGCGGAGAACGTTCGTCTTCAAAATTGAAAATAATAAAAAAATGAATGGGTAGAGTGAAAGTAATACTTCACAAAGATTTTTACACAATACTAACATTTAATGCTAACAGCTGTTTCGACAAACCTAGCCAGTCTATAACTGGCTCAGAAGATGACACAGTGTGTCGAAACAGCTGTTAGCATTAAATGTTAGTATTGTGTAAAAATCTTTGTGAAGTATTACTTTCACTCTACCCATTCATTTAAAATGAATTTACACATATTGAACGCCGAAACCGTAGAACAATAAAAAAAATATTTGACATCCACTATATAATAACAAAGATTGACAAATTTGGTTATGTTGACCATTGAGAAAAACATTACAAATAGCCTAAATTATAAAGATATTATTGACAATTTTGCCAAAGAAAAATTCAGGAAAGTGGATATATTTTGAGATTCAAATATATTTTATATTTTGTTATTTACTTTAAACCAAATGTTTCTTTATTTTGTACCATTTATTTATTGATATAATTTATATTTATAGCAAATGTTTCTTTGATTTTTAAAAATATTGTTATTTTAGTTTTTTATATATTAAATTTGTTATGTATTTTTAATGTCCCTTCAGTTTTTTAGTAGGTATATTCAACTTGCTATATTTTAACCTGATTGTGCCTTTCGTTTCTCAATACATTCAGTTTGTTGTTGATTTTTAACCGAATATTCCTTTCATTTTTAAAACATATTCTTATTCATTTTAAAATCAATTACTTTTAATATATTTTTTTTCAAATACATGTGGTTAAATCACTTTTTCGCCATTTCTTTCAAACATAGGGGCGGCGAAACAAAAAATGTTTCAGGCGCCAAATACCCTAACGCCGGCCCTGTAATTATTCACTCAAAGTTAGTTACCATTATAGTTAGAGAGCTGCCTATGTGATTTACTGACAGGTAAAGAAACCGTCTGCTGGGCATGAAATATCATTCTTGGTGTTGCTCCAAGTCGGTTGGATGTATTTTTCGAATTTCTCCAGGTCAAGGTCAAGGAGGGGGGTTAGGGTCAGTCAGTTTGTGACTGATCCGGAAACCCTCTGCTGGTTTTATTTTATATTTCGGGAGAGATGGTCCAGAACATACCTTCTGCCAAGTTTAATCCGCGAACGAGTTATGCCCAAAAAACCGCGATTTTCGAGTTCTGCCCATTATGACAGGTCCGGAAACCGCTCAAAACCTTTTGGGCTGTGTTGAAGCTTACTAGAGGTAAGAAAAACTACTTCCAGCAGACGCGCAACCAGTCAAGGCCCATATTGGTAGCACTTTGAAATGACCAAAAAATCGCTAAATTCTGCATATTTTGTTATAAATAAAAAATAAGCCATGAAAATGTCTTCTTATTCTTGTTTATATAACTATAGGTGTAATGAACAAAAAAACCAAACAGCAGAAGTTTTTAGTTAAAAATATATTTTTTAAGTACAAAAAACAAACAACAGCTTTAGGCTTCAGATTTGAATTCGTCCATGAGAATGCGTTACTCAATCTTACGAGGCATGTACATTAATTATTTTACACTTGTGCTTGTCAACAGGGAGATACGTATTTTTTGTGTTCACTAATTGCAAATATACTTTTATAAGTATTAAGTTTATATTATGATAAGTGATGATAAGTGATGATTACTGAAAATGAAGAACTCTCAGTCCGACTGTTCGATTTTCTTGCACGCATGTCAATAACACTGATATTATTTGGTAAGATTATCGTGTGTTCGAAGAAAAAATAGTGTACATTACTCGTGGGATTGCAGCACTATTAATGAAATATACTATTTCTCCATCCTCTTTCTTCTGTGGTAATTTATGCTCCTATGCTTTTTTCATCCGGCTTTCCTTAGTTAGGGTTGTTTTGCAAGATGTTTCTCGAATTTTCATCACATATTTGAATTTTCTCTTGATATTTTGAAGTGTAAATGCCAATCATTACATTGTGTTCGACCATTCACATTCTAAACCATTAGTAAGTCTAACTATGGGAACTGTAAAACTGTGCCCTAAGGCAGATAAATACACACATATTTTTCTTTAACTTTATCTTCACTTTCAGTAACCATTTTCACTGAGGTGTTGAAATTATGTATTTTCATCGTTATTTGAGAGATAAACAACTTTTATTTCTTATGGAAAACAAAAACAGTAATAGAAATTGCGCAGGCACAAATCTGTACTGGCAATTAATGAAAATAACGTTGTTTCTTTCATTTCCATTGCACACTTCGAAATGGAATAAAATTTATCGATATAATAATGAACTGGTCTGAGAAAATTCCCAGTATGATTTATTATAAAAAAAGGAGACACCTTGAGACACGTTGATGTCAAAATAATCATAAAAAAGAAGAGTTAAAATTGAATAAAGCAAGTACATAAAGGCATCAAGATTGTTGATATTAATTATGTTTAACGACAGGTTGATTAAAGTAAGAGATTAATGATAAGCGGTGTGCATAAATCGGCCTTTCTTTCGTCCAAATCAGAGTTTTGGGTGCTATGGAAAAATGTTGATTGAAATGATGAAAATGTGAAGATCTTGAAGATTTTGCAACCTTTCACAAATTTGAAGAATCCAGATTAATGTAAATCTATGTAATAGGTGTATTTTCTTCGAGAGTCTATAACAGAATTTCTGTCCCCTACGAGTTATTTTTAGTTTCGTGCTATTGTTAATCATCAGTGTTGTCAATCATCAGTGTTGCCAAGGTCACCTTCCTGAAATAAAAATTACATTTAGGTTGCAATTGGAATTTCTATAGGAATTAGGAGGCAGCAGTTGTCTAATCAAATCAGTTTATCAATCCTTTCGAACTTGTAAAAAGTTATAGAACAGGTCATATACAATACAAAATATAAAAAATAAATTACAATACAAATACTGGGTACAAATGTAATATCAAAACAAATATATAAATAAAAAAACAGATAAATAAATGAATAAAATAAATCTTTATCGATTCCTTTTATCATATAAAATGGAATATATAATTAATATTATATTATTAATAATAATGGATATAAAAATGTTGATAAACAATACTAACTTCTTTATTGGTCTTGCATATAGAACAAGTCAGATAAACGGCTTGGGTTAAAGATATACAGGGTGTCCCAGAATAAAGGGGACAAACTCCGAGGGTAGAGTCCTCACTTCATTTTAAGGCTGAAAGTTCCAATAAACATATACCCTAAAATGAGTATTAACCGAGTTACAGGGTGTTGGTAGACCGCGTATTAGATCTCATCAATAGGCTGTGATTAAATATATTATTTATTTATTTGAAGAGAACCATTCTCCCGATATTTTGAGTTCTTCATTGGCCTTGATGAATTTTTACTCTACATTGGTCCTTGTACTTATGACGGAGGTGTCATCTGCATACATTATACAACTCTTATTAGAAATGTCACTTACGTATATCAGATATAGTAGAAGGCCCAAAACCGAGCCCTGGGGAAACCCTTTATCATTTATTGTTCTTACTGACATGTGCTTGAACATTGCTTTCTCTGGAGACTATAATTGATAACTTATTCAACACCAATTTGTTATTTAAATTTTGATTTTCGATAACAGATGCACTTTGTCATGTTTTAACCTTATTAATTTTCTCCACAGAACCTGAAGTTAAACAAATAGCCCAAAACGTTTAATTGAAATGAATCCTAAATTTTCATTAAATATTTCGTAAGTAAGCGAGCATTCTAATGCAATAAATACGTCCTCTCCGTAACATTACTTTCATTATTATCCCAACCTCTCCTAATGTAGGTTGAATTGCCTTTCCATTATTACATCTTGAAGGGCACTTAGCGTAAATATATTCGGAAAAGGGTGTAAGAACCACTTTGATCGCACCACTAATTATTGTCATTACGTAGTTTCTCCGATTATCCCTATCCTTTAATGTCGTCGGAACACACCTGTTCATTTCTGATTCAGATAATAAAAGAAGCCAGAAGGAACAAATATCTTAAGCTTCATTCATTACAGTGAGACGAGGGAAAGCCGATGGAAATATGTAGCGATGTAGCTATTCATATGAAAGAACGTCAGTTTAGTTAGAGCTGGTCATAGAAGTTGATAACATGAAAATGGATTATAAATAATCCAGCCTTTCGCGAATTTCCTATACTATAGGAATTTTGTAGACAAGCATTGAACAGAAAATGATTCAACAGCCCTTTACGACTGCCAAACGACTCCTGCTCAACACCTGGCAAAGTTTTTCTACAAGAACATATTTTGCAATACAATGGCGGGCCACGGGGGCAAAGGGAGGCAGTATGCCCCCCCCCGCCCTTCTCAGAATGTACTTCTTAGCGCCCGCTTCTAGTTCACATATCTTACAAATGCAGTTTTACAACGATGTTCATAACAAATTTTCCCACTAAAAGCACAGAAAACTAATGAAGGTGGCAACATTCGCTTTCAATTCCTTGGTCAGTAAATCCCATACCGCGTGCTGTCTCTCTCAATCTCTACCGGGTCTTTATGGAAAGCAGCTCGCCCCTACAACTTTTTTGGTTTTGCAGATGGGGGAATGAAGTTTGAAGGATTTGTATACGACCTAAAACTGCTTTTTTGACAAGTGACTTCACTGGCTGTGATTCCAAATTTGAATTTTGCTTTCGATGTCTTTTCAATATTCTACAGATTCTTTGAAAAAACTTTTTTGATAATGTCAAAAATAAAGGTAGTTTACACTTGATCAAAATTCCTATTTTTGTTCTTCCCTGTACACGGTTTGTAAATTTGAAATTTTGACAATTCATATGTAATTATTCCGCAATGCATCAATGTTTGTGAAGAATAAAATTTTCTGACAAATCGAATGGTGCAAACTTTTGAAACTCACTGTATATGAACGCAACGTAATTGGAGTGGTAGACTCTCATTTC
This sequence comes from Chrysolina haemoptera, assembly GCA_958298965.1. Taxonomy (NCBI): domain Eukaryota; kingdom Metazoa; phylum Arthropoda; class Insecta; order Coleoptera; family Chrysomelidae; genus Chrysolina; species Chrysolina haemoptera. The sequence continues at coordinate 22,439,432 of OY282595.1, forward strand.
GTTCACTTGTTACATCGAATCAACAAACAAAACAAAAAACTAGCTTTGTAGAAATATGTGCAAATTTTCTGTCGCTGACTCCTGTACTAATGAATTTTTCTGTCGTACTGGTTTGATAACATCAAAACAAGGCGTTTACTACTATAAGTGTAGATTTATGCAGCACCAATTAACAATTACCGATGAACAATTATCAATCAACAATCATCAATTATAAGTTAAACTCCTTATTTTACAATGTCTGCATTTACGCAGACAATTAACAATTACAAAGTTGGTCAATTTTCAACTTTCTTAATTTAATTGTACAGGATTTTTTCTAGTGCGCATCTACTACGCAGATGAACACGGATTGGTCCGTCGTATGATAAACTTCAAAAGGAAGCGGTAAAGGATGTTTCCTTTTGAAGTGCTGGCCCCACTTGCATCAGCAAAACTTTAAAAAGTTTTGGGGTCATTCGAGTATATTGGAAAAATCCCTCATAGTCATGCAGAACCATGAATTTAAGTAGGTTCTGAAATATCCCCTTTTGTTTTTTTTGCATATTAATAGGCTTGACAGCCCATCTCCTTTTCCTCCCTTCTTTCAATACGAAAAAACGTCATTAACAATAAATAAAAATATTCAGCTTCTTCCATTTCGCTCTACATTATAATAATCAAAAAATAATTTAAGGTTTTTTAAATGGGGATCTGGGACTTGTACGCATGCTTACTATTTTCTCCTAATTTATAATTGTTTCTAATTGGTGCTGCAGAAATTCACACTAAATTGTAACTCATAACTATTTTGAAGTCTGGGTCAATGGATACCAGTCCACCGTATGAGTAGAAATAGTATCATATGCATAAAATCTATTCGATTATTATAATATTTCTTGTATTGTAGTTTTGTGACATTACTTTGTTTTAACAACTAGGAAATGCCCAAAAAAAAAACAGGTCATTATTTGCCTTAGAGTAATAAAAGACAATAGAAATGCCTTCTCAATTATACATATATCGGTGAACCAAGCAAAATAGGTAATTTCTTGAAAAAGCAAGGTTTAAATATTGCATTTAAGACAGACAATAGTTTGGGCAGACATATTAAAAACAACAAAGATAGGATGGAAAAACAAGAAAAGTGTGGAGTCTATAAATTAAACTGTGGTAGTTGCCCCAAATTTATCTTGGCCAAACTGGTAGAACCTTCAAACAACGCCTAGCCGAGCACAGAAGTAGTTTTGTAAACGGGAAAACAAATTCCACGTATGCTAACCATTTATTAATAATAATAGTAATAATAAAGTTTATTCAACAAAATTTACAAGAAAAATATATGTATAATTTTTGAATAAAGCAGAGAAAAATCACAGAAGCAGTCAATTTTGCTGCTTGTACGTGACATACCTATATATGTGTAAAAAAGTTCCTATAAATTCACTTTTATAGAGTGATACACAATAAGATAATAAGTGAAGTAATAAGTAAATGTAATAGTATAAGTGATAAGTAAAAAATAATGATAATAAGAGGGGTTATATAGCATTTATATTACAATTACAATGGAGCAAGATATACAATAACGTGTAGATAAATTAAGGTTTATATAATTGACTTGATCGGTTATTTTGTCATAGTTTGGGTTTTTGGTATCGTTTTAATGTGCGGCAAACGTAACAATAATAGTCCAAAACAGGCTATGCCTTATTTGGGTACACTCGTGAGTGTTTATGAGGTAGCGATATTATCATTATTTCTCAGTTTACTTAGTCGGTACTTACTGTCATAGTTCAGATTTTTTTGTTAACGTTGGAATTTATTTTTCGTGAAATCATGATGCATTCAAATATGTTTATGAAAATTCACGCATGCAAATATAAATACAATGTAATGCAGACGCAATGCACACACATCAGTTTTCCACACACCATATACATACACATGCCCAGACGCTAGTGTAATTATATCAATATTCATTTATTCAATTTACTTTATTTAAATTATATAGATTGTATTGGAAGTAATTCCGAGGCTTGTCAAATATCCATTCCTTTAATCTTTTTTTGTAGTGATGGTATCCCAAAAGATTTTTTAGTTCTGCTGGTAGCAGTGATGAAATCCTAGGTGCTATATAATCCACACTTTTTTGACCAATTGTTTTCTCGCTACGTGGATAAAAGACGCCATCTTGTTTCCTCGTGTTGTGCGAATGTACATGTTCTTTCAAGACGATCTTACCTTTTCTCAAAAATAGGACGTTAATTTTTTCTAAAAAGCATTCATTTACTTCACCCCAGCCCAAGATACCATAAGTTAGTTGCGACTGTACCAGAGCAAAATAAACTGTTTTTAAATGTTTTATTCCTAAAAAATCTTTTAAGTATTTAAATTTTGGGAGTATTCCTCTTAATTTCCTTGCTATGTATTTCATCTGAAGATCCCATCTCAGGTGCCGATCTATAATTATCCCAAGATATTTTACCGATTCAGCCTCTGGAATTGTCGAGTTTTGTCCAAGATTGATATCTCCTAGATTTGGTAAGCCAGTGGAGTATAATGAGAATGGTAAATAGCTGTTTTTTTTAAATTTAACGTAAGTTTGTTAAACTGTAGCCATTTAGAAACTCTAGGAAAATCAGTTTCAATTTTGTTTGTTACTTCTTTCCATGTATTCGACTTATATACAATCACGGTGTCATCTGCAAAACTGATGATTTTACTAGTGCTATCCATAGTGAGTAGGCTATTCATATACAGAATGCAAAGGACTGGCCCCAATACTGACCCTTGAGGTACTCCATAAGTTACTGTTCTAGGATTGCTACATATTTAATCAATTTGTACAACTTGACTTCGATCAGAAAGGTAGTTTTCTATAATATTGTACGCATTCCTCTTATTCCATATTTCTGTAGTTTGTTTAAAAGCTTCTGATGACTCACAGTATCAAAAGCCTTTGAAAGATCTAAAAATACACTGATGGTTGGTATTGACTTATCCAAGGAATCATATATGGTTGATGTTAGCCTATAAATTGCATCTTCTGTAGATTTGTTATGTCTAAAACCAAACTGATTTTCAGACAAAATTTCAAATTTTTTGAGGAAAAGTGTGAGGCGCGATTTTATAAGATGTTCTATTATCTTTGAGATGTTTGAAATCAACGATATTGGCCTGTAATTTTCAATTTTAGTTTTATCGCCACTTTTAAATAAAGGTTTGACAATGGCATGTTTCAAAACTTAATTATCTTTGAGATGTTTGAAATCAACGATATTGGCCTGTAATTTTCAATTTTAGTTTTATCGCCACTTTTAAATAAAGGTTTGACAATGGCATGTTTCAAAACTTTTGGAAAAATACCTGTGAGAAAGCAGAAGTTAGCTATGTGAGCCAAGACTGGAGCAATTTCATGAGCTACTTGTTTCAAGACTTCGGATCGAATATTGTCATGCCCCGGAGATTTCTTCAGTTTCAAGTTCTTTATAATCGAAATGATTTCAGATGTATTGGTGGGAAACCATATTTTCGACAATAATTTTGAAATCCTTCATGTTGAAAACAAAGGTAAGAAGCTGAATCTTTTAGAAAGTATGGAGATTAATTAATGAAAAAATCCTCAGTACTTGCTCAATGACCAACTCGAATTAAATTCGTCACCACTCATAGATTTGTTTTCCTGGAAAGGTTAGAAATAATTAATAGAAAGGTAAAGGTACTTATCCAGAATTTATTGGGAGTCAGGTATACAACCGAAACCTAATTAATTTTAGATAAATATTTAAAGTAACATAGCAAAATGTAATTTAGTATATCTTCACTTCACTTGAAGAATCTTTTGTAAAGCGAAACAATTGTCGTGGTTTTGTAAACCCTCTTTATGTGAAAATCATATGAACTATAGTTTCATTATAGAGATCAAAACATGTATTTGTGTAGGTATAGTCAGGGCATCTCTATGTCTTTTATTACTCTAAACTATTTGCATACTAGTTTCATCATCAGTGCAGACCCGGTCAGGACGGAGAGCCACTGCTCTTATTCAACAACCTGCAAAAGAATACCATTTGGTATTTGTCGGGTTTTCCTATGATAATTTCCATAGTGGAAAGTAGTGACAGAGCCATCTATAGGAACCGAACAAAGCGTGACACAAAATACGTAATTACTTTTTGGAAAACCTCAATTCTCTCCATAATTATGGTAAGTATCCAATAGTCCTTCCTTGCTTAATTTTTGATGTTCAGTTTCATGCAGTTTCCGTCAGAATTTTGTGTACACGTGTCTGAGTAACCAACTCACCATATTCCGGAAGAAGATCATTTCGATAACCCCATGTAAATCCAGGAACAGGGGTAGAACCTACGCCTTCAAAATGGGGCTCACAAAGGCGAGGTTATGTGGCCAATGAATTGCCAATTGATGAAGAACGCTGTAATAAAGGACTCTTCGGGTAGACAAATGATGTAAGACACGATCTTTTGAATATCCACGAGAATTTCACCCGAAGAAGAAACGTAGCGAAAATGCATGTCCGGCAGTAGAAAAGGCTAGCATACCGCCAAGGGAATTGAGTCATCAGATCCCATACAACGCAGCGCTTCGTAATATCGAGCCCTTGAAGTAGCAACAATTGGCACGGGTCGATGATGATATCTGGAAATTTACCTCTACTGTGCATAACGCCCAATCAATCCCCGTACTAAACGGAATGTAGGAATACCATCTCTCTGCAACGACTCATACAGAAGATAGAAGCTAAGACCACGTCGGTAAAATTAAAAGCGACTAATCTCCAGGGTGTAATGTCCTAATAGGTACAAGCCGCCAATAGGCCTTTCACGCCCGCAATATGAATAATTACCGCTTAAATAGAGGTGAGTTCCCAATGCAGCGTTTTCCTCCGTTTCTATGTCAGCAAGAATCGACCAATACCGACACTTTTATGGGAATGTAGGCTTTCCCGGCTAGCGTCAATGTTATGGTGGTTTTGCTAGTTTTGTCAAGATCTTCTTTGGTTAAAATCTGCAAAATCATCGTCTGCAACTGCGGCAGTCGTTTTCAGTAGCGTGTTAACTGATCAATTGCATCAAATCATAAAAAGGTTCAAACGCTGTTGAAATGAGCAGGTCTAGGCGGTCTGACGAGGAGCTACCAGATTCCATTTTAGGCCGCAAACTCTCCAAGTTTGAATGTATTGCCCGCTAAATCTGAACAGAAATATGAGAATTAAAATAAATATTTTGAATACTGGTGCGACAAAGGAACATAATGTACTTTAAAGTCGCCACCACTTTTGGGTTGGCCGATGCTTCCATGCGCGATGATCTTTACAATGTGGGTGATCATTTAGTGGATAAAGGAGAGTAAAAAACAATACTTTTCCTATTAATCTCGTACCAAAGTAACCTTTGACGCTTTCATATATCAACGCAAAGATGACGTTTTCTATGGAATGTAAATTTGTGACAGTATTTCCGCTATAGAGCGAAATAAAAAACGCTCGATGCTTCTTTTTTCTCTTAGGCATGAGCCATTTTCTTTCTTTTTTTTGTTAGATGTGTGAATTATTGGATATTTGGAGAGCTTATACTGTTAGAATATCTATTGAGTGTTAATTTTCTCATAGGTAATATTATGTGTTATAATTACTTAGCTGCCGTGCTATTTTTTAAAGATAGGTTGCTCTGTATCGTTCATTTAAACTAATCTGAGATTTTTGTGACAGGAGTATTACCGAAACAATTTAGTTAAAATGCTGGTTCCGAACATAAAGATCATCGGTGGAGTGATTCATTGGCTACTCTCGAAAAGTATAGTCTGTGCAAGTAGGGGACGGCTATTATTATTTGCCGTACCTCGTATTCGTGAGTTATATTCAGTAGTAATATTCTAAAAGCCACCTTGAATCTGACAAAACATATTTTACGGTACATGAAATTTTGTCCAGTGAGACTGCTACACCCACTAAACAAGCAGTGGGTACTAAGCCCGGTGGGACAGGTATGAAAATTAGGTGAATTTTTAGAGTATTTTACGGCGGCTGCCATTTTAATACGTCATAATATACCTCCACCAGAACTGAAAAATAACAATGGCTGCCAATTTCAGAGGTTGTAATGTCACGGCAGCCACTTTTCAAAATTCGAAAAAAAAAATTTAAAGTTTTCGCGACTTCTGAAATTTATATATGTTAATTATCAAACCATTTTGAGCTTATATCAGACATGGCTGCCATTTTTTCCGGTTGTAAATATTCGGCTGACAGCGAAACCTTATACCTAGAACCCGTGCATAGAAAACATGCGGTGTCGTGAAAATACTAATTTTTGCTCTCTCTCTTTTGCTTTATGATATAGTATTATAATATATGAACAATAACTTCTCACATCTGCAGTGACCGCCAAAGAGTATGTAACATATGGCAAAAAAGTTTATTATTAGAGTAATGGAAAAAAATTTCTGGGGGAAAGTTTGTGCATGTCTGAAAATCGATTTTGACCCATGCCATGTGACCATAAGGGCAGCAAACTGGAGATTGCTTCGAATTTAATTTTATACTCACTTAATGAGTTTCACGCAATAAAAAGAAAAAATTGAAAATTGCATTTTTTTTAAATACTTTCCGATCTCTTTATAAAAATCAAAGTTTTTTTTTTCTGAAAGGCTTGACTATGGTGGAATATTTATTTCGATGAAAATTTCAACACTTTTTCATTTTCTCCCCACCAGATCGCACAAAATTGGTTTTTACCAGAACTCTTGCTCTTACATTAGTTCGTATCTAATATTTATATCAGAATTCCAAAACTATTGTGATAATCTATCAGATGTAGTTCAATGTCCAGCGTGGCTTGTGCCGGGGAAGTAGTTGTAGTTATTACAAATGAATCACATTTTTCAATTTTTATGACAATCTAGAAACATCATGTTTACTGATTATAATCAAGTTTTAATGATCGTTCATGAGTGTTTCGGTTTACACATACATTTTAAGCTTTAATTTCATGCACAATTTTCAAATTTATGTGTGAAGTAAAAAGCTTGTACGATTATCATCAAAACTTGATTATAATCAGGAAACCAGAATATTTCTAGATTGCCATATTATCACAATAGTGGTGGAATTCTAATATAATTGTTCGATAAGAACCAATCTAACAGCGAGGGTTCTGGCAAAAACCATTTTTTTCTATTTAATACCATCGGAGAAAATGAGAAAGTTTTGATATTTTCATCGAAATAGAAATATTCCACTGAAGTCAAGCTATTTGGAAGAAAAAACTTTGCTCTTTGTAAAGAGATCGGAAAATATTTAAAAAAATTTTTTTCGATATATTGCTTGAAACACTGTGAGTATAAAATTGAATTCTAAGAAACTTTTTTAATTTACTTTTTTCGATATCTTGCATCTTACCCCACTTTTGGCCTTTTCATGGTATGTTTTCCCATAAGTTGCCGCCATACTAGTGGTGACGTGACATGTGTCAAAATCGATTTTTAGGTTATCGGAAATCCACAAACTTTTCTCCAGATTTTTTTTCCAATACCCCAATAATAAAATTTATTCCCATATGGTACATACTCTTTGGCGGTCTCTGTACGTTCGTCTATAATTACTGAAATGAAATATTACAAGTGATGTCAATGAAGTTTTCGAAATCCTTTTTTGCTGAAAAATATTGAAAAGAATTATGAAAATAAGGTTATGTCCATGGTGAAAACACTGCAAACTGGAAACAGACATATTTTACATCTTTGCAGAGCCTTATTACGCGGAAAGTTTCTAACTAAAGCGCCACTACGCCACGTTTTCATTAAAGATTTGCGTTTCAAGGAGAAAATGCGTTCGTAGATACCACACAACAAGAATTCTTGGAATTTCAACATGAATTTGGAAATTTCAAATCATATCGTTTAATTCAATTAGTCATAACATATTCGCGTTGGCATATCTGCTCCTGAAAGTATATTGGACCACTCTGTACGTTTCGTGGGCCACCTGTAGTCATGTCCAAGTACGTCACTATAACGCGTTAAGTAATGCTACAAGATTCTGATTGGCTATAGCTTATTAGATGACGATTCATTGTAAATTCAATTACTAACTGAAATGAATATAACAATTCTTACTTTCGTAAAATGAGCATTTACTCATTTCGAAAATTAAATTGATATTCTGTTATGAATATATTGAAAAATTTCAATTAAACTATAAATTGTTTCCTTGTTACATTTCATCAGACCATTTTTCACAAATTCTACAATATGATTTTTGTTCGGAAAACAACGAGAGAATGTCTCATTTCTTATTTAAAACTTACATAAATTACAGTGACCTTAAAAATAAATTATTTTCCGAAAATTGGCTAGAACTTTACCAACAGAACGACGTAAATAAAGCAACATGCTTTTTCATTAATAAAATTAAAGAATATATAAGAGTATGCACCAAATGTACCCGAATAAAAAGAAATAATTTGAAAAGGAATCCTTGGATAACAAATGGCCTTGTAAAATCAATCAATAAAAAGAATAATATGTGGTACAAAGAGATCCTGAAAATTTTAAACTTTTGAGTAACTTCAAACGATACAGAAATTCACTGAGTGCGCTAATTAAACAGACAAAAATTGAATTCTATAAAAATATGGCGTTTTGAGAAAAACCTACAAAAAAATGAGAGTACAGATAAAATAAAAAAATCCTAGCGATATTTTGATAACGAAAGAATTTGAAATTGCAGAAACCTTTAACAATTATTTCATCAACATAGGTGCAAATCTCGCAGATAAAATCAATAGGTCAGATAAAAGATATAATGGTAACCTGCAAAATTCCATATATTTACGCGAAACTGATGAAAATGAGATTAGGAAAGTAATAGGTGAACTTAAAACAAAAAAAGCACCAGGTACAATTAAAATCTGTGTGGATATCTTAGTGAAACCACTAACGTATATTGTCAATAAGTTACTTGAAACCAGAAACCAGAAATTTTAAAAGAAGCAGTCATTAAACCATTATTTAAAGCTGTAGACAAGCTGACAGTATCGAATTAGAGGCAAATCTCACTCCTCTCGAATAGAAGTAAACTTTTAGAAAAAATTATCAAAAACAGAATTACTGATTTTGTTAAAAAGTATGAATTGAAATCGAATAGCCAATATGGTTTCATGGAACAAAGATCTACATAGGATGCAATTGCTGACCTGATGGAAAAAGTGTATAAGGCTTTAGACAAAAAGGAACCAGCGATTTGTATGTCTATAGATCTCGCAGAAGCCTTCGATACCGTCAGCCACCCAGATTTGTTAAAAACACTAGAAACAATTGGAATCCGTGGAAGGGCCTCGAAGTTAATGAAGAGCTATCTGAGCGATCGAGAGCAATGTGTTAAAATTGAAAATACCATCAGCAATAAAAAGTTTGTATTTTTTAAGGACAAAAATTGGACAGACCTGAAAAAAAAAATCTGTGATTCTCTACCAATTTTACCAGATTTTTTTAGCAGTAAATTGTTAACGATCAATTTGAAAAAAACTGTATATTTACCATTCACTAGCTACGAGACAAATTTGCCAAACTTTACATTTATCAGTTCTATCTATAATGGCCAGAATGCAAAATAAGCAGTGGTAAAACAGTTAAATACTTGGGGGTATAGACTACAAGCCCAGGCCAATTTTGGACGGGTCATTTGACCCAGCATGAATTATATTCAGAATTATAGTGCCATACGAAACAACTCCTTTGCGCACTGTGCCGTCAGTTGAGAGCGGTGCAGATAGGTACGCAGGTCAACGAAACTTTCCATACAGAGGAGGGATTTTTTACAAAAGATTCTTGGACGGCATTTCTCAAGATGACAAGATCACTGAAAAATAATCAAGTAGGACCTAATGCCGTACAAAAAGAACGGTGCTGAGAGCCAGCAATTTTTTTTATTTTCCCCTAATTTTTGTTATGACTTCAGCTGATTTATTACTGTACGACATTTGTATAATTGAATTTGTATAACTACATAGATTTATTTTTTAGCAATGCCGTACATATTTGCCGGTACAGGGGCGGGGAGCCCCGCACGCAAATTCATACTTCGACCTGTATATTTCAAGATCATTGCAAATGTACGGCATCGATCCCACATTATTATTCAACACATAAAATGAGTTTCACAAATTATGCCGTCTGAAAATGTTGGTGCATAAAATAAAATTAAAAAAAAAATTAAAAATTACCTACATTTGGGCGGTTGAATCTTTATTGTTCAAAGAGAGGATATAAATGCCTGTACGGCAACCGGTTTCTAGGCTAACTATTTTCGTTTTACGTAATATCAGGTTATAATCAATGGAACTAAATAAAAATACGAATGAAAAAAAAATTCACTGTTATTTATTAGAGAAGTAATTTTTAGAAAAGCATTACTTTTTTGATTTATCAAGCATCCCAAAACAAACAAAAAATGATGCCGTACATTTTCAATTCAAGGATTTCTCACAGTTGATAAGATTGTTCATTATATTTTTAGGAAATGTAAGTATAGTGAATATACCCCGTATAACATTTCGGGGACATGAAACATGTACAGAACGATGCTGCTACATGAAAAAAATAATTTAGGCACTAGCTGTCAATTTTGGGTGGTGACTATAATAATGATAATAATAATTTTTCATCTGAAAATGTGCTTTTCTAACAAAATATTCTTGAACGGCATTCCTCACGTTGGAAGATTATGAAAAAGTAATCTCCAACAACCCCATAGACGCGGCCGACATTTTTTCTGACCACTATCACTCAGACAACTCTGGAGAAGATTACAATCCTACATTTCTAGAAATAAAAACCCAAACAGAAGAAGTAAGCTTACATTTTACTACAGATGAAAACCTAGGATATAACCATTCCTTCACTATGGACGAACTGGTACAGACAAAATCCAGTATGAGTTCTTGAAACACCTACGGACTAGAAAAAAAACATGTTGGTAAGATTCAACAAAATATGGTACTCCGGTATGTTTCCTGAGCGATGAAAAGAAGTGATAATAATTCCCATACTGAATCTAGAAAAGATACCTCCAAACCTGACAGTCACTGTCCATTCTCCCTCAGCAGCAGTCTGAGTGAGTTACTGGAAAAAATAGTAGATAACCGTCTTATTTGGTATCTTGACACCAATAACCTACTATCCGCGTTTTAAATGGGCTTCAGAAAACTCCGCTAAATCATAGACTCGCTAGCTCACATAAAACATGAGACACAAACCATTGTCATGAAGGAGGAACACCTCTCAACAATATTTCTCGATTTCGAGAAAGCTTATGTTCTAACGTGGAGATATGGTATAATGAAAACAATCCATGAATGGAAAATCAGGGGTAACTTACCTATCTTTTTCAGCAATTTTTGAGTGGAAAAAAATTCAGGGCTAGACTATAAGATATTATATCGAATTCTCGTAACATTGAGAATGGAATTCCCCAAGGGTCTACATTGAGCGTGACCTTATTTGCAATAGCAATAAACTCTATAATCGAAAGCATTCCAAGAGAGATTCATAAAATTATTTACGTTGATGATTTGGTAATATTTCGTTTCTACAAATCCATCAACGAAACTGAACAAATTCTGCAAAGATCCATTGATATCCTTTACAGAGAAACAAAATAAAAAGGTTTCAAATTCTCTATTTCTAAAACTGAAGCCATTTATTTCTGCAGAAAAAGAAAACATCATGATGTGCCAAATCTCAATCTGCATGAAGTTCCATTAGAATTCCAGGACTCGATTGAATATCTAGGCTTAACTCCAAACTTACATGGAGCCCTCATCTGAGCGATCTCAGGGTGAAATGCCAAAAATCACTCAGTGTCATGACAACACTAGCTGGAATAAGATGGGGCGCAGATCAAGAAGTACTGCTGAATATTTTTCAAAGTCTAACCCTTTCCAGAATTGCTTATGGATGCACAATCTACTCGTCTGCCAGGAAAAGCCGCCTGAAAACTCTAGATAGGATTCAGAACACCGCCCTACGACTGGCAACTGGTTCATCCAGAACAAGCCCGACATTGTCACCAAACTGTATGGCAGCATGCACTTCCTCCACTTGAATACAGAAGATCCAGACTTCTGTCTGACTATGCAATGAAAATATATGCCCAACCACACCATCCAAATTTTGATATATTGTACGGCCATGACGACATTTACAATAAGTTTTCAGCAAAGCCAACTATCACCAGACCTATGGCAATACGCATTAGAGAACAAAACCCAATTACACATCATTTTCCAGAATTTCCGTCAAGGTCTTTATCGGACATAAAATCTTATGCAATAGAGAGAGAACAAAATAAGTCGGAGTTGAATACAAAACAGCTGATATTGGAATATAAGCAGAATATTGAAACATTTGTAAATTTCACAAAAATATACACCGACGGATCTAAAACAAAAAACGGGGTTGGTTGTGTATTTATCGTACAGAAATGGGAATACCCATGGGTACTCCACCCCGCTGCAAGCTATCCTCTACTGTGAATTCGCTACTGACAGTCAGCAATTTCTGATATGCTCTGACTCCCTGAGCTACTTGAAAGCCATGCAAAATAAATTCACATTCGACCCTTCAGTCGCTAATATCATCACTGGACTCTCGACTTCATATTGCCAAACATGCAGTCAAAACTATAGCACATCCATATACATTAGCTGTCTGCGTGTCAAGCTTATGCGGTCTCAGCCTATGTCCACAGGCATAACGCGGCGTTGCCGGCGCTACGAGTATTGTACTATCATCTACAACACTCATTTGGTGTAGACGAAATACCGGTGTGGCAGAAATCTTAGCCTTGGTTTACTCCGTCTGCTCAGGGCACATGAATCTCGGACCTAGTAATCACTCACCCCCACGATCTGGGTAAATGACTCCAGCATGCCCCCTCCGGATATATCGGGGCTCCGGAGATGAGGCCCGACTGGGATAAACCTATCGTATAAAAAAAAATACTGATGAGAATTTCTATATTTAATTTTCACCCACTTCCAATCGCTCGAATAACCTGAAATTTGGTAAACTTATCAAGGACCAATAGTAATACAAGGATTCCATAATATTGATGGAATTATAATGATAGATATAGAGCGAAAATTGTATATTTAAACTTTTTTATAAATGAAGTGATCGTAAAAACTTGCAGAAATATATTATTTAATCGTTTACCAATAATTAATTGATTTATTCAATTTTCCTTTCATAAAATCACACTGATAGTTATTACACTAGTAAAACAATTCAAACAATTTTCAAAGAACGTCGAAATTCTAATACAAATGATAAATTGTACCAAATTTCGCATTGAAATATCGTTATAGGAATATGAGAGAGGTGCCTAAGGTGCATATTAGATACTAGTACTCTTTATGAGACTAGAACTATAAAAAATTAGGAAACAATTTTGTTGTTTTTGTTGTGTAGGTAGCTGTGATTCCAAATCTTGATATTGTTTCCGATTCTGAACAACGTTTCTAAATGAATTTCTTTGATAATATCAAAAATAAGGGTAGATTACTCTTGAACAAAATTACTATTTTCCCCTGTACACCGGTTAGAAATTCAGAAGTTTGATAACTCAAATATAAGTTTTTCGCGAAGCACTAACTTTTATGAGGAAGAAAATTTTCTGACAAGTGCATAATAAAAAAGCTTCTCATATGGTGCAATTTTTCGAAACTCACTATATACCAATTCCAGTCGTATAGCACTATTCTTTTTGTACGGCATATAGTTTTTTTCGATTATTGCTATACTAACTAATAAATTATATTCATGCCGTAAAAAAACAAATGACCGTAAAATTACCCTTTCCAGAGGGAAATAAATTTTCCAGGGCGGTCACATGTTCCACGAAAAATGTACGGCATAACCAAAAATGACATATTTTCATAAAATAATATTAAGATCATTGAGTTTGGTGTTGTGTCAAATGACCCAAACTATACTAGTTAGGGTTAGGGGGTTAAGTGTGGAGCTCCCCGCCCCTGTACCGGGAAATATGTACGGCATTGCTAAAAAATAAATCTATGTAGTTATACAAATTCAATTATACAAATGCCGTACAGTAATAAATCACCTGAAGTCATAACAAAAATTTGGGAAAATAAAAAAATTTGCTGGCTCTCAGCACCGTTCTTTTTGTACGGCATTAGGTCCTACTTGATTATTTTTCAGTGATCTTATCATCTTGAGAAATGCCGTACAAGAATCTTTGGTCGAAAAATCCTTCCTCTGGATGTAAAGTTTCGTTGACCTGCGTACTCATCTGCACCGCTCTCAACTGACGGCACAGTGCGCAAAGGGGTTGTTTCGTATGGCACTATAATTCTGAATATAATTCATGCTGGGTCAAATGACCCCTCCAAAATTGGCCTGGGCTTGTAGTCTAGTAACACTGGACAGTCACTTGAAATGGGGCAAGCATATCAACATAAGTGACGAATAAACTCCGATATTACTTGTGAAAATTCAGGTATTTCAAAAACTTCTTTGATATTCATCATATGAAAATAATGTACTATGGCTCTCATTCAGTCACATCTTATTTATGGTATCGTGGCTTGGGGAGGTGCAACAAATCTCTACCTGAAAAAACTAGAATAATACAGAATAATAAAAATAAAGCTAAACAAAAATTATACCCACCCATGCGATAAACTTTACGAAGAATCGGGACTTCTCCACATTTGTTAAATATTTCTTCAATCCATTGTTATACACCAAAAAAAAAAGTGCATCACCAGTAAACACATTGTCATTTCACAAGATCTAAAGAAAACTCACTAGTACACTAGTAGTGCCTTATATGTCGAAAACCATAGGCCAGAGAAGCTTTGTATATCTTGAACCAAGAACTTATAATATCATACTACCAGAATCAAAAACATTAAAGTCCACTCAACTATTCAAATACAGAGTGAAAAAATGGATACTTTGTATGCCTAGAAAAGAGGTGCACTTTATGATTGACTGAAAAATAACTGAAAATATATATTTTTCGGCAACCGTCCGGGAAGTACGTACTTCCCGGACGATTTTTCTTTGAGAAAGTATCACTTCCCGGACTAGTCCAGAAAGTACGTACTTTCCGGTCTAGTCCGGGAAATGCTCAAATTTCAACAAAAATATTTATATAAATAAAAATTAGAATGTTCGAAATTTTCTTCTACAAAGAAATACAAAAAAATAAATGTGTCTCAATTTGTTATTCTACACGGTTGCCGAAAAAATTGTGTACGCAACATGTCCGAAAACAGTTTTTTTGGACTCGCTACACTCGTCCTAGAATTTTGTCCACTCGTCCAAAAAAACAGTGTTTTTTTTTAAATTTTGTTTCCATGTTACATATATATAAATATATTTATTGTTCACATTTTAATCTGTTTATATTAAATGAGTATCTGTTTATATCGGTTCTATATCCAGACATTGTGGGGTGGTAATTTGTATGCATTGATTATTCCAACGATTCATGGTGTGAACAGTAATTGTACATGTACGTCGAGAGGCCCGCGTGGGGGGTATCCCTTGAAGTCCTACTTTGTTTACGTCACAATTTTTTTTCGTGTAATGGGCCTGCTGGTTTTCTGTTTCATCCATGTTGCCGCCTGATGATGTTTGGGTTAAAAAAAAATTGTCTCTTTCAAATATTACTTCAATTAATGTATTGTTTTAATTTGAATTACCAACTTGGTTGATTTTTAACTAATTTTCCTTCAAAAATTATTTAAAATTTGTGTATGTATATAAAAAAAAATCTTAGGATGGAAATCAACTTTATTGTATGGTATTGTATTTTTAAACTAATTTCATTTTACCTTGTACCTGATGTTCATGTCTTCTATGTTAATTTTATCATTCGTATTTTTTTATTTTATTGCATAACTTCGATTTATGATCTCCTCTATACCACGTACTAGCTGAATATTTCAGTTTCTGTGGTGTCCCCGTTTATTCACAGAACCCTCTAAAAATATTGTGTCATATTTCATATTTCAGATGCATAAATATTATTATTATTATATTTCCATAATACTTTCATATTTGCTATAGCCATAATAATAGAACTATTTTTATTATTATGAACATTTATAGTACCTAGAAAATGTGTATGTTTATTTGTATTATTAAAAGATTTTTTACATTTACCAGAGTAATTTCAATGTTATATAGATTCTAGGGATGTAAATTTAGAACTAAGTGTGTATACCTATGTATGCACGGGTTGCAGGTAAGGTTTTGCTGTCAGCCGGATATTTACAACCGGCAGCCATGTTTAATGTAAGCTCAAAATAGTTTGATAATTAACATTTATAAATTTCAGAAGTCGTAAAATACTTTAAAAAATTTTTTTTTTCGAATTTTGAATAGTGGCTGCCGTGACATTACAACCTCTGAAATTGGCAGCCATTGTTATTTTTCAGTTCTGGTGGAGGTATATTATGACATATTAAAATGGCAGCCGCCGTAAAATACTTTAAAAATTCACCTAATTTTCATTCCTGTCCCACCCGAGGATCCTGAACCTACCGCGACCGGGCTTAGCTAGTACCCATTGCTTGTTTAGTGGGTATAGCAGTCTCACTGGACAAAATTTCATGTACCGTAAAATATGTGTTGTCAGATTTAAGGTGGCTCTCAGACTATAATATTACAAGTACCTACTTCAAAATATTCGATAACTCCTTTCATAATTACAGAGTGTCAGTTTAACAGTTGTAATGTTAATTCTGTTAAACTTTCACGATTTGTAATTGCGCAGGGAGTTTGAGATATATAACCTTATTTTGAAGTACGAATTTTATTTGATGCTATTATTTTTCAAGTAAATCTGAGACAATGATAAGATAAACGTCAAATTTTTATGACGCGCTTTGTTTGTATGTATCAATAGAAAATAGTTACTATAGAAATTTAAATATTTCTAAATTTCTGATTGGTGGAGTTAGTTATGTATATCAAAGTACAATCAAATTTATACGAGGTAACTTAACACAATTGGACGTTCCGAATGGTTGAAAATCATACGAAAAAAATAATCAAAATAATAACGGAACCTAAGACGACAGAAAATTTTCTTGTGATATGATATTCTATTCAATCTTCCAATGACTTATCTAGTTTTGCAGTTTTCTGCAAGAATATAACGATTATGTAATACTACACGTTTTTTGAAAGTTGTAGACGATGTAGTAACTTATTACTTTTACTTCGGACTTCCATCGTGTTAATGGTTGTAAGATTTCTACTTCTTTCAATTTTTTCACTACGTTTGAATTGCTTGAATTTGAGACGTAGTGAAAAAATTGAAAGAAGAAGAAATCTTTCAACCATTAAGACGATGGAAGTCCAAAGTACGTAATCTAATACTACACGCTTGTACTTTTGGCCAATGCATTTGTGAGTAATATCTTCTCATAGTAATTTCTTCTTGATCGAAGAAGCTCTTGGTTTATCTATAATAATCAGGTTTCAAATGAAGATTTCTTTTTCAGGTGTAAAACTCCTGGAATCTACCTCGATAATTTACCTTCCACTTCTGTTATAATTTGTTTCCACAACGAAGCGTGGTCGGTATTACTCAGAACGGTGCATTCAGTGCTTGATAGGTCTCCCAAACACCTCATTAAAGAAGTGATTCTAGTGGATGATTTTTCCGACATGCCACATACCAAAGATCAACTGGAAGAATATTGGATTAAAGAGCCCAGAGTGAAAATTGTTAGGGCCAAGAAGAGAGAGGGACTTATTAGAGCCAGGTTACTTGGTGAGTTCAATTAAAAAGTTCAATTTCAACTTACTTATCTATCAAAGCATTTACAAAGGTGCAATCCAAAGAGAAGAAAGAAGTTGATTTTTTTAAAATCTGCATATTGAAATAAGCAACATGGAGTTATTTTGTTCCAGCTGCTGTTTACTTACATGTTTAATTTCCGACTTTGAAGTCAGAATTTAATATAATTCCGACTTTAAAGTCGGAAAATAATAAAATTCCGACTTCAAAGTCGGAAAATAATAAAATTCCGCAGATGTTTCGACTACTTCTGAAATCATTGAAACATTCAAGCTGTTACAGTCCAAGCTACTCAGAAATTTCCAGTAAAACAAAACAAAAAGTTTTTTACATTTTTCTTTTGGTAACTTGACAGTCAACAGTCTTTTTTTTCAATATGCATTGTATGACAAAGTATTGAATCAAGAAGTGAAATATTAAAACACTGAAAGCTCTTCCCTGTTCCCCCTTCCCCACCGCTCAAGAACCCATTTTTCAACTAGCCCGGGCGTCGATATAGCAGTTGAGGTTTTCACCATCACGACGCGAACCTTTTCGTCTGGCCCAGGATATATTGCACTTACTCGACACAACTTCCAAACACATCTTGCATGAAACGTTGTTTTCCACTAGTAAAACGATGTCATTTATTTAAATTGCGTTTTGATCATTCATCCATTCATTCGTTTCTTTTCGATAAAGTGGGTAAATATTCCTTGACCCACCTTTTCTAGAAATTCTCCTGCTTCGTCTGCGATTTTTTATTAAAAGCTTTTATCCAACACATGACAGTTATTACTGTCATTATTAATGTCATTTTAGACAAGTAAACTATCAAATAACAGTTATTTGATAGTTTACTTGTCCAAAATTACATTAATGACAGTCATAACTGTCTTGTGTTGGATAAAATATTTTATGCCACTCGTGTGTTATGTTGCCTAAGTCACTTGAGAATTCATACCACTCGGCCTAACGGCCTCGTGGTATAAATCTTTCTTGCGTGACTTATTTTCAACATTACACACTAGTACCATAAATAACTATTATTTACTTGCTTTATTCGTATCTGTCTAAGTCTTTCCAAACACTTGCTGAAACCAATTGAGCCGAAATTTTGCAAACGTATTAAGAACCGACCACAATACTAGTTATTGATGTATCAAGGGTGTAAAGTAGGCGTTTATGGCCTGCGGCGTGGATGATGACCCAACGGCATCAGCCGAGGGCCATCACACGCCGGAGACCATAAACGTATTTTACGCACGTGATAGATACAAAATTTTATGCACTAGAGGTTTATTAGCGCGAATCACAAATACTGATTTGAATTCCAATGGTCTACAGTTTCATACGTCATGTATACAATAATCAAGAGTAACATGGTATGGAGAATGTGAAACTGAAAGCTATATTGAAGAATCTATTTTAAATAAATTGATCATCACTGAAAAAATTGACACATCCCATCTTCAGAATCAATAACTAAACCAACTTCATTTTCACTGTTCAGGCTTATGACTTAGTTACATGTTGAAAATATTTCGATTATGAAGAAATGTTAGGAAGAGTCTTTCTCTATTGAACTGAAATAATTCTGATTCGTGTTAGGTCTTGCATGAAATGATATGTAAATATAGACAATTCGAGAATTTTGTGTACTTTACGGCACGCGGGCCATAATGACGAAAAAAAGTTTCTATCAGAGACATCGGTCTACCTAACCTAAAATGGTGTTTTTAAACCAAGAAAACCGAGATATAATGAAACTGTTCATTAAATCATACAGTATTACTGAGAGAACTGCGGAAATGTACAGGTCCTGTTGAAACATAATGATTTTTATCCAACATATGACAGTTATGACTGTTATTATTAATGACATTTTTGACAAGTAAACTATCAAATAACACACTAGTGAGTTATAATCCATAACTCACTAGTGAAGTTGCCAAAACTCGCCAAAATAAAATCGGAAAAATCTGTAAAAATAATGAGAAACATTGAACCTTCGTATAATGTCAGAAAAAAAATGTACCCCATTCCTCCTTGAAGTCTGATAAAGAACGCATAGGAATTCTGAAAAATTGTAGACGGTTTCGGATGTGAAAAATTATAGCAAAAACTGTTATGTCAGGGTGCTGATGGGACCCACCTCATTTTTGAAAGAAGTAGCGAAGACTCCCGACAATAAAATCGGAAAAAATATGTAAAAATAGAAAAAAAATCGGACCGTTGAATCATCATCTAGTAGCCCTTTGAAGGCTAGATACAAAACGACTAGGAATTCGAAAAAAATTCTGATGGTTTCAGCGTGGGAAATCTATCAGGGATCCCGATCTCCCTTCCTTCTCAGAAAAAGTTGTGAAAATAAAATTGGATGTAGCCGTAAAAAAAGGGAAAAACATTGAATCATCGACTAAGTTAATTTTTAAGAAGTTTACCCCCTCAAAGGCTAGATAGAAAACGGTTAGGAATTTGGAAAACAATTAGAAGGTTGGAAAAAACAACGACAAAAAATATGGTGGTTCAGATCTCTAGCTTCTCAAATACAGATATGGATTGAGGAAAATCCGTGGAAATGGTGAAAAACATCGGACCATCGAATAATTTTTCGAAGCTTGCTCTGCATGTAGGTGTATGTATCCATTCAGATGGGGTGAGTGCTGAACGCTGAAAGGTAGGGGGGGAACAACCATACCAGGTTAAGTCACAAGCGTCTAGCCGTACCAATTCTATATTCTATACCAATCTTTTGATCCCGCAGTTCCGCATGCGCACAACTCGAATTAAAATAATGTAACTGACCAAGTGGGTCATTTAATGGCGGTGTGGCGGGGTGTTTAGATGACAAAACAAGAAGGAAAACTGAGTTGAAACTTAGTGAATTTGTTATTTCGCTTGCAATTCACACACAAACCTAACCTGAGCTAACCTAGCTTGCGAGTCAGTCGAAAATTCGTGAATAAGTTACATGCAACTCGAGTTGAAATTGCGTAAATTACTAGCCAACCATACCTGGCCTGAACAGGCGTGGAGCAGCCATATTGGACGGTAACTTCACACCGGTTGTGCTCATGCGGAACTGCGGGATCAAAAGTAGAATGGTACGGCTAGACGCTTTTGGTTAAGTAGTCTATTTATTAGGTGGATGACGGAGTTGTCCTAGCCAGCGGACGATTCATCGGTGTCGTCTGCGACCGTATGCAGGCCGTATGTAGGATAATCGAAAGGTGGTGCGGGGAAGCAGGGCTCTCTGTGAATCCGACAAAAACAGAAATAGTCCTGTTCACCAAACGCAGGAAAAAAGATGGGTTCAGACCACTCACCATGTTTGGCCGAGAGCTGCAATTGGCTCAGCAGGTCAAATACCTAGGGGTGGTTCTGGACTCCAAACTTTCATGGAGGCCGCATGTCGATAGGGTTATTGAAAAGTCGGTAGTCATCTTATGGCAACTGAGGAGAGTTGTGGGGAAAAATTGGGGAACCAATCCAGAGATTATACGCTGGCTATACACGGCGGTCGTAAGACCAAAGATCCAATACGGGTCAGCTGTATGGTGGCCAGGCGCACAGAGTGGCACAATAGGTCGAAAGCTCAGTAAGTTGCTCAGAGGTTGGCCTGTTTATTAATAACGGGTGCAATGAGAACGACCCCAACTACGGCATTGGAGGTACTGTTGAGGCTACCACCCCTTCCGGTCTGGATCAAGAAGGAGGCAATGGCAGCTCATTTAAGGATGCGAGACTCGGAGATCTGGGAAAACGAAGGAGAGATGATAGGACAGGCGGAAATCGCAAAATGGGCGGAGCATGAAATTCCTATTTCCGTTCTAAGAGTGAAAAGCGCACAAGACAGACTGCGATGGAATAGGAAATTTGCGCTTACTATTCCGAGCAGAGAACAATGGGAAGGAAACACAGTGGAGCTTCGTCCAGGAGGCCTAGTATGTTACACGGACGGTTCGCGTCTGACTGACAAACAGGCTTCTGGTGTAGGCATCTACCTGGAAGGAAGAGATATACGAGAAAGCTACGCTCTAGGA
Source organism: Chrysolina haemoptera (assembly GCA_958298965.1). Lineage (NCBI taxonomy): Eukaryota > Metazoa > Arthropoda > Insecta > Coleoptera > Chrysomelidae > Chrysolina > Chrysolina haemoptera. Next base: position 22,461,302 of record OY282595.1, read on the forward strand.
AGATACACAACAGTTTTCCAATCCGAGGTGTACGCCATTCTAACCGTAGCTACGAGGCAAGAGGTGAAAGAAGGGCCCGAACAGAAAATTTATATCTGTTCGGATAGTCAGGCAGCGCTCAAAGCTATCTGTCATCCTAGACCAAGCTCAGTTTTGGTACAGGAATGCGGAGATGCTCTTGAGAAATTATCGGAAACAAAGGAAGTCGAGTTGGTATGGGTCCCTGGTCACAGGGGGGTGCCGGGAAACGAGGTGGCAGATGAGCTTGCCAGAACCGGTTCCGCTGCGCCGTTCTGTGGACCGGAGCCAGTACTAGGCATTGCAAGAGGTCAAATCTCTTCTGCCCTAGATGAATGGGTGGAAAGAGAATTAAACGAATCTTGGAGGAATACCGCCGACTGCAGGCAGTCAAAAGACTTTGTGGCCGGCTCTAGCAAGTCAAGGATGACGTGACTTTTAGGCAGAGATCGCCAAACATTACGCCTCCTTGTAGGAATACTAACAGGCCATAACAAACTAGGTAGACACCTATCACTAATGGGTATAAAAGACAATCCCACTTGCCATATGTGCGAAGAAGACGAAGAAACTTCGTCTCACTTCCTTGGCGAGTGTGAGGCGTACGGGAGGCTAAGATTCGAAATCTTCCGAGTCGAAAAACTCCAACAAGAGGAACTCATCGAACTAGAGTGGATGGACAAACTGACCTTCACTAGAAGGTCACAAAGGTTCGGAAAGGAAGACTAGAAGAGGCAATGTAGTTATGTGGAGAGCAGGGGATGGCAAAAAGGGCTGCGGCAGCGGCCTCCCCATGATTACTACTACTACTACTATTAGGTGGTTCGTATTCATTTCTGTTTCTAGGTTGGTCTGTCCGAATGTTCAGTTACGCCTGTTGCGCAGTGCGTCGCGTTCAAAGATGTTTTCTCCTCGTGACTACAAAGTTCCCCTTTTTTACCCATTGTATGCAGGCGGTTTCTCAGTCCGCAGTGTCCGATAAGTGAGTCGGTGATTGTGCGTATCTTAGATCATAAGGCCGATTCAAATATACATGGGTGCCCACGCTGGGTTTATGAAGCACGTGCAATTTACAGGCAGATGCATTTTTGACCCGTGCGACTGAAAACTGCAAGAACAGACATACGTGCCTTTCACTTGAGTTTCTACAACAAGGTCATATTTTCTCTGGTTCTGTATTAATTTTCTCAATACTGGAGGAACGACATTTGAGTTTTTCAAATTATGGTGTCGTATATTTCACTGAATCTTTCATTATGTGAACTGAAACTTTTTCTAATTCCATGCGTGCACACGCACGAAACGTCCATGATTATGCGTTTCTTGTGTAGGGTAAAAATGCAGGGTAGAAATTATGTTTTCTCTGTCCTAGCGATTATGTCCCCTTTATCTAAGAGATTTCGTTTTCTTGAATGCAGAAAACAAAAGTTCTCTATCGAAGTTATCGTGTTTACTCTACTGAAACTGTTGTTGTTCTTTTTCTGGTAAGTTACGTTTTCTTGAAGTTGAAAAATCAAAAGTTTTGAAACAAATAATTTTATTCACTTACTTGAAGATGATAGGGCTCTCCATCTAAAACATTACATTATCTCGTAAAAAGATACATATCTTCTCTATACAAAACAACAAGATATCTCAACAAAAGATAATTAATTTACGAAACTGAAAACTACCCAAACAAATTTACGCCAATTTCACCCGATGCGCGTTTCGTTAGCATCTTCCTGCGAACCGCGTCGAGTGAAATTGACATAAACTTGTTGCTTGTTAGTTTCCTATTTCTAAATGTATTCAAGAAACAAAAATGCTCTGCAGAAATATAACACTATTTGTTTTTTGACGATGACCATTAATATATTTCTTTGGGAGTGTGAGGCTTCACGGAAAACATGTGAAGTATCAAAAATATATTCATTAATAAACAGTTTTTCTAAGATAACACAAATTTAAACTTATTCTATACCGGGTAATTCAAATTCGAGGGCCACCATTGCGATTTCGGAAACTATCAGACATACGAAGATGGTTAAATTGAGGCAAATTTGCGCATCTAGGTGACCAATACTATCCTGTTGAGAAAGTTTCAAAATTCTGGAGATATGTGGAAAAACCGAAATGTTTAAAAACCATTTTTATTTTTTCTGGCGTTATTTGATGGAGGATATCAAAATAAACAGTACATTTATATTGCCGTTTTGTCCCCGCTCTACGATGGTATTTTCAGATTTACCGTCCGACGTTTCTTCTCTTGGCCACCATCATCAACTTTATTTTTTCGGGTGACATATTGAACTGTTACAAATTAAAATAAAGGTTTTCATTTTTACTCCAACAATGTATAATATGTGATACTTTGTTATGTCACAACCTTTTATATTTCACAAAAACTAAAATTTTCAAGTAGGCTCTGACTCCGTCAAAAACACTTGTTAAATGAGTTGTTTCGTTGTTACGCTATTATCTGCCACGTACTCACGTCTGATGTCACAAATTCAATGTGATAATAAACGTTAAATGGTGTTTTTAAACTAAGAAAATCGGGATATGGTGAAACTGGTTTATAAATCAGACAGTAATAAATAATGATTTTTATTGATTGAAAGTTTCATTTTGTGGAGGAAATTCGATTCTTGACATGATTTGTTTGGGTATTTAACCTTCCACAAACTGAAAATGAAAAAAATGTGAGTTCACAAGACTGCTGTCTTGAATGAAATTTTGATTTTTGTCAGTAACGTATCCTATTTGCCTATTTAAAAAAAAATTGTTCAAATTAACTCAAAAATACTTCTCTTTTTCGAAAAACATTTCGGAGACTGTATCTGTCATTCAAATACCAATCCAAATACAGTTTTCATAATTTTTTCAGCAAGTTTTGATAACAGTCTCCGAAACGTCAACTTTTTCGAAAAAGAGAAGTATTTTTTGGTTAATTTGAACCAATTTTTTTCAGATAGGCAAGTTCAGTATAGGATACGTTACTGACAAAAATCATAATTTTATTCAAGGCAGCAATCTTGTGAACGCAGTAACTTATCGTGCAAATTAATTAATTTGCCATTCTATAGTTTTGGAGATATGGGCACTTTTATGAATTTCGTGAAAATCGAAATCTTTGATCAGTTTTTCGAGTGCAGCCGGTACAAAACTTCATAGTTTAAGATTCTAATTTTTGTTATGCAACCCTAAATAACCCTACTATTCATTACAGTCCAAAATAAAATGAATGCTGCCATAGTACAGGATCCGAAGAGAGGTCGACCTTCACCGTCCTGTGTAACGGATGAAACATACTTCTTATGAAGTTTCGTAAATAGACGAATACGCCTAAAATGGGTTGCCTATCAAAATATGGTCCAGGCTATATAAAGTGAGTTTCAAAAATATGCACCATATGGAAAACTTTTTTATTATCGAGTTGTCGAAAATATTAGTCTCCATACTCTACTCTACTCTATTCGATGTGCAGTGATGTTTTGCGTAGTATAAACCTACCGTTGCATAAATGAATCTATATGGACCGGCATCTGGAACGGAATAATAATTGGCCCTTTTGAATTACCTGACATTCTAAATCGGGAAAGTTGTCGCGATTTTTTAGAAAACGATTCGCCTACTCTTTCGGAAGATATATCTTTTGCCATGATGTGGTTCCAAAATGATGGTTGTCCAGCTCATTACGCACGACCAGTGAGAAAATATTTGGATCAAACTAATCCACAGAGATGGATCGGCCGTCTTGGTCCATTTTGTGGTCTTCCCGGTCTCCAGATTTAAACCCGCTAGATTTAGGTTTTGTCTACTGAGGTTGCATAAAGGAGAAGGTCTATGTACACCCAATATGATGAACATGAATTGAGATGTCGCGTCGTATCAATAATGGGCAGCTTTCCAAATAAGTGCCGAAGGAAGTACACACGACAAATAAAAAGATCGTTTGATGGCAGGTAATTTGAACACATTATTTATTTTTTTATTATTTTGTTTAGTTGTTAATAAATACATGTCACTTCAATTTATCAAGTGTTTTCATTAGAATTCCTAATTCATGAAATAGTTTCAAAATGAGATGAGTAAACTGCTGTAGTAAACTAGGAATATCTTTTTTTCTCAAGTGGAATAAAGTCAATGTTGTATCATGTCAAAAACTATACCGAATGAGCAATTTTTTTAAATAACTTGTCAGGTTCGCGTGATGATTTTGTTTACAATATGAAAAGTCTAAGTGGGCTAATAAAATAAATTAACTCGTGAATCGGGAAAATATGTTTTTTTTTTCAAAGGTATTGCACCAATATTTTTAATATGGATTGTAATCAATGGAAAGTTTATTAAAGGTTGCATAACAAAAATTAGAATCTTAAACTGAGAAGTTTTCTTCCTGCGGTATCCGAAATACTGATCAAAGGTTTCTATTTTCACGAAATTTATAAAAACGCCCAATATCTCCAAAACTAACAATATTTTACAAAGGTCAAACTGTTATATTCTGGTCAGGTGGGAGCTGGACTATCAGTCCTCCAAAGGATGGCGTTGAGTTTTGGGACACCATGTATAAATTGAAGAACTTATATGTGATATTACGTTATAGCTTACTTGATAATAGTTTGATGAGTTGAAACCGGTCGTTACACATGAAAGTAGTGGAGGAAATTTTCTCCATCCTATATTTGGCTAAGGCGCCTCACCATAGCCTCGCTATGTCCATAACCTGACAAAAATGTCTCATAGAGACTGATAGACGAAAAATATACAGGGTATCCCAGAATAAAGGGGACAAACTCCGAGGGTAAAATCTTCACTTCATTTTAAGGCTGAAAGTTCCAATAAACATATACCTTAAAATGAGTATTAACCGAGTTACAGTTTCTAAATTTGAATGTGTTTTTAGACATAAGGTAAAACCGGGTAACATTGACACAACTTTGGAAAAATGCCTGTGTAGCTCAGAAATATTAGGGCATATTCACTATTTTCATAGCACATAGTGGTCCCATGATGTGAGCTACAATTACGATATAATATCGTCCCAAATATTAATTAGTACTTTTTTAGATTTTTTGTTTTTTTTTTCATGCAATGTGTCAATGTTACCCTACCATGAGGAAACATTGACACCTACATTAAAATCCTTTTGAAATGCAATGTTTGCACCAGTTAGGGTAACATTGACTTAGTAATGTCAAAAATAAATTAGCCAGAAACGAACTTTGAAATTTTTTATTATAAACATTGGAAACAAAACATGTTTTTTCCTGATGGGGAAAAGGGTTATTTGAAAATTAACAAAACTTCTGTAAATTATATTAAAACTGTATTGAAGTTAGTGAGTACTTGACTAATAAATGATGAGAGGAACATTTTTGTCAGTGCGAAACACATCACTATTAAAGGAATGCATCCCACGTCGATTGTAAGGTCGGGTAAGATTCTCACTACGTCGTGTATTGATAATATAGCCTCATCCTTTTTTTCAGGAAACAAAACATTTTTCTTTTTTACGTAGGAAATTCACGACTATCTCTTCACTATACTCAACTACTTCAATAACCTGACCAATATAATGAACTAGCCTGTGTAAATCTTTATTGGTTTTGAACTTGACTAAAACCCAGGCTCCCACAGTTACTTTAGTTTCATTGTCTTTATTCCCGATTTCATTTTCTTTATTCTCAACTTCTGTATCTTGTAAAGATTCCATATCTGAAAAGGTTTCCGACAGTGTATCACTTTCTAATATCAAACTACCATCGCTTTCTTCTTCGGAACTTTCTTGAATTTTGCTTTTGTTAGCAGTTACTTTGGTCGTCTTAATGTTTTTAACTTTTTTTTTAATTTTTTCTCAGCCTGTTTTTCTTTTTCCTTTTGCTTCATATTCGCTTCAGCAGTCATTCTTTCTAGAATTTCGGCAGAGGTAAGACACTCTGCAAACTTTCTACGAACCTTAGTTCTTTTACCTGAAGAAATAGATTTTTCTTGTCTTTGTAAAACAGATAGTAAAGATACTTCCAATTGTTTTGGAGAAAAAAGCTCAGAACTTGTAGAAGACACCTGGGTACTATTATCGTATCTGAGGCTGTGTTCCGTGAACGAGTTGAAGTAGGTTTATCAGCAGCAGAATTTTCTGGAAGTGGTTTGTCAAACACTGTAGATTCTATAGATTTCTCCAAAATTTTCTTTCTGTCAATATATCCCTGCACCGCTAAAACCACCTATTGCATTAGCCCTCGAAAAACACCCAGCATCAATAGTTTTTTTTAGTAAAGAAAGGAATAGTATTTTATCGACACTTTTGCAACCAGATCTACGATAATGGTCTTTTAAAACATTCCTCCAAGCAACTTTCAACGACTTGAAAACTCCCACATCTAGTGGTTGTAAAACGTGCGATGTGTGTGCAGGTAAACATAACAATTCGATATTGTTTTGTAAAGCTGTTTCTATTAATGGCACAGTTATATGTGAATTATGTCCATCATATATTAATATCTTTGACCCTTCTAATTCAGCTGTACCCTTAACAAAAACATCTTTGAACCAGAAAACTGATCAGCCTCCATCCAACCAGAAGGACTGCACGTAGAATATAAGTGCAAACCTTTGAAATTAATATAAGGCGGAAGATATTCTCCTGTGGCACTGCAGCAAACAAGTATGGTATAGGTAGATTTTGTTGTACTGCCGACAACTTTATGAGGGTTTGCGGATCCTTTCCTACATAAAATATTTTGAACCCCACAGTCTGTTTGTAAACCAGTTTCATCGCAGTTGAAAATGTTCTGCGGTTTTCTCTGCAGCTGAAGTCTTTCAATACAGTCATTCAGTTTAGTGTAAAAATCTTGTAAAACTTCTTTAGAACACGCTTCTGCTCTATTTCTTGGAAGATTTTGAGCTACTCTCCGTCTTAAATCGCCTTTCCACCTTTTTTCAAATCCGGCAATCCAATCCTTGCCAGGGATTCCATCTTTGAAGTTGTTTTGTCGATCAATTCGTTTTAAATAATCTTGAACAAGTATTTTCAGTTGAAACCGATCCATCCCAAATCCCCATTCTGCCAACTTCATTAAAATATGGACTATGTTTTGCTCTTCTTCTTGGGTTAAAACAGTAGGTCTGCCAACTGGTCCACATTTGTGATTCCTTAGATGATTGATAAGAGTTGAACGGTTAATATTGTAGAGGTTTACGGCCCTTTTGACGCTTATGCCTTCATTTTTAATACAATCCAGGGCTCTTTTTAATGAGTCGCTACTATAAGTCTTGTACTTGCGTGCAGAAGATGGGCGCTTTTTAGGTGACATTCTGAAATAAAAATTCAGTTTTATGAAAGAGATGAATCGAAGGGTAACATTGGCACCCATGTCAATGTTAATAACGATAGACGGTATATTCTGGCGTGATATGATAATAATAATCTATTCGAATATTTTGGTAATATTCTTAAAAACATTTTGTTTAGAATATTCCATTTGGTTTCATAAAGTTCCTTCGGTTGAATCTCATGAAATCTCATAGGATTCGCATGAAATTTGATACGGAACTCCAAATACACATTGGATCATCGAATTCTGAACCCACTTTTTTATACGATACCGAATGAGAATATAGATTGTGAATTTCCACATATATTAGATTCTCAAGCTTTTGAATGAGGATATAAAACATTATTGTGATTGAAATTGGAATACATCATCAAATTGTATAGTCTCTTTTTTGAACCACCACTGCCTACACAAACTCTTATACTCCATATCCTTGTTTTCTTATCGGCACTTGTAAATTCTCAGTGATTCTGGATTGTATGATAGGAATCGCATAATTTCTGATAAGTAATTCCTGATCCAAACTATCACATCCTCATCGCACTGTTTCCACAAGATACCCAATAAAATTGGATACGGAATTCCTGAAAGACCATCGAATCTTGATTTCACTTTCTTCATACCATACCCAATAAGATTATAAATTGTGAATTTCCACAAATTCCTCATACGTTGACATGCTTATGAATGAGCATATAATATCGTCGTGATTGACAGTGGAATACCTCATCGAATCTTATAGTCTCCTTAAACAACCATCGCCTGATGCAAACTCGTATGCCATGTATTCGGATATGCTTATAAATTGCATCTACTTACAAATCCTCAAACAACATTCCAAAAAGTGTATGTGCCAGGTATGTACGTATAGGTTACATACTTTCCACATAGATCCTCATAAACTCTCATAATTCGTCTATATTTTTTCCTGCGGTTTCATGTGGTATTTGTGGCAGGGTACCCTCTATATGTACTGAATTCAGATTTCTTCATTTGGCTCTGACTGTCAGATAGAATGTAGATTCAGTGGCGCAGCCAGGATTTGAGTTTGGGGGGGATATACTTTTTTTTTGTCAACTGGATATACAGTGAGGTCCTGAAGTAACGAATAAATTCATTTTCTACGTTATTAACGATTTTCAAGAAAAATCCTGAAACAGATCGATTCATGTTTTCAAAAAGACACTCTGAGACAAAAAAATCACGACTTTCCACCCCTGTTATAGCCACCCTCCCCCCCCCCCCAATTTTTTTAAATGGAATAGGGGGTCGAGTGATACCTCATTTCAAAGGGTATTCAATTGTCTATACAGTTCACTATATTTTTTTGAATTTAGATCATGCGTCATAAAAAAAATATTTTCAAAATGTTAAAAAGTATCATGTATACTATTAAATTCCCTGTATATTCAATGCGCCTCAATGTTTTTTTACAGCCAATTCTAGACTCTACTGTCACGTATGACAAACAAAATTTGGTAAACTACCCAAATAATTTTTTTATCCAATTTTTAAATGAACGTGACAGTAGAGTTGAAAATTGCATGTAAACAAATTGGGGTGCATTGAATATACAGGGAATTTAATTTATTTTCAATTTATGTCACAGAGTGTCTTGGAATGCCCATGACAGGTTTATGTCGAAAATAATTTTCAAATTGTTACCGCAGAAGAAATATTTCCATCATTTCCATCCTTGATGTGTATAATTGCTTCTGAAGAGCCTGCTTTCCAGTACTTTCAATCTCTCTGATGAGCTTGGCAAAGCGAAATATATTTTCGTCGACAAAACTGTATTGAGGATTAAATGCGAGAGAAGCGAACCTTGCTTCAATGAAGTGAACGATTTCTGTGAGTGATATTTTTCAATTACATTCTCCCTATCTAATTCATTTAATGGATCTTCAATGAAAACTAAAAATATTTAAAAAATCAACTATCTGAATGAAAATGTGAATTTTCACTTTCAGATTTAGTCTTTTCACAATATCTGTCAGATGTAGTTCAATGTCCAGCGTGGCTTTAGCCAGGGAAGTAGTAGTTAGATATTACAAAAAAATCACATTTCTCATTTTTCAATTCTCATGGAGAATGTTCCCCTTTTCAACATAAATCGACTTGTTCCAGAGTTTTTCTTGAAAATGCCTACTAACAGAGAAAATTAATTTATCCGTTACTTAGGACCTCACTGTATGAATAACGATATGGAGTCTCAAAGAATTGAAACAAATATTATTCAGATACTTGCAATGGATTAAACGTGAAAAACTCTCAGAGAAACGTGTAAAATTTGTTTGTGACATACAAGACTTTTCGTTTTATTTGAACAACTGAATTCAATAACAGTAAACATCTGAATATGATCAAGTTTGATCTTCAACACAAAGTCACGCCTCCTGACTGCGCCACTATGTAGATGTGGTTTATTTTGTACCCACTGTCAAGATTCATTTGTATTCATATCCTTATGACCTGTATCTTAGTTTATAATAGTGTTGTGTTTTTGTCAAGTGGAACTATAACGTTCCTTGGTGGTCTCACTCCATATATTCCTGCTATTGTACCGAATTATGTTTCCAGATTATGATGATTCTACTATCGAATCCCATTCATTCTACTTAAGTCTGAATAGTATTTCAGACCAACAATGCGTAAAAACATCAACTGGGCTTGAAGTAATTTTTTACACACTTGTATTCGCGAACACCAGGGAGTGGGCGGCATCTACATTTTGAAATTCGTACTGAGAACTCCGGGAAAACTAACATTTTGCCATAAGATCTCATGTAAATAAATTGTTGATTATTTCTTTGTTGAACTATATTTAATTCGTTTTTTTTTATATAATGCAGAAAGTATATCTTTGATGTGACGAGTGAATTAAAAAAAATTGTTCACTGCCGCAGTGCAAGAATTATTCATCTTCAAATGTGTCCATGCACTCCTTCTACAGAAACTATCTAAAACATGTGGAATTAGACTAAAAATCGGGAAGCCAATTAGTTATACGTAAGTGAAGGAGAATGTTTTTTTTTAAATGGTGTAAATCTATCCAACTATTTTCTAGATACGAAAGGGTATTAAAACGATTGATAAAGGTCAACGAGGTCATTCCATCTCAAAAAATTACAGAAATTACCTAGTTCATCGAAACTTTTTCCACTTAAATACTGAAATATGTTGCCTAGATCAATCTTTAACACGGGCATTTCTAAAGAGGAACTCAAAAGTTGAGAGATAGAAGTGAAAGTTCAATAACTCAAAAAATGTCAGCACAGAAATGACAATTTGCTTTGTTTTCCCGTAGTTTTGGAGCGCCACCTGGTGCCAATGGTGATCGCGAATACTGCACTGTTTGGACCTTTGGTGTAGTAATGAATATCCTGGAGTTTTATAAAACTCCCAGTATATTTTTTACACACTGATTTTAATACATTTATTCATTTTTGAAATATGATGACAATTCATGAGAAGAAATATTCAAATTAACGATACAATAATTGCTATAAGTAATTAATATAATAACTGTCGCAGAAAAAACTTTGTATGATATATACACTTCAGTAAAAAGCTTCTGGACCTACTTGGCTGTGCCTCGTTTAGCAAAGTTCACGCTCTTACATAAACTACTTCATTTACGAACTTGTATCATAAATATTTAAGAATAACAGAATACATATTTATTTCGATAGATTCAGTTCTAAATGATCCGCCTATTGGTTCTCCAGGAACATCTAATAAATATACTATTCACCAAGGATTGATTATTACCTTTTAATGATTTTTCATTTCGTTGCATCATTCGCGTAATATGGAATTCCAAATTCATTTGAACATGGTTTTTCTCTCTCTAACTTTCCAGTCGTGCGTTTCAAACATCTGAAAAAATTCACGGTCTAAGTAGCCAAACCTATTCCCGATGGAAATTGGCACGGTTGAGCTGGCACGACTTTAAGGAGTTACATAAAAAGTTTGAACTTCAACTTCCCCAGCTTTCGATTGCTTTTCAATGAATAAATACCGTACGATTCCTCTTGAGTGTGTATATGAGGCCAATATTTGCAAACTTGCTATTTGCTCAGGAGCATTTTTTTGAGAAATAAAAAAAAACGTTTAACAGCTTAGTGGTGTTATTTTCTGAAAATAAAATGATTCATAAATGTTGCTTAATGCTTTTAGGAGAGGAATTAAGAACTTTGCAGCCTAAAATATTTACAGCTTTGTCTTAAAAAAAATAATATAATTGCAAATAGCCAGTTTTGCAAATAATTGTATAGTAAAAAAAAGCAAAAAAGCTTTTTGCGTCCTTTTCCGCATGGACGATTTTCACCTACAAACTCTATAATAATTATAAACCACCTGTTTTGTATCGTTTGAATACAAATTACTGAAATCCATTTCTTATAAAACAATCACTGTACGATAAATTGTTCTTCCAGCCAGTTTTGCAAGTAAAACGTCTTTTCCTCGGCTCTCGCGATGTTCTCTAAACGATACAGAGTTTTCTTTCTCGTGGAAACCAGAATAGAAAAAGCAAAGATCAAGTTTTGCACATAACTATAATTTTCTCGACAGTATTTGGGTGCTAAAGAAAGGGCTTTGGTGAATTCTGATCATTCGATTCCTCTATGAAATTTGAAAGAACTCAATGAAAAAAACAGTTTTGGAGATTTTGTCGAATAGCGAGTTTTGCAAATAATGGCCGCATTATGTACCTATCCACTATCTCATATACAGTATCGGAGAGTTTTCATCTGGGGTATGGTGGTTTTATGAGAGCGTAAAGAAAACCTTACTATATGTTGAGAAAGCATTACAATTTCTCCTCTACTCGCTGGAGGAAGGGATATCGAAGTGAGTTGTTAATTCGTCGGATGAGGTAGTAGGAGAGGCGCGCAGTAGTGCGTCTCACTTATTTATGTGGTATTATCATATCATTGCGTTCCTTGTTGCTCGCGTAGATTTCTGTCTATACCACAGATGAAAAGTTTCCGATACTGTAGATACTCATTTTATTACACTAAACAATTCTGATTATATTTGCTTCATTCTAGCCGTATTCTCGGGCTAAGTTAGTCAAATTAGTGCGCTTTCAACACACATTCGATCGACTTGATGGTTATCGGAGTCGAAGTACAAAAAACTATCTATGTTTACGATTTTCATTAATTGGTTTCAACGTCCTCGGAATCGCACGTTGAAAGGTAAGACCCTCGTCATTCCCAGTTCGCAAATGTCTCCTGAAAACTTCTGAGGGTTGCTTGTAGCGGTGCAGCCAGATGACGGTTTGAACATATAAAAAATAAATTAATCACTGTTTATTGGTGAAATTCATCTTAATATATATTCATCTTAATTCATCTTAATATATATATATCTGGAGAACGGAACATGGGATTATTTTGAAAATTGTGTTTCTTAGGTAATTGGATTTGTTCTATCGATCTAAAATATTTTCAACACTGCGGTGTTGCCGCTTCTATTGAAAAATAACAACAACGTTGATATTTCAAATAGGATACCCTGAATATTATTGCATTTTTTGCTTCGCTACTACTTTTTTATTATTTTTTTATAATACTTTCCTATACATATCTCTATTGGTTTTCGAGAAATTCGTTGATTCCCTTATTTTTTGTGCGATACATAGTTAGCTTTAATTGATTGTTTATCACTACAGTATTTGGATTCGTAGAAAGCCTGAATATGAAATGTAGGTTGACAATGTTCTGTGTATTAGTTATGTCTAAGGGAATTCTTCCTCCATTATGCAGGGTTTTTCAAAATTTGTAATTTTACCGATTCAGACAAAAGTGGTGAAAACTGCATTTTTTCAAATAGAACACCCTGTATATTATCGAATATCCTGCAAAACAATTGAAGTTGTTTTCAAATGATGTATTCTGTTCCTATACCTAAATAGTCAGGTTTCCGAAAGTTTCTATAAAAATTGGATTATTTTGCCATATTTTGAATTAGGTAGTATTTCGAAAAGAGGACCATTTTCCATGAAAATTGAAAAATGAAAAATGTGATTTTTTGTAATATCTAACAGAAAATAATTTTCCCGGCTAAAACCACGCGGACATTGAACTACATCTGAGAGATTTTGGTGAAAAGACTCAAAAATCTGAAAGTAAAAATTCGCATTTTCATTCAGATACTTGATACTTGATACTTTTTATTATGTCTAGTTTTCATTGAAAATTGATAGGAAGAATGTTATTAAAAAATTTCACTCAGAGAAATCATTCATTTCATTTGTATAATGCCCTAAAGGATTGATACAATATAGTTATTTACCTAACAAGTGCGGAAAGAAGTACTTTTCCGTACGCGACGGCAGTTGCACGAACGACGCGGAGCGGAGTTCGGGCAAGCCGTTAAGGGTTAGGTACAATATTTTTCCTACGAGTGTTTTTGTCCATCTTATTAATGAAAAAACAAGGTTTTTTATAAACAAGTTTTTATAATAATGCTACAAAATGACTAATAAGACAGAATAGTTACATAGATCATTTAGTTAGTCCTAAAAATCATCATTTTCAAAAATACAAAAATCGTGCGGAAAAGTAAAAATCGTACGGAAAAGTAAAAATCGTGCGGAAAAGTAACTTTTCTGAACGATTTTAAATCGAACGGAAAATGATTTTGTTTTGCACTTCCGGAAATAAAGTGCCCGTATAACAGGGACTAATATGTATCTTTCAGTCCCTACGGAGATAAAGTTGCATTTCAAATCCCTAGGGACATAAAGTAAAAATCAAACATTACCGCAGCTACACTATTAATAACTAGGACAAAAATTAGGAAATATTCCATTATAAATCTTTATTGATTGAATTAAGATTGTATGTGATATTAACATTATTACAATTGATGAAACTAAATGGGCGATTATTTGTATTTCATAAGTGAATATTATAGGAAAGTGAAGAGATGTAATGTTCTTGACGTATCGGTTTAAGTCAACATTAACTGAAATGACACAGAATTGAAAAAGTTTGTTGACACCGAGTAATCCAAGTACCATGTTTATATAACTCATCAAAATAATTAGTTGTATTATTATTGAAATTTAGAATACTGGGAAGTGCAAAAAATAGCGTATATGCCGCAGGACTAAAGTGATATTTAATCCCTTACGTGATTATTGGCCCTCGGGCTCTACGAGCCCTCAGTCAATAAACATCACGTGCAGGATTAAAACATTCACTTTAGTCCCTTGCTATATAATATACTATTAGAGCACTGCACAGCACGATATGAAAGTTGAACTGATTAATGTTGGTGTCGAATGAGCTTTCTGTTTACGCAAAAAAATGTTTTTTTAAGCAAAAATTATATTTGGACCGTAGGGTATTATTGCCTTTGAACGGTCTATTGGCAAAATTACGTCGAAAAAAGTGCATGTCAATGTAAACACTCTAATAAACTAAAAATGACAGACCGCGTGCGGATTTGTAAAGAGCGTGCGGAACAAGTGGAACCACGATCAACCGTAGTAACTGAATATCGAGTTACATAGGTGTGTAATACAGAAGCGCGTCTTCGAAGGTTGGTGATAACAAAAATGTGTTCTGAAATTTCAGTATGCCATTTTATTTTCGGTATTAGTTCACCCCCTATACTTATTTACATCTAGTAACACACTCGTCAGTTTTAACGAGTTCAGTATAAATTCTATGTCGACCAGACAGGTAGAATTAGTATAAGTTCTACGTTGACCACACTGGTAGAACAGGGCTATTCTTTGAAAGTTTGTAAATCATTAAAAAAATATAAAAATTAAATTTTTTTTTTCGTTAACCAGCTGTCGTCTCCTTACGAACGGCAGCCCTCAAAAGTCGAAACTTGTGCGAGTCAAGGATTAACTTTTAACGTGCGATTCCTAGCACTTTCTCGGGCCATCGAATAAAAATCTGTAGTCCTAGGATTTGAACCCAGCCAACCAGCAGTCAATGGTTTTGAACGTGACAGTCTCAACCACTGAACTACCTGACCGTATCTAGAAATTCTCAGAATTTACTAAATGAATAATAATTGAATAACTACCAGTTTTGATTTATTTTACACTACAGTAGTGGGTGTTTTTTCCTCCAACTTCTACGCCACTGGAAAAAGTACAGTTTTGAGTCGAACCGCTAATGTTTTTACACAAAAAAGATACTTTTGTTCATAAGCTCTAAAGTTGACCGTCTTCAAGAAAAATCAACTTTTATGTTTATTTTTTTCATAATCATACAAAATTTATTTAAATGTTAGAACAAGTAACAAAACCAAACGTTAACTTTATAATTGCAAAATTAAAAAAAAACAAATCATACTCATTTAAATTAAGTGTTGGAAATGTCCGCCGTTAGCTTCAATGCACGCAGCAAATTTTCGACGCATTGACTGTCTAAGCTGTATTCACATGCCAGCTTTCGCTTATCGGGCGGAGAGCTCAAATTTAAAGCGCGCCCTGTTTCTTTTACGTATACAGCCAATGAGAAAGCAATACGCAATAAGCTAATTTGCTAAAAGTTCGCATGTGAATCTGCCCTTACACGTTACATTTCTTTTACACATTTTCTTTTTAAACAAAAGCTATACCTCCTGTCAAAATAACAATTAGTTTGTACCTGTAAACAGTAAATTTGTGTTACAAAATTAAAAATGATCTACACAAACGCTGAAATATGCGAAATGCATTACCTTTACGGAATGGCGAGTGGTAATTCGGCAGAAGCAAGGCGGTTGTATCAAGAAAGACATCCTGATCGCCAAGTACCACACCATAACTTGTTTCAACGCATTCACCAACGACTATGGCAGAACGGAAGTTTCAAAAAGAATTCTGCTAATAGTGGGAGGTCTATGGAAGTTGCAAATCCCCAAGTAGAAGAGGCTGTCCTCAACGAAATTGAAGAAGATCTGACCAGAAGTACCAGAAAAATTGCTCACAACTCAAACCTATTTCACTCGACGATTTGGAGAATTTTGAACAAACAACTTTTGTATCCCTACCATATCCAAAGGGTACAAGCCTTATTGCCAAGAGCTTTTCCGCGAAGATTGTCTTTTCGTATAATGATGGATGCAAGACAAAATAGGTCAAAATCCTTGGTTTGGAGCCGAAGCTCTGTTTACCGATGAAGCATGTTTTTCGAGAGATGGTGTTTTCAATTTTCACAATAACCATGTATATGGGCTGAAGAAAGTCCACATGAAATTTCAGAAGGTCGTCATCAGCAAAAACTTTCCGTGAACATTTGGTCTGGCATCGTCGGTGATCGATTGATAGGCCTACATTTTTTACCGAAAAGATTAAACGATGCAAATGATCGACACTTTCTAGAAGAAGTACTGCCGGAATTACTGGAAGATCTACCGCTTCAATTAAGACAAAACATGTACTTTATGCATGATGGAGCTCCGGCCCACTTTAGTTTGGTTGCTCGCCAATACTTGGACGTTGAATACACAGACCGTTGGATCGGTCGAGGAGGTCCGCACGTTTGGCCCCCGCGATCTCCCGAACTTAATTGTTTAGATTTTTTCTTTTGGGGCCATCTTAAAACCCTAGTCTACGCTGCTCCAGTTGAAAATGTTGACAATTTAAGAAAGCGCATTGTTGCTTCTTGCGACATAATTCGGAACATTCCGGGAATTTTCCTACGTGTTAGACATGCGTCAAAGAATTGCTGCGTGCATTGAAGCTAACGGCAGACATTTCCAACACTTAATTTAACTGAGTATGATTTGTTTTTTTTTTTATTTTGCAAACATGAAGTTAACGTTTGGTTTTTTACTTGTTCTAACGTTTAAATAAATTTTGTATGATTATGAAAAAAATTATTTAAAAAAATTGACCATGTTTTTCTACATGAAAATTGATTTTTCTTGAAAACGGTCAACTTTAGAGCTTATGAACAAAAGTATCTTTTTTGTGTAGAAAACATTAGCGGTTCAAATAGGTGACTCAAAACTGTACTTTTTCCAGTGGCGTAGAAGTTGAAGAAAAAAACACCACTACCCTTTCAAAATCTTCACCAATTATGAATTTAAAAAATTAAAAATCAGAACAAAACATAGCTTATTATGAGTAGAAAATGCCTACAAAATCTGTTTTCTGTGCGATAAACGGTTCCAGAGATATTCGCAAAAAACGATTTTTTTTTATTTAATTCAACACCCTGTATGTCGAAAATGGTGTATTTAAGAGGGTAAGTCAATAGGAACTTTTTTCCATATTCTTGAAAGAGCTATCATATCCTGGAGTCCTGCGCATTTATTATGAAACACCCTGTATGTAGGTGATCATTTTATCATAGCAAAAATGAACTATTTCGGAAAGTAATTTATAGCACATTTACGTGAATCACAAAAATATTTTAATCCGTATTATAAAACCTCCGGTAGATTAAGTGTTCCTTTTTCACCAAAGATTTGAAATAACAATGTAAGATTGTCGGTTTATTTTTTATAGTGCAATTGTTACGTATCAATGCAATATTTTCAATAAATTGATGGATGGAGCCGTTACTACATGGTACAAGATCATCAAGAAAAATGAAAAATAAATATTTTTATGTTTTTTTACCACTGAAATAGAATTAATTTGATGATGTCCATATAGGACGAAACTGTGGTAGGTAATGTTAGTGTTATAGGCCCACCATGCCATTTAAAAAAGAGAGTTATTTTCTTTTGTATCAAAAAGTAGCTTATGAACCACCATTTTAACAACAACAAAATTGAAAGAAAATTTCCAATCCGTTCAAAAGTTAACAGGGGGGGGGGGGTTACTTTATGGACACACTGTATTTTCTTGTTTTTTTTGTTAGTTGTTATTTCCATTAACCAGCAGCACCCGTACGAGGAACCCTCAGAAGTCTTCAAGAAAAGAAAAGATGACGTAGCTTTTACTTTTTAACGTGTGATGCTATGCACGGAAGGCATCCAGTCATTCCATATCTGTATTTGGCACCAGGGCCGTTTCTATTGGCCAATCTGAAATTTCCAGTCAACGAGCAACGAGTGCGAAATACTCATACGAAAAGTGAATTGGTGCCAATTGGTGCAAAATTTTCGCCTGTTTTCGAAAAAAATTATTAGTTCCATAATGTATCTGTTTATAGCAATAAACTGCTAGTTAAGAGGCCATGAGCGCGATCACGTTTGGGACGCTTTTGAGGGTAAAGGAGTCAATGGATAACTCAAAAACGGTTCGTCGTATCGATGTCAAACAAGGACAGGCTTCTAGAGGAAGTTTGATTCTATGTACGTGCTGTAATGGAAATTGAATTTTGAAACTTTCTCACAAAAAAACTCTCAAAAATGTCCCAAAAATGCAGTTAATTTGAAGCAATTATTTGGGTGGATGAACAAATAATTTCAAAAAAACATTACAGCACGTACATAGATCAACCTTTCTTTTTATACCAAATTCGTTTCGATCGGATAAAGATTGCTTCAAATTTTAATGGAAGAGAAATACCAGTGCAGCTACTTCGACTATCCATGAAAAGGATCTTGAGGTGCTGCTGTAGACATAGTTACATAGAATCAAGCTTTCTCCAGAAGCCTATCCTTGTTAGAAATCGCTACGACGAACCGTTTTTGAGTTATCGACTTTTTTACTTTAAGAAACGGCCAAAATGTGAACGCGCTCATGGCCTTTTAATTTCGAAGTAAAATGGGAATTGACAACTTTGTACGTTTTTCTACAAGTTCATTGTTCCTGAATTATGATATAAATGAATTGTTTTCCGAAAACCTATAAAATTCCGAAAGAATTTTAAATAAATAAAGGTTTGATATATTTATAAGAACTAGCCGTGTGAGAACTTCGAAAATAGTACCATATAAAAAACTGCTAAAGGATATCTCCTACACCAATTAATATTGAAAATTTTTTGTATCAGTTTTTCAAAATATCGAGTTATATTTCACGTTATTACTGATGTTATATTTTAAATCGAAAGGCTGATGTCATACTATTAATTCATCAAACCCGAAATATATCTTGACATGAAATTTATGATCTTAGTGATAGCAGTAAATTGATTCCAACTACTTAACTGTACTGAATGAGTAGATATCGCTACATATCGATAATACACTATGTTACAGTATTTGAATAAAGTCCATTATCTATTTTACGAAGAAAGTATGGAACCATTCAAGAGTATTGAAAGATCATAGCTTATTCTATCATAGGAAATATTCATCTTGTTCGACTGTTATACAGGACGGTCAGAAAAATATTATGAGTCTCTGTTGGGATTTGACCCTCATTTCACTCGACATTGGATAAATATGATCAACATCCTGTGTCATAATATTATTATGACAGAAGTAGATCTTTTTAACGTTGTCATATATAGAATATATGAAATAGTAGTTGTTCTTGTATCAAAGTTATTTTCAATATATTACACTTTAAAACCACTTTTTGAAAAGAACTCCCTGGCATTATAACAGGTTATGGGCCCAGGTCTGTCTGCAGTTTGAAAGTATTGGTTAGACTTCGATTTGATTGACTTTATTTTATTCATCTGCATATTGAAAAGTCTCAAAAATGGCAAGTGGCAGTGTAAACAGCTATAGAATTGAACCTCTTCAAAAAAACAACAACGATACATGGGTTATCCAAGCTCAAGCCATCCTTATCAAAAATGGTTTGTGGAAATATGTGACTGGAGAAAAACCAGAGCCTCAGGAAAGTGAAGCTGCTGACGTGAAAACTAAATGGAAACAAGATTATTTGAACGTAAGATCAGACCTACTCATTATATCGCCAAGTGAATTGAATACTTTAAAAGGTATATATATATATATATATATATATATATATATATATATATATATCAAAGCGTTGGATCCGCTCGGAAAGCAACCCTGCTAAAGCGACTGGTCTTAACATTTTAATGATTTTATGGATGCTGTTGATAAACTGAAAGATGTGAACGTCGATATAAATGCTGATTTGCTAAGTATTATGATGCTATATAGTCTTTCTCCTGCATTCGAGAATTTCCGAGTAGCTATAGAGAGTAGAGACACACTTCCCAATCCGGAGAACTGAAAATAAAAATCGTAGAGGAAGCTGAAGCTCGTATTAAAGATAGTAAATTTAGTGAAGATGCATTCTATGGATCAAATAGCAGAAAACAGTTTCACCGCAAATTCAACAAAAATAGACACAACAAGCCAAAAATTAAATGCCAAAAGTGCTTCAAAGACAACTACAAAACTGAGAATTGTTGGACAAATAATAAAAATCAGAGGGAGTCTACATTTAAAGTTGAAGCATGCCTTTCTGCATCATCTCCAACAGAAACGAAACGCTTTTCTTGGTGTTTGGATTCGGAAGCACCTCCCATATGTGCTGTAATGAAGACAAATTTTCCTATCTAATGGAATCAGACCAAGGCGTACTCAAACTAGCTTCTGAAAATCAATTTGCTGCTATTCAAGGAAAAAGGTTTAGTGAAAGCTCAATTCGAAAATGATAACATAGTAAACCTTCCTGAAACCCTTTTCGTTCCAAAATTGACCACAAATTTGTTATCGGTTGGTAAAATCACTGATAAGGGCTATAGAGTAACGTTCACGAAAGAATATGCTCAAGTTCTTGATGGAAGTGGAAATTCGGTATTAAAGGCTACCAGATCGAATGGACTCTACTATGTTGATTCTGAAAAGGTTGAATATACAACATGGGGTACATGTCCAGAAGACCGAAAATCTTATACTGGGTATTGCTTCAAATATGGAGGTACAACCGTTAGTCTCGTAAGCAACGAACCGTCGCTCTCCACACAAGCCATTATATGGCTTCAACAGATGCTGACAAGGAAGCCATGCATCTAAAGCAACTGATCTGGACATAGGAACTCCACATAAAGTCATCGAAGTTTTTAATGACAATGTATCTGCTCAAGACTTATAAAAAAATCCAATCGTGAGTTCTCGCTCGAAACATATAAATATGAAAGAGCATTTGATACGCGGTAAAGTACAGAATGTAGATATTCTCGTTAGCCACAGGTCATCAGAAGACATAGAAGCCGACATCTTCACTAAAGAACCAGCTAATTTTTAATTTGGGACTACATCCTAAGGAATGACGAGTGAAGGGGAGTGTTGGGATTTGACCCTTATTTCACTCGGCATTGGATAAATATGATCAACATCCTGTGTCATAATTTTATTATGACAGAAGTAGATCTTTTTAACGTTGTCATATATAGAATATATGAAATAGTAGTTGTTCTTGTATCAAAGTTATTTTCAATACATTACACTTTAAAACCACTTAGTACATTTTGAAAAGAACTCCCTGGCGTTCTAACATTCTCAAATAGTGCACCCTACAATATGTATGATTACATATCTTAAATAGTGGTCTGAGTACACTCTCAATAGTTATAGAAGAGTGATATGAATTCCATCATCAACAAATGGTAATAAAGAAAATATCACCAGAGTACGTATTCAAGTGTACCAAACTACTTATAATTCAAGCGCTGTAGCTAAAATGTACGAAGGCGTAAAAGGGCCATGGTTTTCTCTTTTCTTCAATCCCGACTTATAACTCCTAAGTCAGACGTCTAAACGGCTGACTTATAGTCCGGTTCACAAGTGATTTTTTGTCAAAAAGCTGACTTATAGAACACCGAAAATTATGATTTTGGTCTCATTCGATTCGGAATGGCATCTAAGTAGAAAACTTGGGGTCGGCAAAAATTGCACCAATTAAGTAAACACAAAAAGAACGGTTTGGCTTTTGGCAGATATTTTAAAAATTAAAACGAGTAGTAGTCCTTACACGTGCATCGACCGATTCAGAAGCATGATGAAAAAAAATTACCCATTAAATATAAAAATTAAGGAATACAATAGTTATTTATGCAACAAGTGCAAAAAGTAAGCGTTTATTGCACTGTACGTGAAATTGTACGACGAGGCCGTTAGGCCGAGTTGGACAACACGTCGAGTGCAATAAACAATTTTTGCACGAGTTGCATACAACATTTTTTCTACGTTCATGCAAAAAGCAAAAAATAATTTATTGAGGTGCCGCACTAGGTGTAGGAAAATGAAAAACGCAACTTGAATCTTTAATTATTACTATCGATTTGAAATGACACAGATCACTATCATCTATTTTTCCATTACTAACACCTATTTTAAAACTTTCAATTCTGTAATCGTCAGAATTAATTTTTGACTGACATTTCTCTGACCACAGTTGCATTATAAAAATCAAAATCATAGTAGCCGTGAGCGTGTATGTTATCACAAGGTGTGGTCATGACAGTTTGCTCTATGCAGGTACACGGTTTAGAACAAAGCCGATTAGTTTTGATTATGGAGTTTTTCTCGGGAAGGCATTGTTTGTTTAACTCTGGCTGCTAACATTAATACAAAATAAAATTAAATATGTAACTGTTTGAAACGTATTGCCAATCTCACAGAATATCTGCTAAATATGTAGTGGGTTTGAACGTTTATGTTTGTCATGATGACAGCACGTTGAAGTAGAAAGACAGATGAGTGCAATAAAAACTTTATTGCACTAGTGCAATAAAGAACTTATTTTTCCACTAAATATAGTTCAATAAAGTTTTAATGTAGAAAAATATTTTTATACTATCTAAACACATAAATGAACAATAATCCGTCAACAACAAATTTTTAACCCAATTTTTCTAATAACTATGCTTTTGTTAATTAGTTAATTATTACCTGCTGAAAGTTGACATAAAAGCGCTGATTATTTCTAAACTGAAAACCTGGATTTTGTTTTTACTCCTTAGAGCTATTCGTGAAATGATTTAGAAAATATCTCCGTTGGAAAAATCAAGAAATTTCTATTTTTCACTTTTTTCTTAACAATCTAAGGCATCGAAAAATAGGAATAGTAAATTAGGCAATCAGATAAAATTGTTTTTCCTCATTATGGTTCTTAACGATTATAAAAAAAATAATAAAAACAATCATGTGCATTTCTGAATGAACTTTTTTTTCTTCATATTTTTTAAAATTCCATACAAAATTGCACATGGTTTTTTTAGTATTGTTTTAGTATTTTAAAAAAATTGTGCAAAAATTCATTTGTTTATAATAAATGGTTTGTTTATTAAACAAATGAAAAGTAAATGATTTTTTTATGATATGAAAGAATGTGAAAAATTATGTTAAGAAATGGTTCCTCAATATAAACATATAGCAAGAAAAAGGAATTATCAATTAGTATGTGCGTTGCGTTTTTTAGTGATAATTTTCTTTCAGAAACGTTTTTTTTTTCTTATGAATCATTACTTTCATCAAGGATTAAATTCTTAAAGAAATATTTTCAAAATTTTTATTAACAATGCTCTCGTTTATAACTATTATTTAAACAATGAAAGTTACATTTTTTAAAAATTATTGTTATGTAGCTTTTCGCAATAAGGGAACAGAGTAATGAGGATGATGAAAAAAAATCTGATTGCTTAATTATTTGCGATTTTGATTTTTCAATACCTTAAAATAGAAAAATGAAAAATCGAAATGTCCTAATTTTTTTAAATCCTTTCTCGAATAGCTCGAAGAAGTAAAAAAAAATTGTTTTCAGTTTTTCTAAATAATCAGTGTTTTTATGGTAACAACAACAAGTAAAAATTAACCAAGCAACAAAGGCATAGTTGATTATAAAAATTGGGGTAAACATTTTTTGTTGATGGATTATTGTTTATTCATGTATTTGGATGGAACCAATATTTTTTTTATTTCTTAATATTCATATTCAAACGGTTGAAATATTTTTTTATCATTCTTCTGATTCGGTCGTCGCGCGTGCAAGGATCACTACCCGCTTTAATCCCAAGTTTCACCTCTATATCAAAATTATAAATATTGTCGGTACAGTACAGAGAGGAAAATCCTGCTTTTTGAGGATATTTTTTTTCAAATTTGGGATATCTCAAATAGTTTATGAAATATCTGCAAAAAACTCAACCATTCCTGTTCAACATTTTTTTCTAGATCCCATTTCGAATCGAATGAGACCAAAATCATAATTTTCGGTGTTCTAGATCAGCTTTTTGACAAAATATCACTTGTGAACCGGGCTATTAGTCAGACGTGTAAGTCGGGATCTCGAGATCCCGAGTTATACGTTGGGATTGAAAAAAAGAAAAAACCGTGGCCCTTCTACGCCTTCGTAAAAATGTTACTACAACCTAACAATAAATCCAATAGAAATTATTTTTGGTACACTGGCAGTTTTTGAAGAGTACTTTGAGTAATGAAATGTTCTGCATACGAGCACCTATGGAAACTGGGGAAAATTCCCGGGAAATCTAGGAAAATCAATAACTTGGAAGGGATTGGAAGTTTCGATATAATGTTTAAGAACAAATTTGTAGAACGTAAAAAAAGGTGATCGCATGTTTTTTCTAAAATTTCTTTCTTTGAGAGAATGAGCTATAACTGATATTTTCAGATTGACGCGCTAACAACTCGGGATATCATAAGATTTACCCCGACGCTCGACTAAAATCTCTATGGGTCCCTTGTTTTTGATCGAAATTTCATAAACTGAACGGTATTTCAAATAAAAATTCACCAGCAATTATCATATATAGCTGGCGGGTGTCGGTAAAAGTGGTTGTATTCGATATTCGCAGGTGAAATAATGATCTTTGATAGATGAAGAATGTAATTTTACTCGATTTAATTAGCTCAACAAGCTGAGTTTGCACAAAGATTCAGTAGGTCAAATTGGCCCCCTGTCGAATCGGCTGAATTTTTGATATGTTGTAGTCCAAGTCATTCCAAACAAAAAGTCCAATTGGCAAAACTTTTTCTATAGGCTAGGTTTGTCGGTAGAGGGCGTTGAAAATTCTCATTTTCTCTCTGTTTTTAAACAACAAAAAACGTTACCCTGAATAATTTTCACTATTCTGAGTAATCAAGATATAAACATTCATCAATATAAGATAATATTAAAAGTATTGTTCATTGGTGACATTACACATGGTCAATTATACAGTATGTTCCATCTTGTATGGTCAAACTAATACCTCAAGTTGATAATAAAACTCTTGTTATTAACACGCTTATATTAGCTTCACTTGTATGTATGTATTTGTCTATGTAATTAATTCCGGTGACAAAACAATATGACATTTTTGTAATAGAAAAAAGAAAATGGCGGCTCCATGATGGCTGACGAGATTTGTGATTATGGTCCGATTCAGTTCAAAATTGGTATGATGAAAGGATTTTTTGGGTCAGAGATTATGATGTTTTTTTCAATATTCATAAATTCAAAATGGCGGTATAAGGGGGTTTTCGGGATCGGAGATTTAGATTTTTCAGTCATAAAAAAATATTATGTAGTTTAAAAATACTAAAGAACACGCTTTACTTCCAAAATGGACTAAAAAGTTTAAAATAATTGACAATTCAATGTAAAAAAAGCATAGGGTGCTTGACGAAGTTCTCTTGAGCTCTTAGACGCTCAGTATTGTTATATTAAAATAAAAAATATGAATGTAGATCGGAAACACCCAGGCTTTTTTCACATTTGAGTAATTCAATTGTCAAATATTTTTTACTGTTCAGTCCATGTTGGACGTAAAGCGTATTCTTTAGTACTTTCAAACTACATAATTTTTTCTGCAGTTCGGATGCAATGTTTTCATATTATCCAGTAGCCCATTCTCGAACAATTTTCAAAACGAATCTGGACTATAATATTTAGATAATGCGTTAAAGTTCAATTTCAAGTTCAATACAGGGCGATACGAAAAAAATTGGTTTGGATGGTGGAACGAATTGTCAATTATTTTTTACTTTTTAGTCCATTTTGGAAGTAAAGCGTGTTCTTTAGTGTTTTTAAACTACATAATATTTTTTATGACTGAAAAATCTAAATCTCCGACCCCGAAAACCCCCTTATACCAATTTTTAATAGAATCTGACCGTAATCACGAAACTCGGCCACCATTTTGGGTTGCCATCTTCAATTCATGAATTTTGACAAAAAATTCATATTCTCTGACCCCGAAAACCCTCACACACTAATTTTGAATCGAATCAGATCATAATGACAAAAATCGTCCGCCATCTTGGAGCCCCAATCTTCAATTTATAAATTTTTGATAAAAAATTTGAAAAATATGACCTAAAAAACCCCCACATACCAATTTTGAATCCAATCGGACCACAATCACAAATCTCATCCAGCATCTTGGAGCCGCCATTTTGTATTTATGAATATTGAAAAAAACATCATAATCTCTGACCCCGAAAATCCTTTCATCATACCAATTTTGAATTGAATTGGACCATAATCACAAATCTCGTCCGCCATCATGGAGCCGCCATTTTCTTTTTTTCATATTGCATGTCATATTGCATTGTAACCGGAATTAATTACATAGACAAATACATACATACAAGTGAAGCTAATATAAGCGTGTTAATAACAAGTTTTATCATCAACTTGAGGTATTAGTTTGACCATACAAGATCGAACACACTGTATAATTGACCATGTGTAATGTCACTAATGAACAATAATTTTAATATCATCTTATATTGATGAATGTTTATATCTTGATTACTCAGAATAGTGAAAATTATTCAGGGTAACGAGAGAAACAGAGAGAAAATGAGAATGTTCAACGCCCTCTACCGTCAAAACTAGCCTATAAATAAAGTTTTGCCAATTGGACTTTTTATTGGAATGACTTGGACTACAACATATTAAAAATTCAGCCGATTCAACAGAGGGCCAATTTCCCTATAAAAGTGTGCGGTGTCCTTTCCCGCTGTTTTTTAGTTCGTGAAATTTCCGGGAGAGATGAAGAAAATGATGAATGAAAACTTGGTTATCAGAGGTTTTTAGATACTTATTCTGAACAAGACCTTGGCAATAAAATGACCAGTACGCTCTTTCAGAAATTTTCACTTTGATATTTTTATACGTCGATTGTAAAATGAAAAATGAGCGAACTTAAAAACAACGGGTACAAAAAAACTTAATTCAGTTGATAAATTGGAAATGTTTGTTATATTTGATTTGTTCAAATCTGATAATATTAATGCTCATTTTCTCTCATATGAAGCTATTTTCGAAAAAATGTGAAAACTTTTTTTATGAAGATTTTTACGCTCTTGAAGTTTATGCTTGTACATTTCACCAAAATTTTCAATCCCTTACAAGTTATTGATGGAAAACCGATTTTCCGAGCTTTCCAGAGAATTTCCCCCACTTTTCAGGTGTTCGCGTGCACAACAATTTTTTTTTTAAGTACTCTTCAATAATCCAGTAACGACAGACAAACTCGAGCAAACAGTGAATAATGAATTGTAGCACTCTGAAACTCGGCACAAAACATCTCGACATCATGTATTGTTAGAAAAAAAATTGTTTACTAAAAAGTCAGGGGTGGAACCTAAAAATTTTTCATTTGAAGAAAACATTTTTTTTTGTTGTTATTTCAGAAAATATAAGATTTATCAAAAAACGATTTCAATAGGTTGAGAGATAATTCAATTCTCCACAAGAATGAATTTCAGTATCATCCCATGAAATACACTCGAAAACGTGCTTTAGCGCCGACGTCACATTTCATGCTCGCGCTAACCCGCCGCTGTAAGTTCATGCAGGGCCGAAAATTAAATTTGTCATAACTTTGCCTAAAATTATAGTAGAAGGAAAAGAAAAAGTGTATATCCTTCCTGAAGACTTCTACTTCCTCATGCAAATATAACATGTGAGTATCTGAGTACCTAAACTGTGTTTTGTCCCACTTACCTAACCTAACCTAACCTAACCTAACCTAACACGATATTTACGGAGGATCCGAAAGTGATGGATATTTTGGTTGATATGAAATAATTATACTGGAGCAGGAATCAGTACCCTCTTTGGACCATGTGCAACGATTTAAGGCTACTGAGACAAGTCTCACTTATACATGCCAAAGAAAAAACTGGGTTTTAGTCCTGCCTCAGTTTTCAACTCACCCATAATCCCGGCAATTTCTTCAGTAAATGTTGAAAATGATCGCTCCTACACAACTTACATAAAAAATGAAGTATGTGATTTCAAGCTTGAGGTTTACACTTCAAAATAGTGTCATTAACTATATATATGCAGGATATGAATAAGCGATTATTTCCAACATTTAGTGAAGAAAATGCCGATTTTATGGGTAAGTTGAAAATGAGGCAAGAGTAAAACAAAGTTTTTTTTTTGGCATGTGTAAGTGGGACCTGTCACACTACTTTAAAATAATTGTTGCATATAGTCCAAAGTTGCTACTTCACTATAATAATTCCATATTTAGTAAATTATTCATGATTTTCGGATCATCCGCAAACATCTCCGTGAAGTGTGACAAACACATTTTAGGTACTCAAATACTCGCATATTATATTTGCAGGAGAAGGTAGGAGTTTTCAGAAACGATATGAACTTCTCCTTTTCCTTCTCCGATTATTTCTAGCAGAGTTATGACCAATCAAATATTGGGCTCCGCCAGAACTTTCAGCGGCGGATAAGCGTGAACCTGAAATATGATGTCGGCGTTCAATCACGTTTTCTGAGAAAACGAGCGCATTTCATAAAAAATTACTAGGAATCATTTTTGTGGAGAATTGAATGGTCATTCACCTTGTTGTTTTTTCGATAAATCATACACTTTCCAAGATTACAGCAAAAATATATTTATTAAACGAAAAAAAGATATGTTCCACCCTGTAATTTTGGTAAACATTTTTTTTTTCGGGTTTATCATGGTTCCAACAACTAGCGCATACCAAGTATGGTGGTGCTACAATCGATCCTCGTCACAAAACCCAATCGTACTGGATTATTAAATACTAATCTTGCAATATGCTGGATCATTTACCTGACTGATTTGTGAAACTGGTTTCATAATACGAATGAATACGATTCTACTTGAATGGTGTGTATATTTTTTCAGGTGCAGCTCATGCAAAGGGCGAAGTTCTCACCTACCTTGACTCTCATTGTGAGTGCACGACAGGATGGCTGGAACCCCTTTTGGATAGAATAGCCCGCAACAGTACTACTGTCGTATGTCCCGTCATCGACGTTATAGATGATACTACGATGGAATTCCATTACCACGACAGTAGTGGGGTCAATGTGGGTGGTTTCGATTGGAATTTGCAATTCAACTGGCACGCTGTACCAGACCATGAGAAGAAGCGACACAAAAATTCTGCAGAGCCGGTGTGGAGTC
This sequence comes from Chrysolina haemoptera, assembly GCA_958298965.1. Taxonomy (NCBI): domain Eukaryota; kingdom Metazoa; phylum Arthropoda; class Insecta; order Coleoptera; family Chrysomelidae; genus Chrysolina; species Chrysolina haemoptera. The sequence goes on from OY282595.1 coordinate 22,490,901, forward strand.
CGACAATGGCTGGAGGATTGTTCAGCATAGATAGGGTGGGTAGAAAATAAAAATAATAATTAACATTCCTAATTTATGTGAAATGTGATACTGGACTGGAAGTTTGTAAGAAATGTGTATGGCGATAGGGATAAAGATAGTGAGGCGATAGGGACAATGTCTCTTTCAAAAATGGCATTCTGTAAGCAATTCTCTATCGAAACCGATTGAATTCGGTAAAGATCAGATCATCTCTTTATAACGAAAGATATACAGTGTTGCCGCATACAATATGATCCCTTGAAATGAAATATTCCATAGAACAAACATTCCATCCCGTTCTGACGTGACGTTATAACCAAAATAAAGACTAAAGTAACCTAGAAACCAACATGCATCTAGAAATCTAGACACTGAACTGAGAGCTGTCTGTCCATGTCTTAGAAGTAGGAAGTATTCGTGTATTGTATTGTATTATTGTTTTCATTCAATGATTCAAGTACACGTGTGGAGGTTATAATTATACATTTACTAAGTTCCCTTTTTAATCAACCAGATTGAAGACAGAAACAAGCAAGCAGATTTGAGCATTCAGAAGCGAGTAATGCGTGATGCAAGTGACCCCTTTTCGTTGCCAGATGAAATATTTGTAGACTTGTTTATATTGAATAAAGATCTAACAGCAGGACTGTTTCGAATATTGTCACCTACCATGGAAGATGGACAAAGAAATACAATTCCGAAACAACAGAGGATCTTTTTGGCTTTGAGGTTCCTTGCTACTTGTCATCACCAGCGTGGTATTGGAGAAGAGTTTTCACTCTTCATTACTCAGGAAGCTGCTAATACATGCATCACAGAAGTAATAGAAAAAATAAATCAGCACCTTGCAGTGGAATGGATTCGATTCTCAACAACAGAACAGCAAAAAACTGTTATCAAAACAGGATTTATGAATGTTGCTGGATTTCCAGGAGTCATTGGTTGTATTGATTGCACCCATCTTAGCACCACCTGATGTGAACATATTTATGTCAATAGGATTTCATTCCAAAAGTGTGCAAATAATATGCAGTTTCAACCTGGAAATTTTGAGAATCAATGCTAGATATCCTGGATCTACTCATGACTCTTTTATATGGTGGGGCTCAGCTGTGAAATTTTATATGGAGCAGAGTTATAGAAGAGGTGAGTCTAACCCCAGAGTTATTGCATATACAGACAGATTTGATTCGATATGTTCAGTTCACTCACAATATCTGTATCTGAATTCATGAACTTCTTTACTGTACAAATTTTGATTCATCTTGACGATGTGTAGGTTATTCAATTATATTCTCATCTCTTGCTCTGACAACAGCATCCAAGTACTACTAAAGATGTGTTGTTTGCCAATAAAATATTTTTTTAATGCTACGACTTCTGTATATTTAGGAGAAAGATATTCATGGTTGAATGGTGACTGAGGATTCGCATTGCAACCATGACTGTTGACCCCATTCGAGAATCCAGAACCTTATACACCAGAAGGTTGATACAACAGGTCACTGAAAATCACCAGAAGTATTATTGAGAGATGTAATGGCAACCTGAAAGCTAGGTTCAGATCTCTTCTGGGAGAAAGGACATTGAGATACTCTCCTGAAAAGGTTGGATCTATTATTAATGCATGTGCTGTATTGCAAAACATGTGTATCAGAGCAGGAGTGGAGCTAAATGAGAATTTGGTTGGCGTGGAAGACAGAGCTATGCCAGCAGACAATGATGCTGGCAACTATCAAAATGGTAACGTAGGCGAAGCAGTGAGGTTACAAGTGGTCAACAAATATTTTCATTGAAGACATTGGTATTTATTATTGTGATGGGAAAAAATTACCAAAAGACACTATATGAATATTTATTGAGTGATACTTTTTTGTAGTACATTTTGTATGTGAACGAAAATATATTCCTGGGGTGCCGGTATCTTGGCGGTCTAAGGCGCAGGCCGTTCAAAACTTCAGTATAGCGGTAGTCGGTTCGAGCCGATGTATGTACGAGGGATTTTTTCTCAAGTACTCAATATCGGAATCGATAGACGACCACAGTCCTTGTTGAAAGCAAGTGTATTGTGTGTTGTCTAGATGCCAATCTCGACTAGTGCTAGCTTGCAGTTCACGCCGGCCGGTGGTGCTGCAGGTTTTCCGGGTTTTCCTGCAGCTGAAAAGTGAATACGTCACCACAAATCAGTAAGTCGCCCCGGAGCGCCACGGCAAATAATAGCCGTCCTCTACCCGCACAGGTTATGCCTGTGGGTACACTCTACGAGTGTTTATGAGGGAGTTTTATTATTATTTTTTTCTCCGGAGCTCCGACACATCCGGAAGGCGCGCTGGTGACATTTACCCAGATAGCCACTCCCCACGTCCGTGGGGTGAGCAACTACTGGATCCGAGATTCATGTGCCCTGAGCAGACGCAGTGAACCAAGAATGACGGCCTTCTGCATTCGGCTAAGATTTCTGCCATATTACGGCAAGCCGATATGATTTTTAAGTTCGAGAGCAGTGTGTCCATCATTCCACCAAGGACCCCTAGAATCAGAACCACCATTTTAACAGAATGGTTTGGATAGAGCCTGCAGAGTTCAAAGAGTAAGTCTCGGTATTTAGTCCGTTTCTCCTCCTCTTTTCGGACGATGTTCGTTTCAAGCCGAAAACCATGACGAAAATCGTCTTACTCTCATGGTCGAGGAGGACTACATCAGGCTTATTGGCTTGTATTTGCCTGAGGGTGGAGAATGAGTAGTTCCAATATATTCGGCACTTCTCATTCTCCACAACGGACTCAATATCCCCCGGAGCATAAGGCAACACCGGTGTCTCGTCTATATCGTACGAGTGTCGTAGATGGTAGTACAACACTCGTAGAGCCGCGTTATTCCTGTGGATATATAGGCCGAGACCGCATATGCTGGACATGCTGACAGCAAATGCATAAGGGTCTCAGGCGACGCACGACACGCTTTGCATCTAGTGTCCGGGATCTCTATACCCATCACGCGGCACGGTAGACCAGGGGGTTGAAGACACCATCCTGGCAAGCCATTATGAATTCCTCGGTCTCCGACTCCAGCTCACTTGACCTGAGGAAAGCAAACGTCAGGTTTTTGGATAAGCCAAGGTCTTCAATGTTCTTGAAGAAGGCCCAATGCATTGGCTTATCCTTGTGCAGCTGCAGGAGGACCTCAGTCTCCGCAGCTTTGATGCATGGTGACAAGAGAATAAACAAAATACCTAACCTATAATTATTGATGAGAGTTTATTTGCTTTAACCAAAGTTAATACTAAATAAGGGAGCTATACCAACTAGAAATCAGTAAAATGGAGGACCTTTATCACTTTTATTGAAAAGAGCAGAAGAAGTATAAAAAATACGGATAAGGTAACCTAGAAACCGATGTTTCAACGACGATTCCAGCAACTAACCTTCGAATAAACTGCTCTTTGTGGCCAAATGTTTATGCTCCTTCTTTTTAGATTCCAATATGAAGCTTCTCACACTCAGATGACTGTATTTTTTCATATATTAGCGCATAATTTAAGTGATATGCTAGAATTTACTTTATACTCTGGACCTCCACTTGCAATAGCGCCTGTGGCGGGAGAGAAATCGTTCATGCGTGCCATTCCTGGAACTGGTTCGTGAACTAGTCCACGTGGACTTGACGAGGACTGTCATGTGTTCTGTGGTACTGTCGAATTTGTGCGGTTTGTATTGGATAGTTTCTACCAACAGTGCCTTATGATTCGCTGAAAAGTCATAAAATTGTATTCGAAGTATTTCTCGGCGATCAACAGAAATCGTGGAAAGTTATTATCATCACATTGATGTTTAGTAGTTCCCTTGTCGGTAGAACTAACTTTCTGTTGACCTTCTTGCACTCGTAGGGCAGCAACGCAATCATTTAAAAATGTATAGGACGAGTCGGCCGAGTTCTGAGGGTGTCTAAGATATCTTCACGTCTTCTTTGAACCACGGGTTGAGCAACGCTCAGCAACTAACATTTGTTTCTCAAAGCCACAGAGACCGTCTTCTCGTCTTGCGTTTAGTTCTTCGTTGAAATTTGGCAATCACCCAATCTGCTTTCAAGTGTAGTGGAATATTATTCTTCTTTTTCCTATGTTAAGGAAGTCTACCAACTTCTCCATTTTGCTTTATTCTACTCCACTCTGACTGCTTTCAAAAACTATGTATTTCTCACAATATGAAAAGGTTTTTTTTTTATTCTTTACTTAATTTTTATCAAAATATATATTGATGCAAAAATTTGTTCATCTTCATATGAAAAAAGGATAAATCTTCAACCATGTCAATATTGAGCATTCAACAATTTTGCAATTGAAATCAGTCCTCAAACGTTATTACGGTTCCAGTAATATAATGAATACAAAAATAAAATAGTTCTGAAGCATGTTATTTGAGATATATTTAACTCTAACATTACCATCTATGATTATTGCAATCATACAATACGGTTATAAAAAAAATATATACCGTTTTTAATATTGATCTGTACGAATTAATAATAATAATAATAATAATAATAATAAACGCTTTTATTGGTAGAAGGGAACCACACAAGAATACATTTATACAGTTGAAAACAATATCCTACCAAAAGGGAGAGTTAGCTCTTGTCTGATCCACAAGGAATCAGTTACTTTTCCGCACGCTCGTAGGAAAACGTTCTTTTTAGTGTTTTGAACGACTTTTTCATAATAGATTTATCAGTAATGTTGAGAATTTCATATTTTTTATTGCGAATGAATGAAAAGAATTATTTTCATGTAATATAATTCATTTACATTCAATGGGAGATGCCTGCCAAAGTTTGCGCCTGGCTTGTTTGTACAATTTCGAGACTCTGCATTCTGCTTAACTATCTGAAAGTACTCTGAAAGTTTGAGTCCTTTGTTTTGCATTGAAAGCACAGCTTAATAAATACACAGCTAGGAAACTCAGACAGCATTTGGAAGTAGTCGGGAATGACCTTGAAGGTGCGATTCTGGCGTAAAGGTCAGGGTAGAATTAGAAATATTCGCTGGGAAACAGACAGGACCGTACTTTAGAATTCTAAAAACTCTAAGAATAATTCAGTTGAACGAAAATCATGCAATAGATTCACAGTTGCCAACAAAAACTATCGAACAGTATATAGTCGGTGGTTTTAAGTTGAAATAATTATACAGGCATTGGTTATATATTAAGTATGGATAGGGATACATAAAAAAAACGATATACTTTCAAGAATCTTTATTATACTGAAATACATGTACCTAAAATAGGTTAATTACTACAGGTTGCGTAATATAATTAATTTGTTTTTAATATATTTTTGGTCCCTGAAGTTCCTATTAATGTTTTTCAAGGTGTAATACAGCCGAAACCTCAAATATAATTTTACAGCATATTCCTTGGGAAAACTGTCACAAGGGTGTGAAAAAGGAAGTTCATTGGCCATTTCGAAAAGATTTTGACACACTAGTGGTTTCAAAATAGAAGTTTCAATTTTCTGTTGAAAAATGGTTTCAACGTCATTCATGAAATTGACAGAACCGTCACTTGGATTATTTAAACGGCCAAATAAATTTCCTTCAGCATTTTCAAAAGCCTTAAAATAAATATATAGGGAGGTATCATCTAAATGTTTTTGTTCATTTGCATAATTGATACAAATACCACAACTGTGTATTTTTAAAACTTTGTTCATCACATAGCCACAAACATATCTTTCAAAATTTTTCTGTAACAAATCATGCTGCTGATAATCGGTGTCTATAAGTTGATTTGTGAATGGTGGCGGAGATGGGGGAGATATTGTGTCCGTAGAAATGTCCTTTAATTGTAATAAAACAGAATCAAGATCAGCCTCATAGTTTTCAGTACCAGAATGATATAGTTTCAGATACAGTAATTTTCTAAAGGATCCCTGGAATTGAACCGGAGTGGGATTCCTACAATTGCCATTCTGTTGTCTCACAGACCCAAAAAAGTTTTCCAAACAGTCCTGATTTAAACGGCGAGTTAAAAGGTATTTAACTTCTAGTTCCTTTAGGTCATCCCACAACAAGAGTATGCTATTGATGGATATTTTAATACATTTGAAACTTTTGAATAAATTTTTTATATTTTTACCTTTGTTGTCTTTTACTTCAATTTGATCAATTAAGGAAAGAAATTCTTTAAGAAGTTGCGTTTGGTGAGGTAGACCTTTGAATGCTTTATTATATAACTTTGAGGATTTGGTACAGGACGAATTGAGAACATCAAAAACTTTATCAATATTTGACACAAACTCAGATGTTTTATATGATTGAGACGGCAGCTGTCCAAATCGAATATAAACATTCATGCCACTTGCCACTATCTCACCGAATACTTGGGAGGCATATTTCGTTTTCATTTTTTCAAATGAATTGGGATATATGTGTGACTTTGTCAATTTTGGTGCTGCCCTTATCGGGTAATTTTTATCATGTTCATAAAACATTTTAATGAAGGACCACGAAATCTTATCATTACCAATTAAAAAATCATATTTCATCAACATATTTCGAATAGCTTTAATGACGTGAGGTACATCGAAAATGTGGTAGACCTTTTGACCTTAGCAAAAAAAATATGGTTTGGCCGCTGTAATACCTAATAATTTTGATAAAAGCATATAATTGGACCCCATGTCTGTCGTTACAGCACATATTTTGAGTCCGACGTGCTTGAGAATTTTGATCAATTCAAAAATTTGCTGTTTTAATGATTCAGCTGGGTAGGCTGAGTGACAAAAATTGAATGCCACTGGTTGTTTCCATCGGCTACATATTCCACGTACCATAATGACAGATGCACTCAGTGCAGGCTTAAAAACATTACCACCATCTCCACCTTCGGACAACCCAATCACGCAATCAGTTCCCCGATTGTAAAATAAATGGACATTTCATCCATACATATTATACAGTATTTCTTATTTTCACCAAAATAGTTAACTTTTCCTCTCAATATTTCGAATAATTGTGGATTGTCCAACCCTGGACTTACCTTGACTCCTTTTAGCAGTTTCAGGAGAGTTCTAAGGGTAGGTAAACAATATTTCTTTACTAAAACTTGCTTGTACAATTTAGGCCCTGTACAATACAAGGATAAACACTAATTTGAATTCGTACGAATAACGCCTTCCTCTTGGTTTTTTTTTTGGATTGACTAATTTGGATATTTACAAAACGTGCTAGGTAGTCGTTTCCACAAAATTTATGAGTTAGTTTACAAAACTGTTCAATGCTTACGAAATTTTCAATGTTGTCAAATCTATGTTCCATTTGCTGCAGTTGTCTTTTCAAAGAAGCATTCTCAGTCTTCAATATTCACAAGAGTCATTCATTATATTACATTATTACATTATATTACAGGGATCACAAAATCCTTTCAATATTAACTAAGTCTTGAACTTTTTCCGAATTATTGTGAGAAATTTGAATAAGAATGAATATTTCAAGAAACCACACTTACCGGGAGGAATTGTTATGTTTTGTAAAATAGCAACTTTAGGAACAGTTGTTTTTTTTCCCTGGTCTAAGCATGGTAACTCATTCAAAGGTGTGTATGAGTGGTCTGAATGAGATCCTCTGGAAGATCCATCAAGAACGGGAAATAATGTAGGAATCGCATTGGAAGTCAGTCGTTCATGGTTTTGGTTCATGAATATTTTGTCCTCAAAATGATCCTGGCAAAGTCTGTGACTGCTATGCAATTTACCCAAATTTTCCAAGAGATCTTCTCTGCCACAACTGACAACCCAAATTCTGGCTCTGAAAATAATCAAGAATGTATTCCATCCATATCATTCTGATATATCTGTTTCCTGCCACTTTCAATGATATGCTTATTTCAGAATCACTCATCTCTTTTACATCCATATTTTAGTCTATATCGAAAATCTCCCAAAAGAATGACCGAATGCCGTGTTTGAATTATCATAGAAAAAAAATATGTAACTGGGAAAATTATTCAGAATTCACCTTCCAGAAATGTGGGCATTCATGCTAGTTTCTGAATGGAAAGACTTCAAATCGCTGATAACAGTCAATTCAAAAAAGGCAGTAGAACACCAAAGATGAAGACACAAAACACCAACACTTTTGAAAATACACCTTTTTCATCATTATCATTCAAATAATAGTTGATACAATGATACTGATTTCAACTTCATCTGTTTTTACTACTATTCATTACAACATTCAGTTTTCTTTGATAACTTTATGAATATCACAACAAAGGACGAAAAATTTACTCACCTTGCAACATCACTGGGAAACCTGAAGAAACGTTTGTTACAGTTATAACTTTTGTTCTCACACAATCTGGCAGCACATGTCATTCCCATGTTTCAATAATTATAATATGCACTAGAAATTATAAAAAATATCCATGCACCCACAACTTCAAAAACAAACAGAAAACACGATTTAACTCAACACAGCAATACACAACATAAGAATACACGAGCTATCCGTGACTACGCCTATGGAGCTTATAAATTTGGATGAATCGTAATCCCGATACCTGCCACTGCTTTGATAGGTATTATTCCAAAAGTGGGGGGTGCGCGAATATCTGCGTTGACTACCCCCTCCACAGCGAGTTTCCCAGCTGTGTTCAAAGTGTGGTACCGAGCTACAAAGGCAGTAACTATAGTCTAAGAGACGAAGAGAGGTCGACCTTCACCCATCTGTTAACCGGATGAATACGCCAAAAATGGCTTGCCCATCAAAATGTGGTCCAGACTATATACAGTGAGTTCCAAAAATTTGTACCATATGGAAATCTTTTTTATCATCAATTTGTCAGAAAAATTGGTGCATTGCGGAATACTTGTATTCGAGTTATCAAAATTCCAAATTTTCAAACGGTGTACAGGGGGAAACAAAAAATAGAATTTTGATCAAGAGTAAACTTCCCTGGCTGTAATTCTAAATTTGACCATTGTTTCCAATATAAACAACTTCTTTGAATAAACTTCTTGATAATGTCAAAAATAAGTGGTAGTTTACACTTGATCAAAAACATTGTTTGGAAATTTGAAATTTTGACAACTCATGTGCTGGTACTCTGCAATGCACCAATTTTTGAGGTTAGAATGAGATTAGTAGAAAAAATTGTGTACCTAACACGAGCGTAAAATGTCTTTTCCGCACGTGATTTCTGGGCGAAAATCACTTTCCGCACTTGTTAGGTAAACTACTAATCCGAGGAAGATAAAAATTAAAAACCAGAGAAACCCCAAAAAAAGTTTTTTTTGTGTTTTTCTCATTAATTTCGAGGTAATGCTCAAAAATGACTGCCACAAAAGTTTCAGAGTTATCAACTACTTTTCATTACAACTTTTTTCGATAGAATGCATATTCCAGCCACAAATCGTGAAATACCAAAAATTATACTTAGCTACCCCTACCCCCTTCCAGAACTTTTACTGAGTCGTCTTGATTTTTCTTGATTTACCTATAAATCACCCAAGATTTTCCGACCCTCTACATACTGCTAAGAATTTTTTTGTTCAAAAAATGATTGGCATTTCAATGGTTGTTGTTTCCGTCAAACGGCTCCCAACCTTGCGGCAACCCTCAGAAGTCTTCGATGGACTTGTGCGAGCTAGGAAAGACGTAGCCCTCGCCTTTTAACGTGTGATGCTAGTCGTATTCGAGTATTTGACGATTTTTTTTTTTTTTCAGACGTTTTTCGAAAAATTGGGAACCTATGATGACGGTTTCGACATTTGGGGAGGAGAAAATCTTGAGCTGTCTTTCAAAACTTGGATGTGTGGAGGAACACTGGAAATTGTCCCTTGCTCCCATGTAGGTCACATTTTCAGGTAAAATTGAAATATTTATACATGTTTCCAGAAAATTCTTTCATTTTGTTAGAACTCAAGAATATTTTACGAGTGAGAGGATCGAATATGCTATTGTGTGGAAGACGATGTTGGTGTTGATGCATTGATATTATGGTTATTGTATTGACTTGAAGCGGAGCAACTCTGCGTTCAATGAATTTGAATGAACAAAGAATTGCCATCGCGATATATTTCTGAATAGGATGAAATATGCCATCAGGGAAAACAAAAAAATAATAATAAAATGAAAACTGGTAGAAAGCCGTGGATGAATGAAATACACCTGTGAAATTTCCAAGCAATCTGTTAAGATTTACATTTTTTTTGTACTTCAACTTCTTCTACACAAACAAAAGGTTATTTTATTTCTTTCAAATTTCACTTGCTTTTCCATTTGTTTTGAGTAGTTCACCCTGTATAAATAAAACATAATCCTGCCAAAATATGAAATTGTCATTCAAGAATTGACAAAATAAATAGCAATATGAAAATGTATGAAATTTACAATGACCGGCAGAAAATACGCATCATATGGGAAATTTTTTTTTTAATAAATTTTGACAAATATCGATATGCTTAATCGCTTCTGCATCAAAAGAAATCCCTAAAGATGTTGTACAGTGCCGTTCAAATTTTCGTTTTTGGCGAGAAATTTAATTTTTTTTTTTTGAAAAATGTCATTCGGAAAAGATGTTCAGAGTAACATTTTATAGCTTTGTACAAATTTTGAAAACGATCTGGGATAAAAAAAATTGAAATAGATGTTTTGCCACAAAAAAAATTTATTTGGAAAAGTCATTTCTGACGAAGAAACACATTAGGAAAGCCAACAACTATAATATTTCAAATTTGGTTTTGTAAAAATTAGCTATTTCTATTTCACTTTTCAATTTGAAATATGTGAATTTGCCGTGTGTTCAGCTGCTTGACAAGAGTACTCTGGACATTGTAATCTAGATACAGTTTATTATTGATGAAGGACCAAGTAACTACACAAATTCAATTTGAATTCTTCATCAGAACAAAAAATGTATTTAATTTTTTACATAACAAGAACCTACAATCAACAAAATATTGTAGGTATGCATGATTCCAACAATTTGCCAAAAATCGTTGTATTTTTAGTTCCAATGAAAAATTGAATTTGGAATTATGTAGATAGATGGTTCTTCATTATTGTTAAACAGTATCTGGATTTTAAGGTTCTGAAGATATTTCAGTGACCTCTTATGAAGCGTCACACATGGGAAATTCACAGATTTCAAATTTTCTCCGAATAAAAGAGAAATAGCTTGCAAACCTTTACAAAACCATATTTGAAATAATAGTGGTTGGCTATACTAATGAATTTCTTCGTCAGAAATGTACTTTTCCAAATAGATTTTTTTTTGTGACGAAAAATCGATTTTTATTTTTTTTATCTCAGATCTTTTTCGAAATTTGTTCATAGCTATAAAATGTCATTTTAAACATTTTTCCGAGTAATATTTTTCGATATTTTCTCATACAAGTATTTTGAGAAATAATTTTTAAATTTTTTAAATTTTCCGCCAAACAGGAAAAGATGAACGGCACTGTACAACGTCTTTTGGGGTTTCTTTCGATGCAGAAGCGATTGCACATATCGATATTTGCCATGCCACATAACTTTACAAAAATTGGAGAATATGCAGTAGAAATTTCTTACTTATCCATTTAAATGCGTATCCCGATATACATATAATAATTTTTCCGTGATTTGCTCGATAGTTATGATATAGTGTTGTTAATCGAGGAGATGCATAAATCACTGAATTGATGAAAAAATTGACAATCCGAGTATAAAGAATCAGCACAAATATACCATCAAGATCCTCCACACCAGAATTGAGTATTTTATATAAAAAATACCACATTCAAAAATTACAATTCAAGTACCTGAAAATTAAAAATAAATTTGGGCATTCGAAATTGGAAGCGTTTTGGTTCTGTTTCTCCATGTTTTCACCATCATCGACTTCATAGATAACAAAGGACAACAAATGCGTTACGTTAATAACTCAACATAACTGAACATGACTATATTTTGCTTAATTTTGTTCCACGTCACAGTTGTTTCGTTGAAACCTCCTCTGCGGCCTGCACCTCTTCATTGAACATAAGGTACGCAAAGCCATTGCTCGCCTGAGAAGCTCTAATAACCAATACTGGAACGCGAGAATGTATGGACATTCCCGATTATGGAATAAAACGGCAAAGGGTTGTGCTCTCTTCGAGATGCTGGGTGACAGTTGTTTACCCCCAATACGATTCAACAAGGACGCAGTCAGTCATTCAAAAGAAAGAACTGGGGGCAAATCGGGCACCGCCTGGTCCCCACCACTGAAATCATCTGGTACACAGATGGCTCCAAGATGGATGAATCAGCCGGCGCCGGGGGGCAATCTCCGAGAGCGGAACTCTGTTAATGCCGATTCAGATACATTTTGCACCTTGCATTTTTGACCTTGCATGAGAAATGCATACCCATCGACGTTCACATTGTGCCTGTCGGCGTGCGTGAAACACCCGGTGTGAGAACGTACGGAATTAGAAATGAATACGTGACTTATGACCATATTAGTCGATGCCAACACACCAAAATAAAAAAAAACAGGCGAACGGATCAAAAATGCATATGATTGTAAATAGCACGTGATTTATACACCCTGCGTGGGCACCCATGTATCTGAATCGGCCTTTACGCCTTGGGAAATTTTGCCACTGTATTTCAGGCAGAACCATACTCGCCTGTGACTCGCCTATGTCAAAGAAAATATCAATATAAGTTATTACGGTCAGCAAATCACGATATGCACCAACAGCCAAGCGGCGATCAAGGCCTTCACCTCGTACAGAGTCAGTGTGCTGCTTGTTTCTAATCGAATTTTGGGTCCCCGGTGTGCCCGTAAACAAACAGGCCGATTATTTGGCCAGACAAGGTGCGAAAAGCTCAACGATCTTTGCTCTCAATGAGCAGAAAGGAAATTAGAATAGTGGTAGCGCTCCTGACGGGTCACTGCCATCGGAACAAGCACCTTGACATCATAGGTGTCACGGAATGCCCAGACGAAGCACCAAAACGGGAAGCGCACCTCGGACTCGGAGAGTGTGGGAAATGTCAGAAGGCTTGCGTCTTCCGCTCACGAAATAGGTTACCTTCAAAATTGAACCAATTCCCAGCAGCGGCACAGCTAGCTTGTCGCTCACTTGTCCGGCACAGCACGGCACGGTGTTGTCCCGTCGCCTGATTTCGACGGTTAGTAGCATCGCTCACTTTTTCAGCTACAATCCGGCATACTGAAGGTGCTGTTTGTTTAACGACGATTCTGAGGATATCTAGCTGACATCTAGCGTTTGCTTTGAAAGATCGGAGAGGTACAATCCTTTCCGGCAGCGGACGTTCTTGGCTGTGCCATGCCAGGCTAGTGGGCGGTTATCCACTCATTCGCATTGTTTCAATCATATCTGTATTTTGACGGGACGGTGCTGTGCTGTGAAGGACAATTGGACGACAACCTTAAAGCTTGTCGCTCACTTGTCCGGCACAGCACAGCACAGCACGGCCCGTCCCGTCAAAATACGGATAGGATTGGAACAATGAAAATGAATGGACAGCCCAATAGCCCGGCACGGCACATCCAAGAGCGTCCGCCGCCGGAAATGATTCCAGCTCTCTGATTATTTCAGGCAAATAACGGTACGTGCTGTGACGGACTGGCATCAACTTGTCCAAACACGGCCTGGGGAGTCTCTCTGTGATTCAATATTCCAGCAATTGACAGCCCATTATCCTAGGGTATGTATCAAAATGGACGATGATGCTCTTCTGAATGAAGTGTTTTCCTATGTTAATGCGGGCTCTAGAATATCAAGTTCTGAAAATTTGCCTAGAGTCATTCTGATATACTGGAAAAATGTCTCCTCTTCTTCTTTCAGGTCCGTTGAAAAGATGGTGAAACTCTCCCAGATTTGCCCTCTTTTTATTAATGGGATGGACCCACATCCTTCTTTTTTGTGAATATTTTCGTATTCTTTCAATAATGCGGTCACTATACTGACGTCTTCTTCGTCAGAGCTGCTAGTGATAGACATGTTTCTGTCACCGCTCGATGTCAACTGAATTTCCTTGAAATCGAACAAACAGCACCTTCAGTATGCCGGTTGTAGCTGAACAAGTGGGTGATGCTACTACAAAAAAAATCCGAAACAGAATTTCAATCCGTTCAAAAGTTAACAGGGGTGAGATAACTCTAAAAGAGTTCTTACATTATGTACCGCCATTTTGTTTTGGATGGATATTTCTTTGTCGACAAAAAGTAGCTTATGAACTGTCATTCCACCAAAAAAATATCATCCAAAAATTTTAATCCGTTCAAAAGTTAACAGGGGGTGTTTCTTTATGGATACACTGTATACACTGTGTACGTCTATCGGAGAGATAGTTGAAATCATTGTTAATGTTATTGTATCGTTTACTTAATGAAATTTCAAATATCTTAACTGGGTTTTTAGTGTTAGTCTATCGGCCGCACTACTGTTCGATATTTTTTTATATAAATAATAGTGATAACTCTGAAAGTAATGTTACAGACCTGAAATTTGATAAAGACTTCTCGAATTGTTCGAGATCGTTCTATGAATTAAATGGAAAAATCTAGAAGCACTAACTTTTGTTCTGGATCAATCGTCGAACATTTTTATTGTGTTCTATTGATTTCTTAAGTTTTCTAGAACTTTATTTGTATATAAAAGCAATGCATTTGTGAGATGAAGTTAGTTAGAAAGTTACCTCGAGTTACCTTGGATACAAGTATTTTGACAGTGACTTGTATTACAGTGTTGTCAAGTGAAGTTTGATTAATAAAGGCGAGTTCATACCAGAGTACACTTATTTTTGAATCCGAAGACGCAACAATTGGTGACAGCGGCGGAATAAGTTTTACTGAAGAAAGAAAAGTAAGGCAGTTTTCCAGTATTCGATGGTGAACACTCGAGCAAATAATTACGACGAGATGGCGACATCAGCAGATATCCTTGAGTTTTTAAAGGAACAAGAAGCCAAACGAAAACAAGAACAAGAGGAACAAGAAACCAAACGAAAACAAGAACAAGAAGAGCTTCTACAACAATTAGAACTGAAGCGAAAACAAGAACAAGAGGGACAAGAAGCCAAGTGAAAAAAAGAACAAAAGGAACAGGAGGCGCGGTTAGTCCAGCAGTTACAACAAAAACATGTTGATATTCTGCAACGTATTAGTCACAGTGAAAAGTGCTGCCAGAATGACATCACCGAAGTAGTACAAGAGGTCAGAGGAAAAGTTCAAAAGGTCAAAGGTGAAGTTCAAGAAGTCAGAGGCGGAGTCCAGGGAGTCAACAGAAGGGTCCCAAATGAACTGTCCAAAATAGATGAACGGGTGGCACGAGAGGTGAATAAGAAATTCAACGAAGAAGTGGATAGGATCATGGAGAGGTTGGAAACGTTACACCTTCCACATAAGCCTGCACCCTCCAAGGAAATCTCCCCCACCAGCGAAAGGCCATCCTCACTGGCAACTCCGATAAGGCCTACACAAGTGAAAATTTTGAAGCCTCCAACATTCATGTATAGACGTCAATTTGAAGTGGCAGCAAACGCAAACGGCTGGTCCGAGGAGGAAATGGCCACCTCTCTAGTCCTGTGTCTACGACATTGGACATCCTTCAGAACATCCCCGAGAGTAATCAGAAGGAATATTCTAGAATCGTTGAAGCTTTGGAAATCAGATATGGACAGCAATATCTCAAACAAGTATTTCAGAGCCAAATAAAGAGTCGATACCAAAAATCCAACGAAACCCTACAGGAGTATGGAGCCGACGTAGAGCGACTCATTAATTTGGCATACCCACAAGCACCGAAGGAGTTCATAGAACAAATTGGGGTGCAGACTTTCATCGATGGTTTGAGAGATACTGACATGCAGCAAGCCCTTCGACTAGGACGACTTCAGACCATAAGCGCAGCACTAATAGCATCTTTGGAGTTCGAGGCTGCGAAAAACGCATCAAGAAATACGAGGCCCAAGTTACGTGAAATTAAATTCAACGAGAATTCTCCTACAAGCGATGCGCTATTGAAGAAAATATTGGACTCCAAAACAGCTTTAAGCAACCAAGTGCCTTCCCCAGAAGACAGGAAGAGGCGCTGCTATATCTGTGGGAAAAGCGGCCATCTACAGAGGAGTTGCTGGGAGAGATCGAGATCTAGAAGTCCAAGAAGAAAGAGGTCGTCATCAGAGAGCAACGAAGATAGATCGAGATCTCCTAATCCAGGAACAGAGCAACCAGAGGAGCCTTCAGGAGATCGACCACGCCAGAAAGGAGACCTCAAACGTCTGAAAGAGGACTTGCTCCCAACCAGGAAAACCAGAATTAGTCGGCACTAGGGGGCGCGTGGCGACTTTTAGTGTTCAAGATCCATATATCGTCATTGAAGAAAAATGGCCAAAGTCTACTAATACAAGGCCACTTGGAAGATCGGAAATGCACCTTCACTATTGATACAGGAGCTTCGAGATCAGTCGTTCGCCCAGACCTCATACAAGAATTTGTGAAGCCGATGAAAAGGAATATGGTTTTGGAAACGGCAACGGGACAAACCGCACCAGTCATTGGGGAAGCACTTGTACACATCCAGATAAAACCTATTACCATGGAACATTCTATGTTGGTTGCGGAAATAAGGGATGAATGTGTTTTGGGTCTGGACATCATGGAGAAGAACGACTTCATCCTTAACATCAGACAGAAAATTTTGCGGATTGGCAATGAAGAAATCTTCCTGAGCAGGTACAATGAGAAAATCCAACTAATTAAGATTTATGTTGACGAAGACATCCACATTCCGAAAAACTCCGAAACCATCATCATGGCCAGATTGGATATAGAACCTGGGGGTTTGAGCACTGGAATAATTGAAAATGATGAATACCGCCAAGATGGAATTTTAATTGCCCGATGTCTTGTGAACACAGAACAACTAATTCCTGTCAGGGTTTCCAATACTTCGGAAAATAAAGTCCTCCTGAAGAAAAACGACCAATTTGGATTCTGCAAACCTGTCACTCGAGTTATCAATTGTGAAAACCATACTCAGGTACTGCGAAGAAATACCACTAACACCGATCAGAGAATCATTAGACAAAATGATGGAATCCACGGAACATTTAACTATGGAGAAAAAGCAGAAGGCCAAAGAGTTTCTTCATAGCCATCGTAACATTTTCTCGACAGAGGCTTCGACGGGACGTACCAGTCTAGTTCAACATCGCATCAACACCGGCGATGCCCGACCAATCCGACAGACTCCGAGGAGACTATAGTTTGCCAAACAGAGAGAGGTAGCAGACATGATAAACAACATGATGGAGGATGACATAATTGAAGAAACCACAAGCCCATGGTCCTCACCGGTAGTATTGGTAACTAAAAAGGATGGATCAACCTGATTTTGCGTGGACTATCGTCGACTGAATGACGTAACGATGAAGGATAGCTACCCATTACCAAGAATCGATGATGCACTAAACACCTTATCCGGTTCCAAATGGTTTTCAACGTTGGATCTGAAAAGTGGGTATTGGCAAGTGGAAGTTCATCCTGATGATAGAGGAAAAACAGCGTTCTCTACCGGACAAGGGCTGTACCAATTCAAAGTTCTTCCGTTCGAATTATGTAATGTTCCCGCCACCTTTGAGAGACTTCTGGAACTAGTATTGAGAGGTTTGACATGGAAAATTTGTCTAGTCTATTTGGATGACGTCATAGTAATGGGAAGGACATTTGACGAACATCTGAATAATTTGGAAGAAGTATTTTTGAGGTTAGAAAATGCTAACCTGCAGCTGAACCCAAAGAAGTGTTATTTATTTCAAAAAGAAGTTAATTTTTTAGGCCATGTCATCTCGGCCGAAGGAATTGAGACCTATCCTGCTAAAATCGAGGCTGTTAGGAGTTGGCCACGTCCTAGGGATAAACATGAAGTAAGAAGTTTTCTGGGGCTATGTACCTACTACAGGAAGTTTGTTCAAGACTTTGGTAAAATAGCCAAGCCACTCCACCGCTTAGCTGAGAACAACGTTCAGTTTGATTGGACCCCTGATTGCCAACAGTCGTTCACTGAACTGAAGAATAAATTGACAACTGCGCCTATTTTGGCTTACCCGCGAGAACAAGGCACTTTTATTTTGGACTGTGATGCGTCTCAGCAAGGCATTGGATCAGTTTTATCCCAAGAACAGGATGGCGAAGAGAAAGTAATAGCCTACTTTAGTAAAACTCTAGGCAAAGCCGAAAAGAATTACTGCGTTACAAGAAAGGAGCTTCTATCGATAATCAAAGCCATTGAACATTTCCATACCTTCCTCTATGGCAGACGTTTTCTCATAAGAACTGATCACAGCGCTTTGCAGTGGATAATGAACTTCAAGAAACCCGAGGGTGAGGTTGCGAGATGGCTAGAGAGACTCCAACAATACGACTTCAAAGTTATTCATCGCAGTGGCAGAAAACACAAAAATGCAGACACATTATCAAGACGTCCATGCTTGGAACAGCATTGCCGGTATTGCCAGAAATTCGAAAACAAAGAAGTCAACTTTTACAATGATGAACATTGCAAGGAAATTCTGCAAGTTACCACCGTAAGAGTCGAGTCTGAAGAATCTGATTTATGGACCACAGAAGATATGAGGAAGAATCAGAAGAAAGACAACAATTTAAAGTTAGTCCTAAGCTGGCTAAAGAATGAAGTTAGACCTGATTGGCAGGAAGTATCCAAGTTCGGTGCAGTTGCCAAGGGATACTGGGATTCCCTATGTCTTCGTGATGGCCTATTGCATCGCAAATGGGAGAGCCCAGATGGAGCAACTGTGGTGTACCAGCTGGTCCTGCCGAAGGCACTTACTAAAGATGTGCTCGAGCAACTTCATAGCAGTCGTGCAGGTGGACACTTCGGAATCCAGAGGACCCTTGCTAGAATTCGAGAACAATTCTATTGGGTGAAATGTCGTCATGATGTAGAAGAATGGTGCAGGAGATGTGACCTATGTTCTTCAAAGAAGGGACCCAAAACTAGAAGTCGAGGGAAAATGGCTCAGTATCTTTCTCTTCGAAAGAGTAGCAGTTGACATTCTTGGGCCGTTTCCTGTTACCGAGCAAGGAAGTAAATACTTGATGGTAGCCATGGACTATTTCTCAAAGTGGCCTGAAGTTGTGCCCATTCCAAACCAGGAGGCAAAGACCGTTGCAAAGGCCTTCATAGAAAATGTAATAGCCAGACATGGAGTCCCACTAGAATTACATTCTGATCAAGGACGAAACTTCGAATCTGAATTATGGCAGGAAATGATGAACATTCTAGGTGTGAAGAAGACTCGTACCACAGCCCTACATCCCCAATCAGATGGTATGGTTGAATGACATAATAAAACCATCAGCCAGTACCTGTCGTTGTTCATCTCCAAAAATCAAAAGGATTGGGATGAGTTGGTACCACTATTTCTCCTATCCTATCGAAGTTCCCAGCATGAGTCCACCGGATATACCCCTTCAATGTTGATCACTGGGCGAGAAATGAAACTACCATGCGACCGGCTGTTTGGAATGCGACCCAGAAGAACAGAGGACAAAGTCCTACCAGAATATGTCCAAGAGTTGCGAGAAAGACCGGACCAAGTTCATGAATTCTGCAGACGTCATCTTCAAATCTCCAGTGATAAAATGAAAAAGAGGTTCGACAGGAAGAGTCCAGGAACTATGTTCGAGCCAGGTGATGCCGTTTGGCTCTACCAACCTCAGAGAAAGAAAGGAAAATGCCCCAAGCTACAGAGAAATTGGACAGGACCCTACGTCATCATAAAGAAGATCAATGACTTGGTATACCGCATCCAGCTCAACCCAAGGAGTAAACCCAAAGATGTTCACATCGAGAGGTTAGCAGAGTACCGAGACCACGAAATATCACTCACAGAAAAAAATCAACTATCTGAATGAAAATGCGAATTTTAACTTTCAGATTTTTTTTCTTTTCAGTTAGTCTTTTCACAATTTCTATCAGACGTAGTTCAATGTCCAGCGTAGCTTGTGCCTGGGAAGTAGTTGTTTTCTGTTAGATATTACAAATAAATCACATTTTTTTTCAACATGGAAAATAGCGACTAAAGTTTGTCTTTCAGCCGTAGATGATTCCACAACAGATTGTATGAATGTCCTATTCATATTTTCGAACTAAAATCCATATTCCAAATGTTCGTGCTTTGAAACGAATTATTCATCTCAAAAAAGGGGTGCGCCATCTCGTAGACTCACCCGGTACATATAGGTATTTTGATATCACCGAATTTTCGAAAATGGATAGTAACCTGTGATGCGTTTGAAAAGTTGATAACTGGTACTATTCTGTTTATAAAATTAAATTCTCTCTTCAGACACAAAGTGAATGAGTTAGTAGTAAAATAGTTGTTCTGATTACGAACATTTTCGACCTATTTTTAGCCTACTACTACTATAATAATATTTCACTTGAAATAACACCTTCTGAGAAATTTTGTTCATTTTTATGTATCTATTCTGCTAATTTCACAATTCTGCGTCGAAAATTTCAATGAGAACCGAGACGTATTTATATTGAATCGATATCTGTCAGAATAATGGTGTATTTACTATATGATTCGTAAAATGTGAATGCTATTTCAGTCAATTAATTATCAGGTCAATGAATGTTTATTAATTCGATGTTCAATTCCCAGGAAGCGATCACCTTATAAATGGAGAACCGGAGTCAATGTTCTTCGTAGAAATTCTGTACGTCTAGCGGAAGTGTGGCTGGACGAATATGCGAAATATTACTATCAAAGAATAGGAAACGAAAAGGATGACTACGGTGACGTCAGTAGAAGGAAAGAACTGCGGAAAAACTTACAATGTAAAAGTTTCAAATGGTATTTAGATACTATCTATCCAGAACTGTTCATTCCCGGAGAAGCCGTTGCCAGTGGAGAGGTGAGGCCTGTTTAATTCATGCTTTAGCAATTTCAACTGATAGACCGGAGCCCTCGGCACCTTTTAATGAACACTAGTGCCAAGGTTGATTTTCTCCCGTATGCCTGGGTAATTTATGTAGGGTACGGTAGGGTATATCGTACCGCACGGTATTTCGTACCATCACTATTTTACTCGAAAGCGAAAATCTAAGTCGACATCTGTTGACGGGAACTAAAAGTTTATTACATTAAACCTAAAGTCAAAATCGCCCGTTCACTTGTCGTATACGGGTTAACGTTAGAAAGAGGTTATGTGAATAGTGTCATGGTCGATGTTATTTCGTGGGTGTATTTATAAGCGATTTTCTCGAATAAGACCTGAAATTTGATAAAGACTTCTCGAATTGTTCGAGATCGTTCGATGAATTAGATGGAAAAATCTAGAAGCACTAATTTTTGTTCTGGATCAATCGTCGAACATTCTATTTGTGTTCTATTGATTTCTTAAGTTTTCTAGAACTTTATTTGTATATAAAAGCAATGCATTTGTGAGATGAAGTTAGTTAGAAAGTTACCTTGAGTTACCTTGGATACAAGTATTTTGACAGTGACTTGTATTACAGTGTTGTCAAGTGAAGTTTGATTAATAAAGGCGAGTTTATACCAGAGTACACTTATTTTTGAACCCGAAGACGCAACAATTGGTGACAGCAGCGGAATAAGTGTTACTGAAGAAAGGAAAGTAAGGCAGTTTTCCAGTATTTGATGGTGAATACTCGAGCAAATAATTACGAGATGGCGACATCAGCAGATATCCTTGAGTTTTTAAAGGAGCAAGAAGCCAAACGAAAACAAGAACAAGAGGAACAAGAAGCCAAACGAAAACAAGAACAAGAAGAGCTTCAACAACAATTCGAACTGAGAAGGAAACAAGAACAAGAGGAACAAGAAGCCAAACTAAAACAAGAACAAGAAGAGCTTCTACAACAATTCGAACTGAAGAGGAAACAAGAACAAGAGGAACAAGAAGCCAAGCGAAAACAAGAACAAGAGGGACAAGAAGCCAAGCGAAAACAAGAACAAGAGGAACAGGAGGCGCGGTTAGTCCAGCAGTTACAACAACAACATGTTGATAGTCTGCAACGTATTAGTCACAGTCAAAAGTGCTTCCAGAATGAAATCACCGAAGTAGTACAAGAGGTCAGAGGAGAAGTTCAAGAGGTCAAAGGTGAAGTTCAGGAAGACAGAGGCGGAGTCCAGGGAGTCAACAGAAGGATCCAAGACGTCGAAAATGAACTGTCCAAAATAGATGAACGGGTGGCACGAGAGGTGAACAAGAAATTCAACGAAGAAGTGGATGGGATCGAGGAGAGGTTGGAAACGCTACACCTTCCACACAAGCCTGCACCCTCTGAGGAAATCTCCCCCACCAGCGAAAAGCCATCCTCACTGACAACTCCGATAAGGCCTACACAAGTGAAAATTTTGAAGCCTCCAACATTCGATGGGCAATCCTCGTGGCCCATGTATAGACGTCAATTTGAAGCGGCAGCAAACGCAAACGGCTGGTCCGAGGAGGAAATGGCCACCTCTCTAATCCTGTGTCTACGAGGACAAGCATTGGACATCCTTCAGAACATCCCCGAGAGTAATCAGAAGGAATATTCTAGAATCGTTGAAGCTTTGGAAATCAGATATGGTCAGCAATATCTCAAACAAGTATTTCAGAGCCAAATAAAGAGTCGATACCAAAAATCCAACGAAACCCTACAGGAGTATGGAGCCGACGTAGAGCGACTCATTAATGTGGCATACCAACAAGCACCGAAGGAGTTCATAGAACAAATTGGGGTGCAGACTTTCATTAATGGTTTGCGAGATACTGACATGCAGCAAGCCCTTCGACTAGGACGACTTCAAGCCATAAGCGCAGCACTAATAGCATCTTTGGAGTTCGAGGCCGCGAAAAACGCATCAAGAAATACGAGGCCCAAGTTACGTGAAGTTAAATTCAACGAGGATTCTCCTACAAGCGAGGCGCTATTGAAGAAAATATTGGACTCCATAACAGCATTAAGCAACCGAGTGCCTTCCCCAGAAGACAGGAAGAGGAGCTGCTATAACTGTGGGAAAAGCTGCCATCTACAGAGGAGTTTCTGGGAGAGATCGAGATCCAGAAGTCCAAGAAGAAAGAGGTCGTCATCAACGAGCAACGAAGAGAGATCGAGATCTCCGAGCCCAGGAACAGAGCAACGTGGGCGATATACCAGAGGAGCCTTCAGGAGATCGACCACGCCAGAAAGGAGACCTCAAACGTCTGAAAGAGGACTTGCTCCCAACCAGGAAAACCAGAATTAGGCACTAGGGGGCGCGTGGCGACTTTCAGTGTTCAAAGCCCCAAGATCCATATATCGTCATTGAAGAAAAATGACCAAAGTCTACTAATACTAATAGAAGATCGGAAATACACCTTCACTATTGATACAGGAGCTTCGAGATCAGTCGTTCGCCCAGACCTCATACAAGAATCTGTGAAGCCGATGAAAAGGAATATGGTTTTGGAAACGGCAACGGGACAAACCGCACCAGTCATTGGGGAAACACTTGTACACATCCAGATAGGACCTATTACCATGGAACATTCTATGTTAGTTGCGGAAATAAGGGATGAATGTGTTTTGGGTCTGGACATCATGGAGAAAAACGACTTCATCCTTAAAATCAGACAGAAAATTTTGCGGATTGGCAATGAAGAAATCTTCCTGAGCAGGTACAATGAGAAAATCCAACCAATTAAGATTTATGTTGACGAAGACATCCACATTCCGAAAAACTCCGAAACCATCATCATGGCCAGAATGGATAAAGAACCTGGAGATTTGAGCACTGGAATAATTGAAAATGATGAATACCGCCAAGATGGAATTTTAATTGCCCGATGTCTTGTGAATACAGAACAACTAATTCCTGTCAGGGTTGCCAATACTTCGGAAAATAAAGTCCTACTGAAGAAAAACGACCAATTGGGATTCTGCAGACCTGTCACTCGAGTTATCAATTGTGAAAACAACACTCAGGTACCGCGAAGAGATACCACTAACACCGATCAGAGAACAATAGACAAAATGATGGAATCCACGGAACATTTAACTATGGAGGAAAAGCGGAAGGCCAAAGAGTGTCTTTATAGCCATCGTAACATTTTCTCGACAGAGACTTCGACAGGACGTACCAGTCTAGTTCAACATCGCATCAACACCGGCGATGCCCAACCAATCCGACAGGCTCCGAGGAGACTAGCGTTTGCCAAACAGAGAGAGGTAGCAAACATGATAAAATAAACAACATGATGGATGATGACATAATTGAAGAAACCACAAGCCCATGGTCCTCACCGGTAGTATTGGTAACTAAAAAGGATGGATCAACCCGATTTTGCGAGGACTATCGTCGACTGAATGACGTAACGATGAAGGATAGCTACCCATTACCAAGAATCGATGATACACTAAACACCTTATCCGGTTCCAAATGGTTTTCAACGTTGGATCTGAAAAGTGGGTATTGGCAAGTGGAAGTTCATCCTGATGATAGAGGAAAAACAGCGTTCTCTACCGGACAAGGGCTGTACCAATTCAAAGTTCTTCCGTTCGGATTATGTAATGCTCCCGCCACCTTTGAGAGACTTATGGAACTAGTATTGAGAAGTTTGACATGGAAAATTTGTCTAGTCTACTTGGATGACGTCATAGTAATGGGAAGGACATTTGACGAACACCTGAATAATTTGGAAAAAGTATTTTTGAGGTTAGAAAATGCTAACCTGCAACTGAACCCAAAGAAGTGTTATTTATTTCAAAAAGAAGTCAATTTTTTAGGCCATGTCATCTCGGCCGAAGACCGATCCTGCTAAAATCGAGGCTGTTAGGAGTAGGCCACGTCCTAGGGATAAACATGAAGTAAGAAGTTTTCTGGGGCTATGTACCTACTACAGGAAGTTTGTTCAAGACTTTGGTAAAATTGCCACCGCTTAACTGAGAACAACGTTCACTGAACTGAAGAAGAAATTGACAACTGCGCCTATTTTGGCTTACCCACGAGAACAAGACACTTTCATTTTGGAATGTGATGCGTCTCAGCAAGGCATTGGATCAGTTTTATCCCAAGAACAGGATGGCGAAGAGAAAGTAATAGCCTACTTTAGTAAAACTTTAGGCAAAGCCGAAAAGAATTACTGCGTTACAAGAAAGGAGCTTCTATCGATAATCAAAGCCATTGAACATTTCCATACCTTCCTCTATGGCAGACGTTTTCTCGTAAGAACTGATCACAGCGCTTTGCAGTGGTTAATGAACTTCAAGAAACCCGAGGGTTAGGTTGCGAGATGGCTAGAGAGACTCCAACAATACGACTTCAAAGTTATTCATCGCAGTGGCAGGAAACACAGAAATGCAGACACATTATCAAGACGTTCATGCTTGGAACAGCATTGCCGATATTGCCAGAAACTTGAAAACAAAGAAGTCAACTTTTACAATGATGAACTTTGCAAGGAAATTCTGCAAGTTACCACCGTAAGAGTCGAGTCTGAAGAATCTGATTTATGGACCACAGAAGATATGAGGAAGAATCAGAAGAAAGACAACAATTTAAAGTTAGTCCTAAGCTGGCTAAAAAATGGAGTTAGACCTGAGTGGCAGGAAGTATCCAAGTTTGGTGCAGTTGCCAAGGGATACTGGGCTCAATGGGATTCCCTATGTCTTCGTTATGGCCTATTGCATCGCAAATGGGAAAGCCCAGATGGAGCCACTGTGGTGTACCAACTGGTCCTGCCGAAGGCACTTACTAAAGATGTGCTCGAGCAACTTCATAGTAGTCGTGCAGGTGGACACTTCGGAATCAAGAGGACTCTTGCTAGAATTCGAGAACGATTCTATTGGGTTAATTGTCATCGTGATGTAGAAGAATGGTGCAGAAGATGTGACCTATGTTCTTCAAAGAAGGGACCCAAAACTAGAAGTCGAGGGAAAATGGCTCAGTATCTTTCTGGTGAACCATTCGAAAGAGTAGCAGTTGACATTCTTGGGCCGTTTCCTGTTACCGAGCAAGGAAATAAATACTTGATGGTAGCCATGGACTATTTCTCCAAGTGGCCTGAAGTTGTTCCCATTCCAAACCAGGAGGCAAAGACCGTTGCAAAGGCCTTCATAGCAAATGTAATAGTCAGACATGGAGTCCCACTAGAATTACATTCTGATCAAGGACGAAACTTCGGATCTGAATTATGGCAGGAAATGATGAACATTCTAGGTGTGAAGAAGACTCGTACCACAGCCCTACATCCACAATCAGATGGTATGGTTGAACGACATAATAAAACCATCAGTCAGTACCTGTCGATGTTCATCTCCAAAAATCAAAAGGATTGGGATGAGTTGGTTCCACTATTTCTCCTATCCTATCGAAGTTCCCAGCATGAGTCCACCGGATATACCCCCTCAATGTTGATCACTGGGCGAGAAATGAAACTACCATGCGATCTGCTGTTTGGAATGCCACCCAGAAGTACAGAGGACAAAGTCCTACCAGAATATGTCCAAGAGTTGCGAGAAAGACTGGACCAAGTTCATGAATTCTGCAGACGTCGTCTTCAAATCTCCAGTGATAAAATGAAAAAGAGGTTCGACAGGAAGAGTCCAGGAACTATGTTCGAGCCAGGTGATGCCGTTTGGCTCTACCAACCTCAGAGAAAGAAAGGAAAATGCCCCAAGCTACAGAGAAATTGGATAGGACCCTACGTCATCATAAAGAAGATCAACGACTTGGTATACCGCATCCAGCTCAACCCAAGGAGTAACCAAAGTTGTTCACATCGAGAGGTTAGCAGAATACCGAGGCCACGATCCCCCAAATTGGTTCCAGAGGGACAACCAAAATGGTGATGGTGTTATCCGGGACGGAATAACCTAAAGGAGAAGGCAGTGTTACAGACCTGAAATTTGATAAAGACTTCTCGAATTGTTCGAGATCGTTCGATGAATTAGATGGAAAAATCTAGAAGCACTAACTTTTGTTCTGGATCAATCGTCGAACATTCTATTTGTGTTCTATTGATTTCTAAAGTTTTCTAGAACTATATTTGTATATAAAAGCAATGCATTTGTGAGATGAAGTAAGTTAGTTAGAAAGTTACCTTGAGTTACCTTGGATACAAGTATTTTGACAGTGACTTGTATTACAGTGTTGTCAAGTGAAGTTTGATTAATAAAGGCGAGTTCATACCAGAGTACACTTATTTTTGAACCCGAAGACGCAACAATATAATTCGTGGTTTGATTAAAAACCTACAATTTTTTGGAATATCAATTCATTGGCAATCCCAATGCAAGAAAATACAACTCGTCCTGCGGACTCGTTGTATTTTCAGCTTTGGGATTGCAATTCATCAATATTCCAAAAAATTATCGGTAATAATCATACCACTTATTATATTACCCCTGAATATATTCGCCGCGATAGTTTGAAATTTTGATAATACTTATTTAATAGTAAGAATGCTAAGAATATTATTGGTGAAACATTTGTATATCAGATATTTATAGATTAGTTGCCAAAGAAAATGAGAACTGGCTTTATGACAGGATTTCGTTATTATTCGGATCTGTCACTGTGGTTGCATGAAACTATCGGTTGCCTGGCAACTGCCGTTAAAAAAAGTGCACTTTTTTACGCTTTTCCGTTTAATAATGAAATCTTATGTTGATAGTGAAATATTGTAATATTTTACGCACACAAACCACACAAAAAAAGTGGACTTTTTTTGACAGTTGTAAATGGCCACTTACCAACTTTGACACCCTGTATCTCGAAAACTAGCCCTAGGATTCAGTTCGGCCCTTGGACACTTTTGATCAGCTTGACTTGAGCAACATTATAACAAAAATTGATGGAATTTTATAATCCTTTTCATATCAAATCTTGATATATTCAAATTCGGTATGGATGAAGTTTATGTTTTCTCAGTATTTTATGTTCAGAAAAGTATGACTTAAATCCAGCTCTTTTGAAATTTCCGTCATACTAACATGAGGATTCTCAACTATGAATTGACATCATCGATGGTTAAATGTTAAGTTTGTCGAGAATTTCTATAACATTCAAAGTTGATTTGAATTGCTTGGTAACACCACGATTCCGATAGGGAGAGCGATGTTACCAAGTAGTGTCTAGCGTATGCCAAGCATACTAAACAATATTTCATCGAATAGAAATCAGACGGAAACCGATCGGCATACGTGTCACGTGTGTCCTAAGAGTCACCATATGCCCTCAAATGTGTTTGACCCACGGGGGAGCGCTAATTTTGCTTGTTTATTGATCATTAAATTCATCACTGTCAAAACCCTAGAGAACATACGTTATGAAATCATGAATTACACTTTTTGGCAGCGATCGGACGGCCTATAGGTGAGATCAACTCTAATTGAATTTCGAATAGCAATTGTAGACTTAATATGTGCATAGCTCAAAATGGGAGATTATATGAACAACTACTGTGAATTTACCATTGAGTTTATTTCGTTACCTCCTTTTGTCACAGTGTTAAATGGAAAGAGTGTCACATAACTATGACTATTTCATAATTTTCTTGAGAATCAAATATATGGAAATCAAATCGGCAAACTAAACATTTTCTGCAAGCTCATAGTGTTTGGACTATCCTGGTTTGGTTGCCCTAGTATGCGAAAAACGCCATTTGGTGAATTTATGAATGGGGGTAGAAAATACACCATTTTCGATGATATTTTGTGATATTTTCTTATTCTGGGTTATTCATTTTGAAAAATTTGGTGTTGAATGAACACAATTTGTGATATAAATCCCTCCATAACTTCCGATCCACCTAGTATTAACCCTATTTTTTTAGAAAGAATCTTCCAAAAAAATCCAATCGGTTGCAAATATATAGAGTATTTCGTTTGAAAAAAACCTTACTTCAATAAGTAACATATTTATCGGACAACCTGTATATGTTTTTATTTATTTTTGAAATATAGCTCTTCTTCCTCCTCTACAAGTTTTATTTAAGGCATTTTTTTATCTCATATAGGAAAACAGCTATCGTCCACCCACTCATCATTGATACAAGTTGGTATTACCCCCACCTCTACCGCTCATCGGGCAGCTGAAGGCCGTTTCACTTGTTCACAACAAAAAACCCCATATATATGGGAGAAAACGAGCCTTGTCGCGATGACCACCTGGGGTGGGATTCTGTGTACCATAGAATTCTATTGTCGATAGAAAAAGTGAGATGACATGGTTGAGTTCGTGGGAGAGAAACATGGCCCCCACAAAGGTGGGGCTGGGTGGACCTCTGGGTCCAGGGCCCGTGCCTGGGATGGGGCCCGAGCCAGCCTACTTAATTTTTTTTCCAATTATTATAATTCACCTTAGTGTGTATAAAAATCTTCTGTGCATCCAGACAGCCCTGTACTCCTCCTAAACGACTGGACCAATTTTGATGAATTTTTTTTTGTGTGTGTTAAGTGAATTCGGGAGTGGTTTGAAGTCACAGTTCGGTCTACTACAAAATGTTTTTTTGGTTAATTGTTAATTTATAAGTTAAAATCTGCTGCCAACGCATTCGCCACCTACTTCGCCATACAATTTTAAAATTGAAGTTTTTGCATTGGTTGTGAGATTTTTGCGAAAGAAGATTTATTGAAAAGATTTGGTATTCAATGAATGGTGTTTTAGGAGTTCAGTTTTCTACATACAGTATCGGAAACAATATTTATATGGGGTATAGACAAATCTACACGACCAAAAAGGAACGCAATGATATGATGATACCACATAAACAAGAGAGACGCACTGCTGTGCGCCCCTCCTGTTACCTCACCCTACGCGTTAACGGACCACGTGGCAATGCGACACAGCGTACGTCGATATCCATTCCTCGAGCTAGTCGAGGAGAAATTGTAATGCTCTCTCAACATATAGCAGGCTTTTCTTTACGCTCTCATGAAACTACCATACCCAAGATAAATACTTTTCGATACGGTGTGTATATCAAACATTAATAAAATGTCTCATTATCATTTGATGTTTGCAAATAATGGAAATGAGTACTTACTCATTTCAAAATTGAAATATGAAACGAATATAAAACGAGAAACATGAAACGGAAAACATGAATAGAGAAACGAGAAACGTGAAAAGGAATTTTCTTTCTGTGCATCCATACACATCGATATACAGGACAACGTCTGTTTTTGAGTAAAAATAATTTCATAAATAAAGTTTAGTTGTATTTTCAGGTTAAATTACAGTCTAAAAAGAGTATGGGTAAGAAATAACCATGCAATTATAATATATGACGCGACTGTAAAATAGGCAGGAGTTGGTCGTCAATGAGATCCTGGGTCCAGGGCCCGCAATCGAATGTGGGGGCCATGGAGAGAAAGAGACCAAACTGTCGACAATAGAATTCTATAATACACAGAATCCCACCCCTGAAAATACCGATGACGACTTGTTTTTGTTTCACGATCAATATAAAAGTCTTAAGTTTTGGTTATCTAAATCTAAGTTTTTATAATCAAATCGAAAAATGTATCATTCGTTATGTAACCCATGATCCAATATGTTTGATAAGTTCCATTGATTTCCACGAGGATACAGGAAACCACGTGAATATACAGAAACTGGTCGCGGGCATGACGGCCATGCATCAGTACGGAGTTCTGTAGATCTGTAGTCATTTAGTTCTGTAGAATTGAATCAGCAGAACGCTGATTCAAACGACCAACGTTATCACCAGCAGAACGCTGATTCAATTCAAGAGCTGAAGCAAACATACTATTATATTATTATTACGTATTATATACAGTGCGGCTTCTAATAGCTCCCCCCCTGTTAACGTTTGAACGGTTCGACGTAGAAACACGAATGAAAACCCATTTCGAGACTTTCACCAATACTACTTTTTGAAATAAAAAATATGGTGATTGCTCAATAGGGGGCGCGGAGGGGGCCCATCGACTCAAAATGGCATGGGGAGTCAAGTGGCACATCGTTGAAAAGAGAATTCAATTCTTATCTCAACCATCTGTATATTTTTGAATTTTGTCTATAATTTTTTTAAACAATTCCCATTTTTATCCCTTTCGAAATTTTTAAGTTAATGTGCCCCCAGCGCCATTTGTCGAGTAATTGCAATGTTTCTTCTTTCAAACAGTAGTATCGGTAATACCCTTCAAAACATTTTTGGTTTCATTGTTCCACATCAAACCGTTCAAATTTATCCAGGTATGAGTAGTATTCAGATCCGAATTTATATTTCGAATTTAAATTGCAAAAAAATATTAACGAAATTCAAAAAAATTTGGATGATTGTAAAGAGAATGGAATTTACTTCTCGACGATGTGCCACTTGACCCCCCCTGCCATTTAAAAATTTTGAGTTGATGGCCCCCCTCGTCCCCCATTGAGCAATCACCATATTTTTCATTTCAAAAAGTAGTCTAAGTAACTAACTAACCGGCCAACATTTTTTTATGAATATCATATTAATTTGTACAGAAACCTCAGTACGACAACAAAAAATTTTATTGGTCTTACAAGAACCATAGACTTTTTAAATCACTGATGAGTTATTCAGATTTCCTTCCTTTCTATGCTCTTGAACGCATTTTGAGGTGGTCGTTTCTGGGGCACCAACGTTATATGTGATATAATTTTTTTTTTTATTGTAAATTCGTCTTGCTTTTGATCTTATATTATTTTTTTATCATACTTTTTTTTTGTGTAGATTCGAAACCTCGGATATGGTGGAAAAACTTGTTTGGATTCGGCTGCTAGAAAGAGCGACATGCATAAACCGGTAGGATTGTATCCATGTCATCGTCAAGGTGGCAATCAGGTAAATAGCCCAGGTCATAGATTTCAATAGATACTGAGACTAGTCGTTTCAGCAATCATCAGTAATTATAGACCGTCAGCTAGTGACAGATTTAGGTGCCCCATTTTCGCATACAAGCCTCGAATAGGGTTGAAAAGTATATCGATTTGGTGTAAAATGAAGATATTATTACGAGTTGCTCCTGGGGATAACGTACCGAGAATTCGATTTTTCAGAACAGTGCTTATTTGTTTCCCTCGTGTGTCTATTCACGGTACGAAACTACAGAGGGTGATTCGTTAATTCGTTTTGAGAAAAAAAGTTTTTATGAACATATGTTCGGAGTTGCTTCTTTTCTGAGATACAGGGCATTGATTTTTTTTTTTTTTTCAAACGCCTTTGTATCTCAGAAACGAAACAACTCCGGACATATGTTCATAGGAACTTTTTTCCTTAAGGCGACTTAATGAATCACCCTCTGTAGTTTCGTACCGTAAATAGAAACACGAGGGAAACAAATAAGCACTGTTCTGAAAAATCGAATTCTCGGTATGTTATCCCCAGGAGCCACTCGTAAAAATATCTTCATTTTACTCCAAATCGATATACTTTTCAACCCTATTCGAGGCTTGTATGCGAAAATGGGGCACCTAAATCTGTCACTAGCTGACGGTCTATTAATAAGAACAGTATTTTACTGATTTAAAAAGCAAAATTTTGGATCGAATGAAAATGGTCTGTCGAATAAAAGAGAGTGCATGCTTTGGGTTAATGCAATTGAAAAGGATAGCGATTTTAATAATTTCCGTTGAGAGTAAATTTTACTATCTGACTTTTCGTTTTTCTTTAAATGATAAATTTTATACATAGTTTCCATTGTCTAAACACAACATCATCTTTCATATAAAACAACCAGAACATATACATAGTCATGAATACTTACTTATATTACAAAACACACTTCCACTTAATCTTAGTTTCATGGAACAGATGCAAATCAACAATAAAATATCCAATTTTGCTAGGCCAAGTAATTTGACAAATTTTTGAAAACTATCAGCTGTCATACTTTTTGTGAAGATATCAGCAAGCTGTTTCTTACCCTCAACATATTCAACATCAACATAACTGGACTCAATTGAATTGCGAATAAAATTATACTTTACATCGAAGTGTTTGAGTCTGTGATGTTCCTTTGGCTCTGATGCTATTTTTATACATGACTGGTTGACTACAAAAATTTCTGTTTTATAGTTTCAATTTGCATTTCTCCTAACAAACCTCTGAGCCACAAACACTCTGTAACAGCTGAGGCCAGTGATATGTACTCAGCTTCTGTCGAAGAAAGGGAAACAGTAGTCTGTTTTTTAGTTACCCATGAAACTGTAGCACCAAAAACTTGAAAAACATAACCAGATGTTGACTTGCGGCCCTGTAAATCATTCGCAAAATCTGCATCACAATAACCATTCAAAATTATTGAAGAATTTTCTTTTCCATAAACCAATTCGAAATTTTTTGTACTCTTTAAATAACGAAATATTCGTTTCAAACAACTCCAGTGCATTTCAGTGGGATATGCTTGAAAGCGATTCAAATAATTGATTGAAAAACTCAGGTCAGGTCTGGAATGAACCATCAAATACATTAAACAACCAATCGCTTCTTTGAATGGATTTTGATTTAGGACTCCATCTGTATTCAATTTCAAATTGAATTCCGTTGGTATCCTTCCTGATGTACATTCACTCATTCCAAACTTTTCTAAAGCCTTGATTATATAATGAGTTTGATTAATTTTCAGAACCCTCCTCTCTATTTCGGAAAATTTCCAATCCTAAAACATTATCTATATCTCTTTCATACGAAAAAATCGAAGGGGTAACTTCTTTCAGTAGGTGTACGTCTCAGAATTTTCAGTATTTCAGTACCCCCTTTATCAATACAAGAATCTCTTCAGTACTTGATTCAGTACCTCAGTCTCATTCTTTCAGTACTTTTCAGTACCTCAGTCTCATTCTTTTAGTACGTTTCAGTACCTCATTGAGTCTTTCAGTAAATGATATTTAATTATGGTGTACAAAGTTCTGCCTAGTTGTTACCCCATCGGAAAAAATATATTCAACAAATTTTTTATCATATTTATTTATGAAATGGAATTTCCTGCAATAAGAATATCGTCTACAGATAAGAAATATATAACATTATCATTAGTGAATCTCATGTACAGACGTTTATCTGATTCACATCTTTTGAAGTCGTTTTGGAGCAAAACTTCGTCAAAATGTAAATACCAACATCTGGGTGCTTGCTTCAAACTATATATCACAACCATCATTAAATCCTTCTAGTTGTTCTATGTATATATCTTAATTTTCCATGTAAAAATACCGTTTTTACATCCATCTCTTCAAGCCAAAAATTATTTTTATTGACCACTTCCAAAAATACTCTTATTGTATTCATATTAGCTACTGGGGCATATGTTTCATGGTGATCCAATTCATACTTCTGAAGATACCCCTTAGCCATTAATCGAGCTGTACTGTGAAAATCCATTTGCATGCCATGATTTTTAGTTTCTTTGGCCTAGATACAAGAGTCCATGTCTGATTTCATTTCTTCCAGCATTGCAGCCTCCCACAAAATTCTTCTTCTAAGACACTGTGTAAAGTGACGCTTTTGCGCACAAGTGCGTAAAAAAAACACCTGTTCGTAAAATCATCAACAGTGCATAAAGTAAATTTTTACACACTGATCATACATTTATGCATTTTCGAAAAATACAGAATTTTGTGTCAAATATAACTCGGAAGTCATTAGTTGAGAAAATTCATATCATAAAACATTCAAATCAATGTTACAATTGCTACAATTTGGCAATATAATAACTGTCGAAGAAAAAACTTTGTATGATACACTTTCGTAAAGGGTTTTTTTGTACTCGCGTGTTTGTTGAACTCGCCTGTGCCTCATTTAACAAATTTAACGCTCATACAAAAGAGTCCTACTTTACGAACTTGTATCATAAATAGCTATTTTGCTATCCCATGATTTAGGATTTACAGGACAGTGAACATCATTATGAATGACTTCTAACGGGTATTTTGTCTTAGTATTAGTCGAACTAAAAGGAAACCGATGTTGTTTAGCTAGTATACAAATCTCACATTTATTCGACTTTTCAACTCTATCACACGACCTAATATTCTATGCCATAACATATTTTTTTATTATTATTACTTCATAAAAGTGCCTTTACGATAACCTTTTACCAATATTTCATTACCCATCAAAATCAAAATCTGCTCATCGTGAAATTGAATCTTGAATCCTTTTCTTTCGATTCTGTCGACAGACAATAAATTATTTGTTAGATTTGGCACGTAGATGATATTCATCAAAACATGGTTCAAAACTCTTCCATTGCAACACCAATTTTCATAGGTCTCTCCAACTTCTTTACATCTTCCAAAACGTGATTATCATTCGTCAAGTGGTCTGATGCTCCTGGATCTACGTACCAGACCATTTTTAATGATGAATTACGTTTGGAACCAGAACCGGAATCATTCACCATGAAAGCTACACTGCTAGTATCAGCATTACTGAAGTTTTGCTTATCACCATCTCGACTTTGACATTCATTTGACATATTTGCGTTATGTCTCCTTTGACTAGATTTCCTGTATTTCTAGAGGGATAGTTGTGTTGAACAGCCAAAACATGTAATTTGGGATTTTCCACGTACTCTTGAACCGAATGCAACTCAATCATTAGCATTCCAGGGCTGTTCACAAATATGCCTCCTTTTTTTTTTTTTTTCTTCGTCCAATACTCTACTCTTTATGAAATTTATATAGTAACCTTTTCTGATTACGATTCAGGCAAACTCAATAGCAATATACAGGATAGAGTTTCCTCATCAACATTTCTAACCAAATCATCTTTCACAATGTGACTTTCCAAGGGCTCTTCCTCGTTATATTTCATTGTCAATAATCTCTTTAAGAAAAACAGTCGAGTAGAAACTCCTATTCTTTCAAATGTCGATGTTAGTCTATTCCATTTTTCTTTTGCTCTCGTACCATCTCTCGCATATTCCAAATGTGCATCTGCTACACATTGAATGATAATGGATTTGGCTTTGTTGTCC
This sequence comes from Chrysolina haemoptera, assembly GCA_958298965.1. Classification (NCBI taxonomy): domain Eukaryota; kingdom Metazoa; phylum Arthropoda; class Insecta; order Coleoptera; family Chrysomelidae; genus Chrysolina; species Chrysolina haemoptera. The sequence goes on from OY282595.1 coordinate 22,526,910, forward strand.
CGTTGGACACATATTTTCTTTTCTTCTGCATCAGCTGGAGGACCATTCGTTAAACATTCAAGAACACCATGATCCGGCAAAAATGTTTCAACTCTGAATTTCCAGATACTGAAGTTGTCTGTATGGAGAATTGTTGGATTCCAAACTTATTCTTTTTCTTTGCAGACATATTCAATTGATTTTCATCGCCGGGGCCCATAACCTTTTAATATTTTCAGTTTAAAGTAAATTTTACTATCTGACTTTTCGTTTAATGACAAATTTTAAACATAGTTTCCATTGTCTTACCTGTTTATACCTGCCAACACAAATAGTAATACAAAAAAAAATAGACAGATAGTGTGGAGGGAAAGGAATTTCCACTTTGTCGATGTTATTCGTTTCATTAACCCATCTTTTATATACATATACAATAACCTCGACAAAGTGGAAAATATAAGTATATATATATATACTTCATACTTTCCATTGGTATGAAAATTGTTCGTTAAACTAAATAGTGCAAAAAATGAATTTTTGATTTTATAATTAATCATAGTCTGGCCAGGAATTTTTTGAGCAAAATTTTGTCATTGGATTTTTTCCATCTAGTAGGTCGTCCTCTACTATTACATAATATTTTACGTATTAATGATATGAACGCAATGTGATTGAAACCTTCAGGCTTAATCATCATCTGAATTACAATTGATAGAGACAAAAAATTGATTCCCGTTAGTACAATCTGCATAAGCCCAATCCCACACTCGGTACACTGAATTATTAACTAGCCGTGAGGCCACGTGTTTCATTTAAAATTCCTCAACTATAAACTGAATTACGTACGCCTACACTCTAATATTATAACTTTTTTTTTCTAAATAGTTCATTTAGAAAAGAAGATAATACAAACTTACTTGTTACAAAGGAACCACAGCCAGATAACAATAGAGCATGAAATATCTTCCTGGCAACTAATATTATACAGTGACCGCCAAAAAGTATGAAAGTATGAAAAAAGATTCTGGGGAAAAGTTTGTGCATGTCCGATAACCTAAAAATCGATTTTGACACATGTCACGTGATCGATGGTATGGCGGCAAATTGAAAAAAATTACTATGAATAGGCAAAAAGTCGGGCAAAATGGCAAGATATCGAAAAAAGTTAATTGAAAAAGTTGCTTAGAATTCAATTTTATACACACATACGAAGTTTCAGAAAATATTGTGAGAATATTGAAAATGGCAATTTTTTTTTAATATTTTTTTAGCTATACAAAGATATCAAGTTATTTTCTTATGAATAGCTTGACCATACTGAAATATTTGTATTCCGATGATAATAACAAAACTTTCTCAATTTCTCCACATCAAAGAGCACTAATTTAAAAAAATTGAATTTTGTCAGAACCCTTGCTGTTACAATGGTTCGTATCTAACAGTTATATCAGAATTTCACGATTATTGCGATGATGGAGAAATCCAAAAATATCGTGTTTTTCCAATTGTAATCAATTTTTGATGATAATCGTGCACGAACGTTTCACTTCGCACATAATCTTAAAAATGTGCGTCAAATTAAAGAGGCTAAGAGAAGTGAAACGCTCTGGCACGATTATCATCGAAACTTGATTATAATCTGGAAAACACCATGTTTCTAGAGTGTCATGTCATCACAATGGTCGTGGAATTCCGATATAACTTTTAGATACGAACCAATGTAACAGCCAGGGTTTAACAAAATCCAATTTTTTTTATTTAGTGCTCACTGGTGTAGAGAAAATGAGAAAGTTTTGTCATTATCATTGAAATACAAATGTTTCAGTATGGTCAAGCTATTCATATGATAATAATTTGATATTTTTATACAGCTAGGAAAATATATTTAAAAAATTGCTATTTTCAATTTTGTCTCATTATCTTTTCAAACTTTGTATATGTGAATAAAATTTATTTCTAAGCAACTTTTTCAAATAACTTTTTTTGATATCTTGCCATTTTACCCCACTTGTTGCCTTTTCATAGTAATTTTTTTCAATTTGCCGCCATACCAGCGATCACGTGACATGTGTCAAAATCTATTTTTAGGTTATCGGACATGCACAAACTTTTCCCAAGAATATTTTTTCTAATACTCTAATAATAAACTTTTTTCCCAAATGGTACATACTTTTTGGCGGTCGCTGTATATCTAAAAACCAGTGGCAGTGTCCAAGATCACTGGTAAACTTGATTGTAACAACCTGTCGCTATAACAACTAACCCCTATAACAACTAACTCCGTTCTTCCCTACTTGTAAAACACTCAAAATTTTCCTCCTCTTTTCGGACGATGTTTGTTTCGCCAGGAGCCAAAAACTCTATGACGAATTTCGTCCTACTTTGATGATCGAGGAGGACTACATCAGGCTTATTTGCTTGTATTTTCCTGAGGGTGTAGAATGAGTAGTTCCAATAGATTCGGCACTTCTCATTCACCACAACGGACTCGATATCCCCCGGAGCATAAGGCAACACCTTGGTCTCATCTATACCGTACGAGTGTCGTAGATGATAGTACAACACTCGTAGATCCGCATCATGCTTGTGGATATAGGCTGAGACCGCATAAGCTTGACACGCGGACAGCAAATGCATTATGGTCTCAGGAGCCCCACGACACGCTCTGCATCTAGTGTCCGGGACCTCTATACCCATCACGCGACTACGGTAGATCAGGGTGTTGAAGACACCATCCTGGCTCACTTGACCTGAGAGAAGCGAAGATTTTTGAATAAGCCAAGGTCTTCGATGTTCTTGAAGAAGACCCCATGCATTGGCGTATCCTTATGCAGCTGCAGGAGCACTCCAGTCTCCGCAGCTTTAATACGACAGAGTTTGGATAAACTTGTTCAAAGTCGAAAACGAGACCAAGTTCATCGGCTGCACGGGCTGCTGCCTTAAAAAGAAATGCTGCGATCCTTGCTTTCTCATGGTCACAGACCAAGCAAAGAAGGGGATCTGTACTCCTGCGAACTTTAAAGGCTTCATCCAGTACCATTCTATTATGTAGACACTCCAAACTCAAAAATCCACGTCCTCCCTGCTGTCTGGGAAAGTACAACCTTAGAACGGATGATTTAGGATGCAAGCTCCTATTAAGATGCATCATTTTGCGAGTGTTCACGTCGAGTTGTCGCAGCTCCTCTTGGGTCTATTTCACCACTCCACAAAGAGTAGAGTAAGATCGGAACGGCAATCATATTAGTTCGAGCAACTTTGTTCTTCCCCGACAGTTCTGACGACCAGCGACCCTATTTTCAAATGTCGACTAGCCTATATCGCATGTGACAAAACATCTCCATCTCTTTTTAGTGCGTGGTCGAGAAAAGCATGCACAAGCATGATGCGGATCTACGAGTGTTGTACTATCATCTACGACTATCATCACTTTTCTCGACCACGCACTAAAAAGAGATGGAGATGTTTTGTCGCATGCGACATAGGGTAGTAGACATTTGAGAATCGGGCCACAGATCTGTCGGAGTTTATGCTGATACTTGCCACGGAAAAAGTTTTCAAAAGTGGTTACCTCTTGGGAGCGACGCTGTTCCACACCTAGGTAAGTGTACGTCTCTCCGGCATCAAGATGGTGTAGGATGATTCCGTCTACGAGCTGGATATCCTCTCCGTACTCCTCGCATCGTCCTCTTTTGAGATGAACCGTGCGTATACTCTTGCACCACACTGAAGGACTGATGTAGATCGTTTTCTCCGGAGGCATATATTTTCAGGTCACCCATGTAAAATAAATGGGTGACCTGTAACCACGGGCGTTTCTGAGTGCAACGGACAATGGCAGTAGTGAGATGCAGATAATAAGAGGGCTGAGGAAATCTCCCTGAAATACGCCCCTTCTAAAGATTACCTGCCCTGTTTTGACTCTAACTTGACCAGATCTTATAGTGAAGCAAGTCCTCCAGATCGCCATCAGTTGTCTAATGCACCTCACTATCAGATCGGGCACCGCAAGGCATCTGAGCAAATGCAAGATAAGCTCATGCGAGGTTCATCAGGCTATCGAAATGTTACGCTTATATACACGGAGTCCTGCGTTATACAACTGTCAATGAGCAGGTTCTCCTTGCAGCCAGCGACCCCCTTTTTTGGCCCCCTTTTCTCACATATCCTTTCATACACTGGGTCAACTGGGGAGAGTATCCGCATGTATAAGATGCGGGTAAACATCTTATAGCATGCTTTGGTTGGGAAATTTATTCTAGCAATAGTTATTCAACCCATCAGAGCTTGGGGCAGCGAAGTTCTTCGAGCCTTTGAAGGCCTGTCGAACTTCTTCCATAGTTATCGGGTTTCGCAGATCATTTTTCTCAGGCTGACGAAGGTCATCCCTCAATTCATCAGTCCACTCTAAGCGTCCTTGTTCGTCGCGGTCGTCATTGATTGGATAATCCTCGATTGCGACCCCACCACCTTGCCTTTGACCCCTTATCTGAGGGGGTCGGTTGTGGGGCCTCTACCTCGTGCGTTGGGAACCCGAATCTTAAGATATACCAGGGGGTTAGCCTAGTATATACAGGAGGAATGTTTTTTCCCTCCCGGGTGCGCCTATGCTGCCGGTCAGATTTTGCACCTGCCGGTGTACAGGGGAGAACAAAAAATAGGAATTTAGATCAAGTGTTATCTATCCTCATTTTTGATAAGAAGTTTATTTAGAAAAGTTGTTGAGAATCGAAAACAATATTAAGATTTGGAATCAGAGCCACTTACGCAAAAAAAATCCCATTTTTTTTAAGTTCTAGCCTCATAAAGAGTACTAGTACTAGTATATCATATACACCTTAGTCGCCTCCCTCGTTTCCTACAACGATATTTCAAAGCAAAATTTGGTAAAATCCATCATTTGTATGAGGATATCGACGTTTGTTGAAAATTGTTTGAATTTTTACTAGTTTTTTGGTGCAAATTTGATACATACCTACTCTGTATGTGTGACCGAAATAACCATTAGTATGATTTTATGAAAGAAATTATGGAATAAATCAATTAATTATGGGAGAACGATTAAATAATACAATTCTGCACATTAACGATCACTTTAATCATAATAAATTTCGTGAATAGGTTTCAGCTTCCGGAGATTGACGGAGATTCGATATTTTATACGACGTTTACTATGAAGTTTGCATATTTTTAAGTAAACTAGCGTTTCAATTGAAAAAAAACTGATAAATCTGAGTTAACTTCATGTGTCTGCCTCCTAATGATAATTTTTTATTATTTCAGTTTTGGATGTATAGCAAAGCTGGTGAAATTCGAAGGGATGAAGCATGTTTGGATTACAGTGGACAAGATGTTATTCTTTATCCGTGCCATGGAAGTAAAGGCAACCAATTTTGGGACTATGATAGCAAACTTAAAGTGCTTCGTCATGGTAGTAGTGAAAAGTGTTTAACTATCAATGAGTCGAAAACTAGACTCATAATGGAAAAGTGTAATGGTGACTCCCAGAGAGAAAGGTGGTCCTTGGAAAATTATGATTCCTCAAAATTGTGATTATTGGTTCATGTTGAATGAACTCCTTTGTTGTAAAGATATGTTAACAATTGAATTTTCTATTAAATATTGTGTAAATATAACCAAATTAGTTTTTGCTTCCATATGCAGTATCCAATTCAAAAGCAGAGCACACCAATAAAATTTTACTTTACTGTCTGATAAAGAAGGGATATATTTTAAATGAGCACCAAAATAATTATTCTGCCACAACATTAAGTGCCAAGTTTTATACTCTGTCTCCAAAATAATATTTGACAATGAGAACAAAAAGTATTTTACCCCTTCACCACACAAGTAATAGTAGTAGTAAGTAGTAAGTAAATGAAGGGGTAAAATACTTTTTGTTCTCATTGAGTGACACCACAGGCGTCCAATATCCCATTTTCGAATATTTGACAAACAAAAAACCTCAATCAGAAATAGAATATATGAACACCTGAAATGTTAAAAAGTTGGCATAAATATTAAAGTCGTACTTAATGTAATACATAAACACCAAAAACATTGAATAATCTCTCACGCATTTTTCAACATGCAAGCTAGGATAGCTTGCTCAGATTAGTTTTGTGTGACGAGCTCAAGTGCAAAACTAATTCACGTATTTTCGACTCGCAATAAGCTAGGTTTATTTTGGTACTCAAATATTTAGTGTTGAAGTAAGATTTGTGGTGTGACACAAGATAAATATTTGAAAATCATATCAATATTACTTTGGTGCTCTGTTAAATAAGACCCATAAAAGAGTAATTTTCTTTCATGGATTGAACATCAATAATAGCTTCAGTTCGATGTGCGATGAAAGTCTTTCACCCGAATAAATGTCCTGGGGGTAAGTGACTTCTGGGTGCGAAAATCATGTACCCTGAGCAGAGGATCGCTCTTCTGCATTCGTTTGGCTACGATTCTACCGTATCACGGTCTGTATAATTTCTAGAGCAGTGTGTCCATCATTCCACCAAGGACCCCTATGATCACAACCACCATTTCAACAGAATGGTTTGGGTAAAGCCTGCAAAGTTCATAGAGTAAATCTCGAAATTTAGTGCGTTTTTTTTCCTCCTCTTTTTTGGAAAATATTTGTTTCGTCTGGAGCGGAACTCCATGAAAAAAAATCGTCTTACCTTGACGGTCTAGCAGGACTACATCAGGCTTACTGACATGTATTTGCCTGATGGTGGGGAATACGATGTTCCAGTCGATTCGGCATTTCTCATTCTCCATAAGCCAGGAATCACACTGATCGACTAGGACCGACCGTCCGCGACCGTCCACCTACGACCAAAATTTCCAACACGTATATTCTTATCGCACAGCTCACACTGTATAATCGTCATTGACCGTCCTCGACCGTTTTTCAAAGACCATGTTCGAAATTGTAGTCTGCTGGAAATTTTGGTCGGTGTCACACTATCCACATATGATAAACTTTTGACTTCAACAAAACTCATGTAAAAAGGTATATTTCCTACCGGAAAAATAATAATAATTGATATTATGAATTTAACTTATTTTCAATTCACATAACCTTTCGAATATCAAATTAATGTCAAATTTACAAAATTATTCTAGTGGTCGGTCGTGGATGGTCGATCAGTGTGACTTTGAAAGTTTTCATTGAGCTACTTCTACTTTTGGTCGTAGGTGGACGGTCGCGGACGGTCGGTCCTGGTCGATCAGTGTGATTCCTCACTAACGGACTCAATATTTCTCGGGGTATGTGGCAATAAAAGTGTCTCGTCTACACCGTACGATTGTCGAATATGGTAGTAGGACACTTGTAGCACTGCCTTATTCCTGTGGGTATAGGCTGGGACCGCCTGAGCTTAAAAATCAGACAGCAAATGCATTATTGTATTAGGAGCTCCACGACACGCTGTGCATTTATAGTGTCGACCTCTTTACCCATCCCATGACTACAGTATACCGTATACCAAGTCCTCGATTGTTGACAGCGATAGAATAGAATACTCTCTGGGAAGCGTTCCCTGATTTGCTTCTACTGCTGACGAAAACCAGTATTCTTGAACTCGAGTGAGGGAAAAAAATCGTGAGAATCAACAGTGTTGCCTATTATGTTGACCAATCAAAATGAAATGATTCCTTACAGACTGTCAGCTAATGAGGGAAATAAGACTATTGGTAACGTCAAAATTTCATACACATGCCAAAGGTAGATTTTCATTTCAAGTTTTTGTGTGGCCATTATCACACCTGCTTCAGAGAGCGGTGATGACGGTACTAGGATATTTCAGTTTCGAAGACGAAATAATAGTTTCTGTGTCAGCTACAGATACTAATATGGGGTGGGGTTTTTCATGACATCTTCCATAATTTCAATAAATATTTCACTTACAAGCCCAGTTCATGTAAACGTAAGGTAAGAACGTAAAAAATTCAAACCATTAGAATCTTGTTTCTTATACCTTGCGTTTTATTATGATTATAATTTATTTTGTATTAATATTTTTTCTCATTTATGAATGCCCTTTATTTCAACATGACAAAATGTAAAAAAAAAAGAAAAGAAAGTCAGTTTTTGAAAAGGTAAAAAATGTGACGTCTGTCAATAAATATTTTCCTGAGGACCTGTTTTTCGAAGCCAGGTATGCTTCAGATAAATTAACTAATCGTTTAGAATGTGAACTTTCCATTGGAATACATGTGATTCACATTCTAAACCATTAGTTGATTTATCTAGAGGTTAACTGGCATCAAAAACCCGGGCCTGAAACTTGTGTTTATTGGTAGAAATCTGTCTGAAAACATAACAAACATAAACATTATGGTGACCCCCGACGTGAGAACACAGCAAAGTGGTGCTGGCGTGAAAAAACTTCTTTCCACTAAGTAGGAGTAGTCCAAACAGTTTACTCAATCGTTAAGACGAGTCATTACAGATGCGCAAGAACATGTTGAACCGAGAGAAGCAGAAACAATAAAAAACATCTCAAGTTCCATAGGAAAGGGGAACGAGAGAAGAAACTGCAAACAAAGAGCGGTTTCAACGAGACTAAGACAAATGTTGCTTTAGAAAGAAATTAAAAATAACTTAGGACTTCTACAGATGCAAGAAGGTATTGATTATGACAAACTCAGAAATTGTAGAAAAACAATAAGAGAAGAACATAGCATTCCTATAAGTCGTCAGTATTTCTGGACGGATTCTAGGACTGTGATCAGCTGGTTGAAATCAGATCCTCGAAAACTGAAGCCATTCGTAAGTCATCGGATAAGTGAAATATTGGATATCTCCGAAGAGAGAGAATGGAATTGGATTTCAACGAAACAGAACGTTGCAGATGAAGCAACCAGAGAAAATATAGCGTATGAATGGTCAGAATTCAGTCGTTGGAATATTGGGCCATCCTTTCTTAGATGTAATGAAGACATGTGGTTCAAAGAAAACGAAACTGAGATGAACAAAGAAGAAAATGTTGAAGATGAATTTTTCAAGGAAATGAAAAAAGAATACGTTGCCCTGATAACTGAATTCGATTGAGTCAGTTCCAAAAATTGAAAGATTCTCATCTTATCTTCGCCTCATTAGGTCAACTGCCTGGTTATTGAGGGCCATTCGAGTATTCAGAGGCACCATAATAGCGTTTTCGGAGTTATTACCAGAAGAAGTAGAAGAAGCTGAAAGATTATGGATAAAACTTGTACAGGAAACATGTTTCAAGCTGGAAATTCGAAACTGAAAGGATAAGAAGCCCGTTGAAAGAACAAGTCGTCTATATAAGTTGTCACCTATGTTGGATAGTGAAGGAATTTTGAGGATAAATGGAAGAATAGGGGAATCAGAAGACATCCGTTATGAGACAAAGTATCCAATCATTCTTGACAGAAAGCATCAATTTACTCGTCTTTTGATACTTCATCATCATAACAAGGCCGGACACCAGGGACAAGAGTTTGTTCTGAATGAGTTACGGCAAAAGTTCTGGATTTTACAAGCTCGTGTTTCTATCAGGAGTGCATGGAACGCATGCTGTAGGTGCAGGAACTTCAGAGCCAAACCCATAGTCCCAAAAATGTCTCCAGAAAAGCGTTACGAGGTTTTATTCACTTGTTTAAGTGTTCGTGCGGTACACTTGGAGATTGCAAATTCCCTTACCACTGACTCCACCATCATGGCCATCAGGAGGATGATCGGAAGAAAAGGTCATCCTTTGAAAATATTTGCTGACAACGGTACAAATTTGAAAGGAGCAGAAAGAGAAATGAAGGAAGCATTGTTGGAGATGAATGAAAATCAGATTTTAGCTGAAATGACTACTAGGGGAATCGAATGGGTAAGGATAACACCGCACATGGGAGGCTGCTGGGAGAGAATGGTGAGATCCGTAAAAACAACTCTAGCAGTCACTCTCAAAGAAAGATTTCCGAAGGAAGAAGTTTTATCCACTCTTCTTATCGAGGCCCAAAATATTGTAAACAGTAGGCCACTAGTCCACGTTCCGATAGATGCCGCAGATGGGGAAGCTTTGACGCCGAACCATTTTCTCATAGGGACTTCCAGTGCCTCTCCACTTTCTTGTAACCTATCAGAAAGTGACAAAAAAGCAATGGAAGATATCTCAATATCTTTCAGATTGCTTCTGGAAACGATGGATTAGGGAATATCTTCCCTCGCTTACAAGGAGGACGAAGTGGCATGAGAAGAGGAAAAATCTAGCAGTTGTCATGATAGTAGATGTGATTTGGCTAGGAACTGCTGGCTAAAAGGAGTAATCGAAGCTGTTTTTGCTGGGAAAGATGGAAGACCCGCCGTGAAGTTATGTCCGTTAGATTTTGAATGAAATGCCTTTTATATTTATTTTGGGGGGAAAGAATGTTACAGTTTATTATATATTGATATTGTAGTTTTTGAATGTATGTCATAATAAAGTAAAAATAGTAAAAATACAGAAAAGTCCGTTATTCAATAGCAGTAATTAGGATTAGGGAATAACTTCCCTCGCTTACAAGGAGGACGAAGTGGCATGAGAAGAGGAAAAATCTAGCAGTTGTCATGATAGTAGATGTGATTTGGCTAGGAACTGCTGGCTAAAAGGAGTAATCGAAGCTGTTTTTGCTGGGAAAGATGGAAGACCCGCCGTGAAGTTATGTCCGTTAGATTTTGAATGAAATGCCTTTTATATTTATTTTGGGGGGAAAGAATGTTACAGTTTATTATATATTGATATTGTTTGTGCTTCCCTATATGATTTGATTTATATACAGTTGCTAACGAGACAGTCGAATAAGAAAAAATAACAGTTTTTGAATGTATGTCATAATAAAGTAAAAATAGTAAAAATACAGAAAAGTCCGTTATTCAATAGCAGTAAATAGCACGAGGTTTATAGTACAGCTACAAGTGGTATACAATGTTTTATCCAACGAGTGGAAGAAATCTTTTTTTTATGAGATAAAAATTAATAAGTTTTAAAAATGATCCATAACTCACTAGTGAGTTATAGGTTAGAGATAGGAGCAGAGCATTTGAATACAAGCGTCTGTCGTTTGTCTAGCTGAAATACTATTCATATTTTGGTTTTACCTTTATTACATTTTGTGTTTGTTCCGCTTTGGGCAGTCTCAAATTGAAAGTATTTGTTTTATTATTTTGATTGTATTCAGTCGAGACTATATCCTTGTTATTTAACAGATTTTCATTTATTCATCGTGTTATTTCATTCAAAAATTTTAATATTTATAAGGATCTTCTCATATATTTTTCAACATGAAATACAATGCGAGACTTCTAGTTAGACGAATCGTAGAGATAAATAAGGATATAACAGCATCGAAACAAGAAATTCGATGATCCGTTTTCCAATCTTCTAGTAGAAAATAATAAAGACAAAAAACGGAAGAGAAACATAAAGAAAATGCTGTACCAATCAATCCAGAGAAATATTGTACACATCGAAACAATGTTGAAGGAGATGCGCGCTAATCAAAAACAAGTCCATGATTTACCTGAATTAGCAGAATTCATCATATGGAAATTTCAGAAATCAAAAATGAGAAATTGGATGATAGTGTACTCGAAGGAAAACACTGATGTATTTGATGATTATTGTGTGGAACATATAGCGGATCTCTTCGATGAGAACGTATATGAACCCACTAAAATCGTGGAATCATCAAGAGATACACAGGGTCAATTTGGAACTGGCGTTATCGATTCGAAGGGTATCGAATCGTCACTCAGAGCTAAAAATAAGATGTTTGCCGAATCAACACCTAAAAGTGGCAAACATTCAAATAATTTGTCTTTCCGTTACTCATTCATCACTCCCGAGTAGGATTTCATTCAAAAAACTGATGGTTCTTGCGAAAAAGGTGAAATAAAAAGCTTTAGTTCAAGAAGTGGTACTATGTTCTTCATTACAAATGAAGAAGAGAAGGGAAGTAATATAGCCAAATCCGCGGAAAAAAGTTTCACCGATTCTTCAGTTCCCCTCTCCAACTTGGATGCTTCAAATTCCACTATAACAAGCGAGGTTCTTCCAAAAGGAAGTGTTACTGTACAAAGCGATCAACTCCAAAAACTGAAGAGAACGGATTACTCGCAATGTACCTTTTTTGAAGGAAATTTCACCATAAACGAGGATCAATGGACCAAAATAACCAAAAATGGCAAACTACGAACTGAATGTTATCCTCAGTTCATCAGGTCTTGCCTGATGAAATATGTGAACAACACTTGTAACATTGCCTTTTACAGAACCAGCTATTTCACCGACCACATACAGATTTTAGCTTATTGCCGTCACAATTTTAGAAAATGTAAAAATTTCAAAATGTCCATTTCAAATATTGAAACGAATCAGAAAAATGTAACAGTCCACAGCACACCAAAAAATTACTGCCACGTTTACAAAATCACAGATTTTGTGAGTGGTACCCAAAGGACGAAAGCCAAGAAAGCACTAAAGAAAACAAAAGCGAGTGAATATACCCTTAGAAAAATGCGCAGTGAAGCAAAACATTCCACCATGCGGCACAAAGATCCAGAACTTGACGCTTTTCTTTATAAAAGGAATCACAGTAATTTATCAATCAGGTTTGTTCACCTCTGAATGTAAAAATTTTCAGTATGGAACAGCTCCGTATTGCTCAAACTTCGAAATCTGAATTTTGACGCTACTGGTGGAATCGTTAAACAACAAGGGAGCTCAAAAGTACTGTATTATTGTGGTACATACAGTGTAGTGTAAGCCTCGAAAATAAAAGTTTGTGTCCAATATTGGAAATTATTTCGTCTGAACATGACACAAATGCCATTTTGGATCTATTCAATAGATTTAAGAAATTCTGCATGGACAATAAAACCTGGCCACTTTTTGATGTTTTTGTAAGTGATTCTAGTTTTGCAAACCTAAATGCAGCACTTATATCATTCAATAATATGAATTTAGAAGAATATCTAAATATATGTTATGATTATGCGCAACGCGATAAAGATATTCCAAAAAAAAATTAAAATTTCGCTCTGTTGTGCTCATTTTGTAAAAAAATGTTTTTACTGTCATTCAGGAAAAATTTGAAAAAGGTGAAAAAACAGCAATATTCCGCATCAAGGCAATTTTAGCATTGTCTTTCAATCTCAAAACTCTGAAAGAAGCAGAAGCGTGGTTTCGTTATTTCGTGATATTTCTTTCTTCCGAAGGATGCTCGATTCAATGAGGCGTTGGTACAACTCAACATGCATTTTGTAGAAAAAATAGATATTTCCCTGTCTGACGAAAAATTGGAGAACGGTACCTGGGATTTGAAAAACATAAAAACATTACGAATGAGTTCACCGTTTTTCAAATTTTTATTATTATTATTAAGTATATACAAATATAATAATTTTTCCAATACAAAAACGGAATCTGGATCACCGAATATTATGTATAACCCTAAGTTACTCCAAGAAATATTGGACAGATACATGCCTTTATATCTGCTATGGTCAACGCTCATAACCGACAGAAGACTTAGTAATGCTTTGATAGAGAGATGGTTTGGTTTTCTGAAGAACAATGTATTGAATGGAGCTAAATACTTACCCCCTCATTATTTATCCGTAAGGTGAGAGCACATGTGGAAAAAATAAAAAAAGAAATTACTCTGAATATTGATAAAAACAATTTGGCATCTGTACCCAAGAAAGTTAAAAAAGATAATAAACGACAATCAGATGGAGCAGATGAAGATATTCTTAATGAGGTCGAAAAGTGGGATAGAAAGCCGAAACCCAAATTTTCATTCTTTTCGGAAAGATATCTCGGGTTTCTTCAAAAGGAAGTCGCCAGAACGGGCAATTCAAGTCAGAAAAATATTGTTCCTACAAAACTTGAAAATTTATTGATTGCTGATGTAGAATATTATAAAATGTTTAATGATATATCTTACTACACTGGTTATTATCCATTCATGAAGTCGGGAGAAAAGTTCGTAAGTTCAGATGAATTCAACTCTTTGAGAAGAAGAGAAAACTGTTCAGTTGTCTCCCCTAAATTAGTTGATATTTTAGGTCAATTAATACTCAGAAAAAATAACGCACAATCTAATGTTGATGTTTGGCCAACTGAGAGATCATTTCACGATATGAAGAGGAAACTCATGTATCGCAAATATCCGACTTTTAAATAATGTACTTATATTCCTTTTATCGTTCTCGATGAGAAGTTGGTATTGTTAGAGGTGGATATGCAGAATAAGTATTTAACCCTGTTTAATCCCTATGGAACGACAATTATTGAGGGAACAGAATATCTGCAGTCATAGTCATTCAGAGACTTTTTGAAGATCTATAATGAAACAAAGTCTCTATATACGGCTCAAAAAAAAATTTAAGAGATGGGATGGTCAATTTCTTTAAAAGACCACATAACAGTTCAAGCTCTATTTGATTGAGGTATACTGGTTGCTCATTTTTTGGATCTATTAGCAAGAGGTAACCTCACCAGTAGACATCGCTGAAATTTGTGAATACTTCAGAAAATTATTGTTACAGTTTTCCGCAGGTGTCGGTGATTTTTGCCCGATATGCAGTAAATTCGAAAACAAGGAGGGTGTGAAGTGGTTAGCTTGCGATATATGCGATAGGTGGGTACACTTGACCTGTAATGTCGATGATCTGGATGAAAATGAATCATACGATTCTGAAGATTTTGTATATTATTGTCCTTTATGTGTGAGAAATTTCGGAATCAAATCCTATTGGAAATCTAAGATGAACGGTCCTGTACCACTGAGTAAAACGAATGCCACCAAACTTTCAATTCAAGATAAAGGCCTTATCACAGTTCCGAGATATTAGGTCAATAATAAATACCTAAGTAATTATATCGTTGCCAAATACGATCGTTAATACAAATGTCCTGCGCTTACTATAGAGGACTTTTCAACTTTCATTTTCATTTCGAATACCGCCTTATTCACATGTACGAATTTGATGTATTATGATATTTTAGAACAAAACAATACTAGTATTATAAAAATTTGTGTACCAGTCAGAAATGGTAATTTACCGCCCAGATGATTTCCACGAGGATTATTTCAAAAATGATTTTTTCAGCGATATATATGAAAAAACCAATATAATTCCTCTTCTTCATAATTATCATTATACATTGATAATTGCCGACTTCCGAGCAAGAGAGTTCACATATATCGATCCTATAATTCTATTTTCAGGAAACTAACTTTTGTGACAAGCTGATAGTTTGCCCATCGGAAGTATACATTTTGTAGATAATTTCCTGTAAATATCACCCTCCCAACCGTTGGGATCATTTCGAAAATAAATATTTTCTTGTGGAAACTGAAATTCTATTTTCAGGAAACTAACTTTTGTGACAACCCGGTATTTTGCCCATCGGAAGAACCCATTTCTTAGATATTTCACCATAATCTCCATCTTCCCCAACCGTTGGGAAAATTTCGATAATAAATATTTTCTGGTGGAGGCCGAAATTCTATTTTCAGGAAAGTAATTTTTGTGCCAACCTGGTAGTTTGTCCATCGGAAGTATACATTTTGTAGATATTTCACTATAAATTTCATCTTTACCAACCGTTTTGGGAACATTTCGAAAATAAATATTTTCTGGTGGAGACTAAAATTCTATTTTCAGGAAAACTTTTGTGACAACCCGGTATTTTGCCAATCGGAAGAAGCCATTTTTTAGAGACTTATACTATTCCAATAATACATTACTATTAAAACTTTTTGATGTAAAAAACAGAATTTTAATTATTTCTCATGAAATTCTCGAGAAAATTCTTAATCACACCTTTAGTATTCTATCATAATCTATGGCTGTTATGGCCCCAAACCATGGAAAGTTGAAGAAAACGTGTTTTAGAACTGCCTCAATTTTTTTGTTCAGTACCATAGAGACTTTTGGAATGAGTGTATTTTTCCATGCTTTCAATTCAAACATAAGCCAATTTCCAAATATACTTCTTCTTCTTCTTTCCACAGTATGGCGTTTAGTACTAGAGGCGAAAAAAGGAAACCACTAGATGTCGCTGAATAAACCAATATAGCTACCGTTAAGGGTTAACAACATATAATTTTGTTCAACAAATGAAGGCATTGTGGTGAAATTTGTAAATTTGGTGGATTTTGTAGCTTTGAGATTATTGAGAATTGCAGTCATAAGTATTTTTGAGATAATCCCAGGCTTGTTCAGTTGCATGAAGTTTACAATTACGAGGTGCTACTAGTGTTTATGAATAGATTAATTTCAGGTGAAGATGCCAACAGTACAAGTGGATCTTGTGATATAATTTCTTATACTGAAGAAAGAACTTTACCTAAATTGATGGGTGTTGCCCTTACTATGTGGTAGATTATCATGAATGAGAAATAAAACTTCTTATGTTTTTATACCACTTATGTTACCTATTGCAGTTTCTTTTCCTGAACTCATAGACATTTTCAAACTATGACAGTCATTATCTTGGTCATTAATAAAACAAAATATTTATATAGAGGCGTTCAGAGTAAATTTCATAATTCCTGCTCGTATTTCCTATTTTAAAAATATCTACCATTCTTGGGTGAATCATGAAAATCCACAAAGAAAATAATTTACTATTCAAGATTCCAATCTTTTGGTAAAAGACCTATTTTGGTTGTTCCAGTATATTTATTTATTTATCTGAATGAATAGCAATGCTAGTTTACAAAAAGATGTCACAATCTGAACATACTTTGAAACAGACATTTTATTTCAAAATGTTTTCTAATCAATTCAATGCGTTTTTATATCTTACCGTTTCTTGAAATCTTCCATAAGTAGCGAAAGTCCGCAATAAAGTAAAAAATATAAATTTTTCTACATTCCCACTGAAATCTATCAATGTTTTGTCTTCAGTAAAGCTTGTTAGGCTGTTGGTTATTTTCCATGCCTTCCTTTTAATTTTGAAATGGTGAAATCTTTTTAGTGTAGTTGATCAAAAAATACACTTTCCTGTCGAACAAAATTGCACAATAGAAATAGGTATTTTCACTATTACAATATGTCTTATTGAACGGTTTTTTAAAAGTGGAAGAACAATATAACACATTATTAACTCATCACAAATATCAAATCCTAAATGCAATTAAACTCAAAGCCACAAAATTATTCTTTATTTCTTTAAAATTAAAAAAGTTTATTGTGAAAACTCGGGCACAAATGCACAGATATCAGCGCGAGAGCATGCGCGGCGCATAAAGTGGGATTCACAACCAAACTTTTTGCGTTTTGCTTTTTACGTTTCGTATTCTGATTGGTAAAGCAGAATCTGAAATTAAACTAACGCAATAAATTGATGTGAAGTTATCCACGATTTTCTAGCCACGATTTTTATGACTTGGGAGAATTTGCATGCGGCCGCATTGCGGCGTTGCCAAGTTTTTTGAAAATACGTAGGTATACTTAATACCTATTTGTAAATATTTTCAGCAGATATTAATTATTGCTGATTATTTTTCTAGCCTGATCCGTGCATTCAATAAAAAAGAAAAATATAAATGAGATTTTTGTTGCTTGTGAGTGATCTATAATGGTTAATATGCACTGGATAACGATTTGACAGAATTAATTGTAAATGTCATTACTGGGATAATCCTGGTAATCCATAGAATGTGTAGCTAGAGTCAAATCGATTTAAAGCGCCGTGCCGGAAACAGGCAGGAATAAAAACCAAAATGATACTGGTTTTCTATAGAATGCCTCTATTGGCTCTGATCAATTTTTGCTGACACGAAGTGCCATCCACAGTTTTATATACGAAGTTATTTTGGTTAATATTTGACGAACCAAAAAACTTTTTTCACAGAAACGTTTGGAACGACCTATAGAAGGTGCACGTACCTTCGAAACACTTTGGAGCGCCGTAGGGGAGACCGGATCTGTCATTTTTAACATATTTTTGCTAATAACTCGGTTAATACTGGACGAACCAAAAATATTTCAACACCAACATAATTCTGGTATTCCATAGAATGAACTTACGGAGTTGAATCAATTTGGAGCGCCTTTGGGGAGACAGGAGGGAATAAAAACTGTAATTTCTGATTTTTATTTGTCAATATCTCGGTAAATACTGGACGAATAGAAAAAAAACAAGTTTGGGCGCGGGATTCGCCTACGCTAGCATCCGCCTTGCGCCCACACTTGGCCTGCCGGCGGCTTAACTATCGCGCTTCGCGCGACGATCCTAGCCCCCCGTGTACACGTATATCCTTTCCGTGTACACGTATATCCTTTCCGTGTACACGTATATCCTTTCCGTGTACACGTATCTACCAATTATTTGAATACTACGATCTTAAGGCGTTGTTCTTATTTTAAAGGTTCATTGTCAAAATGATTAAAAACTATAATTGGATACCAATAATGTGAATACTACGATCAATGCGTGTCTGTCTTTATCATTGAATCCATTTGATACTATAATTGGTCACCAATAATGTGAATACTACGATCAATGTGTGTCTGTCTTTATCATTGAATCCGTTTGAAACTATAATTGGACACCAATAATGTGAATACTACGATCAATGCGTGTCTGTCTTTATCGTTGGGTCAGTTTGAAACTATAATTGGACATCAATAATGTGAATACTACGATCAATGCGTGCCTGTCTTTATCATTGAGTCAGTTTGAAACTATAATTGGACACCAATAATGTGAATACTACGATCAATGCGTGTCTGTCTTTATCGTTGAGTCCGTTTGAAACTATAATTGGACACCAATAATGTGAATACTACGATCAATGCGTGTCTGTCTTTATCATTGAGTCAGTTTGAAACTATAATTGGACACCAATAATGTGAATACTACGATCAATGCGTGTCTGTCTTTATCGTTGGGTCAGTTTGAAACTATAATTGGACACCAATAATGTGAATACTACGATCAATGCTTGTCTGTCTTCATCATTGAGTCCGTTTGAAACTATAATTGGACACCAATAATGTGAATACTACGATCAATGCGTGTCTGTCTTTATCGTTGGGTCAGTTTGAAACTATAATTGGACATCAATAATGTGAATACTACGATCAATGCGTGCCTGTCTTTATCATTGAGTCAGTTTGAAACTATAATTGGACACCAATAATGTGAATACTACGATCAATGTGTATAATATATCGATTTTTCCGCATTTTTTTCAAATATTTCATGAACTATTGATTTTGAAAAAACAATTCAATTACATTTTTTGTAGACTTTCCAAAGGCAATCATAAAAAGTTCTATTAAAAATTGGGAAATATGCAGCCGTTTGGGAAATATTTGGAATTATTCAAAATTGTCGAAATTTTTTTCCAAGTCCCGACGAATTTTTTTGGGTTTTATTTTTTTTCTGCTCTGGTAATGAATTCGAAGAAACCAAATTGGGATATGTTGATAGAGTTAATTGAGAGGTATTTTTGACAAAAAAATCATTTCTCATTTTTTATTGGTTCTGGAGATATATCGATTTTTCCGATTTTTTTTCGAATATTTCTCGGACTATTGATTTTGAAGAAACAATTCAACTACATTTTTTGTAGACTTCCCAAAGGCAATCATAAAAGGTTATATGAAAAATTGGGAAATATGCAGCCGTTTGGGAAACATTTGGAATTATTCAAAATTATCGAAAAATTTTTCTAAGTCCCGACGAATTTTTTTGGGTTTTATTTTTTTCCCGCTGCAGTAATGAATTCGAAGAAACCAAATTGGTATATGTTGATAGAGTCCATTGAGAGGTATTTTTAACAAAAAAATCATTTCTCATTTTTTATTGGTTCTGGAGATATATCGATTTTTCCGATTTTTTTTCAAATATTTCCCGGACTATTGATTTTGAAGAAACAATTCATCTACATTTTTTGTATATTTTCCAAAGGCAATCATAAAAGGTTCTATGAAAAATTTGGAAATATGCAGCCGTTTGGGAAATATTTAGAATTATTCAAAATTGTCGAAATTTGTTTACAAGTCCCGACGAATTTTTTTGGGTTTTATTTTTTTCGCGCTCTGGTAACGAATTCGAAGAAACCAAATTGGGATATGTTGATAGAGTTCATTGAGAGGTATTTTTGACAAAAAAATTATTTCTCATTCTTTATTGGTTCTGGAGATATATCGATTTTTCCGTTCTTTTTTCAAATATTTCCCGGACTATTGATTTTGAAGAAACAATTCATCTACATTTTTTGTATATTTTCCAAAGGCAATCATAAAAGGTTCTATGAAAAATTTGGAAATATGCAGCCGTTTGGGAAATATTTAGAATTATTCAAAATTGTCAAAATTTTTTTCCAAGTCCCGACGAATTTTTTTGGGTTTTATTTTTTTCGCGCTCTGGTAACGAATTCGAAGAAACCAAATTGGGATATGTTGATAGAGTTCATTGAGAGGTATTTTTGACAAAAAAATTATTTCTCAGTCTTTATTGGTTCTGGAGATATATTGATTTTTCCGATTTTTTTTCAAATATTTCCTGGACTATTGATATTGAAGGAACACTTCATTTACATTTTTTGTATATTTTCCAAAGGCAAACATAAAAAGTTCTATGGGAAATTTGAAAATATGCAGCCGTTTGGGAAATATTTGGAATTATTCAAAATCGACGAAACGAAATTTTTTCTAAGTCCCGACAAATTTTTGAATTTTTGGAATAGGAAAAAAGTTCATCAATAACTTTTTGGAGTACTAATAGAGTACAATAAAATTGTTTGTACACACTTTTCCATATCTTGTTTAGTTTTTGAGATTCTAATGCTTTTATAAAAATTATTTCTAAGTCCAGCCTTTTTTTTGGATTTTATTTTTTCCCCGCTCTGTTATTGAATTCGAAAAAACCAAATTTGGAGGATCGATAGAGTTCATTGAAAGGTATTTTTTGCAAAAAATAAATTCTCAAGTTTTTTCTTAGTTTGTGAGATATATCAATTTTCCCGTTTTTTTCAAATATTTCCTGCACTATTGATTTTATCGAAAAAATGTAATAACATTTTTTGTAGGTTTCCCAAAGACACTTAAAAAAGGTATCGTGTGAAATTTTCAATTTTGTATCCGTTTTCAAAATATTCGATATTTTAAAAAATGAGAACTTCCATTTTCGGAAAAATGGGATTTTCACATTTTTCCGGTCGTTTCTTCGAAAAATGTTCATATGGAGATTTGTTCGTTTGTTCAAGTTCTATTTAATGCATATTTGATATCTTGGTTTCCTTTATCGGTTTCACCACAATACAGGCTCAAAAAAAAGAATTTTTTTCGGAAAATCGACCGGAAAACCCGTTATTATTTTCCGATCCTTCTCAAAAACTATACACCTCGGAAGAGCATATAGGCGCATATTACCAAAAAATCTAGAAGGAAAAAAATAAATCCCTGGACCGCTATCGAGTTCCTCGCGAAAACCATGAAAAACCCCTTAAAAATTTTCCGGGTTTTCCGATAGCAAAAAAAATTAAATTTTGAGGTACTGTTTTTTTGTTATTGACGTGATTAAAATTTCAACTCGATATCTTCAACGGTTCCGGAAATATAAGGTGGTTTCTGGAGACGACGGACATACAGAAAATTCCCAAAAAAATACCAATTTTTTTTTTATTTTTTTTAATTTTTCATTTTATCATGTCTATATTTATTTTTTTATGGGGAACATTTTTGCCTTATGAAAAATTGTTCTATCTCTTAAAATAAAAAAGTTAGTGCCCCCTCTGTAAATTATTATTATTATTATTTTTCTTTTTTTTTTTTGGTTTCTTCCTAATTTTTTACAAGGATTAATTTCTTTTTTGAACCGTGGCTCTATCTCTTTAAATAAAAAAAATAGCCCCCCTCTATATTCTCGGCCTATTTCATAAATTTAATCATTTTTTCACGAAAATCAGCTGTTTTTTCGTTTATTTATAGGGTATCGCAAAAATTTTTACGTGACTTTTTTGTAGGTCTATTTAAGGGGAACAAAATTGTTTATATAAAATTTTTCGATATCTCGTTTGGTTTTCGAGTTTTGGGCAATTTTGGAGGGGGAGTAAAAAATTTTTAATATTTTTTTCACTTTTTTCGTATTTTTCCCATCTTTTTATGTAGTTGGAAAAAAACGGTTTGGAGGTATTACTGAGGCATGTGTTGCGGATACGATGCATTTTTATTTTTTTCATTACCTCTATTAGTACGGTCAATATTTCGATTTTCAAATTTTTTTAGATATCTCCCGGACTATTAATTTTGGGAAAAAAATTAAAAAACCAAATTGTAGATTTTCCAAAGTCAGTCAAAAGCTGTCTCGGTGATTCGGAAAAATATCAACCATTTCCGAGTAATTTCGTATTATCCGAAATTCAAATGTTTTTTTTCATATATTTGAAATTTTCCCAGTTTTCCGATCATTTTAGAGAAAATATCGAAGAGCTATGATTTGTTGGTATATTCGTGCTCTACCAAAAACATTTTTCACAATTCAGTTTCGATTGTTGGTTTCGTTGTTTTTTGTGTTTTACAATATCGGAATTTTTCGGAAAATTTCCCGGAAAACCCGGTCATCATTTTCCGATCACTCTCAAAACTCACAGCCTTCTGTTAGACATATTGAAGTATATCTAGAAGAAATTTGAAAGGATTCGAATCAATTCTTGAACCGGTATCGAGAAAAGTAGGAACTTGAAAAAAAAAATCGGAAAATCACCGTAAAATTTTTCCGGATTTTCCGATCGCCAAAAAAAATCACGTGACAAATACCGTCATCGCGTTGATAAAATGACTGAAAGTCCCGTGCGATATCTTTGATATTTTAGGAAATATAGCGTTTTAAAAATTTTCGACACACAAAATTTTTTTTTTATTTTTTTTTATTTTTTTCAATTTTTTCATCTTTTATAGTGTCAGATATGGATCATTAACCCGTTTGAACCATCTCTCTATCTTTTCGAATAAAAAAGTTAGGCACCCCTACAGGTCGAAGTTATTATTATTATTATTATTTTTTTTTCGATTTTTTTCTATTTTTTATTAAGGATCAAGGTCCCGTTGGATTCAAAGTTCTATCTGTCCAAATAAAAAAGTTAGGCTCCCTCTGTCCGAAAGACCGCAGAATACTACTTCTCTAAAGATCGTAGTATAATTACACCAAAATGATCCTGGTGTTCCATAGAATGTCACTATTTGCTCAGATCATTTATTGCCGGCGCGAAGTGTCATCCACGGTTTTATATCTGAAGTTATCTCGGTTAATATTTGACGAACCAAAAAACTTTTTTCACAGAAACGTTTGGAACGACCTATAGAAGGCGCACGTACCTTCGAAACAATTTGGAGCGCCGTAGGGGAGACCGGATCAGTCATTTTTAACATATTTTTGCTAATAACTCGGTTAATACTGGATGATCAAAAAAATTTCGACACCGAGATAATCCTGGTATTCCATAGAATGAACTCACGGAGTCGAATCAATTTGGAGCGCATTTGGGGAGACAGGAGGAATAAAAACTAATTTCTGATTTTTATTTGTCAATGTCTCGGTTCAATTTTTAGCGCCACCAATTGTCATCCACGGTTTTATTTCTGTATACAAAAACAATGTTGGTGACCCTGCGTAAAATGACCATTGGATGTGCCTTGTGAAGACGTTTAAATTAGCGAAGCGATCCATTCCAAGGTCAAATAAGTTTCGTTTAGTAGTAGTTTAGTTATTGAACGGAATATTCCCAATTTTGGATGTTTTTTTTGTCCACGGTAGGTTAGTCAAGTTGGGTTAGGATAGACTGATAATTTACGCCTTTTCAACTAACAATAAATGTTACTTTTTGGCTGCAAACCCAATTGGAATATTTTCAATTTTGGATGGATATTCTGTTTACGATCGCGCCGGCAATAAATGATCTGAGCAAATAGTGACATTCTATGGAACACCAGGATCATTTTGGTGTAATTTTTTCTTCTATTCGTCCAGTATTTACCGAGATATTGACAAATAAAAATCAGAAATTACAGTTTTTATTCCCTCCTGTCTCCCCAAAGGCGCTCCAAATTGATTCGACTCCGTAAGTTCATTCTATGGAATACCAGGATTATCTCGGTGTCAAAATTTTTTTGGTTCGTCCAGTATTAACCGAGTTATTAGCAAAAATATGTTAAAAATGACTGATCCGGTCTCCCCTACGGCGCTCCAAATTGTTTCGAAGGTACGTGCGCCTTTTATAGGTCGTTCCAAACGTTTCTGTGAAAAAAGTTTTTTGGTTCGTCAAATATTAACCAAAATAACTTCGTATATAAAACTGTGGATGGCACTTCGTGTCAGCAAAAATTGATCAGAGCCAATAGGGGCATTCTATAGAAAACCAGTATCATTTTGGTTTTTATTCCTGCCTGTTTCCTGCACGGCGCTTTAAATCGATTTGACTCTAGGTACACATTCTATGGATTACCAGGATTATCCCAGTAATGACATTTACAATTAATTCTGTCAAATCGTTACCCAGTGCATATTAACCATTATAGATCACTCACAAGCAACAAAAATCTCATTTATATTGTTCTTTTTTATTGAATGCACGGATCAGGCTAGAAAAATAATCAGCAATAATTAATATCTGCTGAAAATATTTACAAATAGGTATTAAGTATACCTACGTATTTTCAAAAAACTTGGCAACGCCGCAATGCGGCCGCATGCAAATTCTCCCAAGTCATAAAAATCGTGGCTAGAAAATCGTGGATAACTTCACATCAATACGCAATAATACAATTCACAACAAAAACGTCAAAAATTTTCGATTTGCTTCTCAACAAGAAACATAAACATAACATAACATTGGTTTGGCAGAGCAAAATGAAGATATCATCACAAAAATAATAATTTAAATAATGAACATATACATGAAATTTGGAAGAGACGTAAATTGCTCCTTCTTTTGCACTTTAAGGGAAAAATGAATCGTACGAAAAGAGATTGAGTAAGACCATCATTAAGATGTAAAAGTAGAAAATTAAACAGAATATACTATTCCCTGGAATCACAAAAAAATTTGGGAGAAAAAAATTAACACAACTTTTATCGAATGTCACAACAATAGTTTTATGATGATCCGCTCTCGCATTGAAAAACATTCCCACAGAGAATCCATAAGCCCTGCTGAAAGATTTTCACTGAGATGTAAACACAAAACACAACGCATTTTGCAACGCAAAAAGCTGAGAATATTTAGCTTTTTGCGTTCGTTTTATTCCAGATTCTGCCTCCACCAATCAGAATATGAAACGTAAAAAGCAAAACGCAAAAAGTTTTATTATGAATCCCACTTAAGATTACCAGGTGCTAATGGTGAATTTCCATGCGATGCAGCTGAACTGGAATACTTCTATGTGAAATGTGAGTTAATAGTTAATTATATTTCAGCAAGAAAATTAATAAATCATGCCGAAAATGTAACAAATAGAACTGATTGGGGACAGTGATTCCGTATATTCCAATAATTATATTGTTTTATTAATTTCATGTTCGTGAATCGGGGGCAAAACTTCAAACTTCTGTTCATGAAAATTAACCCTAACAAGAAAACCGACGGTGGCGGTACACTTAAGTGTCACGGGATATTCGAAAAACAGCCCACGGATTCATTTGTTTTCTCGTAATCAAGTTGGCGAATGTCTTCCGTTTTATCCCACAGATTTGCAGGTGTAAGTCGGTACTCCGTACACCAGGGTTTTTAGGCATCTTACGCCCGGCGCTAGATTCCATAGAGAAAGTGTATACTGTCTATGCTAGATTCACACAAGTTTTTCAATTTTCAACGAGTGACAACCCCGGCGTATTTCAATTAGAATAGAAAATTCAAGTTTTTTTATTTACCTGTGTCTAATGCACTCCTACTAGTGAAAACCCAATTTATTCCATTTTAGCGTTTTTTCAGATTGTTCAGATTTTAAATTCATCAAAAAGAGAAAATTTTAGATCTATAACGGAATGTAAACAAATAATACAAAAGCACATGGGTTTCTAGACATCTTAACATGGCCACTTGAAATAATAAAGAACAACACATGTATTAGACCAAGATGGATATACATCAATCGTTTTGAGTTTTGACCATATATTTATTAACTACATATTATTACATACAGTATCGGAAAGTTGTCATCGGGGGTATAGACAAATCTATGCGAGCAACAAGGAACGCAATGATATGATAATATGATAAATAAGAGAGAAGCACTTACTGTATGACGAATTAACTGCCACGTCGATATCCCTTTCTCGAACGAGTCGAGGAGAAATTGTAATGCTCTCTCAACTCAACATAATAGCAAGCTATTATTTACGCTCGTATGAAACCAGCATACCCCGATGAAAACTTTCCGATACTGTATGTATATGGTTTCGACTGACGACAACGAAGTACTTGTCGTCTACTCTACTAGGTAATCGTTGGAAATGGAAAATAGGCTATTTACAATACACACACGATTGTCGTATAACTTCGGAATCATCAAAATCCTATAAAGGTATGACGCGATTAAGCGGATTAAAGTCCCAATATTATTGTGCCTTCGGAATCGTCAGAATGTAGGCAATTTGCAACACATACGATTGTTCAATAGGTTCGGAATGGCCGAAATCGTCTAAACGACACGACTGAGGTCCGATTGTCACTTCGGAATCTCAGCAGTAAAGGACGATTCAGATACATGGGTGCCCACCCTGATTTTTCGACCCTGCATGAGAAATGCATACCCATCGACGTTCACACTTGTGCCTGTCGGTGTGCTTGAGAAACGCGGGGTGAGCACGAAACATGTTCTAGTCACATAATGAAATATTCAGTGAAATATACGACGGACGACGGGATAATTCGAAAAACTCAAATACCGTACCTCTGGTATTGAGAAAATCAATACAGGGGTGGAATTCTGTGTGCTATAGAATTCTATTGTCGATAGAAAAAGTGAGATGACGTTATGGTTGAATTCATGTGAGAGAAAGAGACAAAACTGCCAACAATACAATTCTATGGTACACAGAATCCCACCCCAGAACCAGAGAAAGTATGACATGTGATAGAAACTCAAGTGAAAGGCAGGTATGTGGTATGTGAATGGTCTTGCAGTTTTCAGACACACGGATCAAAACTGGTTATGCTTGTAAAATGCACGTGCTTCATAAATCCTGGGTGGGCACCCATGTATCTGAATCGGCCTTAAATAAAAGATTCTAAAAAAGAAGAGAATGATTGCCAACTGCGAATACTGCGACAACCGACAACACAAAATACCTCCAGATACTAATGAAAAATATTTATTAACCTATAATTCCTAACGTTGAAGACACCGCGAGTTAAAAACCTGTATTATTAATTTTGTTCATACAGAGTGATAGATGTTTGTGTTAAAGGTAGAATGTTTCAATCAAGATAATTCTAAATGTTGATAATTATTTTTGTTTTTTAAGTTATCGAGGTGTGCTTCTACAGCCATCAAATTGAGACCTGTGGATTGTTCAAAAACATTTGAAAGAAGTTCTTCCACAGCCAAATCTCAACAAGAACCAGCAAGAATAGAAAAGAGTAAGTTAATTTGAATCTCCAAATCATGATATCCTTCCAGTTAATTTTCTGTGTCAGATATCTTCTAGGTATCCAACTTTCCCATTTGTATGTGTTTTGAAAACCCTTTTAACTAGTCCTCACTGGTAAAATTATTTTTATCCTATTCTTTTTTATCAGGGGCAATACCATATTTCAGTACTTACTACTGATCACATATGAGTTAATGAGTTCCATTCATTTTGGGAGTGTTGAATATTTTCATAACTAAATAATTTGGCTTTATTCAGGTTGTCTTATTGTAAGGGTCTCAAAAGATATAAATGATACAAGCTTAGGTAAATTGAACAAATGTGGTGTGTGTGGAGATGCAATGAAATTTGATAAAAATATTTGAATTTTCTTTACGTTTTGTAGTCCAGCTGACCCCAACTTGCAGTCACAATCTTTGCAAATCAAAACTCACTTGTACAAATAGGTTCTACCACTTTCAAGTGCCAATGAAGGAGTGATATTTTTTTTTGTTTGTGCACCCTTTCAGCAAATATTTCTGCTTAGAATACTGTTCCTGTATCATATCATCATTTCACTTTTTAACTATTTTATTAAGATCATCCTCATTCTCTCTACACTTTTTTCAAAATTGTGAAAAGGCACTTTTTCTTTTGTAATTAACCTGGGTATTTTAATAAAGAGTTAATATCTAATCATCTCATATTAATGAGTAAGTATTACAGGAAGGTATAAAAAATTAAGTTCTGCCGAACCAACGACTAGAAAATCGTAAAAATCAAAATTGGCACTGACATTTGATAGCATTGAACTGCCCTGCCATGTCATCATTCAGGATCAATTTGACATTCATAACACCAAGAATTTCCAGATATTTAGCTGTGATTTCTCAATGGTCTTCCACAGAGTATGACACTTGAATCTTCAGCCAACATGGTAACTTTCCCAGTAAATATATAAGTGGTAGTAGCAGTAGTAATGAGGCAATCCAACAACCTGTCAAATAAATTAAAAATGGAGCTTGGTTGGCAAACATTAGAAATTCACGTTTGTTTACTTGTAGACTTCGAAAGCTTTATTGAAGTATTTGACTATAACTTCGTTTAGTTTTTGTCAGATTTATAGTAAATAGTGAACTTAAATGGATGGATGTAGCTACGTGGTAGAAAATCATCATGAAATACGAGAAATAAAAATACCTTTTTTATAACATTTCTGTTTGTAACACTAACATTACTCCAGTTTTATCCAATTTGGATATTATCAAAGGATTACTTCAGACTGAGCGAATGCTGTACAAATATCCTTAAACATACCCAGGCCCAGAAACTTCATAAACGACCAATGATAATTTTTTCAATAACGAAATGTGATTACATCAACAAATTATTTTATTACTCATTTTTTCTATGTACTGCCTATAAACAGAGTCCAGGTAGTAAATTAGTTTCATTACGCTTAGTATTTTATACATTTTTAAACAAGTGTGCAGTTTGTATTGATTCATTTTTATTAAATATAAATAAGACAGATACAGTACAAAAATACTGAATACTATTGTTAATGTTGTATCTGAGGATTGTTTTGCTAGAAAATGGTTCCACTATCCTCATAAGAAGCAATACGATTCAAACTTTTTAAACTTCTTGATTTATGAAATGTTCTTCACATCTTTGGATTCCTACTATTGGGACAGAGCACGCTTTTGTGGAGAGTGATGGCATGGGTCACAAAGCAGCTACATCAGTACACAAAACTATACCTTTATTACGGTTTGTTTATTCAGCAGCGAAGATCAAAGCTCAAATGTGTACAGTGGCCGCTTGATTGAATTGAATTGAACCATCTTTAGTAATAATACCTCAAGCCTCAAGTAGTTTAGCACTGGCTTTTTTGTGAATGTCCCACCTAAAAAAATACTGTATAAGACTCGGATGAATATGAGGTATAAGCTATATAAAAAAAATAACATCACTACAACTTTTATAATAATTATTAAATGAGGTATTTTTAATCATCATTATGATGATGTACATGACATAGATCATCAACAACCTATAAGAATATTAAAAACAAAGAGTTACCTTCACAACTATGACATGAAAGTCATTTGAAAACGTAGTTTCTACTTTCGGTTTAAAAGAGGTCCAAATCCTTGATGATATCAGCTTCATTTTATACCTACGAACAAATTATGGTTTTACAATAGTTTCGAACATAAAAGTTTATTGGTAATGCATGAAATATCACTAAAATCTTCGTATTTACCTCTGACCAACGTCTGGGTTTTCATGCAGCAACTCCTTAAAATATGATTTCTACATACTGAAGCACCGTAAATATCAGTTTTAATACTCAATATTACTTCAAATAACTTGCGATTATTTAGAAAATGGTCGAAATGCCCAAAAAAAAAACATTAAACTACCTCAAAGTGGCTCCAAACATTATAAACAATAACATCTTAAATCGTTTGTTTGCCAACCAGATTTCAAATGAGAGATTAAAACTTGACTGGAAACTCAAGTGGTTTGGATTCCTTAATTTATTGAAGTAGATAATAATCTAATTCACAAACATTCACTAGATATGCATAATATTTTATATAAATAAAATAAAATAATTAACAATAAAAAGATAATAAACTAAGAAACAAATTTGTTTTAAGTTAAATGGTTTTATTGTGAAGAAACACATTAATGATGTAGATAATTAAAAAATAGTAATTTATTTATCAAGTGAGTAAAGTGATACTTTTTTTTACGAGTAGGAAATGTTGACGCCATAGGCGGAGCGCGGCAATTCCTACAAGTAAAAAAAACACTACTCACGAGTTTCATACAGTATTTTTTCTACAACTGTCAAAAAACACAACCAATTCAGATTTTTTTCCAAATATGAAATGAATTTGGCATATTTATTGATTCATAATTCTAACAAAGTTCGAAGAGTATGCCGGAGAGTTGAGTTTCTGAATGAATTAAAATGCGAATTTTCACTTTCAGATTTTTTCTTTTCAGTTAGAATCTTTTCACAATATCTATCAGATGTAGTTCAATGTCCAGCGTGGCTTTAGCCTGGGAAGTAGTTGTTTTCTGTTAGATATTACAAATAAATCACATTTTTCAATTTTCATGGAGAATGTTCAACAAAACTTGTTGCACCAATTACTTGGCAGGTGCTAGAGGGGGCAGCGGAATGATTGTGAAGTTGCACCGGGGCTTGAAGCACAACCCAAAAAGAACAGATTGGTGTCGGTATTTCATGCCCCTGAGTAGCTACGGTTTCCTCAAAGGACCAAACAGAAAGCTGCTTTTGTTGCATATGTCGTTTAAAAACAGTGAAAATAACAGTGATGCAAGATTGCCCTGGGAGGCTCCACTTGTAGCTATGAAGAGATAGGATTCATGTACTCTGTATTGCACGAATTGTAATCTGTTGCTTATATAAGACTCCAAACAATTCAACAGATTTTTGTCGTAACCTATTCGGCTGAGTTTCAGCAGAGGAAGAGAGTGATCTGATTTGTCAAAGGTTTTCGAAAAGTCTGTATAGATGGTGTCGACTAGTAGGCGGTGGTTGATAGCCGTGCATATTGATTGTGTGAAGCACATTCGGTGTGCAATTGTTGATCTTTTTGATATGAAACCATGCTGTTCAGCTTTTATGAGGTTTTTTACCAAGGGAAATATTCAATTATACATACATATTTCAAAACCCTTTGCGAAATTGGATATTAGTCTCATAGGCCTATAGTTAGTTTTGTTGTTTATGGATGCTGTTTTGAATATTGGGCAGATAATTGATTAATCCAGTACGATTGGGTTTTGAGACGAGAATCGATTGTAGCACCACCAAACTTGGTATGTTGGTAGTTGCAACCATGATAAACACGAAAAAAAATGTACCGAAATTCCAGTGGTGGAACATATATATATATTTTTTTTTTCGTTTAAAAATATATAAATAGATTTTTGCTGTAATCTGGGAAAGTATATGATTTATCGGAAA
Source organism: Chrysolina haemoptera (assembly GCA_958298965.1). NCBI lineage: Eukaryota > Metazoa > Arthropoda > Insecta > Coleoptera > Chrysomelidae > Chrysolina > Chrysolina haemoptera. Next base: position 22,558,497 of record OY282595.1, read on the forward strand.
AACAACTCAACAGGGTGAAAAACAATTCAATTTTCCACTCAATTTATTTCTAGGAATTTCTTATTAAATGCGCTAGTTTTCTCAGAAAACGTGATTGACGCCGACATCAAATTTGATTGGTCATAATTCTGCTAAAAATGATGGGAGAAGGAAAATGAAAAGTTTATATCGTTTCTGAAGATTCTTACCTTCTCATGCAAATATAATATGCAAGTATTTGAGTACCTAATACATGCCAAAAAAAAAACTTTGTTTTATTCCTGCCTCATTTTCAACTTACCCATAAAATCGGTATTCTCTTCACTAAATGTTGAAAATAATCGCTTATTCATATCCTGCATACATATATTTTTTCTATTAGCGTGCGAAAAAATCAACTTTTCCGCACTCATTTTAGTTTTGAAAGAGTCACTTTTCCGCATTCTTTTTAGTGCGGAAAAAACTTACCAAGTATGGTTGTATAGTTTAATATATATTTAATAATAAATGTTCTTTATGTTAACTTTTGAGTGTTTTTTCCGTTAGTAGAAAAAATAGTGTACCTAACACGAGCGTAAAGTGTCTTTTCTGCACTTGTTACGTAAACTACTATAATGACACTATTGTGAAGTGCAAACCTCAAGCTTGAAATCACATACTTCATTTTTTATGTAGGATGTGTATGAGCGATTATTTTCAACATTTACTGAAGAAATTGCTGGGATTATGGGTGAGTTGAAAACTGAGGCAGGAGTAAAACCCAGTTTTTTCTTTGGCATGTATAAGTGAGACTTGTCCCAGTAGCCTTAAATCGTTGCATATGGTCCAAAGAGGGTACTGATTCCTGCTCCAGTATAGTTATTTCATATCAACTAAAATATCCATGACTTTCGGATCCTCCGTAAATATCGTAGAAGGGTTATGTGAAGTGTGACAAAACACATTTTAGGTACTCAGATACTCACATGTTATATTTGCATGAGGAAGTAGAAGTCTTCAGGAACGATATGGAATTTTTCTTTTCCTACTACTATAATTTTTAGCAAAGTTATGATATTCTAATTTCCGGCCCTGCCTGAACTTCAGTGGAGCGTATTTCATGAGGTGTTACTAAAAATCATTCTTGTGGAGAATTGAAGTATCTCTCAACCTATCGAAATCGTTCTTTGATAAATCTTATATTTTCTGAAATAACAACAAGAAATTAAATATTTTTTTAAATGAAATTGTTTTTAGGTTCCACCCCTGATTTTTCGGTAAACAATTTTTTTTCTTATAAAACATGATGTCGAGATGTCTTGTGCCGAGTTTCACAGTGTTACAATTCATTCTTCACTTTTTGCTCGATAGAGTTCTCAGAGTGTTTTATGTATTGATTGTATGCAACCTTGATTTCAGCTTTAATATTTTTTCTCAAATTTTTGAATTGTTGTCGATATTCCTCAAGGTTTGTTTTTCAAATATTTTGTTCTTTGATGTAATTTGTAATTTGCGGGGTACATAAAGGTCAGGTATAGAGTATATATATAGTATAGCATAAAATTCTTGTACCTACTGCAATATTAGGAACTGTATGTGATTTTGAGAAAGTCCAGTTGAAGGCAAGATTTTGATCAGATATAGATAATTGATAAATATTCCGTGGATGGTGAAAGAGATCCTCAGCAACAAATGAAATTTCACCTCGAGAAGCTATGCTTTTGGTTTTCCAAAACACTAAGTCTAGTAGGCAACCTAACTATTCGTTATTAAATTGTGTTCAAGAACAAAAAAATTCGTGAATTGTTCTAAGCTTTGTATATTGGGTTGATGGAATTAGCCAAGTCGCCAATGTTAATGAAATTTGGTAAGTTTTTGTTTCTGAATCTGTTTATGTATTGTATTGGGAGGGATATAGATAACAAATACATACAATAGTTTGTGTTTGTACAGTACTTTGCAGCCTACGATATCAATGCTGATGAATTGGCTCTGTGTTGAGTTAGATCTATTTCTGCTGCGGTACAGTCAGTACTCCCAGTAGCACCCCTCCATGGGTTACTGCGTTGGATTCTAGGTTACGATCGCTGCGGAAAATAAGGTAATTGTCGTCGAATAGTTAATGTTAGGTTGGATCCAGGTTTCGGTGATGACGACTAGGTGGAACTCCGATGCAGCAGCTCACATTTTTTTATTTAGGCCGCGAAGGTTTGGTAATAACATAAGTTTAGTTTGGACGTCACTTTAGGTGTTTGGTTCGCCATGGATGTATTTGATTTGTATATCCTTTTCCCCCTTGCTTAGTCTCTGTTAATTCTTGTTTAAGAACTGTATACTGGAGTGTATAACATTGAGTTTAATGTAAGGGTTTCGTGGGTGCCTTGATTGAGGTGAGAAATTAAAAATGTCTTTTGAATTTAAATTTATTCAGCGGAGTGACAAAAGATGCAATTATCTGAACGGTAAAAACTATTTGACTGACTGCCGGGAGCTTGACCTCGTCTTCGGCAGCTCACTGGGCGAAGGGTTGTTGAGTCGGGTGGACAGGACCGTACTTGGTAATTTCTGGGTTGTTACAAGTGCTTGGGCCGAGGTCTTATCAGATGCAATGGTAAAATTTCTGAATTAATCGATGTCTTTCATGTATTTTGCATTTCAGAGAATTTCAGAGGAAGCATCTTCAGGTGGCCGTTTAATGTCATGCATTCGTACTTCATTTTTTTTCCAAAAATTCGTGATTTTTTTTTTGCGGAAACTAATAAATCGATAAAATGCACGTTTCTGTATTATTTCATGTCAACAAAAAAGCCAGACTTCACACATTGTTGTTGACGAGAAACTATGGAAGTAAGAATTTGGCGGCAGTATATCAAAATCTACCAAATGTAGGTATAAAAATTGACTCCTGTAATCTACTGGGTCAGTTAAGCATTTTGCAGATCGATAGCGCCAGAGAGAAATTCATTGAATACAATAGAAATACTACGTAAAAAAATATGAATGAAGCGGAATAAAGATTTGATCACAATAAACAAGCACATCACTACATAATAGAATAGGATAGGATATGAGACATGACGAATTCGTGTTCACCGATGAGAAATTGATTTTTATAGTTAATGTCAGATTTTGAAACATCATAGGCGTGCATGTGTTCATATGAGGGGCAGCTCAACATATTATTCTGTTCATTTAGTTAATAACATCGGATTTTGAAATAAGAGTTACTATAGTATCGATGACTTTTATTGAAGTCATCGAGGGAACAGTGATTTCACAGCAAAAATATAAAATTGAAATAAATAATTCACAATGCATGAAATATTTCGAGAAGTTAGGAAATTTGCATGTTTGAGATTTGTCAAAAATAGGCAGACATGGAATTGACTAATACAGTACCATAAAAAGTTGAAAAAAAACTAGTCAAATGTCAGTCTCGAACAATATATACAGATATACAGTGAGTTTAGCATAACAATAATAATAACAACAACAATAATAACAATAATAATAATGAAAATAATGATAATAGTAAAATAGTCTAATCGTGGAAGTACTTGGTGGAATGATGGACACACTGCTCTCTAATCTAAAAATCATGCCGGTTTGCCGTGATGCGGCAGAAATATCAGCCGGAAATATGCAGAAGGTCGTCATCCTTCGTTCACTCCGTCTACTCAGGCCACATGATTCTCGGACCCAGTTAATCACTCACCCCACGGACATGGGGAGTGACTATCTGGGTAGACACCAGCGCGCCCTCCGGATGTATCGGGGCTTCGGACCCAGGGCCTGTCTGGAACAATCTTGACGTATAAAAAAATAATAATACCTCATAGGAGTGTACCTCTTGGTAGGGGACGGTTATTAATATTTTTTACTCTGGGACGACTTGCAAATTTTTTTTGTGCATTCGCTTTTCTGTTGTGAAAAACCTACAGAAATACCGCGGGTGGTCGATGCGCATTCCAAGCATCAGACATAATGATTTTCTCCATGGAGAATAAGGGAAAATATGTGTAACACAGGGGCCATTTATATGACAATAAAATAATACTAAATCGTACTATTTTTCAATTGTGATTTCAATGTAAAAAACAACATTTTAAAACGTCAAAATACACCAATGCGAAAAGTAAAATGGAAGTGCGAACATTATTTGAATGAAACAATAGTTATTTATGATACAAGTTCGTAAAGTAAGACTTTTTTGTAGGAGCATGAAGTTTGATGAATGAGGCGCAGTCGAGTTCAACAAAACACGCGAGTACAAAAAGACTTCTCACGAAAGTGTATCGTACAAAGTTTTTTCGACGAAATTTATTATATTGCCAAATTGAAACAATTGGTAAAATTAATTTGAATGCTTTATGTTATGAATTGTTGGCGTTTTATCAAATGATGACCTATGAGTAAAATTTGACACAAAATACTGCATTTTTCAAGAATGGATAAATGTATAAACAGTGTGTTAAAAATTACTTTACGCACAGTTGATGTTTTTACGAACTGTTGATTTTTTCACGCACTTGTTCCGAAAAGTATCACTTTACGCACTTTTCACAGCGTGTAAACGCTTAGATTACGCACTGCCTTAGAAAAAATAATTACTTATTAACCATCCTATAAAATCCTATAATGTTCAGAGAACATCGTGAGAGCCTAGGAAAAGTAGGTATGAATTGAATTTCTGCAGGGTGTATGACTCAGAGAACTCTTCCCGAGGCAGTGACTTCCAAAGCTTTTACTTTTGTTGGATGACTGAGCCATGGGAAAGTGATACTTGGTATGTCTCGAAAGTGACGGCATATGGATGTGGATATGGACTGAGCTCGACGGGTCAGTCTCGATGGAACCGCTAACGGTGGAACGATTGATGTCATTTCAGAAGAGCATCGTCCATGAGAATATGTATAAAACAGAACCATATCGCCAACCTTCATGCGATGTTCCAGAGAAGTGAGCGAGTTTGTAAGTTTCGATGTGTGTTTAGGTATAAGGGACTAGGACAAGTTGGATTCATGATATATACAACATAATCGTGGTTCCCACGAAAATGAAACTCCTGCATTGACAGGTCAGTCTCGATGGAACCGCTAACCGTGTAACGATTGATCTTGATATTGACGGGAAGCGAAATACTTCTTACTTTTGGCGATGGAACTTGCATTATTTTTCCATAAAATGGTACTGCTGATTGATAGTAATACCTGTCATTGGAATGGAAGATTTCATTGGTATGAATATATAGTACTAAAATAGTTACGTTGACCACTGTGAGATCGGTCTTTCTAGAGAAAATACTTGCTTGGGACTCGTTCGCATTGAATTTTACCAAGTTTACTGGATCCCATCCTGAGATTTCTGTATTTAAACGATTCTTTCCCATTCAATTCTGCTTATAAGCGGTATACGTAAAGAGTCGCAAAGCTGTGCACTGGACATGAAGTAGCCTCCAACAAATCATTGATATGACGAAGAAACAGTGTTGGTTCTTGAACGGATCCCTGCGGAATACCAGCACTCATTTGTAGTGTGTGGGATAAATAATACTCCATCAACCACCAAGTGAGGAGATCGGTCTGAGAGAAAGCTAGATAGCAAGGAACACAACTAGGGGGGGCAAGCTATAAGATGGAAGTTTGGCAAGAAGTATGTCAAATATCTCGAATATATGTAATGCAACGGCCAGAGTTTCACCATATTCGATTCGATTGACTGCTGCCAAATATGTGAGGCATGAGCAAGCAGGTCACCATCAGTTGAATTCTGATGCTAGAAACATATTGTCATTCATTGATAATTCCTGAGCATTCTGGATGTTTCATGAGATCGATGTTGATGGCTTTTTCCATGACCTTCGAGAAAAAAACAGATAGCAGTGCTACAAAAAATCCATATTTTGAACGATAACACCATAACCACCAAAATTGCTACTCTATGTATCGGTTGATCTGAAATTCGAAGGGTATACCAAGCATATTATTGAAATTTTGCCTGACTTTTTTTAATTTTACTTCCGTGTCAAAAAATATTGTATGATTCAATTGTGAAAAGTGTGCTTACACCCTGGTGTGAATTACAGAACTCGCTACGATTGTTTTGCAAACATTCACACTGTTTAAAAACTCCACTTTTCACACTTGTATTGTAAACATATATCCTGAAAATGATAATTACGATGTTATTGTGTCTTAAAGCTCGTTTTCAGACTTCTATTTAATAAGGCTCATAGAGCTAGGGCTAAAAGACTAGGCTACGAAGCCAAAGGTTCTTGGTGCGATTCTTCAAATGAGTTATCTTTTTTTATTTAATTTTGTGAAACATCGAAATGCTGTAGTGGTGTAGTGTAACGAAAATAAATATGAATTGAAAATATAATAATAAAACGTGAATAGATGTATATCTACAACGCAGCACAGCAGAGTGAATCATAGCGTAGTAGAAATTAATTTTGATTACAATTCTTCTATTCGTGGTTGAATACTTGGATAAATATTCATTAAAATAACTGGTAGCGCCTTCATCGGAATAGTTTGTCAAGTCTGATCAAACGGCCACCTTCATCTGTTTGTAAAATGATTTTGAGAGAACGAGGTCATTGCAAGTTAGATTGGTTCGTGGGTTGTCCCACTCTAAATGCTCTAATATTGGTCTGGGGAGCGATATTACGACCTAATGAGTTAATTATTTCCAATACAGTTCTTGATTCACGTTCATTTAATTCTGCTATCATCTCATTTAAGTTATTGGCAGGAGCTATAGATCCGATTATTGGGGGAAGGGACTTGTCTCGTTTGATTGTTTCGATTTCTCCCTTCAAAGTTCAGAATCAGAAGCATGGCAGGGATTTGAAGAAGCCTGCTACAGCAATCTTTGCAGATAAGTCTTAGTACTCGTTTTTTGATTGCCATTCATTTCATTTCGGTTGCTGATAATTCCGTATAAGTACTGTGTATTAGCCTTTTACAGGAGTCACATTCAAAGTAGTTTTTATCAACTATAGACAGCTAGCACACTTGTAACAATTCATTATATCTTCTATTATCGAATTTCTTTCAAGCTTCGCTTCTGTTTATCTCCAGCCAAAAAAAGTGTGTTTTTTTTTTATCCGAGATCCAGTAAAAAGTTTGGAGATTTTGACCAGAAATACGAATTCATTTGTAATTAATTCAAAACTGCAAGTTAATCAATGCACAGCTGAATCAGAATAACATTAATATATCTTGATAGACCGAATGATTCCTCTTCTAGTAGTATATAGCACAGCAATTGCATTTATATTTATTTTGAACTAGCCAAAAGTGGCACTTTGGAACGAGCAACACACCATATATACTTTTATAAATTAAAAACACGCATATATTGGGTGATATGAATAAAACGTAGCAAAAGCTTTTACTATAGGTTTGTCTCTCTCATTAATTAACAAAATAGATAGATCTGTTTCAAGAAATCTAAGTAAAAGCAATTGCTTATGGTTTATTCATTAGACCCATTATCTGTAACCTAGTAAAAGCTGAAAAATAATGATGTAGGTACTAGTCACACCACTCTTTTCATCAATCTAGGGCATTGATCAGACTAAAACAAAACCGTGGGGCGTGATATGAGAGATTGACTGTAGATAATAGAAATTCTGCATGTCACACAATTTTATTTTAGTATGATCCATTGATCAGACTAAAATAAAATGAGAGTGGTGTGATAACTGGTACCTGGTACTTACCTAACTATTTTTCAGCTTTCAGTACATTATCTGCATTATTATTATGTTTGTTCACAATAAAACCGTTCAACATGATTTTTTTTTGTTATTTTATTTTCAAGTTTTTAGTTTTTCAGTTAATTAATATTTCTCATTCTATTTAGTTCATTAGTACCACATTATTAGAATGTTTCCTTCCTGCAAGTTTGTTGGTTGGGAATTTATGCTTGAATCACGATCCTGAGTTGACAAAAGGCCTTTGTTTCGATTAGATACCAAGATTTCAGTTTCAATGTCTAAACTCTATTATCCGTCATTTTTTTTTTTTCGAATCCATCTTGGATTTGTAATTGTTTTATGGTGTATTGTATTCTACTAGTCAGCCGTCAGCCCTTTCTTTTGATACCCATATTGAAGAGTTGAAAAAAAATGTTATCCGCACATTTTGTGGTGGCGGCCATCTTGGATTTAGTAGTATTCTACTAGTCGAGTCCTTTCATTTGATATTCATTTTATGAGTGTCGAAAAAAGGATTAATCTGCCTTTTTGTGGCGGTGGCCATCTTGGATTTACAATTGTACTGAATACTCATAATTGTATTGTCATCAGAACTTGAGGTGTGTATCAAATTTCAGATCAGTAGGTCAACAGGAAGAGGGTAAATTTTCAATTAATAAATTTGACCAAAAAACAACAGGGCAAACTAAATAAAACCGTTTAATACAAGAGATAAAATGATTGAAAAGAAAATCTACCCTAAAGCCTTGTCCAGACCTAAAATACATTTGCCCGCAAATATTTGTATAAAAACTGTATAAAAGTATTTAAAAACTGTTTTGAACATTTGTTCAAAAACATTTTAATAGAAGAAGATGCCAAACCTCTTTCAACTAATATTTGTAAACGCCCCTCGTATAAAATGATAACTTTTTGAGCTAATTATATTAAAGTCTTCATCAAGTAGTTTTGGCATCAAAGCGGGTTTATTTACTCAAAAAGGCTGTTTTAAGTAACTAATGTTGAAAACAAAGTATAAACTATAAAAAACAAACACTAAAAAAAATTGTGTGTTGTAAAATAAGTGAAAACTTTTAGAGAAAATATTTTGGTCATAGGAATAGACTCCCAATAAAGATCTTTCAATGAAAAATGCTCAATCTCACTAATGGGACCAATGATAAAGATTGACAAACTATGCTAAACTGTGTATGCTATTGACGTCTTTTGTCTTAACGACCTACTGACTTACATGTCAGTTAACTTTTTTTAAACTAGCAATGCTATTTTTGTTACTAATCAACTAAAAAGTAATACTTACGGTGTTATGGTAAAAAAGACATTCTTATCATTTTCAAAAATTCGTATATCTCAGAAACTGGACATAGAAACTTGCACGTGTAACTTCCAGTGACTTGTACTGCAATGTCCCAAAAAAGTATCAAAATTGGCTGAGAGCCATTTTCCCATGTATTTGGTGCGGGGTCCTTTATAATATTGGTAATTTGAACTTTTTTTTCAGCCATTAATACAGTTCAACTGTTGGGAAGAGTGGGAGCTGATCCACAGAGAAAGGGGTCAGATGATCATCCCATAGCTGTATTTTCTTTAGCAACTCATTCAAATTATAGATATGAATCAGGAGAATTTTTGCAACGAACTGAGTGGCACAGAGTTGTTTGCTTTAAGCCGGGACTTCGTGAAACAATACTCAATTACTTGAGGAAAGGACAACGGGTTCATGTTACTGGGAGGATAACTTATGGAGAAATCAAAGGCGAAGATGGCAAACCTAGAAGTACTACGGCAATTGCTGCTGATGATGTTATATTTTTCAATAGTCAACAATAGATTTTTACAATAGTGAAGATTCACTGTAGTTTAACTAAGGTCCCACTGCCTCAACACTGTTTGCCAAGGATATCATCATTTGTTTCAAACTTAGGATTTGAACACAATTTCACACTATATATAGGTTTATTCAAACATATTCATTCAAAATCATAAGTGAACAGGTACCCTCTCTCATTTAACGTTTTTGATAAATATTTTCACCATTTGATAGATCGAATTTCTGTTATTAAAAATTCAAAAAAATATTCCCTTTTTTCAACCAAAATACCACACACGCCCTTATTTACTTGTTTTCAGTACTTTTTTGCACAGGAAACTACTACTTTTTGAAAAATTCACCCTTCTTTAAAACTGTGATAAATAATAGAGCTTTCATTGTCCAACACAGAATTTTTGGTGTTTTTTAGTATCACTGTTGGTGATATGATTATCATTATTCTTCTTGCGTCGACTCTCATGAGATCTCGGCTCACATCGTTTTTTCAAATTAAATATCAAATTTAATAAGCCTACCGACGGCGAGCGCAGCAAGCACCTATTTTAATTTACGTTTTAGCTTAGGTTGGCTTAGGTTAGGTAGGGTAGGGTAGGTTAGTTACGAGAGTCTAATTCGCCCACTCCGTACCAACGTTGCCAAGTTACTGCGCATGCGTGCGGGGTGCTTGAACCGTTGAGTTTTTCTCATTGTACTGCGAATGCATGCGAGGTGTTTAGGTGACAAAAGAGGAAGGAAAACTTAGTTAAAAAGGCGTAAATTTGTTTTTTGCTCGCAATTGACACAAACCTAACCTGAGCAAGCTAACCTAGCTTGCGAGACTCGAAAATGCGTGAAACAGCTGCAGGCAAACCCAGTTGATGATGAGTAAAACTTGGCAACGTTGGTACGGAGTGGGTGAATTAGACGTTCGTGGTTAGTTCCCTTCTTTTGCCTTAAAAGATTGGATCTGTGTGCAGTTAGGTCGGTACGTAATAAGGGCGAGCGAAGCGAGCCTAACCTAACCTAAAACGTAACACGAGATCCGATCTTTCACTCAAATTATTATGTTGAACAATTTGTGAGGATGCGATCCAACCACGATGTATAAAACAAACATGTACGCCACTGGAAAGTGTGTACCATCTGAAATACTTCGATCAGTTCGATCCCAGATAGACACAGTGTGCAGTCCAGACAAGTATCAAAATATTCGCAGTTTATAATAATATTGATATTCGAAGCATTTTATTTAAATTAGTAATCACTGTAGTTCATATTTTTTTGTTTGAATAATTGATTACTTCCAATATATTTGGTGTGGTGATTCCTTTTTGCCGCGTGCCCAATTCCACGGAAGTTTTGATGAACAGCATCCGGACCAAGTTGATAATATTCCAGAAATCCCATTGTTCCTGCAGATACTTGTTTTGTATCTGCAACTGTAACTTTATTTCATTTGATATTGTTATTTTTTAACGAGATAACTCGTTAAAATCTCAGCGAAGTGTCTCTTTCTTGTTCTAGAACGTAATAGTTCTTTATGTACCAAGGACGAAAAACTGTCTATTATAGACGAGCTTGCAAATTGAGCAAGCAGGCGAGACAATAGACAGTGTTTCGCCGAGGTGCATATTACATTTTTCGTCGACCTCAACATATTACCTACTAACTTCCAATTTTTAAATCAATAATCGACTATTTTCTTAGGTAAGTATTTTTCGTCCGCAGATACTGTGGTCACTATATGCTATGCCGTATCATAGTGACCACAGCGGACGAAAAGCGTTTGAGGAAGAAAAGTACTTGCCTTCAAAAATTATTAATTTTTCATTCTAATATTAGTTTTATTGCAGTTTTCGAAAAAGTATTGTTTGCATATCGAATGCGAAATACTTTTGCATTTGAGAATAGAAGTTATATAAAATAACCGTTCGCATTCTATATACAAAAATATCTATTTCAATTTTTCAATATAACAAATTTCAGCGCATATTTCTGAGCCAAAAGTTCTCGAAGATTTCGAAAGCTATAAAGACTTATTTCTTCAAACCCTGAAAATATATGGCATGATCGGCATATATTATGGAAACTAAACTTTTTTGTGGAGGTCTGCATCATCCAAAAATTATGAAAAAATTTAAACTAAAAAAATTACGTATTATTATTATATTATTATTTACTCAAAATTAGTCAATATTCCTTAAATTAATGATATTAGAATCTTATACCTGATAATTCCCGGGATAGATACTCAAATTTTTAAAAAATTAGTTCTTGTTATCCTTTTCTATTAAATAGACTGACATTTAAAAAGAGAAACAAATGAATTTTACTTTACCGCACTAGTGCGGTAAAGTATCTCATTACGAAACTCATATCAGTATCGTAATGACTGACATTACATATTGATAGTAGGTAAAGTATATTGCACATTGTTCATACATTTATGCATTTTTGAAAAATACAGAATTTTGCGTCAAATATAACTTGGAAGTCATCATTTGATAATCCGACGACAAATCATGACATAAAACAATACAATTGCTACCATTTGCCAATATTATATCTGTAATCTGTTGTAATTTCGTTTCAATATGGCGACTTTTTGTTAACATTTTGAAATGTCAAAATAACTAATATTTGCACAAGTGTGAATATGAGAGTTCATATCGATACTAGTGTAAAGATGAAGTGCCACCGGGGCCATGAGAACTACCCCAACAGCCGCCTTAGAGGTCTTGCTCAACCTACCTTCACTACACATATACATCCAAGCCGAAGCCAGGTCTGTCACGAGCAGGTTGCTTAGAGGACAAGCACCCATTAGCAATATGCACGGGAGAGACTACAACAAGCTATATGAAGAGTTGGATAACGACCCGGTTACAAGAATGCCATCAGATAGCATTCTTCCCAGATATAGCTTTGACAAAACTTTCAAGACAAGTATAACGGACAGGGATGCGTGGAAGAAGGGGCCTCCCATCAATCCGGAAATCGCTGTCTACACGGGCGGCTCCAAAACGGATGAAGGTGCAGGAGCCGGCATTTACGGAACCAAGCCGAAGATGAAAATCTCACTGAGCTTGGGCAAACATGCGACGATATTTCAAGCGGAAATCGTTGCAATACACCATTGTGCACAAGAGCTAATAAGGCACGATTTTTCACGAAAAAACATTGCCATATACTCAGATAGCCAAGCTGCGATAAAAGCAGTCAACCCAATGCAAGTTACCTCAAAACTTGTTTGGGACTGCATAAAAGCCCTAAAAGAGCTGGGCAGTCAGAACAGACTGACACTAGCCTGGGTACCAGCACACACAGGTTATAGAGGCAATGAAGAGGCCGATACACTAGCCCGAGAAGGAGCAAGTAAGGCCCTGAATGGCCCAGAACCGTATTGCGGTGTAGCAAAAGCTGTACTGAAAACAAACACCAAATCATGGATTCAACAGAAGTCTCAAGAGTGGTGGAACAATGCACCAGGGATGAGACAGGCCAAAGAGTTTATCAAACAACCGCAGCCAACATTCACAGACTACCTACTAAGCCAGAAGAGGAACACTACTAGAATAGTAGTAGGACTTCTCACAGGGCACTGTAGGCTCAACAAACATATGAGAACAATAGGCCTGGCAGAAGAAATGCTATGCAGGTTCTGTCAGGAAGAAGAGGAAACATCAGTACACATACTATGCCACTGCGAGGGCTTGTCAAGGCAAAGGTTTCGAACACTGGGAGAAGAAAAACCAAGAGCTCCCAGATTCATGGGAGTTCTAAAAACTAGCCTGTGGAGTCTCGTAAAGAAGACAGGGCTAGACAAAGAACTCTAAATGATATCGAGGACAAACACAATAGATCTGAAAAGGTCGCGGTGTAGAGGCTTGTAGCACGAAAGTCCCTAATATATAATCTAATCTATAAAGATGAAAATCGTTGGTTTAGATTTATTCGGTAATACATTCAAAATTACCTTTCTGCGGCAGCTTTATTATAATTAGGAATATTATTAGGACCATTCGCTACGCTTGTGTTCCAATACCATGTCTGGTGCAAAGAACATGCTCATTTTGCAAATTGTTATATAAATAGCTATTTTAGACCAAGAGGGCGTTTTATTAAGGGTGAAGCCATGTCCCAACGATAATTGTGGTTTTATGATAAAGTGTCCAAGTAGCTCAGTGGTTGAGACTGAAGCGTTCAAAACCATTGACTGCTGATCGGCTAGGTTCGAATCCTCAGCGACTTCAGATTTTTATCTGATGGCCCGAGAAAGTGCTAGGAATCGCACGTTAAAAGGTGAGACCTCGTTAATCCTTGGCTCGCACAATTTTCGACTTTTGAGGGCTGCCGTTCGTAAGGGGACGACAGTTGGTTAACGGAAAATACAATCAAAACATTTTTTTTAAACCTCTACTAACAGTGTATGAAAGAAAATTTCCATGCTGATTTATTGGGTAGATGATAACGTATATTTTACTTCGGTGACTGTATATAGGTACTATTTGTTTTCCATCGAAATCAAAATGGACCTTTTGTATTCATCTGGCTAGTTTTAGCTGAATCATGGACCAGTTATGTGCGAATGGAAGTCCTGCTGAAGGAAATAACTTCTTTCTTAAGAATGGGGCAAGGCGCAAACATCGCCGCTCTTAAAGTTTACTGAAAAGTCGAATGTAAAAAAGTCTTTTTTTTTGCATTTTCAACGATATTTTTCCATACAATTTTTTTTTCATGCCATCTAGAAGTCGAGGTTTTAACGAAGAAAATGAGCACTGATAAAGTTTTAAAATTGAAAATTTGTAAACCAAATTTTTCGATTGAAAAATTAGGTTTTTTTTTTAAATTATTTTTTTCGCTTAAGATGTAAATTAAAAACAAAAAACCGTTTTTCTCGTTAATGACGATAAAAAAGTTTCAGACTTTTTATTTATCACATTTGCATTAAAGTTTTTCCGCCCCAATGCATATTCCAGCCAAAAATCGTTAAAGTTCTTAGGACTCTTTGTAAATGAAAATTTAAGAAGGCAGATTTCACCATTAATTTAAAATTGGTAATTTGTTGTCTCTCAAAAATCTAAAATTCATATATTTTTCCTTAGCATACTCTAAATTACAATATTTGATTTCGGTTTAGAGCACAGATTCCAGCTATTTGCTTAAATCTTTGAAAACATAACAAAATAAAATTATTAAATGTATTCTCAAACTTGATTATCAAGAACCAACTGTAAACTTACACAAACTAAGGAAGCTACTATAGATATAAATTACCTATATAAATTGAAAATATGCACATATTCATTGTTAAAAATAACATGCAACATTCCAAGTTTTTTCATAATTTTTAGATGATGCAGCGCCCCACAAAACAGGTTACTTTTCAAAATATATGCTATTCATGCCAAATTTTATCAGGATTTGCAGATAAAGCAGCATCAGCTGACACTTCGCACATTCATCTATGTCACACAACATAATTATAATTTATATTTTTTGCAAGATGAATAAAGACGATTTATTATTATTATTATATGAGTATATATAGCTTTCAAAATATTTCAAGAACTTTTGGCTCAAGAGATATGCGCCGCAATATGTTATATTGAAAATTTGAAATAGATATTTTTGTACAGAATGCGAACAGTAATTTTGCATCGCTAACTTGAAATGCAATCTCAACTTTTCCAAATGGATATTGTCTCTTTTTCTCATTGCCAGAGGATTCTGTTGCAAAGACGTTAAAAAATATTTAAATATAAATGATTATTTCATGAAAATTTATCTTTTTTTTTTCAATTTCAAGGCTTATTATTTGCCATAAAAAATAAGAAATTCTCAAAATTACTGAAAAATCATCGATTATGAAAAATTTGTTTTTTTTGTGTGTTTTTTCATTTTAACCATATTTTTCCATACCTACAAACAATACATTTTTTTCATACCTTTTTAATGTCAAGGTTTCGATGATTTCCACTCCTCTTTCAACCACAGTATAATACCATTCTGTATTTAGTTCAACAATCTTGGGCGACATCTTATGGGTTTCTGAACAATCTCAACAGGTCATGTTTGTTTAAGTTTAGTACTTACTCAAATTAAATCGTGTTTTCATACTAGCCAGAAATGACGGAACCTTCATAGCGCTTTTTCTATCTTAAAATATACATTGTATTGTCCTTACGCATCTAAACTGTACTTCCAAATAAAATTTAAGGATCTCCTATATTTACTATTGAAACAAAACCCTTAAAAGACCACTCCTGGTGACGTAGTAATAGTAATTTGGTTTTGAATCAAGCCTCAATGGCACAGCTGGAGGGTATCTTTGGTGCTGCAGCCCCCCCCCCCCCCCAAGGCACCATACCGTATACCGATAAGTAATGTAGACATGCATTCACACCAATCTGTGGGGCACAGATCAACTATGTGCCTATGGTTTGTTTTGAAGACGTCCGCATTAGCGTTGTTTTGGCACTCATTTAAAATGTTTAGTGCATGGATTAACCTGCTCCACTGAGAAATTTTTGATGAAACCAACGCTCACGTAAGAACTTCAGAAGTTTCCTCGAGTACTAGCTCGTAAGATGGAGCTGAATCACTGAAAGTTATTTAAGAGCTCTTATTTGATTACAAGCACTTGCAGTGTAGTATCTTCCAGTAAGAGACAGTCACATATTTACAGTGTGTCCCACTTTGAGCAGCCACACCCTCGTATTTTCTTGACAGTAAAGTGATTTCAAAATTTGTTTTTTATTACATATAGTACCCAGAAATATCCACCTTCAGGTTGATGAAATATTCGTATATCCATTTTCCACGGCTACCTAAGACCAATTGAAAAGTGAAAAATTGGGAAAAACATACTAGGCATTTTTTTATCGCAAAAATAACACCAGGATCTGTTTCAGAACACCCTAAAACCCCCAAATCTCAGTGATAATTCATTAAAATATACAGGGTGTCATCTGTAACTAACAACATTTTTTATTTGTTATTCATCCGCAATGTTTGGTAGTTTTCGATTTTTTTTCCTTGGTCACTGAAAATGTTCAAATAATGTGCTGTAGGAAATGTTCCAATATTACTTTTTCATGGCTACCTACGACTACCATTTACAGGATGTTGTATAATTTCATAACGAATTCTGGAGGTTTTGCGGTATATTCTGAACCAGGATATGTTGTCTCGGTAATAGGATGTTTACCACAATTTTTCAATTATCAACTGGTCATATATAGCCATGGAAGTATAATATTTCGTTTTTTTTTACACAGTATCAAATAAATATTTTGGGTGCTTCTTGATTGGAAAAGAAATATTCAGAAACAATTCAACATTACGGATAAATAAGAGTTATCAAATTTACTAGCTACAGATGATACCCTGTATATTTTTAGATTTGAGTATTGATGTGGGGATTTCAGGGTGTTCTGATCCAGAAATGTTTGTGCTTAAAGTATCCTTAATGTATTTTTCCCATTTTTTACTCTCTCAACTCGTCATAGCAATCCATGGAAAAGTAATATTTGGTTATTTTCTATAGCAGTAATTGAACATTTTAGGTACTT
Organism: Chrysolina haemoptera; assembly: GCA_958298965.1. Taxonomy (NCBI): domain Eukaryota; kingdom Metazoa; phylum Arthropoda; class Insecta; order Coleoptera; family Chrysomelidae; genus Chrysolina; species Chrysolina haemoptera. Next base: position 22,575,565 of record OY282595.1, read on the forward strand.
TGTTACTATTGTGTGTGTGTTACTATAGAAAAAAAAATCAAAAAAACCAAAGATTACGGATGAAAACAAAATGAAAATGTTGCTAGTCTGTAAGACACCCTGTAGATTTTAATGAGATCTGGGGTTTTAGGCATGTTCTGAACCAGAATCTGATGTTAGTTTCGAAGTAAAAAATCTTTTAACTAGTATATTTTTCCCAGTTTTTCACTTTTCAACTGGTCATGGCAAGCCATGAAAAAGTATGTGGGTGTTTCTTATACTCAGCATCAATTGAACACGTTCAGGCCCTTTGTGACAAAAAAAATCGAAATCAACCGATCATTTCGGATGAATAAAAACTAATATATTGCTAGTAACAGATGCCACCCTGTAAATTTTAATGAATAAAGCACTTAGATCTAGGGGTTTTAGGATGTTTTGAAACAGAATCTAGTGTTATTTTTGCGATAAAAAAATGCCTAGTATGTTTTTCCCAATTTTTCACTTTTCAGTTGGTCGTAGGTAGCCGTGGAAAATGGATATACGAATATTTCATCAACCTCAAGTTAGATATTTTTGGGTACTATATGTTATGAAAAATAACTTTTGTTATCACTGTACTGTCAAGAAAATACGAGGGTGTGGCTGCTCAAAGTGGGACACACTGTATATGGATTCTATGGGCAACTATCAGAAAAATCAGAATTTCTAACTTATATCAAAAGGTTCTCAGCTTCCTGAAAACCTGGAAATTAGAGGGAATTCGCAATTCAAGAAAATGTATGGGAAAAGTCGGGGGGGAAATTCATTTGTCACAGTAATCAGGAAATTTTACTTATTATTAATAAAAGTCGGGGGTTTTCACTAGATATTCGATTTCAACTCTTCATCGTTTGCAAATCTTCATTCCACTATATTATGCCCATGACATGATACTTTATTTATACGTAGATTTGGAAATTTCTGAAAGATTTGCTAAACAAGTTTGTTGAGCGAGATTGTGTGGAAAATAATTATGAAAAAGACTTCAGCAAGAGTCCCTCTTGGGTTATGCAAAAAAACAGAACATTTGTCATATTGATCTCTCAATTACGGACCTGCAGTAAAAAACTCTGGAACTGGCGTCCAGTGGCCTAGTCTACACAATTGATTCCAAGGTAACTTGCCCAAATCCCTAGAGCATATTCTGCTGGTGTGTCCAATATTCAGGGGAATACGGAGAAATGATCTATCAATTGAATAGCACAGTTGATATTACTCATTTATTGAACTATATCACAATAAGGTCAGCTTTGTTTTAAAATTTTAAAATAAAGAAACATCTTTTAAATGATAGTTAATTATCCAGCCTTGGATTATTCAACAGGGTTCATCGAGCTGTAAAATAATATATTGATCAACAAAAACATTGTAAATCTTATTCAGGAACTCATAACTCCAGTTAGTGTTTGGTTCATATTACCATGCTCTACAGTAAAAATGAAGATAATGAACGCTTGCAAAAATACAACCGTTATAGGAAAAATACTAGAAATATGTGATTGACAAAGAAAAAGCTTTTTCCACAAAAAGGAGGTTTCCATGCTCGTGATGCCCAAAAAGGTGAATGAATATACTCATAGAATATAGATCGTATTAATTTTTGGACAGCCACAAAGAACTTCAAGATGTTATTAAATGCCATTGTTGAATCGGGTTTCTCTACTAATACAAATATATTGGTTGAATGTCTATTCATGGGGTTGAGTGCAAGATCAGAAAAGGCTTCCAACTTTCCGTTCGAAGAATAGAAACATACAGAACCAATGAGGAGAGTAAAATAGTAGTGTGAATTGTACTTTGATGGTTTGAACGTGAGTGGGCCAACATCAGGCCCTCCAATGGAACTACATAATTAATAATCAAAGCAATCTAGAAAAGCGTCTAATGGCCACATAGTTTTTTTTTTCACTTTTTCCGACTTTAAACTCGAAATTTTATTTTTCCGACTTGAAAGTCGGAATTTTGGAGTTTTGACTCGATATTTCAGTTCTTTTGCTTCATGCAAGTCACACATTGTTAATCTTCTTCAGTGTGACGAAATCTATTTTTGTTTAACGAGTAATAACAATCCAATTGAACGATAATCGTTTCGGACCGATGGTTCCCCCTTTTTACTCCCATATACACCTACGACGTAGGCTTAATTATGACAAATACCTATTTCATTTATTTGATACTCTCCCGCAAAAATTCTTGAACTCCGCTCACTTCCTGGTATCTTTGCTACAGAGAAGTGAATTTGGAAAGAAGGGAACTTCGACATTGTTGATTTTACTATAACATTTATTTGATACTCTCCGGCAAAAAATTCTTGAACTCTGTTCACTTCCTGGACTCTTTGCTACCGGGGAGTGCTTTTTGGATCTTTTTCGCGGGTGGCACTGCGACTGACTTTACTGTAAGTCGCTGCTTCATTTATGAGGAAATATTAGCTTTACAGTGGATTATAATTCATTGGGCTGGGGCAGGACGACTCTAATGTTGTCCGACCTACGTCACTGATGAGAGGTAAGAACCTCGAAACGCATCTGCAGGTGGTCTTCCCCAGCCAAATGAAGGATAATCTACTATTTAATTACATCAATCATTGCACAAATATCTGTTAGATGTAATTCAATGTCCGTCGTGATATTAAATAGGGAAGTAGTTGTTTTCTGTCAGATGTTTGCCAGTTTCATCGCGCGAGACCAGAGCAGCCAAATAGTCGGAATGATGAGTTGATTCGAACAGGAAACAGATGGCTTCAGAGCTGTCTGTGTTGACCTATCCTTGCACTGATAAGAGAAACTAATCTGCAGGTGGTGTACCTGTACGAATCAAAACAAAATTCTGTTAGTTTGTTGCAGGGTGTACTTGTAATTTTCTCCTCTGCAGTGAGGGACATTGCATAAGTATATGTTAGATATAATGCAATGCCCGTCGTTGTATTAGCCAAGGGAGTAGTTATTTTTTGACAGGTATTTGCCATAATAAGCCTACACCGGTGTGTATTTTAGAGTAAAAAGGGTGAAACATCAGTCGGCAACGACTATCGTTCAGATTGTTGATACTCAGTACACAAAAATAGCTTTAATCACAGTGAAGAAAGAAGATTAACAATGTGTGACTTTTATAAAGCAAAAGAACTGAAATATCGAGTTAAACTTCAAAATTCCGACTTTCATGTCGGAATTTCCGACTTTAAAGTCGGCAAAATAAAATTCCGACTTTAAAATCGGAAATTCCGTGTTTGAAGTCGGAAAAATTGAAAAAAAAAACTATGTGGCCGTAGACGCTTTCGTAGCAATCAGCTTTTCATAAGATCAACATTTGTGTCTAAACAAACCATAACAACCGATATCACTACAGTATCGCCGTCTCTATGAATAGGTTGATATACAACTCGAATGATATATACGAATTATATTGAAATTTCGCCCATTTTTTTTTATTATACTGCTGTGTCAAAAAATATTGCATGATGATACACTTGTGAAAAGTGTATTCAAATATCCATTTCACACTTGAATCATAAATAGCTATTTTTGTATACCTCCATCTTCAACAGCCATTTGTTTCCTCCACATACTACTATCAACATGTTAATTTCTGAAATTTTGGTATTTGAATACACCATTTCTTTTGAATATCTCTACCTTCTTAACTTGTCAACTGGATGAATATGAATTTAACCGAAAAGTGGAAGGCTTATAGTGAATATGGTACTGTGAACTTCAAACTCTAATCTACTAAACAGGAAAAATAAACTATAGAACAGTACATTTAAGACAACCTTTATTACTGAATGCATACTGGTCATTTTGGTTACAAGTACAGAGCATAACAACTTCAGTTATTCAAAAAGCACTTACATAACCTAACTTATCCTAGGTGATCATCTGCACAGCACACGACTGTATAGGTAATTATTTATTGTATCCATATTACTATAAAATATACAGCGTCATACCTAAAATTGTACACATATTCTTTCAGACAAAATTAAATCAGACTTATATAAATACGACACAATCAAAAACAAAAGGAAAATCTTTTATGGAGTTGATTAACCAGTTTAAGAGTCAAAATGCCAGAAAACGTAGCATCAAATTATCCGATGTGTGAATGAGTTTGTTGTTTTTTTTTTAAATGAGTTTCAACTGGACTTTTTCTTGGAGTGCAGAATTTTAGGGTAACATTTAGTTGCGTTTTGCTCATTTTATCCTCAGTATTTTGATTAGCATCAATTCAGGAATTTGATTTCAACGATTCAAACACTTTGCCACCAAAAGCCCCTAGTATTGCTTGAAATCCTCAATTTACAATGCTTGAAACGTTTCTTGGACAAGATAAAATGAACAAAAATATAAAATGAAACATACACTCGTGCAGATACGTCATTACAGTCCCCTTTTCCAAAATTATAACATTTTAATATTTTTTTCTAACATACAATTATTGAAGTCTTATATAATTAAATATTGGTGAAATATATTATACATCATTTGTAAAATGTAGTACATGTCAAGATTTGATTTATTGAATTCAATCGAGTTTGATATCACCGTGATATAGCGGCCTGGTCCCTGAGTTTACCCTCCCAAAATCGACTTTGATAGTGGCATCTTCCAGAGATTCGCACAAAGAAATTCAGATAAGACCCAGCTCGTACGAGAAATACAAATGAAAGCTACTGCCAATAATGAACAATTCTAATTATATCAACTAAAATGTTTCTCAATATAATGATAGTACTAAAATTCTTCACAGGGTAGTTATCACAAAAAGTTTGTTCAAAAAAACTAACAAATTTCTAAATTACAATAAACTTTTTAATTAATTTAAGCCATGGTTTTACACGATGTTTATCTATTTTATCACATAATACAGAGTGATACTTTTATGAAATGTCATGACTTGGTAAAAAACTTGTTTCTTGTTTTGTAAATTATCGGAAGCATTTTAAAATCACCAGTAGATATTCGCAATATTCCCGCATTTCATATGTTATTCAACCACGAAGAACAGTCAATTGCCATTTTTTAAATTGATTTTCTTAGGGACATAACTGCCTTCTGTGTTTATTACTTATTACTATGGCTACTGTTCTTCGAGAAAATTAAAATAATTGAATATATTCGATTTTTTTTATATTATTGAACAAACAAATCCATTGTATGTTAAACATACATTTTTAATAAGACCAAACCAAAACCTTGATGGTTATCAATTGAAAATATTAAAGCAATTTGAAGAGCTCCCAAAATAATTTTGTTACACTAATTTTGATGGCCCTTCTCTTGAAAAAGAAACCATTTGAAGCATGCAATATTTTTTCCCAGAATAAGTCACTCTGAAATCTCTTGATGCCATTAAGTAGCACTCTGTATATCTGAGAATATATGCAAAAAGTATTGAACATCCTGCATTGGTTATCAAAATATGAAAGATATTCAAATAAAATCAAAAATATTCATTTCGGATATATTCAAAGGTGAAATAAGATAAATAAAACACCATTTACAGTTTTAAAACCATAAACCCGAGCGTCATTTTCTGCTTCAGTTATAAATTTTCCCTAGCTGTAAATGAAACTCAAAACTGAAAAAGTGGGCATCTTTAGATAGATCAAGTATTTTTTCTGTTGGTTGCTCTTATTTGTTTTTCCACACAACTATTCATGTTTTCCTTTTCATAGTTCAAAGTTTCACACAGAACAATTCAGCATTTGAATTTCATTTTTAAGCTTTGCAACATCGCATGAGCATAGATTCAGTCAAAAGGACAAGTTGGAAAAAATATAATTCTTTTGGTTACAAAATTTCATAAAAATTAACCTAATAGCACTAGAATATTTTAGAAAACTCGATAACTATTTCCAACAACAAATTCAACATATACAATAAATAATAAAACACTACAGACAAGGATAACAGTAATCAGGCAGAGTTGGACTAGAAGTTACAGGAGGGAACTTATTTAGGCCATTGGTTACAAAATGTATTTCATAATTAAAAAAAGTACTTCAAATAAATATAAGTATTAAAAAAATGTGATGTATTTTGGTAAATAGGATTATTCAATCCATATTATTGAAAACGTAAATTACATTTGGATGCAAAATGATTATTTCATAATTTGAACATAGGGTATGCATACAGCCTAAAAAAAAATAAAAGGTCCTTAATTTGACAACTTCTCAACAGACTCAATCTTACAGAATTTTAGCTCACAAACATAACAAAATCTAATTTTTGTACTACCGAAAACAGGCTATTTGAAAGAAACAATACTTATGTAATTCATTATACAGTGACTGCCAAAAAGTATGTACCATATGGGAAAAAAGTTTATTATTAGAGTATTCGAAAAAAGATTCTTGGGAAAAGTTTGTCACATGTCAAGTGATCGCTGGTATGGCGGCAAATTGAAAAAAATTACTATGAATACGCAAAAAGTCGAGTAAAATGGCAAGATATCGAAGAAAAGAATTTGAAAAAGTTGCTTAGAATTCAATTTTATACACATATACAAAGTTTGACAAAATAATGTGAGAAAGTTGAAAATAGCAATTTTTTTTAAATATTTTCCTTGCTTTATAAAAATATCAAATCATTTTCTTATAAATAGCTTGACCATATTGAAATATTTGTCTTTCAATGATAATAACAAAACTTTCTCACTTTCTCCACACCAGAGAGCACTAAATT